>OZ018331.1:110898279-111498279 GCA_963969495.1 Ceratothoa steindachneri | reverse complement strand
AATAATTAGCCGAATTAAAAGCGGATTTGCAATTCAACTAGATGAGGCAACTGATGTTACCAACCTTACGCTATTACTTGTATTCGCTCTTTATGCAGATGAGGTGGATATTACAGAACATCTTCTGAATGTAGCACTTGAAGCAGCAAAGGAAATGTAATGTATATTATTGGTGAAGAAGCGGCAAAAAAAATAATTTATGTGTCTTTATCAAATGATACAAGTAAAAAACGAATTGTAGACATGTCAAAAGACATTTTGCAACAAATAATTAGCCGAATTAAAAGCGGATTTGCAATTCAACTAGATGAGGCAACTGATGTTACCAACCTTACGCTATTACTTGTATTCGCTCTTTATGCAGATGAGGTGGATATTACAGAACATCTTCTGAATGTAGCACTTGAAGCAACAACCAGAGGTGAAGATATTTTTTTATATCATTGACTCATTTAAAAAACAACAACAGGAATTGCATGGGAAGAATTGAAAGGCTGCGCAGCGGATGGGGCACAGGCGATGTTTTGGAGAGATTTTGGTCTTAGAGGACATGTTTTGGAAGTAGTTCAACACGGAAAATTTATACATTGCAGCATACATCGATTTGCATTGGCTTGCAAGGTATTACCCAATGATTTGTTTAATGCCTTATCACAGGTAACAAATATTGTTAATTATGTCAAAGGTTGTCCTCTTACCAGTCAAGTTTATAAATTACTATGTGAAGATTTCGAGCCCAACATAGTGTACTTCTTTTCAACATTCATGTACGTTGGTTGGCCGCCGTGCTGATGGGACTAAGCGCCCCGTCCGGCCCCAGGTTAGCCTCTTCCCCTTCTTTCGGACACCCTGTCCTCTTACCTTACCTCTTCACTTTCCATACAACCTCTACTACAACTTTCTCCGGTTGGCCTCTAATTTCACAGGGTAGATGCCAACCAGCTTTTTCTCTTCCAACCATTCCAGATAGGGGTTGAGGAGGGAGAGGACAATGCCTCCTCTCCCTCTGAGCTCCAGTTTTGGAAGGTGAGTTTTTAACAACCTACTTAACTCCCACCCTCACCTTCCTCACATCCCCTTTCTCTCTCTCCTTTTCACAGTCTATCGACTTTACAACGTGCCTAAGGTGGAGCCGCCATGCCGATGGGCTGCCAAGTCACTTGGCTGGAACAATGGCCTCAACTGCGGCAGCTGGCTTTGCCAACCTCGTGTTCACCCCTCGCAGAGTGAGCTACTGTGTGAGGGTAAAGAACGTTTGCGTCCCGTGCTACAAAAAAGGTCACCTTGTTCAATGATGAGTTAAAAAAAAATAACTCCCTTCTTGACCATCGTCCGGAGCTGCCCTCGCACAGCTGCCCTACAAAAATAGACCCCTCCCAGTGCTTTCGCAGGGGACCCTTCAAAAAACTTCTACCGAAGAGGAGGCTTACTGCTCTCATCTGCCTACGGGTACAGGGACTTCCCCTCACCCCCTTCTCTTTCACTTTCTCCTGCGGCAGCCCAGAATTGACTGCTCCTGGTTGAGTTGTCCGATAGGGCTAACCCCGTTAAGGGGGCAAGGAATGGCAGGGCCCGCCAGCCCGTGCTCCCTAATGTCCTGCGGGCGTGTGGGTGCGAACAGCTTGCAGGGGGTCAGTATACCTGCCCCCTCTCTCCCCCGACGGATGCCGGTTCGCCGGCCCATGACAAAATAAAAGGTACCTCAAAGGGGACCCGATGTGTTTTAGGGAAAGATGGCCACATGAGGACCCTCTCCCCTGAGATGGACATAGTCCTTGAGGTGACGCCGCCCCAGACGGTAGGATCTTTCCTGGGTTCGAGCACGGGCTCGGTACCGAGCCCAGAACCCGTGTCCGCCCCTATGCAAGCTTCTCTTCAGACTGTTCGGGTCACCGAGGCCTCACAAGGAAAGGAGGGATCTTCCCCTTGGCTGGTGCCCCCGTTACCGCCAAGACTTTCTCCATTTCAGAGAAGGATCTTGCTGAGGCCGGTCCATCTGGCCTAGGGACTCCATCCGGTGGAGAAGCGAAGCGGGTGCATTCTCCGCCATCCTCTCCTAAAAATAAAACAAATTCGCAAGACTAAAACGACTAAGGGCTCCTCTTCCTCCGTGGGAGCCACGGAGACGGACGGGTCCGCTACCGTTTTGGCAAGCTACCAAGCGAATATTGGCACGTCCGGTCCCGGTGCTCCCCCGGACTGGGTATTCCTTAACTAGAGCAAAAGTGCAAGTCCGCAGAGCGGAGCCTCGATTACGTCGGGGCCCCTCATTCAGAGGTTACCTGGCGTTTTCGAGCCCGCTGGCTTCAAACACTTCTTTGTTATTCAATCCACTGATGGCAGCATGTTGTCCAAGGGCAACATGATCCATCAGAGGAAAGGATTAGCTAGTGCAATTGGTAGAGAGCCGAAGGTGACCCGTTTCTCAGACGGTAGCCTTCTGGCGAATGCGTCGAATACCTCCGAGGCGGCTATGATTAATGCCATTCAGACACTTAATTGCACGCCTGTGAATGTGACGCCGCACTCTATCATGGACTTCGTGAAAGGAGTAGTTTATGCGAGGGAACTCGTGGAGTTATAGGTATGGCGTATTTTGACGTTATATATCCCTTTTATGTGAAATGTGCGAAAGGGGGAACTCTTTTCGATGTAGCAGACTGGGATATGCGACCAACAAGCTTCCTTAAGACAAAGGAAAATATTGAGCTGGATTCTTTATTCCTTGGTAAACAGCTGGAACAAGTCTAGGAATGGCGAAAGGATGTGACAACTTCTTTCTTCTTGAATAATAATGGTTGCTAACCCCTTTTTTCAACAAAAGTACACCTTTATAAATAGTCATTCTATCTACTCATAATTCTACAAAATTCAACCAATCAGGATTGATATACATTTAATTGTCATACTCATGTTCATTTTTGAAATAACAGACCTTAGCGTTAACAAATTGACCAATCAGCTCTTAGACATAAGCACTGCAATAATTGTCCAATCAGCGTCACGATAGATTTAAAAAGTTAATAACGCTCAAGCCGTTTGCATTTAAACACGGCTGAAATCCAAGCGAACAAATAGGCCTGGGAGCCACAATTACGACCGAAGAAATAAAAAAAACATAAAAAACTCAAACAAAAAACGCCAGGATCAACAGGTCTAACGAAATACAATTATGAGAAGGCCCCAGAAAATATTCTGAATGGCATAAAAGAGCTATTTAATGCCTACCTAAACATAGACGCCTTCTCTGAGAAGTTCAAATTAGCAAGGATGGTATTCCTACCGAAACTGAGCAAACCAAAAAACCTGGTCTCGAGTTACAGGCCAATCTCCTTGCTGAATTTCCAGGAGAAGGTCTTTGAAAAAATAATAAATGAAAGATTGGACACCTTCCTCGAAGAAAACGAAAAACACAACAAACAACAGTTCGGCTTCAGGAAGGGAAGAGACTCCATAATAGCCCTAGCCATAATCACATAAAAAATAACTCATTCCACAGCCAAAAAAGGATACGTCGATGTAGTTCTTCGCGACGTAGAAAAGGCCTTCGACAAAGTATGGGTCGAAGGACTAAAATATAAACTCCTACAACTCAACCTCGGCGTAAAAATGGAGAGAATTATAGCCGACTATGTATCAAATAGAAAGGCACAAATAAGCATTGAAGGACAAGAATGCCCCACTTTCGACCTACAGAGAGGAGTCCCACAAGGGGGGTGCCTAAGCCCCACCTTGTATTCCATATTTACCGCCGCCGACCTACCTGCCCCAATCGCACCTAACAGTATAAACATACAATATACAGACGACATAGGCCAAATAATTCCGACAAACTATACAAACCCAAGATGGCAGGCTCGTATTACAGCACGAGAAATAAAAACCAAACGATTATGAAAAACGCTGGAAAATTAAAACAAACATCAACAAATTCAAAATAATCCCTTTACAAAGATTAAAAAAGACACAGATAACCATAGAAGGTACAGATTACAAATATTCAAATAAGGGAAAAGTACTGGGCCTACAGTTTGAAAGTCGTGGATAATGTAGCCACGTGAAATCCAGGATCGCTTCGGCGAGATCAGGCTTAGGACTGCTCTACACCCTAGGGAATCTGAGTAAAAAAAAAGAAAATAACACTATACAAAGCATTCGTCGAGTCGGTTCTGGTGTATCCTCCGATCCCTCTGCACGTCACTTCGAAATCTAATAAGAAAAAATACAGAGAATACAAAATAAAGCAGCATATCTTATCACTAAACACTAGAAGAAGAGAGAGGCGAAAATACAAGACATATTAAAAACAGCATAAATTCAACGCATAAATAAGACGTTAGAAGAACGAGCTAATAAAGTATGGACAAAAATAGATGAAAAGCTCGTAGAAATGAACGACGAAATTAGAATACCGGAAGCAAACCAAAACCGAATAAAGAAAGCATTCACGAGCAGTAGGTTCCACCTACAGCGAGAAGAACAAACTATATACACTTGAATAAAAGTAAACTTAACCCAAGCAAAACAAGTAAAACAAGGGCATGAATGCCAGAAAAAAATAAGAGAAAATAAAGGAACCGCAAAGAACAATTAGAAGAGACGCTACCCACAAGGGTACCCAAACGAAAACATTCAGGCGCCGAAACAGAATATAAAAGAAAAAAGACTTAGAACAAACCAAAATAAATTAATTAGAAGAAACATTAAGAAATATATTAATATAGAAGAATGTAACTAGATAAAGAAGAATAGCCAGTATCCTGGCAATTAATAATACTCAGAATCACTCACTCACACTCATCCCGCCCCCCCCAAAATCTCTAATGCTATCTACTCTATTTCCCTGCTTCTCTCACCTATACAGTTTCCGAAATTGATTTACTCAGTCTGTACGCTTGCTCTCTCGCTGCGAACTGGTAAAGGCTATCTCAGGTAAAGGAGGAAAAGTTTCAGGATAGACCTACAAACGACTTTTTCAAGAAAACTTCTAAGAAGAAATATATGCGTTCCTGGGGCTGATTAGAGATTCCTCTTGTTCCTCTTGTGCGAAGGCCCCCCCCCCCAAGGGGTTGATCTTCTTTATTCTAAATTCTTGGCTCTTTATTTATACTTTTTACCTCAAACTTATTTCTCACTAACACTACATAACTTGGTCACCGGCAAGGTCTGAGTTGCAGTTAGTAGTAAGGTATAGTGAACCCCTGCAGGAGACCCTCTTAAGGGGCCAGAAAAGGGGGGCGATTCTCGGTCACGAGCCAGAACCCAACTGTGGACCGCTGTTAGGGCTAGGCCGAGATATGTAGGGTTGACCAAGGAGAGTGCGAAAGTTGGAAGGTAGGCGAGATAAAACTAGGACAAATAGAGGGGCTCCTCCCACTAGTGGAAACTGGGTAAATTCTCCACAGCTGAAGATCGGCAGAAGAACCCCTCTCTTTGGAGAGGGGACGACTCCCAGGGAAGATGGACCTACCGGACTTCAAAAGGCTTCCCATTAAACTCATACCCAACGGAAGGAAAAGATCACCACAAGAAGTAGTGCAATGCATATTTACTGATCTGGATTCACAGTTATTTGCCCATAAAATAAAGACGTAGAGCAGCTACTATCATCTACTGGGAGCATTACACTAAGGAAGTTGGATTTGGAAGCAAGAGTACCCCTACAAATCACGGCTAACAGAAGTGTCATCTGCCGAAAAATCGAGTACTGGGTAGGAGAGCACTCAGTCCAAGAAATAAAAGAAGAACTACAGGAGAGGTAGAAATGGCTCAAGATAGCAGAGGTGGTTAAATTTAAAGATCACACTCACGTTTTCAAGGTCATTTGCTAATCTACCAAAATGGCTTCAAGGATCATCGAACAGGGAATTTTCGCTTTCAACATGAGAATCCCATCCGCCCACATACAAAGAGACGTCTTCAAAAGTATACAGATATGAAATGTGGAACTGAATGTCATTCTTGGCGTTATTGCAACAACACTGATAAAAGATGCATTAACTGCCAAGGGGGACCCAGAACTATGGCCATGATATGTCCCAGAAGAAGAGAAATTATAAAGAGAAAATAAACAGAGTCAAACAGAAATAATGCTAACCTAAATAAAAACTCATACACATCAATGGCAAAAAGTGACCAACAAGCACTGGCAATACAAATAAATTTGGACTGTACTCTCAACTTGAAAATACTCACTTGTATATTACATGCCCACGTGATGAACATACCTAAGCCTGGAAGTTATGCAACAACAATCAACAGCATATTACAGGAAAACGGGCTCGAACCGATGAAATTCACCAAAGAAGTCGACTCATCGGCCATTTTCAAAATCAAAGTCACAGAAAAGACTTAAAGAAGAGTCGAAAGGAAACCAACAGTCAGCAGAAACATAAGAGGACACAGACAGCGATGACTCGAGACTGAAAATACCTCCGACAACACAGAGATAGAAT
Source organism: Ceratothoa steindachneri (assembly GCA_963969495.1). Lineage (NCBI taxonomy): Eukaryota > Metazoa > Arthropoda > Malacostraca > Isopoda > Cymothoidae > Ceratothoa > Ceratothoa steindachneri. The sequence continues at coordinate 111,491,824 of OZ018331.1, read as the reverse complement.
GACCACGGGTTACTCACAGGAAAGCCCAAAGATTTATCAAATCTAAATCCGCAAGTAAAAGGGGTCCATCACACAGAGATGAATTACCAGAAGGACCCTCGAACGCAGTCAGCAGAGGGAGAACCCAGGAGAAGCGAAAGAAGAACCAGAAAAAGAAGAAGAAACACCGATAACTTAACAGATAGGACAAACAAAACGGAAAACGTATAGGGTTTTTGGATGTATATTGCGTCATTATACTAGATAGCTCAGGTCACAATAAACATCAAAACCTATATTACGTTATTCAAGGGAATGAAGTTAAATGCTAACGTGAAGTGTGAAATTTGCAGATGAATTTTCTTAGGCCTAAATCTGGACGACGTTGGGGGAATACGTGAATCAAAAACAAAGAGTTAAGAAAAATATATATCATGGAATAAACAGTTATTATTGAAAAGTGAAATTATACAGTAACAGTTATGATTGGATTGAATTACGCGTGTGAATTTAATTTGCATGAGTTAACAAGAATGGATTTACAATTGATACATATTAAAAATATTATAAATTGGTGAATGTTGCTAAATCGTTAAATGCGAAAATAGATTATATAGTATGATAAATAGATATTAAATAGTAATTGACTAATAGATAATTGATAGATAGTAATTGGTTGAATGCAATTAAATTGGTTAAATAGATTATATTATAAGTAATTTGTAAGTAGTAATTTTTTAATAGAGTGTTAAATAGATTGTTAAATAAATTATAGTTTAAATTGTTTTATGGGATGATAAATAGAATATAACAGAGTTGGGAGGGTCTGTAAATGAGAAAAGAATCCCGCATTAATTCGGGATTCTTTTTGGACATATTTAGCTAAAAAAATTGCAATTCAAATATTACAGACCTGATTCACCGATGCAAGGACAACGAATGAACCTCATGTTTAATTTTAAGACGCTTGGGAAAGCGGGAGTAACAATCTCTCGATTTTTGTCAGGGTTACCAACCCTTATTGAAATATATATATATATATATATATATATATATATATATATATATATATATATATATATATATATATACACAATTAGAAATAAATATTTACACTTGTAGGGGTATAGACCGCTACTATCGAATGAACGAACGGAAATGGACAATTGGATTATGGATATTTAGAAATTAAAAATACTACAAATTAACACATGCGGATGGAAAGAAAAGGAAATTATGTACAGATACTTATTCAGAAAGAGTGACCCAGATGTTATCCTAATATCAGAACATGGAAAAAAAACAGAAAACGAGAAATTAAAAATATGAAACTACAATGTTATTAACACAAATCCTTCAGGAGAAACACACGACGGAGCAGCAATAGCTGTTATAGCAATGCCTCTGGGCATTCCTATAATAAAAACCTCCTGGGAAACCTAAATATATATATATATATATATATATATATATATATATATATATATATATATATATATATATATATATATATATATATATATATATCAATTATTATGTAAAATTCATATGCAATTATTTTACTTAACTTTGTCAATTTAATCTTTCAATTATGTTACTTAACTTTTGTAAATTAAGTCATTTTATGTACAACTTAATAATTAATTCATTCATTTATTTTACTTGTCAATTCATTTAACGTACTGTTTCAAACATCATCTCTTAAAATTTCACACAAACAAACAAACACACGCTTTCAGCTCGACTAAATAGCACACTATTCTTCCCCAGTCGACTCGCAACATCCTTCGTATAAAGGTCATAATCATTCCTTCTACAATAGTCATTTACCTCCAAACAAATCATACTTATTTTAATTACACTTTCTCTCACAATTATTTGCAAACGACCATACGAGAGTAGGTCCTAATTATATTTACTTCTCATATTGCAGCCCCTAATTCACAGTCCATCATAGTCACCATATTATTCCACCATGTTATTTCATATTTATTTCACATACTTCAATTCTCTTCGCATCTTGTTACTGTAAATCATATGTTACAATATCTTACATTGTATACCTAATCTACTTATCTCATTATACATTCGTTTCTATGAATATATTTATATTTGTTTAATTGTTTTTCTTAAAACCCAGTTCATTATTTTAAAATTTATTTCGCTGTCGTCTTAGCCCTAAAAACTATCAGCCGACACTTTCGATCAAACAAATTTATGGTTATGGTTTTCGAAACGCTATTTAGGCTGATTTATTAACATAAAATAAATCACATGAATAACCATATACTATACTGTCAATCAAATATTGCAGTACAAAGCAATACAAGGATTGGAGGATGCATATTTAGCTATGGAAATTAAAATGGAATTAAGCAACATCATTGTTGCAATTGGATACCAGCCACCCAAGCGCCCCCAATTACCGGTACAAAACTTTACTAAACTGTTCAACTATAGGATACCGTTCATTTTGATGGGTGATTTAAACGCCCATTGCGGAGCTTTTGGGTACAGAAATACAAACAGAGTCGGAAGACAACTTAACACGCTTATCAATGGACGTATACTGCAAAGACTGGGACCCATTTTCCCTACATACTTACGAAGAGAACACGCAACAAAACCAGACATCTGCCTGGGTAACTTCAATCTGCCGTTTAACTATTTTATGGAACCAGTGAATGTTCCTTGCAGTGACCACACTGCAACTCTAATGCACATAAACAAGAATCCTATACAAATCCTTCGAAGAAATGGAAGGCATACCATAGAGCGGATTGGGATAAATACAAAGAATTACTTCAGGGGTACGTGCCCAGCCCACTTAGGGAAGCCACTCTAGAGGAAATCGACAGGGAGTTGGATAGGATCAGAAAAGAAATTAAAAGGGCAGAGAAGGGGACCGTCCCCATTAACTCGTTCCAAACCATTAAACAATTTAAGTGGAGACCAGAAATGATGGCTTTAAGCGAGGAGATCGGCCGTGCGGCAGAAAATATAAGAAGATTCGGAACATCAAGGGAAGCATACAACGCACTCAGGAGACAGAAAAGAGAACTAATAACACTAATTTATGAGAAACAGAAAAAGAAATGGGATCAGCACATCAAGAAAATAGATGTGGAAACATCACCAAGGGAACTTTGGAAATATATCAACAGATTAAAGACACGGACAGCAAGGGATAAAATGAAAATTAAGGATGAAGGGAACAACATTTTAGAAGGAATAGAGGCATTATTTAGAGAGCAGTGGAGAAATGTATTCAAAATTAGCGAAGAGGAGAACGAGGATTATGACATTGAATTCGAGCATCAGATCGTCGACGAACTCAATGGGGAGATCAAAGGGACATGCTCCTTCCACTTTGTCGAGGAAAGGAGAAACAACAACGATGGAATAGACGCAATCATAACATCTAAGGAATTAAAAGAAACGATAAAGAACTTCCGACAGAGAGCCCCGGACAGATCGGGACTCACCAGATTAAATTACCTTGAAGCTCCCCCGAACATACTGGAAGGAGTGAAAAACGTCTTCAATGCATGCTTAAACACGGGATACTTTCCTGATGAACTTAAAGTGGCGAAGATGATATTAATACACAAGGCGGGAAAACCCCCAGATCAAGTGGGTAACTACCACCCCGTCTCGATACTAGATTTCGTCGTTAAGGTATTGGAAAAAATAATTTATAACAGACTGTCCAAATTCCTCGATGATAATGGCCGGAGAAACAGCTGCCAATTTGCCCTAAGGTAAAACATAAGCACGGAGATGGCCCTTGGACTCATCCTTGAAAAGATAACGAAAGCAAAGAAAGAACAAATGACCGTAGATACCGTATGCTGGGACGTGTCCAAGGCATTCGACAAAGTATGGCAGAGGAGATGCAACTCAAGATGCTCAGATTAGGAATGAACAACAAGATCGAAAGGATTTTATGTGATTATGTAATGGAGAGACGTACTTATGTGGAAATAGAACGACATCAGGGAGAAATATTCGAGCCCACTGCGGGTTTGCCTCAAGGCGGATGTCTGAGTCCGTCTCTTTATTCAATCTACACAGCAGATATACCACCACCAAGAAATGAAGGCTGCTTGAACATCCAATTTTCCACGACGTCACCCAGATCATAATTTACCCCTACAGGAACGACCCAATGCAAGCTAGGATGACTGCAGAAGAGATAAGAAGCATTAATAAATACGAAGAAAAATGGAAAAATAAAACCAACAGGGATAAATTTAAAATGGTACCCGTGTATAGGAGGAGCATCTCAGGGGTATATGTAGAAGGACAGTGCTACATATACGCCCAAGAATGTAAAGTGCTTGGACTAACCACTACGAAATCAGGTTATAAAAAGCACGTAACTGAGAGAGTAAATCGAGGGAAGAGCGGCCTGACATTATTGTACAATTTGGTTAACCTAAGCATGAAAAACAAGAGAAAAATGTATTAAACCATAGTACATTCCGCGATTATTTATCCAACCATCACGATGTACACGATCTCGAGTAGTATCCTATTAAAACTCCCAAAAGTCCAAAACAAAACTATCTACTTAATAGCAAACACCAGAAGAGGAGAAAGAAAAGACTACGACACCTGCATAGGGAGGCAAGGATAAAGCCACTTAACATAATAATTGCAAAAAGAGCAAGGAGAGTCATAGAAAAGGCACAGAATGAAGTAGGAGTTAAATTAACCAACCAAGTTGCCCAAAGAAAAGGATGGAGATCACACAGATTATTCCCAAGTTTCCCAAGGATATTAGAAGGAGGAGGAGAGGACGAAGAAGAAATCTACAACTAGAGAAAGAGAATAATACTCGACGAAGACTAAGAGTAATTAAATAACCGAAACATCACCAGAGAATGGCATATAGTGAATTATAACTAAGATAGGAATACGAAAGAATAGATGAGAGATAGAAACCTACACCAGTTTTTAGTAAGAATAATTACTAAAAACGGTTTGAACGCCTCATAAATACCAACACTACTTGGACATATTAAAAATAAATACATAAAAAACAGCAATGCGGGACACTAACGCAAATACAAATTTTCTAACTTTTTCACGCTAGCTATAACTACCTATAATGGACAGAGATAAGCCTGACCTCAAGGCAATTAGCATCTCTTTGCAAACCTCTTACTTCCTTCAGCCTTCAACATCTATTATTTTTTTTACTATCACATTCGCACGCGGCCCCACAGTAGATACGTGGGACAAGGCTCACGATAAACTGCAAAGTTATAGTTAGAGACAAGCGACACATCCTGGTTCGGATTCCACGTTAAGCTGTAGGTCCCATGACTAACTAAGTCCACTTTTGTCTCCTACTATTTTCTTCGCTGTCCTATCCTAAAACTTTCTTCTTCCTCTCCCTCTCACTCCCATCCACCGTACTCACAGTGCTTGGAGCCTACTTTAGCTCTAGACAGTGTGACTATGGGGGTCTACAAAGGATTACCGCCCCCCCTCCCTCCTTGGCTGCTCCATGAGGGCTAAGGGGGACGGGGGGGGGGGTCGGAAGAGCTGTTCTTTGTCTCCCACTTCTTTTTTCATTTCATTTCATTTCCGAATTTTTAAGCGTTCAATCAGAGCTCGGATCCATCTACGCTAACGAATGTGTATTCTCGGTAAAGGAGGTAAAGGTTTGGGCAAACGAACTCGATGGCGCGAACTATTTTCTACGAGATCTTACAAGCAGAATAACAGAAGCTCTAAGTACATCGACTCAACAATGTCGCTCTCTGTGACCCGCACGATTTGCGCTCCAAAAAGGTCCATCACATCGGCCCTTTACCTCACTACCTGGCACAGGAGGCAACGGTTTCGGGAAGCTATTCACCGACCGAGTACATTAGAATTTTCGTTCCTTTATTTACAAGAGAAAAATACTGCATACTGATCAGTTTAACTTTCTCTTTACAATAGAGATAATACTATAAACCCGGAAGTCTATCTTCCCATTTACGAAAGAGAATAATACAAAACCAGAAGTCCATCTTCATATCTACGAAAGAGAATAATACAACCGGGAATTTGTCTTCTCATTTATAAGGTTTAATGTGTGAACCGTTTAAATTTTTCATTCGAATGTTTTACCTGTTTCGACCCCCACAGACTATCCATAGATGACGTCACCTTAGAGCTGGCTGGCCATGGAGCGGTCAAGGTCGAACGTGTGATGAGGAAATAGGGAGAGGCCTCGACACCCACCCCTACACTCTCCGTCACGTTCGACTGTGACAAGCTCCCTATGTCGGTGCGTGTTGATTGGTATCGCTACCGCGTGAAGTCATTCGTGCCACTACCGCGGAGGTGATACTACTGTCACCGCTTCGGCCATACTAATCGCTCCTGTAGTCGCGCAAAGTCGGGATTACCTGAAGTCTGTGTATGTTGCTCTAAGGCCGCACACAAGAAGTCTAAATCGTGTGTAGCTAAGTGTGTCAATTGCGGAGAGCCGCACCCCGCTTCTTCAAAGCAATACGGTGCATATCTCCTTGAGAAGGAAATCCTGGCCGTTCAGGCTACGGATCGTCTCTCATTTCGTGAGGCTAAGGACTTGGTCCTGCCGCGCCCGGCGCTACCTGGAACTTCTTATGCCTCAATGTTAAGAAAGACACCCCCTGCTCCTGGCCTCTCCAGGCCTACGAGCACGGTCGTTTCCGCGCCCATTCGGAACCCTTCTGCGAGTTCTACCCACCCTTGGTGCTTTCCTGGTAGAGCTGGTGGCATAAAGCCCTTGATGGGGGGGAAAATGAAATTAAAATAAGTCCACCTTGCCCTCTCCTGATATGTGAAGTATTCATGATTTCAAACATTGGCAGCCCTGATTTCAACCTAATGCTAGGCTTTCGAATTGTTTTTAAACCCTTAGGTAATTATTTCGAAATGGGGTGCTTTAGCCCCATACCCCCCTTTAAATGTGGGGGCTGCACCCTGTGGTAATCATAATAAAGCGTCAATACCTTTCTCTAGGCTTTGTTCAACCAACAAAACATCAATACAGTCTGAAAATAAAAGAGAAACAATATAAGTAAACATACCCATTCTAATCAGGTTAAGTAAACAAAGTAAAGTAATGTAGTGTAAACCCATTAGGCAATTATACATATAAGGTTACATGAAGCTTAGATCACCACATTCTCCCCTCTCTTGAAGAATCATTGTTCTATATAGCGAAGAGGTTTGTGGCGTTCCCGCGTAGATCGGCGCAGTTGTTCCGGGCCAGCATGCGCAGGGGTGGAGGGTTCATCCCCACGTTGGAGATTAGCTGGACCACCAGACCGTTCCCGCGTAGATTGGCGCAGTTGTTCCTGGCCAGCATGCGCAGGGGTGGAGGGTTCATCCCTACGTTGAAGATTAGCTCGAGCACCAGATACCCGGGCCGGAAGAGAATCCACCTTCATATCTCCTTCCTTGATGAATATACTCCGATCACCTGCAAGTCTTGTTGCACCAGGATGGCAAAGTCGAGCGTGGAGCTCAGATAGTTTCTCGTTATTGACAGTAGCTCCATAGTGAGCACGTGAGAGAGAGTGTCTACAGGAATGATGTATTTACCAGGACGGTGCACGATGTCATAATTGTAACACCCCAACTCGATCCTCCATCGTTGAATTTTATCATTCTTGATTTTTCCAAGACGATTCGTACGGAACATAAAGCTGACAACCTGTTGGTTCGTAACTAAAGTGAAACGTCATTCTGTCAAGTAATGAGACCACCTCTTTACAGATTCCACAATTGCACATGCCTCCTTTTCTACTGCAGAGTGTTTGCGTTCAGTAGATGTGAGGGTGCGAGATAAAAGGCAACTGGACGGCTTGCCTTATTCAGAGTAGCAGCAATGGCTGTATCGGAGGCATCAGTCTCAACTACCAAAAGAATAGTTTCATCAATCGAGTACACAACAGCCTTCCCAATCTCTTTTTTGAGATCATCGATGGCTTTCAAGGCCTCTGGACTCAGAGGAAAAGTGTCAGTGGCAACAAGAGGTCTGATCTTGTCAGAGAATCGGGAAACCCACTGCGAATAATAGGAAAACATACCAATAACCCGGCGTAAGGAAGTACGGTCTTTAGGGATCGATAATTCCTTTAATGGACGTAAACGTTCAGGATCTGGTTTGAGAGAGTCATAGGTTATTGTGTAACCAAGAAAATCTATTGATTCTTTTGAAATGGCAGACTTAGTCTCGTTGAAGGTAAGGCTGTGGAACCGGGCAGCCTCTTGAAATTTCGCCAAGTTCTCATCGTGCTCCAGCTGGGTTTTCCCTGCCACGACAATATTGTCCACATAAGCATAAGTTCCATGCAGATCGTGTTGCTTGATGATATTGTCAATAGTCCTTTGGAAGGAAGCAACGCCATTCGTAACCTCGAATGACACTCTGCGAAATTGATATAGCTTGCCATTCGCTTCAAAAGCAGTATATGGCTTGAACTCTTCCTGCATAGGTATCTGGTGATAAGCACTTTTCAGGTCCAGTGAACTATAGTACTTGTAACGAGACAGTTACGTGACAAGGTCGTCTATTCTTGGAAGAGGGTACAAATCCAAATGAGTGAATCTATTAATGGTATGTCCATAGTCAACAACTAATCTCTTTCGGTGGCGCTCATTCGGCACAACAAGAACTTGCGCCCTCCATGGAGATGTGCTCTCCTCAATAACACCATTATGTAGCATCTTGTTAATTTTAAACCTTATGAACTTCTTAACATCATCCCCAAACCTCCGAGATTTTGTTGCAACGGGTTTGCAATGAGGAGTAAGACTTGAAAAGAGACGAGGTGTATCCACGAAAGCAGACAGTACACTGCAAGCGGCAGGGTTGGAGATATTTAGATCTTTCTTGGATCCGCCAAAGTCCACAGTAACACTAGAGTGCTGGCTCATAACGTCTTGACCAAGAATGACATCACAGCACAAGTCTGGCAGCACAGAAAGCCTTGTATTGTAGTAGCACTCATCCTTCAAATTGATGTCAACCGTGCAGCGTCCCTTCACAGAAGACGTGAGTGATGAAAAGGACATAGATACGCTTCCAGTCGCTGGAACAACCTTCAACTTGTGCTTCATGGCATAGCAATGTGAGATGAAAGATTAAGAGCTCTATATGCCGATAAGAGCGGTCGTTTCACTATTGCCAACCAAAACATACACAGTAGCTCGCCGTAGTAGTCCCAGGGAAAAAGCAAAAATTATGGCCATTGTATAAGACTGAGTGGATGCAGAAGTAGAAAATGCAGTAGACTGGCACACCTTAGCAAAGTGCCCCTGCTTATTACACTTATGACAAGTGACATTTCTTGCATGGCACTGTCCACGATTGTGATGGGGACCACCACAGAAATAGCATTGAGACTTTAAATTGGCAGCATCACAGGTCCTTTCAGCAGAATAAGCAGTTTCAGATATTGCAGCAGCACAGGTCCCATCATTGGATCGAGCAGGCTCGGACGTCGCAGCAGCACTTACACCAGAGACAGTGTAACGAAAATAAGACTGAGGCCTTCTGAGCAACATCGAGTGCCCTGGCTTGATCAACAACCATACTTATGTCCAAAGTTTTGTTTTCAAGCAATCATTGCTTGATTGTATGAGAGAGCAAGCCATTGATGAAAGATCCTGTATGTAGTCATCCCGATTATGTGAAGCAGTAGCAGCCTTAAAGTTACAATAATTTCTGAGCACCTGAAGCTCTTGTAAATACTCATCTATGGTCTCCCCTTCATGCTGCCTACGAGCAGCCAATGAATGTCTCGTGAACACTTCATTTTTGGGTTTGACATAGAGGTCTTGAGAAGATCTATAGCTGAATCATAGGTAGTACACTCTGCAATTTAACCATATACGGTTAGAGGGACATAATTGATCAATGTATCCAGCTTGTTAGGATTAAGGCTTGCGATGGATTCCAGGAATGCAGAGAAAGTACGATTCCAGTGATTCCATTCTCGTGCAGCAGTAGGCGAGTTGGGAGATACATCCAGGCGTTCAGGTCTCAGGAATTTATCCATCTTTAGATCAGACGCAGCTTGTTTTTATTTTTATGAAGCTATGATAGGGCTCCCACTATTTATTTAAAGCACCAGTATAGCCTTTGGATCGGCACTGGCGGGATTGTTAGTTGAATAAATTGTGGTAATCATAATAAAGCGCCAATACCTTTCTCTAGGCTTTATTCAACTAACAAAACATCAATGCAGTCTGAAAATAAAAGAGAAACAATATAAGTAAACATACCCATTCTGGTCAGGTTAAGTAAACAAAGTAATGTAGTGTAACCCATTAGGCAATTATGCATATAAGGTTACATGAATCTTAGATCACCACACACCCCTACACTCCTCGCTAGTTTTAATCACCTAGTAGTATTAACAATTCGAAAGCTTAGCATTAGGTTGAAATCAGTGTTGCCAATGTTTGAAATCATGGTTTCTTTTCCTTTCGAGGGAAGGCAAGGTGGACTTATTTTAATTTTATTTCGATCCAATCCATGTGTATATCTAAAAATATGTTAATGTACTTTTCACGCCACCTCGAAACCATATAGGTCGACTAAAATGCCTTAGTATTGTTTCAATACTAAAAACACGGTGTAAGTCATCTCAAGTTTCACTCCCCCCCCCCCAAAAAAAAAAAAAATAGCTTTCCAACTAAATTCGTCTGGGCGTATAGTCCCATGGAGGTTAACAGTCGTGTTTTATTCGCAGTATCTCGTAAGTGAGTCATTACCACTCACTACTACCATACATGGTTCTTAAGTTTCAGCCAGCAACCTGAAATTCTAGCTCCTCTTTATGCCCGAATATTTCGATCAGAGACATTGGAAAATAGAAAATGCTCGGTGTCAATGATTTACCAATAGAAATTCTAGAGTATATTTTTTATTATGTATCTCCATACAGTGATCTCAAATCCTGTAGATTGGTAAGTTAGTTTTTAATCATCCCTCGTATTTCAGGCTGAAATCGAAGTTCGTTTTATTTTGTCTTCATCAAAGTTTATTGAAGCAGACATTCTTTAAGTATATTACTCAAGTATATAGTTCATTGATTTAGGCCTCTCATTTTCCCTGCATTCAATGACAGCAAGATTGCATTACAATTAAAAAGTCTAAATGCCCCTAGCCAGGCCTCTGAATTTTTCTTGTCATGCCTTGTCCCTTTTCCCAAGTATAAATAAATTTGGTATGGGTTTTACCACCGATCTGCACTCTTTGAATCCCTCATTTCTCACAGGGTGTCTACTGCCCTTGAAATCCTTGGAAGTCCTTGAATTTTTTGCCCTTGAAATCCTTGAAAAGGCCTTGAATTTGATGAAAAAGGGTTAAGGTAAACATGAAGATTGGCGGTGTGTCCGAAAAAGTTGTTTTTTTTTTGCAAGTATGTTTCGTTCACTCGCGCATGCATATTCATGTGCATTTGGTTAAATAAAAACGTTAAAAAAGTTAGAACATCGTAGGGGGGGTCCCCCTGCAATGCTAAAACCCCTGCTACAAGCAATCCCCTTGAATTTACTCCAAAGAAGTGAAACATTGGAACACAGATGAAATAGTTTACGTCCCATCGTTCGCGCTGCCTATAGTAATGTTTACCGAAAAAGGTATATTGTCCTTGAATTTAAAAAATAAATCATTAAATGACTGTTCAAATGATTTTTCAAATTTACTATTTATATACTTTTTAATGTCTATTAGGAAAATAGTAATATTTAAGTTAATCTACTCACTAATGTGAGTGAACATATGTATGCTTTGGATGCATTGTATTTTATGATGGATGCTCGCTATACTTGTGTGACTGTCGCTTGGATACCTTGTTCTTGCTCTTTTGCACTGGTGAGTTGATTTTGGTTATGCATTGCTTATAACCCATTTTTCCCTTAAATACCTCACCTTCATCAATGTCCCATAATGTTTATTGCACTTTTTTAATTTAAAGAAAAAAACAATGGCTAAAACCCATCCTTGATTATTTTGAAAAAGTCCTTGAAAACCTTGAAAAGTCTTTGTACAGAAACCAGGCAATGAAATCAAATCAGGAATAGATTCAATGATATCAGTTAGTGGAGACAATAATCACCAGGAGGAAGAGATTACAATTGAAGAGGAGTATGAAAGAATAATTGAGCAATTAATTACAGGTCAGATGATTAACATTCCATATAAGGAGATTAGGACTAAAAATAATGACCCAAAATGGATGACAGATAAAATTAAGCATTATATTGGCATTAAAAAGGGCATTTATAGGAAAATAAAAAATGGAGAGGATCACTTAAGGCAGAGATATAATGAACTAGCAAGAGATGTTAAAAAGTTAATTAGAGTAGCAAGGAGAAATTATGAAATTCAAGTGGCAAATAGGGCAAAGGAAGATCCTAAAAGTTTTTATCATTTATACAAAACTAAGGTTAGAGATAAAATCGGCCCACTTATAGATTCCAATGGAGAATTAGTGAGTGATAGGGACTCAATGGCTGGAATGCTAAATGACTTTTTTCTCTCAGTATTTACACAGGAGGATACTCTAAATATACCTGAGGTGTCAATTATCTTTCGGGGTAATGATGAAGAGAAATTAAAGGATATCTTGATCACAAAGGAGATAGTGACAAAGGAAATTGATAAAATCAAAAGTAGTAAAGCACCTGGTTCTGATGAGGTCTTTCCTAGAATTTTGAAAGAATGTAAGGATGTGTCTGGCTTTGTTCTGGAAGGTTGTCTTACAGGAGCTCCTGATTCTCATTGTAAGATTGGGATATAATAGTGATTTGGGTGTGTAATTTTTCTTGTATTTATTTAATACATCAATCACTGTATAATAAATACATTAGTGATTAATACTTTTGGGGAAGATAACTAGCAGCAATCCTGAGCAAGAATTTTTTTTTTGGGTGAGTGTTAACTTTTTCATTAGTAAATTTCTGAGAGTATGGCTTTTTGTATAGATGGTGAGAGCATGCCGTTTGAAAGTAGTGTGTATGTGGTGTGTGATGCTTGTGGAGTTGAAAGGAGAGTGAATGTAACTGAATGCCGTGTGTGTTTTCTGGAAGGGGAGGTTAGGAGGTTGAGTGGGGAATGTAAGAGGTTGAATGATTTGGTGTTTGAGGTGAGAAGAGATGCAAGTGTGCGATTGAAGGGTGAGATTAGTGCTAAGAGGGTGGAAGATAGGGCTAGGACTGGGAACAGTGTGGAAGTTGTGAGTGATGATGAATGGTGGGTGAAAATGGATAGGATAGATAAGTTAGGACAGGTTAGGTGTGTGAATGAGAGGGACATAGAACCTGTTAGGTTGACTAACAGATTCAATGTCCTGAGAGAGGAAGAGTGTGAAAGTGATTTGCCTGGTGTGATTGTGGATGAAAGCAGGATGGGTGGTAGCGTGACTGAGAGCAGGAGGGAGGGTAATGTTAGGCCAAGACAGAATAGGAGAATGACTGAGGTGCTAGTGATGGGTGACTCTCAGATTAGGTATTTAGATAGGAAGTTGAGTGATAGCAAGTGGAAGGGAATGAGAGTTTGTCTGCCGGGTGCTGGTGTAAGTGATGTTTGTGAGAGGTATGATAGGCTGGTTTCTGGGTGTGAGAGGGATGCAGTTGTGATTACGCATGTGGGAGTGAATGATGTAAAGAAGGTGGGTACATGTGAGTTACGTGAGCAGTATAAAAGGTTAGTTGAAAGGATGAGTAAAAGCAGGTTAAAAGGTGTTGTTTCTGGTGTGCTTCCGAGATTGGATGTGGGGGTAGAATGGTTGTCGCGTGCAATTGGTTTGAATGAATTTGTGAAAGGACTGTGTGAGGAGCTAGGATTGGTGTTTGTAGATGTCTGGGGAGGGTTTTACGGGAATAGGAGGTTGTATGCGATGGATGGGCTCCATCTTAGTCGGGCAGGTGTTGAGGTTCTATGGGGGGAGCTGGATAGTGTGATTAGGTCCTTACGGGTGGGAAACTAGAAGCTGTTAGAGGTAAGGGAATAACAGGAATAGAGGGCAGGTGTAGGAAATGGAAGGGATGCAGTGATAGAGGAATAGCTAGGGGAGAGGGCATACTGATGCGTTATAGGGGGACTAATGCACAAGTGAATGAGCAGATAACTAGGAATAAAAAAGCACAATGCAATGAAGATGGGAATAATAAAAAAAACTTAAAAATATACTACACAAATGGTCGGAGTATAAGGAATAAGATAGATCTCTTAAGAGCGTTAGCAAGTGAAGAGAATTTTGATATAATTGCGATAACAGAGTCATGGCTTGATTTGGCAGGTAATCACTTTAAACCTGAGGTTGAGATTGAGGGCTTTAACATGTTCCATACAGATAGGAATAGGAAGAGAGGAGGAGGGGTTATTATTTATATTAAAGATAATCTCCAGTGTTGTGTAAACAGTACAATTAAATTAGATGATAACACAGAGTCATTATGGCTAAATGTAAAGGAAGGTAAAAACAAGCTTGTCTTAGGATTATTATACAGACCACCAAATCTTAGTAAGGAAGCTTCAAATCTTCTGTGGCAGGAGATTGAACGGGCATGTAGAAGTAAGCATGTGTGTATAATGGGCGATTTTAATTACAGAAATATAGACTGGGAAGCTCTTGTGGGTGATCAGGAGGCTGAGGAATTTTTGAATGTTGTCCAAGATAATTTTCTGAGGCAGATTATTAATGAACCCACTAGAGGTAATAATATACTGGATTTAGTTCTGACAAATAGGGAAGAAGTTATTAAGGATACTGAGATTGGAGGAAATTTGAGTAATAGTGACCATTGTGAAATTAGATTCAAGATGAAATGGAATGGTATTGATAGTAGCATGAACAATGTTAAAATTCCTGACTTTAGAAGAGCAAATTATAATGGGCTCAGGACTTACCTGGAGGCAGTTGTACAGAAACCAGGCAATGAAATCAATTCAGGAATAGATTCAATGATATCAGTTAGTGGAGACAATAATCACCAGGAGGAAGAGATTACAATTGAAGAGGAGTATGAAAGAATAATTGAGCAATTAATTACAGGTCAGATGATTAACATTCCATATAAGGAGATTAGGACTAAAAATAATGACCCAAAATGGATGACAGATAAAAGTAAGCATTATATTGGCATTAAAAAGGGCATTTATAGGAAAATAAAAAATGGGGAGGATCACTTAAGGCAGAGATATAATGAACTAGCAAGAGATGTTAAAAAGTTAGTTAGAGTAGCAAGGAGAAATTATGAAATTAAAGTGGCAAATAGGGCAAAGGAAGATCCTAAAAGTTTTTATCAATTATACAAAACTAAGGTTAGAGATAAAATAGGCCCACTTATAGATTACAATGGAGAATTAGTGAGTGATAGGGACTCAATGGCTGGAATGCTAAATGACTTTTTTCTCTCAGTATTTACACAGGAGGATACTCTAAATATACCTGAGGTGTCAATGATCTTTCGGGGTAATGATGAAGAGAAATTAAAGGATATATTGATCACAAAGGAGATAGTGACAAAGGAAATTGATAAAATCAAAAGTAGTAAAGCACCCGGTCCTGATGAGCTCTTTCCTAGAATTTTGAAAGAATGTAAGGATGTGTTAAGTGAGCCCCTAGCATGCATCTTTAGAAAATCATTGGAGAGTGGCATTGTGCCAGTGGCATGGAAGAAAGCCAATGTGATACCTATATTTAAGAAAGGGGATAAAACAAATATGTCTAATTACAGACCAGTAAGTTTGACATCAGTGGTAGGGAAAATGATGGAATCTATTATAGCAAGGAATATTAGAGATCACTTGGATAAGCATAAGTTGATAAAAGAATCACAGCATGGCTTTAGTAAAGGTAAATCCTGTCTCACTAATTTGCTGTCTTTTTATAGTAAGGTGTATGAAGCAGCAGATAATGATGAAAACTATGATATTTTATACTTGGGCTTTAGTAAGGCTTTTGATCGAGTGCCACACTTATGGCTTCTGAGCAAAGTTAAAGCACACAGGATCGATGGCAGTATATTTAGGTGGATTCAGTCATAGCTTGGTGACAGACAGCAAAGAGTCAGTATAGATGGAGTTAAATCTGAGTGGGTGTGTGTTAGCAGTGGAGTTCCACAAGGATCTGTTTTGGGTCCCTTGCTATTCTTAATTTATATTAATGATCTTGACATAGGTATAAGTAGGGACCTGAGTAAATTTGCTGATGATACTAAGCTAGGTAGGGCCATTAGGGCTGATTCTGATGTTGTTGTAATGCAGGAGGAATTGACCATTCTGTCCAATTGGGCCGAGAAATGGCAAATGAAGTTTAACATAGACAAATGTAGTGTACTTAGTATAGGTAGAAATAATCCATTGAATAGTTATAAATTAAATGGGAGAATTTTAGGGAGGACCGATTGTGAGAGGGACTTGGGTATTTTGGTAAGTTCAGACCTTCGTCCTAGAAAGCAATGCCTAAATGCTAAGAATAAAGCTAATAGGATATTGGGATTCATTAGGAGGAGTGTAAGCAATAAGAGTGTTGAAGTCATTCTAAAACTGTATCTGGCGCTAGTTAGGCCTCATCTAGACTATGCAGTACAATTTTGGTCACCATATTATAGGAAGGATATTGATTTGCTTGAGTCTGTGCAGAGAAGGATGACAAAGATGATTGGTGGGCTAAGGAACTTACCTTATGGTGAAAGGCTCAGAAAACTAAATCTACATACATTGGAAAGGAGAAGAGTCAGAGGGGAATTGATTGAAGTCTTCAAATGGGTAAAAGGATATAATAAAGGGGATCTGGGTAAGGTTCTTATACTTAGTGAACATGACAGGACACGTAGCAATGGGTTTAAGCTTGATAAGTATAGGTTTAGGAAGGAGATTGGGAGGAATTGGTTTACAAATCGTGTGGTAGATGAATGGAATAGGCTCACTAGACATGTGATAGAAGCCTCCTCTCTGGGTAGTTTTAAGAATAGATTAGATAAATATATGAATGAAGCTGCTAGATGGGACTGACTTTTTTTTATGTACATATGTATTTATTTTTCTAAGTAGTGGGGAGATTATATTTTGCGGTTGCATGAATGGACATAATCCTCTGGATGCATTTTATGTATATTGTAGATTAGATCTGACGAACTCCTGTTAAGGGTGACAATGCTTATGACTTTTCTCGGGTCAGAAATCTTGTGTGTGTTGACTGGAACAGGAGCTGCCAAGTGTAGGCCATGAATGGTCTTTTGTAGTCTCCCTTTTCTTATGTTCTTATGTTCTAATAACTTATTTAAGTCACTCTGCACTTTAAAGCTACCCTCAACTTCTTTGACTACACCTGCCAATTTAGTGTCATCAGCAAAAATTTACACTTTGCTATTTACAGCCTCCCCAAGATCATTTATATAAACTATGAATAATAAAGGGCCTAGAATGGATCCCTGAGGTAAGCCACTGATTATGTCCCTCCACTGTGATCTCACCCCATTCAGCACACCTCTCTGTTTCCTGTCTTTCTGCCATTCAGTTATCCAATTCAAAACTTTACCACATATCCCATACATTTTTAATTTGTGAACTAGTCTCCTATGTGAATCATTATCAAATGCTTTACTAAAATCTAAGTAAAGTACATCAACATTCTCTCCCTTATCTAAATTGTTTAGTAACATAATCCATAAAATCCAGTAAATTTGTTAAACACGATCTACCTCTTCTAAACCCATGCTGAGCATCATTTATTAACCTACCACAATCTAGATGTTCAGAAATCCCCTTCTTAACTATCTTCTCAAGGATTTTACAAAATTGGAACTACATTCACTAATTTCTAATCATTAGGTATTTCTCCAAACTCTAGTGATCTAGTATATATCATGTCAAGGGCTACTGCAATATTATCTACACCCTCTTTGAGTTACCTAGAATGAATATTGTCTGGACCAGATGACTTACTAGTATTTGACTCTAATATAAGCCCCTTAATTATTTCCCTGTTCACATTAACGGTATTCAACACTACTTCCCTTGACCTAGAGTTATCATTAATTAATCATCTATCTTGATTCTCTTGTGTAAATACTGAAAAAAAATTATCATTAAGAACCTCAACTATTTCCTGATCAGATTCTTTCAAAACCCCTTCATATCTATTAGGCCCTATTTTATCACTGTTAGATTTGTTATTGATTCTATAATAGCTAAAGAATTTTGTTGGATCTTTATTATTATTCTGAGATAAATTAATTTCTGCCGCCTTTTTGCTCTTAATAATCTTATTTAGCTCATTTCTGGTTGACCTATAATGATTTAAATTGTCAAAAGTACTTTCTCTCTGTAATCTCTGGTATGCTCTTTTCTTCTCTGAAATTTTCCTAGCTATCTCCTGATTCCACCACAACGGCTTCCTACAGTTCTTCCTAATAGCCTTCTCATTGGAATACACTGCTCCTGGACTATGTTTAGTATAGTCTTAAAAGTGTCCTACATCTCATAAATATTCTACCTCCTGAATTCTATATCCCACCTAATCTGATTTAGCAAGTTTTGTAATTTATTGTAAGCTCCCCTATAAAAATTTGGAGTTTTTGTGGAGTTTGTTGATGTTCTACCTTTCACTATTCCCAAGTTAAAATGAACCATCTGATGATCACTATTTCCCAATACTTCCCCTACAGTCAATTCCTGAACCAAGTGATCATCATTTGAAAGAACCAGATCTAACAGATTTGATGCCTTGAGATAGGAAGAGGTTGAAAGTTTTGTCTGATGTGGTTGTGGCAGAAAGTGAAATAAGTGGTAGTTTGAATGAGAATAGGAGGGAGGGTAATGCTAGGCCTATGGGGACTAGGAGGATAACTGAGGTGCTTGTGATGGGTGTCTCAGATTAGATATTTAGATAGGAAGTTAAGTGTGAGCAAATGGAAGGGGGTGAGAGTTTGTTTGCAGGGTAATGGTCTTTACCTTGATGAGGGTCTTCCGCCTCATCAGTCTCTGCTACATCTTCTAACCAGGATAACAGAATGAATTACAAGTAATTTAACCAGAGGTTGGTTAATTTCAGATGCAGATAGACCACCAATAACAAGATGGAACTAACAAAACTCAAAAAGTAATGGACCCAGAAAAGTTTCAAGTTTGCGCTTAAAAATATGCACAGAACTCGCAGAAACAGCTTCTTCAGGCAAAGAGTTCCATAAATTGATAGTTCTAAGTGAGAAGAAGTGAGCTCTGACATCAGTATTGTGAGGAGGGACAAGATTTTCTTACTGTGACTTCTGCAGTTGAATAGGTTAGCCAATTGGGTGCAATGACTATTTAAAATCTTCCAAACCATTATTAAGTCAGCACAAATAAGACTAGGGTGGAGATGATCAGGTCCCATTGCATTATCCGCTTTTAGGCCTTTCAACTTGAGTTCAATGGGGGAGAACTGGACTGAGGTCAGATTACTATGACAAATCTGGTGAGGAAAGATGTTTACCGGAGTCTTGAAAATGAAGACTGATGAGAAAGCCTCCACAAATAATTCAGACATTATGCTGAGATTATCTGTGAGGAAACCATTGTTCATAAGAGGGCCAAATTTTAGACAATCAGTTTTTTTATTCTTAATATATGAGGGGAAAAGTTTAGGTTTAGTATAACTTTGGTCAATGGGATTAGATTCATTTTTGATTTGGGACTGGTGAACTAAAGACCTAAGTTGAACATTAATTTCATTAAATTGAAAGAGTTTTTGTAGGGTTAGGTGGTACAGCCTTCCATAAGTCTGTCTTAATAGTTTATACTGATTCCAAAGTTTACTACGCTGTTCAGTTAAGTTACGAGGGATACTCTTTTCCCATGAGACAGTCTTACCGGTGGGTTTCTTAATAGGAACATACATATCAACAAGCTTCTTTAAAGAAGCTGTAACAAAATCTGTGGCATTATCAACATCAAGAATCAAAAGTTCAAAGTCCCAATCAATAAGATTGAGAGCATTACAAATCCTGTCATACTTACCCCTAATCCAGTCCAATAGGGGGGCCTAGCTCTGTAATGGAGGATATTACGTATAGTAATGAGGCTTTGATAACACAGTGACCACAACGGGGAAATGGGGGATAGGTGTTGATGTCTTGAATTCTGTCATGTTCAGTAGATAGGATGAGATCTAAAGTATTGCCTGAGCTAACAAATGTAGGTTCCAATTCAAATTGGCAAAGACTAAGAGTTTGGAAGAGGTCATAGACCATAGCATCGGTAGCACTAGTGTTGAGGTCAGGAACTAAACTATTCCAAGAAATGGAAGGTAGGTTGAAGTCATCCATCAATATAAGTTCCTTACGCAAGCTAATATTGTAGATGTAATTAATAAGTGTAATATTTGTGAAATGAGAGTAAGAGGGAGGCTGATAGACAGTTAATATGTAGAGGTTAAGTGTAGGAAGGAATAAAGTGAGTGTGTTAGGGAAAGACTCAGTCATTGTAAACAACGGCCCTAATATTATTCTTAATATAAGTACAAACTCCAAACTTAGGAATATTTGAGAGAAGATATGTGAGGGGAGATATGATTGAGCTTTTTAAAATCTGTTCTGGGATGGATAAGTTGGATTTTAGCAAGTTATTTGAGTTGGAAGGTAGTAATAGGACTAGGGGTCACCACTTAAAAATTAAAACAGAGAGGTGCAGGTTGGATGTTAGAAAATTTTTTTTTACCAATAGTGGTAGATTACTGGAATAGTTTGCCATTTGAGACGGTAGACAGTCCAAACTTGAATGTATTCAAATGCAGATTAGATGATTATATGGGGAGTTAGGGTTAACTTTGGGGGGTATTCTGGACTCATTCCTGTGGATGCAGTTTTTTATTATTGTATATTATTTTTGATTTTGATGAGTCTTCATGATGATGCTTTTTGTTTTTGACACAATCCTATGGATGTTTAAATTGTATATTGTAGATGTATGATCTGACACAATCCTATGGATGTTTAAATTGTATATTGTAGATGCATTTTGTGGGTGGGTTTTGACAGATGTGGATGACCTTTGATAGGCCCTTGTAGCTTTTGTCATCCATGAAATTGTTATGTTATGATAACCTCAGTTACCCATCTACTATTATGCCTAAGTCCTTCTCATCCTCAATTGAATTCAGCCAATTCCCTGTATCAAGCACTAACTGCATCTCTATGATTGTGTTCAAAATAGTCCTTCAAAGGCATCATCAATCAAGTCTTGCCAAAAACAAGCATGTAACTACAATAACAATATTGATAATGGTAAATTGAGACGACAATAGCGCCACTTACCCTAGGCTATTTCCCGCTAATATCATTTTTAAGGTAATTTCAAAATAAAGGTCTTCACCTCTCACAATTTTTAAATAAACTAGTAATATTCCTAATTTGAAAGCCTAACATTAGATTCAAAAGCCGATTGCTAAATGTCATTAGGACTTAGTTTTTCTACCATGTTCCTTGATTTCGGACATATAAACCTCACCCCCTAATGCTATTTAAATCAATCATATTTTCTTTAAAATTGATTAATATGAAATGTTCATATCATATTTTAATTCTGAAAATAAATTCCCTTAAAAACTATTAAACCAAATAGACAAAGCTTAACAACCTCTATCCCACTATAAAAATTCAAAGTTGAATAGGAAAAGGACAATTGATTATCTTTTCTTGATGTAAAAGTCTTAAGAATTAATGATAAACCTCTTTTACTGTATACAGTAAACCTACTAATTCTAATTCCTATATACAGTATTTTTTTTTCATGTCATGATCTTAAAATAAAAAATCAATCATAATATCTATATATTTAAATTAAGAGCCTTTCTAATTTGTGCCCCCAGTTTTATACAAGATGTGATCACCTTCATTACATGCATTTCATTAAGTTAAAATATCCACTCTATTGTATAGATGAAAGCCTACCTAAAGTTAGGCCAATATTCTAAGCCAAAATCACAAAATATGGATGCAGGCATCTATATAATCCTGTGTAAAGCCCCAAATTGCTCCTCCTATGTGAGAGAGACTGGTAGGTCATTAAATAAGTGCATATATGAACAAAGGGGGATATTCATAGAGCAAGCAATACTTCTAGTAATTTTAACCATGCAAAAAATGCCAATCATTTAATAGTGCCCAAATAATTTACCATTGTAGCGATTATAATAAAAGAAAAAAATATTGAATCATCACTAATCAGAGAAATTACAATTTTCAATTTGTCAGAAGGGCAGATTAATATCAGTTACCTATTATTATATATTTGTTTTCTTTGTCAATTTCTCTTAGTTAATGGCTGAAGATAATAAGGGAAACTACATAGCGAAACTAGTCCTGTTTTGATAAACTTTATGCTCCAAAACAGTGTTTTTTCTTGTACATTTAATTTACCCATTATTGAATGAAACAGTGCGTTTATAATATACCTAATATATTACGATTCCAATTAACGATGTGGCTACTGGCTCCCAAGGTGGGTGGCCTATCTATTTTTTTGTCAGAACTTAGAAAAAGTAACAAAGTATCACTAAACTTAATTTCATCAGAATTGCGCAAAAAATGGGTATTCCTATGTAATTTGATGAGCTGAATAACATTTCCATAACTTTTATTGATTAGAAGGCTCTCAAAACCTGGAAATGACGGCGCTATCATCGTCTCAATTTACCTTTATAATACCCTATAAGGGCGATTTGCCATCCTGGCCGCCGTGCTGACGGGATCCAGCGCTCCATCCAGCCCCAGCTTAGCCTCTCTTCCTTCCTTCAGATAGCCTGTATTTGTCCCCTACTTTGTCGCTTTTCATACAACCTCTCCCACAACTTTCTCTGGTCAGCCTCTAATTTCACAGGGTAGATGCTGACCTTGTTCTCAGCCAACCGTCCCGGATCGGGGCTGAGGGGGAAAGGGACAATGTTCCCTAACCCCTGAGCTCCGGTCTGGGGTGGTTGGTTTTTTAACAACCTGCTTCATCCCCACCCATACCTTCCTCACATCCCTTTTTCTTTCCTCTTCACAATCTATCTTTTTACGCCATGTCTAAGGTGGAGCTGCCATGCCGATGGACTGCCAGGCCACCAGGCGGGAGGGGGGGTCCTGAATGGTGGCACCTGGCTCTGCCAGGCCTGTAAGCACCTCTTGCAGTGCGGGCAACTGTGAGAGGTGATGGGCTATTGCATCCCGTAGAAAATTCAGGGTCACCATGCCCAATGATGATAAAAATCAAAATCTCCCCTTAATTCCCCCTGTATCATCAATGGAGCCGCCCTTGGGCAGCTCCACAGAAAAAATGGAGATCCCTCCCCTGTGCTTGCACAGGGGACCCTCCATATTTCTTTGACCGGAGAGGAGGCTTACTCCTCTCCTACGCCTATGGGTGTAGGGGACTCCCTCTCACCTCCTTCTCTGAG
This sequence comes from Ceratothoa steindachneri, assembly GCA_963969495.1. Classification (NCBI taxonomy): domain Eukaryota; kingdom Metazoa; phylum Arthropoda; class Malacostraca; order Isopoda; family Cymothoidae; genus Ceratothoa; species Ceratothoa steindachneri. The sequence continues at coordinate 111,468,419 of OZ018331.1, read as the reverse complement.
GTGGTTTCGAGCACCTCCCTGCTTCCAGCGGCAGTCACTCCTTTTCTTTCCAAGGGGACTGCCAAGAAAGCCAGCAGGCAGCCCATAGCCGACTGCTCCCCATTAAAGGGGCGAGAGTGAAGCCAGGCCCCTTCGGTCGCATCCCTCAAAATACCTACTGGCAAGAATATTAAACTTGCCGGGGTCAAGGCCTGTGCCTCCCCACACATGACTAGAGACAATGATACCAACAGGACCTGCGATGGCCAACTGGAGGCCCCCCTTGAGATAGACATGGTCCTTGAGGCAACCAGACCTCAGACGGTAGGGCCTAACAAGGGGGGGAATCCAGGCTCGGCGGCAAGCACCGAACCCGAATCCACCCCTATGCAAAATCCTCCGCAAATGGCTGCGGTTTCCAAGGCAGTACAAGGAGGGGAGGGATCTCCTCCCACCGGTGCCCTTGCGACCACCATACCTTCTCCATTTCGGAGAAGGACCTGGCTGAGGCCGGTACATCTGGCCTAGGGGCTTCTGCCAGCGGCGGTGAGAAGTGGGTTCATTCCCTGCCCTCCTCTCCTAAAAAGAAGAAGAAAAAGGACTAAAAAGATGGGGCTCCTCTCCATCCGCGGGGGTGGATGGGTCTGCTGCCACTTTGGTAAGCGACTAAGCCAAAATCGGCACATCCGGCCCCTCTGCCCCACCGGGTCCGGAGCCCCCGACTAAGACCAAAAGTGCACAGGGCGGAGCCTCGATAACATCGGGGCCCCTCATTCAGAGGTTACCTGGCGTTTTTGAGCCCGCTGGCTTCAAACGCTTCATCATTATTCGCTCCACTGATTGCAACATGATCAATCGGAGGAGAGGATTAGCTAGTGCAATTGGTAGAGAGCCGAAGGTGACCCGTTTCTCGGACGGGAGCCTTTTGGCGAATGCGGCAAATCCCACCGAGGCAGTCAAGATAAGTTCTCTTAGGACATTTCATGGCACCCCGGTGAGTGTGACGCTGCACTCTACCATGAACTTTGTGAAAGTGGTTTATGCGAGGGAACTTGTTGACTACTCCATTGAGGACATCACCTTAGAGCTGGCCGACCATGGGGAGGTCAAGGTCCAATGTGTGATGAGAAAACAGGGAGGGGCCTCAAGAACCACCCCTACACTCTTCGTCCCGTTCGACTGAGACAAGCTCCTTGAGCCGGTGCATGCCGGTTGGTACCGCTACCGCGTGAAGGCAATCGTGCCACTGCCGTGGCGGTGCTATTACTGTCACTGCTTCAGCCATACGAGTCGTTCTTGTAGACGGGCAAAATCGGGGTCACCCGAAGTCTGTGTAAATTGCTCCAAGGCCACACACGATAAGTCTAAATCGTGTGTGGCCAAGTCTGTCAATTGCGGAGAGCCGCACCCCGCTTCTTCGAAGCAATGTGGTGCATATTTCCTTGAGAAAGAAATCCTGGTCGTTCAGGCCCAGGATCGAATCTCATTCCGCGAGGCTAAGGACTTGGTCCTGGGACGTCATATGCCTCAATAGTTAGAAAGGCACCCTCTGCTCCTGGCCCATCCAGGTCAACGAGCATGGTTGTTTCCGCGCCCATTCGGAGACCTTCTTCGGGCTCTACTCAACCCGGGCGCTCCCCTGGTAAAGCTGGCGGCAAAAAGGGTTCACATCCAGCCCCGGCTAAAACCAGGGCTTTTCCCTCTTCCCCCAGCGTGAGCGTTTTCCGTAAGGCGAAACGGCCACGCGCCTCCACCGAGTCGTTAGACTCACAGGAGGCAACACCCTTGAAGTTGGTCGCTAGGCCATCTTCCCGGGTTACTAAAGCTGTCCCCCGAAAGGAGGACAGCAACAAAGGAGCTTCTGCTCCTTCGCCCACGCCTAGTGGTGGAGCGAGTGGCTCGGGGACGGTGGTTCCTCGAAAAGAGGGCCCCCCGCCTCCGAAGCCGCAACGCCCGCCTAAGTTTTAGAGGTGGGGGGGGGAGACTTGCATGGCGAGCCCAACCTCCCCCAATAAGTCCTCGAAGGCGACAGCGCCTTCAGGGCTTTGTCCGGCCAACAGCGCCCGTGGTTCTGCCCCCGGGAAGCGTATGGCCATTCCCGTGAGGGTCTTCAGTTTGAGCAGGGCCCCCGCGTCTTCTCCGAGCTAGGCCTGGAGGGCATATTCCTTCAATGGAATTGCCGTGGACTCCGGGCCAACTGGGAGGAGCTGCGGAGGCTCGTCTCGTCCCGTTTCCCGTCAGCTATCTTTCTGCGGGAGACCATGCTAGGCGCGTGCCCCCTGCCCGCCCTCCTGGGGTATAAGGGTCTTGCAACCCCACCACCACGAGATGGCCGGGCTGGGGGATGCGCGGTTTACACCCGGCATGATGTCTCCGTTCTTCCTTTCTCTTTAGATACCTCCTTTCAGGCAGTGGCTGTGCATCTGCACCTGGATAGGAGGTATACTATCATTTCTGCTTACATTCCACCGTCAGCTGACTTCGACGCGGGGGACTTCCGCCGCGTCATGTCAGGGTTGCCGAGGCCCTTTCTTTTGCTTGGAGATCTGAACTGCAGGCATCCTTTCTGGGGAAATTACTCAATAAATTCCAGGGGACAAGTCCTTGCCGATCTGATGGAAGAGCTTGAGATGGGTGTCCTAAACGTGGATATGTTTACGCATCACTGTCCGAGAACCGCTTCATTTTCTTATCCTTGACCTATCTTTGTGCTCTTCGGATGCACAACCTGATTTTGATTGGGGGGTGGTCGATGACATCCATGGTAGTGATCACTTTCCCATTCAATTATCATGTTCAGGGCAACTGCTGCCTGAGAGCCCACCTCGGTGGTGCTTGGCGCGGGCGCGGTGGCCTGCATTTCAGGAAATGACTGAATTCTGTATCTCAGTCGAGGAGTTTAGGTCGGTAGATGAGGCCGTTGAGTTATTCTCCGGCAACCTCATCGCCGTGGGCCTGACTACTATTCCTAGAACGTGTGGCCGTTTTGCACGCCGACCACTCCCATGGTGGTCGGCCGAGTGTGAGACGGCCCTCAAACAGAAGCGTTATGCCTACATGCGCAATAAGCGCTGCCCGAACGATTTCACTGTCGCTGAATTTCGTCGGGCTAGACCTAGGTTCTGGTATATTTTTAAGCACACCCGCTGCTCTTGGCGGGCATATGTCTCTTCACTTAACGGGAAGACCCCTTTAGCAGAGGTGTGGAAGCGAGTCAAAAGGATTCGGGGCAAGTTCTCGCAGGACCCCCATCCCGTTCTCCAGGAGAATGGGACCACAATCTCGTACCCTGCGTCCGTGGCGCTTTCTTAGCGACCGCTTTTTCCGCATTCTCTAGCTGGGATGCTGCTCCGCCAGCATTCAATGCGCGTGGTGATGTCGCGGAAGGCTGCCGGCTGGACTTTACCTCGAGAGGCGGAGAACCCTTCAACGACAGGTTTACTCGGAGCGCAACTGCTCCGCTCTCGATGCGGACACCGCCCATGGTCCGGATGATGTCCCGTACGCCATGCTTCGACACCTCGCTTCCGCGAGGCATGGCCTTTCTCTTAGATTTGTTCAACAGGATCTCGGTGGAGGGTCTTCTCCCAGATTCCTGGCGAATCTTTACTGTGCTCGCTTTTCGCAAGCCGGGAAGATATCACACTACTCGACCGGTTTCCGCCCAATCTCTCTAACCTCTTGCATGTGGAAGTTGATGGAGAAATTGGTAAATGTTAGACTAGCCTTTTTCCTGGACAGCGGAGGCCATCTGTCTTCTGCACAGTGCGGCTTCCGCAAGTTCCACTCCACGTCGGAGAGATACTGGGTTTTGATGGGGTAGCGCTTTGGGCTAAGTAGAGTCACTGTGCCTGGTATCTCAGCGGTAGAGCATCTTACCGGCAATCAGCAGACCCGGGTTCGAGTCCCGGCCAGGAATTTCAAACTTTTTTTTCCTGGCATTATCTCTGTCTTCTCGGTAAAGGATTGCCTTCATTGTGCCGCCCTCTGCTCTCTTTGATTCTAGTCTTCTTCTAATGTCCCTTTCTCTTACCTCTAAAAAACTCCTGTTTCTTGTCTCATTGCTCATTCGCGTCCAATTTCTCTTTCTTGTACTATATTGTAATATAGTCTGCAATGCAAGGTTTCTGCACCTTTATTTCTGTCTTCAAAATCGTTTTGAAAGGCAGAAAATAAATATGGCGAAAGCCCTGTGGTGGTTGTTATCACCCGCAGAACTTGCATTTGCTCCTTCTTCTATATCTATATATATATATATATATATATATATATATATATATATATATATATATATATATATATTAGTGTAGTTGGATAGCAGTCTTTCTTGAATACAAATTTTGTTGAAGACCATTGTGTATTTTGCCTTAATTAATTTCCTTTGGCAACTTTCTCTTCTTCTAACTATCTTTTTTTATTCTATCTTGTAGATGGTGGATTATTTGTCCAGTATTCATCTTTTTTTTAAATGAATGTATTTGTTTTGTTTTTTTAAATTAAAATGCTAAGCTTTCGATCATCTTCGGAGCGTTATGGAATTTCTTGCCTCCTTTACCGATGTAGTGAGTGGAGTGAGGATCTGGCAGAAAGTTAAGTGAAAGAAAATTGGTTTTAAGGGGTATTTATTCTCCTTGGTTAAACGTAACATTAGAGGAAATGGACCATGCACAAGAGTGGTCCATTTCCTCGAACGTTATGTGAGACTATGGAATGGAAGAAGGAAACATCTTGAATGAGAACAGTGCAAATGGACAGATTTAAAGAAGGTGTGGTGTGTAAAGGGTAAATAGAGTTAGCAACAAGTGGGTAATAAGTATTTGTGGTGTGCTGGTCTGTGAATGATTGAAAAACCACACAAAAGACAAGTTGAATATGAGAGGGTATTTAAAAAATGGTAATGACAGATGGACAAGTGGGTGATAAGGTCTGGTAGGGTCAACATAGCTTTTTCTGCCTGGGGATATACACTGACTGATAGAGGAGGGAAATTTCTAGTGTATTGATACACCTCTGTCCCACTTTTATTGTGGGTGTGGAAGGTCATGTGGTGATGACATAAAAGAATTAAAACTATTAATTTGTTTGCAGGTGTGTCATCGATGGTATTCAAGTTGCCTGGGAGTTGTAAAGAAAAGAAAATCTGCATTTCAACAAGCCCTGAAGTCTGGTGTGGTAGAATGGTACCAACCAACCACATCCAAGAATGTCAATTCAGTCACCCGCCGTTACTCACATTCATCATGCATTCACGACTGTTTTATGTATGTCTTTGGTGGGTGCACCGCAACTAACACAACTTTCAATGACTTGTGGAAGTTTGATCTGGGAACACACGAATGGACCCGACTCCTTACCATGGGTACTTATCCATCCCCAAAGGCTTATGCATCAATGATTTCATGGCGAGATAACTTAATACTATTTGGAGGATGGACCCATCCATCGGTGTATCCATTGCATCAACAGTGGGTTTTGTTTAACGAATTGCATATGTATGACATATTTGCTAATCGCTGGACACAGCTCTATTATACTGGCGCCCCTCCCCACACAGCTGGCCATACTTCCTCTGTTCACAATGATGTTATTGTTATATTTGGTGGACTGCAGAAACAGGACGGTCTGTCAACTAGTACAAATGATATATATTGTCTCAATCTTATGACTGAAAGTTGGTTCAAACCTAAAATATCCACTGCTAAACCACAGCCACGGTATGGTCACTCTCAAATTAAACTCAATGAAAGGCATTTATTAATCATGGCTGGATGTGGCGGCTCAAATAAACTCTACAGTGACGTATGGCTTTTAAAAATCCCAGATGATCCTTCCAATCTAAATGAGGAATGGTCGTGGGAATCTATTAAAGTTGAAGGGTTGGAACATATGCCCTCGCAAATATGGTATAATCCAGCTTGTAAAGTAGGTGACCACGTTGTTATTCTTTCAACATGGAATTGGCAAGGAGACAAAAATAGCTCTGCCAGTGGAAAGATGTATCAATTACTCGTTCCGGGAACAGTGAGGAAACAGTCTTCTAGTGCGTGGGTTCCTCCACAAAACATTATGGTTGAAGGAGCTCAACAATTGGATCTGTTCAGTCATGATAGTCTGGATGTAAATATAAATGGCCAAAGAGGCATCCTTCGACCCCCGGCGCTTGTCGATGGTGCATCCGCATCTTCAAGCAGCGACGAGAGCACCGGTGGAGTCCAGCCTCCTCGGTCCAGGACCAAACCTTCCATTCGTCCCAATGCCTCTAGCGACAGGAAACGAATGCTTCAGATGCTCTCTCAGATGGAGAATAAGATAAAGACGCAAAGGACTGCTGCAAAAGCTTCCGAAAAGAAAGCGAATCAATTGAAGAACAATATGTGTATTCTAGTGCCTCATCTCTTAGACGTTAGCCAACTAGTGTCTTGTAAAGTCGTTTCATGGCTCCCCGTTGCATTGGACAAGGATGGAAACCCACCTTTTGTTGGGGTTCCGCCGTCCCCTTGCCTGTTATATTCTCTCCTTAAGGGACGGGGCCAGCTTATCATGTTTGGAGGCATCCCTAATGACCCACCCGGAAGTCCTAATCAGGGTACAGTTTCAAATATTGTTAACTTGATAGCTACGCCTTCATTTCCTTTATAACCAGTTTTCAGTTGAATGTTGTGAATTATAGATTATATTTGTTATTAGGGTTCAAATCTTCGAGGCTGCTAAAAGACTTTTTTTACTGTGCGTTCACTTGCTTTGTCAAGATTTATTTTTTGGAAAAAACAATTTCAGTTGTTTTTCATCGTTTTTATTGTCCATTTCTTTGCCCTTCCCCCTTCCCCGCTCTCACTATGGCTTGTTACTCAGCAACTCTTAATTCTGTATTCATACACATACTATTTGCTTCACTTAGTATATGTTGACTTGTACTAATCAAGCCACTCATATTCATCCCAAATGTAACTTTAAACTACATTATTTTTTATAGCGATTTCTAAAAATATGTCTTGGCCTATGCAAGTACAGTTTCTCTGGGAAATTTTGGTTAGAGTTTAAGATGCGAAGAAAACGGGAGTTAATTGAATACTTTTTGCGATAGGCGAGCTTAAGTCATTACAGGAAAATCGTAAAGTATTAAGTTTTCATGCAACTATTTTAGACATGATCATATTTTCCTCAATTTTGGATTTTTTGGAAGGCCCAGGAAATCATTCCCTATTTCGATATTATATCAGTAAGACCCCTTCCCCACCAATCGAGGCGAGATGTCGGTTAATTTTTGTTCTTTTAAACGCAGCATTGTTTTATCGGAGATGATACAAGAAGTTTGGCATTATGTGCACCGTTTATATTAATGCGTATTCCATAGGTTAAATAAACTGGTTACCAGAAAAGTAAAAAACTTAATTTTTACTCAAACCAAAACTTTGCCCTGACTTCCTAGTCTGTTTTTATCTCTAAATGGATGCATTTTACCAGTTAGAAGCAATGTTAGTAGATTATGTAATAATTGATATTTCTCAAGAGCATTATAACCCGCAGGTATTTTTTGTGTTGAAGCAGTAGTCAAATACTTTGAGAGTAATAAAACCAAAGTGGAATTTTAATCTTTTTTTGGTTAAAATAAATTTTTTATTTGATTTTGGTTATACTCATTTCTGTCGTAGTTCAAAAACAACAACAACTGTGATCTTTGGATGCTTGTGCTCTTTTAGACGAACATGATTTAGGATAATTTTAAATTTTATAGATAGCACATTTAGAAGCGTTGATGTGCACCGCCCCCACCGTGTAAAAGTGGCAGAAGTTAGTCTTGAAACACCCGTTTTCATCCCGGCTCTTTTTCGAAACTTTTATTTTCTTCTCATTCGCTGTTTATTCTCTTTCCTGTCCCCATTCTTTTGAGAGCCTCCTCGACTCGAGCTAGAGTGAAGGGCGATGAATCGCTTAAAAAATCCCATGAGTTGCAATTTATTGGCTCTAATGGGCGGGGGTCTGGGGCCCCCATCCAGTCATGTCAGTTCATCCGCATCAACATAAGAACCGTGTGTGAGGAATTGGTATTGAATGAGTTTGAAAGATTGCAGATAGTTGGACTAATATTTAGGAGAATCGAGAGTTTGTACGAGATTACGTGCGGTAAATTTGCGTTTTGGTTGTAGAGGTGAACGGGCTTTCAGTCCAGATTAAATGCTAACCCCAGAGTCAAGATAGGAAGAGGAGTGGAGTGGAGTAAACGAGAAACTCAATGGGCAGGTGGAACAAGAAATCTGTTACGGCAGGAGGGAGGGGGGGGGGGCGATCGCGTGACAAGTTATCCTGGTATGATCCCTGCGAAGGCACGACAGAACCATCACCATTGCAAGAGTCATGCAAAGATTAGTCCCATTAACTGAGGGACTCAATGTGGTGGTTTGGTGAAAGGTGGAGTATGTAAAGGCCCCAAGCCATTGTGCATTAAAGAACTCAAGTGGATGAATTGAAAGAGGTCCTCGACCTTTAAACTAAAATCAGCTGCTTCGTTCCCAGACACCAACTTGGGAGGGCACCCGTGAGTAAGTGATACGCTCGTTAACTAAGGTTTAAAGTTACTGTAACGGCATTTAGATCAGAGTTGGAGCAATATGACGAGGCAGGGATCTATGTACAAAAAAAAACAAACGGAATTGAGTGGAAGGTAGGCAGACTTCGCGGAGGGCCTTCCAGATTGCATACATCTCTGTGTACGATGAACTCCCGGGTAGAAGGTAAAGTATCGCCTATGTATCATCACCGCAACAGCTGAAGTGAGAGCTATGGGTGAAGTTAGCCCTAACGTGAGAGTGGGCGGACTCATGGATAAGGACAGGAGAACCCTAGCCGGCTTCAGACTCGTGATGGCAAGAGCTGAATCCTCTTGCCTAGCCCTGGAGAGCATATTCCTTCAATCAAATTGCCGCACACTCCGGTCCAACTCGGAAGAGCTGTGGAGGCTCATCTCCCGTTTTCCCTTATCTTTTTGTAGGAGACCATGCTGGGCCTGTGTCCCCTGCCTACCCTCCCGGGGTATAAGAGTTTTGCCACCCCACCACTACGGGATGGGGGCCAGGCAGGAGGATGTGCTATTTACACCCGTTCTCTTTGCTTTAGGTACTTCCTTTCAGGCAGTCGCTGTGCAGCTGCAACTGAAAAGGACGTATACTGTTATTTCCGCGTAAATTCGACTTGGGGAACCCGCCTTGTCGTGGTACGATGCCGAGTCCCTTTATCTTACTCGTGGATCTGAACGGTAGACACCCTCTGAGGAGACTACTCGATCAATCCCAGGTGTCAGGTCCTTGACAAGCTGGAGATATGTCTTAAATGTGGGTTAGTTTACGCATCACTGCCCGAGAACCGCATCATTTTCTTGTCATCTATCTATTTTTGTGCTCTCCGGATGCACAGCCTGTGAGGCCTTCGTAGACAGCACTACTCCACGGTATTTTTTTGATCTGGAGTAGACCTATGATACCCCATGGGGACGAGCGGACGCCTCTCAATTTTTATATCTGAAAACTTGCGCGATCGTTGATTCCGAGTTCGGGTGGGGGGGCAGCCCTTCCGGCTCAAATGAACAGGAAGAGGGTGTCCCGCATAGAAATGGCTTCAGTGTCGCACTCTTTGCCTTGAGCATTAAAGGCATCACCTTTGTGTACCTGGAGATGTTCTTGCTACGCTCTACGTGGACGACTTTTCGATCTCTTGCGGTGCGGCCCAGATACCAACTACTTGTAGCGTTAACTCCAACAGGCATTGAACCGCGTTTCTCGCTATGCTGAAGCACACAGGCTTCGTCGGTTTTCCTTGGCCAAGACTAAACTGGTGCACTTTTGCCGCCATCCGCGGCTCCATCGTTTCCTCGGCCTTGCATTTGACCGACACCTCACCTGGAAGGCTCATATTCGCAGCATTAGGGTCTCTTGTACCCGCGCCATGGATATTCGTTCCGTGACATTCAGTGCTGAAAGGGCTACTGCCTTGCTTTTCTATTGATCCTTTGTTCGTTCGAAGCTCGACTACGAATACGAGTTTTATGCATCTGCATCCGAGCGTGTATTGCGCAAGGTGGACTCGATCCACCACACCACCCTTCGCCAGGCGACCGATGCCTTCCTCACTTCCCTCATTGAGAGCCTACTTATCGATGCTGGGGATATGCCACTTGTGCTCCGCCGTTCACAGTGCATTATCTGCCTGTACACGCGAGCCCGGCGCCTCCCTCAATCGCCAACAGCTCTCACTGCATCCGCAGCTGATCTAGACTGTGACTATGCCACCAAGAGACGCCAGTCATATCCTAAGCACTTTGGGTTTAGGGCTAGGAACTCCTTTCGTGAGCTAGGTATAGCTCTTTAGCCGGTAGCGCCCCTGGTTCTGCCCAGGGTGCCACCCTAGGCGATACCACCTTTGACTATTTGTCGCCACGCCTCTGCTCCCAACGCTTCTACAGCACTGGGAGTATTGCGTTCGGCTTTTGGGGGGCAGACTTCGTGTCACGCTGGAACCGTGCCAGTGTATACAGATGGCTCCAAGTTGCAAGATATTGCCATGCTCAATTAAAATCGTCGAGACTGCCCTAATTATTGAGCCTTGTCAGTCATGTGATCACCCTGCTGACCAATACCTTGCCTTATGCCCCCTCCTCTCCCTCCCTCTCTGGGAGACCTTTTCTTTCTTCAGAGGATAGGTCCCAGAGAGGCTCTGGCCTTCTCGTGGTAAGGGGGGTCAGCCCTATGGCCCTTATGGATCCCCTGATTCTGTGAACTAGACTTTTAATATACCCCTCTCCCCATCCCTTATTACTTTCTTTTACTGCCCTTTATTTCCACCTCTTCTTTCTCCTATCTAGTGGCCCTGATGGTTACCTGACCTTTGTTTGTTTTTCGGACTGATTCTGAAATGTTCTTTTAGGAAGGTCGGAGGAGGTTGGGCATCTCCACCGTCTTTGTCTGCCGATGCCCAAGGAGAAACCCACTATGGCCGTTTTTTCTGCGCGTTGGAGAACTTGGGCAGCCTCTTCGGTCTATAAAGAAGGTGTGGCGGATCCGTATCCATTGTCCAAGAGGACATACCGGGCATTACCGCAGTAGCACCGGGCCCTTGTAGGCCTTGGTGGTGGGAAGTCTCGAGGGAGAATGTGAAGTTAATTCAATGACTAGCCATAAACTTAAACTTCTCCTTCTCGTAAGGGTCCTCGTGCCAAACGTTCTTCAATCTTCCCTTTCAGCCTCTCCTCGCTCTTTGGATCCCTATGCCAACGATGTGGACCCAGATTTAAACTATCCCGCCTTTTTGGTCATGAGTTTGTCATCTGACGCCCCACTTGCAAAAGTGGATGTGTTTGACGTTAATGAATCATTTGAGTCACGCTGTGATGAACCCCGCCGGATGTAGTCAAGAGGTAGTGGTGATATAGAAGTCGAGGTGTCATCTCACTCCCAACATAATATTGTGCAAAATCTGTCTGAGATAGCTTAAGTCCCGTAACCCTTTCGCCCTATCCACGTTTGAATTTTGTCAAAGGTGTCGTCCGTTCAGAGCAAGCTTAGTACCCAATGCGTCACACATATATACAGGTTGACTATAACTGTAGGCTCTACTAGACTCACAACTGCCACATTGATTTTAACGTTCGAACATCAGGAACTGCCGCAGTTTACTAAGGCTGGGTACCTTCATGTCCCAGTAAGCCCCTACTTCGAACTACCCAGGCGGTGCTTCAATTGTAATCAATTTGGAGATGTTGGTCTTGTCTGTCAACAATCCCGTTCTTGCGTGAATTGCAGTTCTGATTACCATGGCCCAAAACACTGCGGTGGTGCTAACAGCGCCGCGTCAAAAGTCTGCCCAGCATTCTTATATGAATAGGAGGTCCTTGATTTGCGCGACTCTCTGCGTCTGGACGTGAGAGAGGCTCGCCAACGTGCTCGAGCACAAACCTCACCTCTTGACCGTCTCTTCCCAGACGTTTGTCGTGACGCTGGACGAAACCGACCATCGCGTTCGAGTTCGGACACGCCTGAAGCATCCCATCGCCTATCTACCGTTAGTGTCAGAAGCATTCATGATATACCGTCAAAACATCGATCTCACACCGAGATATCTAATGTTGCTTCCCTCTCCCTCCAGCAGCTCTAGCAGGGAACGACGCTCAGGGTGAGACACTTGAAGACATCAGACGTTATCTGAAAGAATCTTATATATCGACCAGTGAAGGTTCTTCTAACCGGCCCCGAAACCCAAAGGCCCGTCGTAAGAGGAAGAACTCTTTACCTGGGTTATCAGCCACCAACAAGCGGGCAGCATCTGGAGCTGACTCGGCCGTTCCTCAGGAATCTTCAATGGACTCTTCTCCTGTTGCTGAATATTCTCTGCCCTCAAACCCGTCCCGTCTTTCACAGGACTTAGGCCCTTACCAGTCCAAACGGTAGCAGAAATCCACCCAGTTCCTTAGTACTTTGTCCAGATCGCTTGCCTCACCCACTCAACTTCCTACTCATGATCCTATGAAGGCAGATGATATTCCAACATCACCAGCCACGGTTGTTGGATCAACTCGTAGGACATCGAAAGCGCCCTCGGACCATCAATCCGGATCTACCGTCCGAAAATCTCTTCTCGATCTTCCGTTTCTGCCTGGCTGTGTGCTCCAATTACAGGCAGGGGCCTTGGCCGCTTCTTCGAAACCATCGGACATATCCCCTGTCACTGCTACTTGCAGGATTTCTTTCCTTGCAATAGCAGGCTATTTAAAATCTGCTCTTCGTCCCCCAAGCTCTTTGGGACGCACTTCAAACATAACATCAGCCATAAAGGAGTAAAAGATATCTAGTGTGGTATCTAACCGTCCCACATAATATACTCTTTGCGTTTTAAACACAGGCGATTTTACCTCTTATCATATCCAGACAGATTCTTTTAGTTGTGTTGACCTGTCTCTCTGTTCCCCGGATTGCTCCACTGATTTTCGATGGTAAACTCTTGATGACCTCCATAGGAGTGACCACTTCCTTATTTTCTTGTTGGCCGCTCATCCTAGCCGTCCTACAATCATGCCTCTCAAGTGGGACTTAGGCCATACCGATTGGGAAGTCTTCCAGAGGCGTCCTTCACAAGTGACTCCGTGGGGACCTTCAATGGTGTCGATGCGGCAGTAGAGTACTTCACATCGATTATGTACAATGCAGCCACACAGACCATTCCACGGAGGCGATCCGTAACGGGTCGCTCAACCGTGCCCTGGTGGACCTCAGAGTGTGCGACAGCCATCAAAAACTACCATTTAGCTCATGCCCGATTCCGGCAGAACCCAACCTTGTGCAATGTTAACCGAAACCAAGCTCAGGCGCTTCGTCAAAGAACCCTTCGTTAGGCTCACCGAACCTCATGGCGCCGCTACGTTTCATCGATTTCCTTTATGACCCCTACCGTAAGGATCTTGAAGAGGATTAACAAGATCCGGGGTCGTTATGCCGGCCATAATACCCCCCACAGTTAACTTACAGGGTTTTTTAGTAAATGACAGCCTGGTGGTCAGCAATGCCTTGGGCGACCATTTCCGTGCCGTCAGCAGTGTCAGCCGTTACAATAAGGCTTTTTCTAGCATATAAATCAAACGAAGAGTCTCATCATCTCAATTTTACAACAAAATCTAACCTTCCGTATAATGCCCTATTCTCCATCCACGAGTTACGCGCTGAAATGTCTCTTTATAAATCTACTTCTCCATTTTGATATGATTCGGCACCTCCATCCAGTCATTTTTTCTACTTGACTTATATAACTTTATATGGGAGAATGGTTTTACCCATCATCACGGCTCGTTGATATTATCCTTCCCTTTGTCAATCCAGGCAGGGACGGGTTGGGTGCAGATCACTACCCCCCTATAGCTCTTACCTGTTCTCTAACTAAGTTGCTAGAGAAGATGATGTTGATGCACCTGAACTGGTTCCTAGAAATCAATCACTTACTGTCTCTATTTCAGTGCGGTTTTCACAAGGGTCATAGTACCTTTGACCTCATAGTACGTTTAGAGGGATCGGTCCGGAAAGGTGCTTCGTTCGGGCACCGAGTCTTGGCCACATTTTTCGACATTGAGAGAGCTTACTATACAAAATGGAGATACGGTGTCTTAAAGCAGCTTATACGTTTGGGGGTATGAGAGGTCTTTTACCGTCTGTAATTCAAAGTTTTTAGCATCTCGATCTTTTATGGTGCGTGTAGGAGACACCTACTCTGATCTGCAACCCAAAGAGGAGGAAGTTCCTCAGGGCAGCGTTTTATGTTTCGTAATTGCGATCAAAGACACTTCCTCTCTCCCAGAGGTTGTATCGGTGACCCTGTTCGTCGATGACTTGGCACTAAATTGTTCTTCGCCTCGCCTTTCATCAGCAGCGCGTTGGAGGCAACTGGCAGTCGATGCGGTCTTGAAAACTGCACAACTTAGAGGATTCCGCTTTTCCACGAGCAAAACTAAGGCAATGTATTTCCACCGGGGTAGAGGAGCTCTTGTTCTGCCACCTATCTCCATGCAAGGTGTAGATATTGAGTTCGATTTCTGAGCGTGACTCTTAATCCCAAGTTATCCTGATTACCACACATACACCGTCTTCAAACGGGTTGTCTGCGGGATCTAGACATTTTGAAAGTCCTCTCCTACACGTCGTGGGGCAGTGATCGTGAAACACCGTAGTCACTGTATACTGTCCTCGTCCAATCCAAATTGGCCTATGTATGCCAAATTTATTCTTCGGCTTCCCCTCAGCCCTTAAAATGCAGAACCCGATTCGCAACCTCGTAGTTTGTCTCTCCAGTGAGGCCTTCCGCACTTCTTCCGTCAACAGCCTTTACTGCGAGAGTGGGGTGATCCCCTTGCCCTATCATAGACTCAATATCTGCACGCGATACCTGTCTTGTGCAGCAGGCCCCTGTATCAAAGGTTTACAGATGACTGTATCAAGCCTAGTCAATGACGGCATTCAATAGGTTGCCGTCCTTACCCCACCACCTAAACCTTGGGAGAGGAGATCATCTCTCCAGCCTGGGTGCTCTAGTGGTCCTTTCCCTTCCGTCGTCGCTGACCCGTAGTTGGCGTGCTCCACTCCCACAGTTTGTACCAGCATGTGGAGCCTGGACTAGGCGTCTGCGGACCTTTGCTCCCTTAAGAGCCTGTTTCTAGAGCATGCGACCTCACAAATACAACACTGCCCTATATACATGGATGGTTCCAAATCAGACCGTGGCGTAGGTGCCGCAGCCATGGTTAAATTTTTATAAATTTTCTAAACTTTGCCAATTATAATAATTTTAAAAAGTAACTCTAAACTAAATTTCCCCCTTTCAAAATATCACGTTGCTAAAATATAGTTATAGAAGAAGATATATAAAAATAAATTTTCTGAACTTCACCATTAGTAATTGTTTTGGTTTTAAAAAATTCTCAAAATTTCGATACCTATATTTATTTCTGAACTTCACCATTTTGTTTTTTGATATTATAAAAGAATTATTAAAAATAACTTTGTTAAAAAAAACACAAGTCATAACCAAATTACAATGAAATTGTTATTCAAATACTCAAAAAAATCACCTTATTAAATTATAGAGTTAGTGATGATCATGATAACCATTATTAATGCTTAATGCCCAGTTCTCAGGCTCCTCAGAGGGGGAAATTTAGGTTAGCACTCCCCCCCCCGTCATTTTTTTAATCCTCGATCCGCCACTGCGTCCTATTATAGGTTATGTAGGATCAGACTGTTATTCTTTGTCTAAATGGCTTATATCATACCTTACTCCCCTCGCTTGTACCATTTCTCACTCTCATATTAAAATTACTTATGATCTTATTGATATATTAACTCCATTCTTTACTCCAGTGAGTTCACTTTTGTTAGTTTTGATGTATGATCTCTGTTTATCAAAGTGTTAGTTGACGATCTTTTCCCTCTCTCTATTAATACTTTTTATTGACTTTATCTCCATTTGTACTAAAAAAAAAATGTAAGTTTCCCTCCAAGAATTCGCTTTAGCTATTGGTAATTGTTTATCACCTGTCATTTTTAATTTATATATGGCGTTTCCCAAATGACCTTAATTCTTTGGTTACTTCTATCAAATTTTTTCATAAATTTGAGAAAAATAGGGCGTTCCCGATTCTCGATCTTTTAATTCACCGAACTGTAGATAGAGGGGAGTAGGAAAAGGGGCAAAGAAAAAATAATAGCGTAGGGGAGTTGCGAACAGCTTCCCGCGTCACTGGACCACTGTTAACCATCGGTGAATCCACTCGAACATCCCGAGTCTCAAAAAAACTCATTCATACGAAGCCTTTAAGCCGCTCGCCTGCACTTCTCCTACGCTATAGAACCTCTGTTGCAATCACTTATATTGTAGTCATAGTGACAAAGTCAAAAGTTCTGTATTTACTTCAATGCTTCTTTGTGGCCAACAGGTCATCAGCCCAGAATTCATGGATATTGATCGAGTCTCACAAGATCTTTGAAGTAGGTCACAACCTTTTTTTACCATAAATTTTTTGTTGCATCCTTAAATTCTGCCAAAACGTTTCTATAGAACTAAACCCCCACCCGTATTTAATAATGATAATAATGATGAAAATGCTGATAATGATAATAATGATAATGAAAAATCATCAACTGCCCGTCTAAAGTTACGCAAATACAATGTAAGAAGAGGTGAACACACCAGTGCTTTCTTCGTTCATTTATCTGAAAATGATCATCTAATCAAATGGAATATTGTTAAATTAATTTACCATTCAGAAGACTATGTTAAGCGAAATATTGTTGAATGTTCCTTAATTATATACTATACTTCTCAAAAGTTTAATATTTCCTCAGATATCTATAAAGTTAATCCTATCATAAAAGAGCTTTTTGAAATTAAAGTGTCCATTATAACCCATAGTTCTTTCTTTATTCTCCTCATTTTGTGCTTTATGTATAACGTCTGTATATTTGGGCATCTTTGTATTAATTCTCCCCGTAGAAAATGTTAGTGAAGGCGTTATGCTACACACGATCTCGGGTCTGGACACCATTGTAGATGGAGGTGTGTAAGAAGAAAACTATCAAAAATAAAGAACGAAAGAGCGGTGGCGAGTTGCAAACACCTTCCCCACAATTGTCATTGTCATCCGCTTTTAATCTCCCCACGCTACATGCATGCTCTTAGCGCTCTCTCTGTATTAAAAATACCTATCCGTAATTAGAAAATTATTCAACCTTTCCAATTAATTGGGATCATATTCCAGTAAACAGGATTATATATATATATATATATATATATATATATATATATATATATATATATATATATATATATATATATATATATATATATATATATATATATATAATCATATGAGTTGCTGCTGACCAGACTAATCTTCAATTTCACGGTGAAGGTAAGGACACATAGGAGGCTGAGGTACATGTGATTTATTTAAGGAACAACGTTTCGGGCGTATCACCCCACCCATCTTCAGGTTCTAAAATCATAAATTAATCTAATACAGTTAAAGAATATTAAAAAATAATCAGGTTAAGACTATGTAGGTAAATTAAAAATTAAAAAATAACTCAGGGATTTAAAAGGCAAGAGAATCAAATTATCAATCTAATATAACCACTATTGACACGAAAAAAAGAAGCAAAAACACAAAAGTAAATAATCACAGTATAATATTGCTTACCTATGAAGTTCAGGAGAAATCACAAAGTGGAGAAATTACAAAGGATGTAGCTTAAAGAAGGATAGGCATTTGATTGGTTGGTTGTTAAATAAGAGAAGGTTGGTTGGTTGTTGAGTTGAGGTAATTAAAATTAAGAAATAAGAAGGGGAACAGCGGTATTATCTATGTTGAGTGTAGGAGATTTTGTACGTATTAGTAGGGATTTCAAAATTCTTAGACTCTATTCATTGTTATTGTGACCAATTATTTTGAAGTTATCTATGAAATATTCTGTCTTGCATTGTATATTATTATTTCTAATTACAGAAGCTTCCTTCTTAGACATTTTTTTTCCAGTGCGATGGCTTATTCCCATGTGAGAACAAAACCTCTCTTTCAATGAGCGAACCGTACTACAAATATAGGTTCCTTGCAAACAACAAGGATAAGTAAAACTTTATCTTTTGACGAGAAGAAACTTCCTATGGAAAGTAGGTTGAAAAAAGTGATTTTGAAGTTGGTATGAAAGAAATATTTTTTGAGTAATTTGTTGCATTTTCTAGTGAATAATTTATTGTAAAGTCCCATTTCAGATAGTACTAAAAAAAATTTTATTTTGGGGAACATTAAACGAGAGAAAGGATGGAGAGTAAATTTTGGTAAGCAAATTATTGATTAGTTTGTCAACCAAAGGTGAGGGTAACAATTATTTTTAAAATAAGACTTTAGAGTTTGGAATTCATTGTGCATTAGGGAATAATTGGAGGAGAGATGGTAACCTCTATATATTAGAGATTTTATTGCACTGAGGTTATGTGACAAGTCACAATGGCTGGAAAAATTGATTTCTAGGCGACGAAAGGTAGGCTTTCTGTATATTAAGGTAATTAGTGTGTCAGTTTTTTTGCTATAGGAATATGAAGACCCAGGTGACTACACTAATCATTTATTGGCCGGACGTTTCGGAACTTCACTAGGACCATCTTCAGCGATTGTGTCAACTAATGTGAAGGAGCAGGAATATTAACGATAACAGTTAAAATAATGCATTAAATAATGGCTAAAAAAAAAGAGCGGATGAAGACAAGTTAAAATAATAAAATTGACAATTATTGAGATTAAAGTAAAAAAAACAAAAACAAATAAAAATCTATAGAATTAATTAATACTCAGTGTAATTTTAAAAATAATAGAAGTGAATTTATAACATAAACTGACTCGAATATCAAATATTAAATTATACAAAAAAACACAAAAAACCCGAAAACAAATTAGAATGAATTAAACAGTGACTAATCTTTATCGTGGACGTTGAGAAATCAACTAACTAAAGATATAAAAACTACTAACGAGATTTGGTCGGTTGGCTAGTTATTCTATTGAAGTGTTGGTTGGTTATATAGTGAATAGTTTAATTGAGGAGGAGTAATTATTTAGGTTTGGATTTATTTTATTGATGTACGGTGACTCTAAGATTTTCAAATCGAGAGAAGTTAAGGCTAAAGATAATATGGTAAATGAATCAGAATTAAGAGGATGGTGGTGATACTCAAAGTGTTGACTGATGGAAAAGTCTTCAGGTTTAGAAATCGGAATACCAGTCCTATGAGACAAACCTAAATGCTTTGCGATCCTGCCTTTGAGTTGTAAGCCAGTGTGGCCTACATAACGACTGTGGCAGGTCGTACATGTATAATTGTAAATTATACAGGATTGCAAGCCCAAAGGGATTGGCTCCTTATGGAGAAAAAAGGAATTTAAGGATACACGGTTGGAATTTATACAAATGAATTGGCATTGAGGGAAATGATTATTGAATGTAAAGAGAAGGAGTTTGTTAAACTTGGATGTCAAATGCTCAAGATAGGGCAGTCTAATGAGACTTACAACAGGGGCTGCGTTTAGATTTAATTGAGCCGTAGGCTTCAACGGCTGAGAATACCGAAACAATTCAGCCATTGGTCCTGGTTTGGAGAAAAGAGTTAGAGAGGTGCAAGGTGGTGATGAGATTTTAGTGTGGACACGGAGAGTTGCTGAGGGAGTTGCTGAGTTGCTGAGTTTTTTGTGGCCATCTGGCGATTGCCACTACAATAAAATTCCGATAAAAAGCCAAGCACACACAAAAACAAACAAATAAAAACAAAACAAAACAAAAGCAAGAAGGAAGCACGCTTCGGGTCAGGGAAAGACCTGCCTCTCCTTGGCGCAGAAGCATGCGATCGACACCATAGAGTCGAATAAAATTGAGGATGCCAACCTCCTCCATGAAATCAAATAGTCCACGAATTTGTGTGAACGAACTCGTCTCGTGCACAAGGGACAAATGAAAACGAACCCTCTCGCCCCGACCCGATACTGGGATAGATAACATGCGCAAAGATAACCCTGATTGGGACATTCAACATGAATATGCCGAAGAGTCTGTGGGGCAAAGCAGTCATCGCATGAGAACAGTCAGGACGGGATGGCACGTACCTTTAAGTTCCCCCAGGCCTCCTCCCATCTCCTTTTCGGGGCAGCCTGGACGGTTGAATCGATTGCTTCCATGCAATCAGTGTGAGGAAGAGCAAAAATCTGGTCTGGCTGCCCAGTCCCCGCCCTCATTCCCATAGGTGGGCGTTATCGCGATAACGATATCGGGTTATCAGTTATCCAAGATTTATTTTTTTCGCGTTATTGATTCATCGGTATCGCCAATACTTTTGCTTCGAAACTAGCGATAATTTCAGTTTTTGGTTCCAGTTTAGCACAGGGGCGAGCCGCGCGTACCTTGGAGGCAGAAATAGGTAGGTTCGAGCTGGGAACCGAACGTATACTGAACGGAGTGCGGGACGGC
This sequence comes from Ceratothoa steindachneri, assembly GCA_963969495.1. NCBI lineage: Eukaryota > Metazoa > Arthropoda > Malacostraca > Isopoda > Cymothoidae > Ceratothoa > Ceratothoa steindachneri. The sequence goes on along the minus strand of OZ018331.1, from coordinate 111,447,900 downwards.
CGGTCTTGACGTCTACTCAAAACGTTCGCTCAGCTTCAGTCTCTCACCAGCTGTCGGACAAGAGGTTACGAGGTGTTGCTCCTGCGCGCTACCGGTTTTACGCGTTCATTGATGATTTTTGTTCCTATGTTCCCATGCTTTTTCCGTTCTATTTTTTTGTGCAGGTCTATATGAATGCATCTACTATTCGGTGTTATTTTTTAATATTTTATAGCATTGAATGTGATGGCGTCGCAAGAGACTGTGCCCGCATCAAGCCAAAGAGACTCATCGGAGTCTATTGACTGTAGTATCGGAATTTTGTATTTATCGGTTATCACCTTATCGGGCAATAAATTTATTTCCAGTTATTGATTATCGCCGATAAGGTTATCGTTATCGCGCCCACCACTGCACATTCCCCATAGCAGACAAGGCGTTTTGTGAGTTGCTATTTATCACAATCCTATCTCTGAACCAGCCACGAAGCGTTATCTCTCGTAACGAGTTATATTGCAACCAGCTCGGCTGGTCAAACAAACGCAGCCCCTGGCAGAGCCCGTTGAATTAAAACAGAGCAGATATAGCGTGGAAACTGACCTCCTGCTGGGACTTGTTGCCATCCGAATACACAGGCACGGATTCAGCGTGACGCATAGTGTGCTCTAAGAAGGTCGAACGCAGTAATCCCGGCACTGTGGAAGCAGAGGCGTGGTGGCAAATAGCCAAAGGTGGTACCCGCCAGGGTAGCGTCCTGGGTAGAGCCAGTAGTTTTGGGTAGGGGTGTAGCGGTCTACACACCTACAAGTGTAAATATTTATTTCTAACTGTATATATATATATATATATATATATATATATATATATATATATATATATATATATATATGTACATAATTTCAAGAAGGGGTTGGTAACCCTGACTTGATTCCTGAGATTGTTACTCCCGCTCTCCCGAGCATCTTAAAATTAGCATGAGGTTCATTCGTTGTCCTCGTCTCGGTGAATCAGGTCTGTAATATTTGAATATATATTTTTAAGCTAAATATGTCCCAAAAGACTCGAATTAATACGTGATTCTTTTCTAATTTACAGACCCTTCCAACTCCGCTGTAATCTATTTGTACATATAATCTATTTATCACACCAATAATCTATTTAATAATTAACAAGCAAATTACCAATTACCCTTTATAAAATATCAATCTATTTAACCAATTAATAATTACCACCATTTAACATTTACCAATTTGTAATCTATTTAACCAATGTAATCTCTTTAACCAATAAATAATTACCAATTACTTTTATAAATTATCAATCTATTTACCAAACTACTGTATTTACAAATTACTATGTATCAATTATCTACTAGCCAATTACTATTTAATATCTAATATCAATTACTATTTGTCAATCAATTTTCCAATTTATAATCTTAATATTTCATATTTATCAATTGTAAATCCTGTAGCGTACGAGAAGTGCAGGCGAGCGGCTTAAAAGAGTCTTTTTTGAGACTCAGGATGGCAGAGTGGATTCGCCACTTGCTACGTGGTCCAGCGACGCGGGAAGCTGTTCGCAACTCGCCTATGCTACGTTTATTCTTTCTTTTTTTCTTTGCCCTCTTTCCTACTCCCTTCTATTTACAATCCATTATCACTAACTCATGCAAAAATTTAATTCACACGCGTAAAATTCAATCCAATAAAACTCACAGTATAATTTCACTTTTCAATCATAACTGTTTATTCCATAATATATAATTTTCGTAACTCTTTGCTTTTAATACTTCTTCCTTAACGACGCCGAGATTTAGGCATAACGAAATTCGTCTGCAGAAATTTAGACTTCGAGTAGCAATTGACTTTCATTCCCGAGAATAACAAAATATAGGTTTTTGAGTTTATTGTGACCTGAGCTATCTAGTGTATCGGCACAATAATCACCATAAAAACCTATAGGGGTGGGGGAATCGAGAAAAACCTTTAACAGAAAAGGCCGAAGGCCGGTGATTGACCGACGTGACTTGCTTCCTCACCTTTCGAACAGTTAGGGATAGACTACTCCACCGACTCAAACTAGAAAGTTGTGTAACCACCCGAATAAACTATTCTCTCGAGCAATGGGGTTTTGCTCGCCAGGAAGCAGAGTGCAGCTAAGAGCCATAGTTCAGCCAGATAAGCACCACGTTTTGCTGGCAGAGCTAACATGCCAAAACACGCTGATTTACAAAAACGGGTGGGAGCTAGGATGTAAAGGTGGCCATTAAGCTTAAAGCTCCGGGGGTTTCCTACATTCCAGTAAATATGGAGTGGTAGAACCAGGTACCCCGTGGTAGTCGCCATCGTCTTTCTCAATTTTTGGTGGAACCAATGAACCTTCGTGAAGCCCTGGGGAGGAAGATGCTGTAGGAGATCCTCCACCCGGATGACCCTATATAGGGCCTTGGCAAAAATTGTGATTTGGCAAACAGTTGAGGCTGATATGCTGGGGCACGGTGACTGCACACACCATTGGATTTCAGGGGGTGAAGAAGGATACCCGGCTAACAGCCGAACGGCAAAAAGGCTCATGGTCTCAGGATTAAAAAAACTGTTAATGGAAGAAATGTTATTATAAAAGAAATGCTTGTTCTGAATTTGAACGATTATGAAATGGTTTGAAAATCAACTTTGACAAAAGAAATTGGGTTACCTTTGAAATCGTTCGAACGACGCCTGTAGTGCCTATAGACATATTGCTTCTCTCTAAGAGACGTCTTACACTCGGCAGACCTCCAGTGAAGTGGACGACGTGCAAAATCGTATAATCATCGCGTCGACCGTTCAGCTCTCCGAGGAGAAAGGCCTCGGCAACTGTTACGATGCGGCGGAACTCCGCCTCATCGAAGCTGACTGACAGTGGAATAAGGAAATGTACAAGAGAATATCGCCTATGCAGGTGGAGATGGATTGCTACCACCTATCCGCCTCTGGAGGTAAAGTCCAGGCGGCGGCCTTGAGACATCAGGACGTACATCGTGATGTCCCTCCAGCGCAGGAGCGTGCGACCAAAGAAGGAAAAAACACACAAAAAAAAACAAATGCAAAAAACAAAACAAAAACAAACCTTACTTAAATAATAGGGAGAAGGCCAGCCTCCCCCAAGAAGTCAACAAGTTCAAAAGTCAATGTGCACGAATCTGTCCCGAGTACAAGGGACAGGCGGTAGTGACCCCGCCCATCTCGGTACCGGGACAGGTATCGTGCGCAAAGATCACCAAGACTGACACATTCGACAAGAATGTGCCGAACAGTCTGGGGGACGACGCAGTCGTTGCAATAGGGCGCAGGCGAGCGCTCCATCAAAAAGCGATGCGTCAAACGAGTGTGTCCGATTCGGAGACGACAGAAAGCAACCTGAAGCCACCGCGGAATTGGGGGATAGGTCCATGGGAACAGTCGCGGCGCAATGGCACGCAACTTTAAGTTCCCTTCGACCGTCTCCCATCTTCTTTGCCAAGCAGTCCGAAGAGCTGCCCATATTCCTGCCATGTAGTCGGTGTGGGGAAGAGCGAAACGCTGGTACGGTCACAGAGTCCTCGCGGACTCTTTGGCGCCCTCATCGGCGCGCTCATTCCCCGCAAATCCTACATGTCCAGGAACCCAGCAGAAGATAATCTCGACATCTGCCCGGCTCGCCAAAACCGTGGCGTCACGGATATCGCGAACCAAGGGATGCGGAGATTCCAATGCACCGAGAGCACTCAGGGGGCTATGTGAGTCGCTATAGATCACGATCCGGTCTCCGAACTGGGCACGTCGCGTAATCTCCCGTACCGAGTGGTGTATTGCCATCAGCTCGGCCGTGAAGACAGACGCAGCGCCTGGTAGAGCCCCGCTGACTTCAAACAGAGGGGATACGGCGTGGAAGCCGACCCCCTCTTGGGACTTGGAGCCATCCGTATACACTAGCACAGTTCCAGCGTGACTCGATGTCTGCTCCAAAAAGGTCGAACGCAATACTCCCGGCGCCGTACAAGCTTTGGGAGTAGAGGCGTGGCGAAAAATAGCCAAATGTGGTACCCTCCAGGGTGGCGTCCTGGGCAAACCAGGGGCGCCACCGGCCTGAGAGCTATATCTACCTCTCGAAGGAGTTTTCTGGCTCTAAAACCAAAGGGCTTAGGGTATGACTGGCGTCTCTCGGTGGCATAGGCACCATCGAGATCAGCTGCGGATGCAGTGAGAGCTGTTGGCGACTGAGGGAGACGCCAGGCTCACGCGTACAGGCGAGCGATGCACTGCACGCGGCGCAGAGTGAGTGGCATCTCCCCAGCATCGACCAACAGGCTCTCAATGGGGGAAGTGCAGAAGGCACCGGTCGCAAGGCGAAGGCCGTTGTGGTGAATCGAATCCACCTTCCGCAATAAACGCTCGGCTGCGGATGCATAAAACTCGCATCCGTAGTCGAGCTTCTAACGAACAAAGGATCGATAAAAAAGTAAGGCAGTAGCCCTATCAGCGCCCCAAGCGCTGAACGTCACGGAACGGAGAATGTCCATGGCGCGGGTACAAGAGACCCTAAGGCTGAGAATATGAGCCTCCCAGGTGAGGCGTCGGTCGAATACAAGACCAAGGAAACGGTGCGACTCAACCAAATCCAGGCGCACCCCATAAGGAGAAACAAATCTGGGTCGGGGTGAAGCCGTGGATGGTGGCAGAAGTGCACCACCTTAGTCTTGGCCAAAGAAAACTGAAACCTGTGCGCTTTGGCATAGCGAGTGACGCGGTTCAATGCCTGTTGGAGTCGACGCTCCAGAGTTGGCATCTGGGCCGCGCCAAAAGAGATCGAAAGGTCGTCCACGTAGAGCGTAGCGAAAACATCTTCCGGCAGCACCGAGGTGATGCCATTGATGCTCAGGGCAAAGAGTGTGACACTGAGGACACTTCCCTGCGGGACACCCTCTTCCTGCTCCTTTGGGCCGGAGAGGGCTCCCCCCACCCGTACGCGGCATCGACGATCTCGCAAAAATTCAAATATAAACATTGGGAGGCGTCCCCTCGCCCCCATCGCGTGAAGAGTCTCCATGATACCGTATCGCCATGCGGTATTATAGGCATTCTCCAGATCGAAAAAGACCTTGGCGTAGTGCTGTCTACGACGGATAGCCTTGCAGACGGCATTTTCCTGTCGGAGCAGAGCATCCGACGTGGAGTGGAACTTGCGGAAGCCGCATTGTGTGGAAGACAGATGGCCTCCGCTGTCCAGGAAAAAGGCTAATCTAACATTTACCAATTTCTCCATCAACTTGCACACGCAAGAGGTTAGAGAGATTGGGCGGAAACCGGTCGGAGTAGAGTGATCTCTTCCCGGTTTGCGAAAGGCGAGCACAGTAGCGATTCGCCAGGAGTCTGGGAGAAGACCTTCCACCCAGATCCTGTTGAACAAATCTAACAGAAAGGCAATGCCTCGCTCACTCAGGTGTCGAAGCATGGCGTACGGGACATCGTCCGGACCATGGGCGGTGTCCGCACACGAAGCGAGAGCGGAACGCAAATGACTCACAGTAAACTTGTCGTTGAAGGGTTCTCCGCCTCTGGGGGTAAAGTCCAGCCGGCGGCCTTCCGCGACATCACGACGTGCATTGAATGCTGACGGAGCATCATCCCGGCTAGAGAATGCGGAAAAAGCGGTCGCGAAGAATTCCGCTACGGACGCGGGGTCCGAGATTGCGGTCCCATTCTCCTGGAGAACGGGAGGGGGGTCCTGCGAGAACTTGCCCCAAATCCTTTTGACTGGCTTCCACACCTCAGCTAAAGGGGTCTTCCCGTTAAGTGAAGACACGTATGCCCGCCAAAAAGAGCATCGGGCGTGCTTCGAAATATACCGGAACCTAGCCCTAGCCCGACGAAATCATTCGGGCGGCGCTTATAGCGCATGTAGGCATTACGCTTCTGTTTGAAAGCCGTCTCACATTCGGCTGAACACCATAGAAGTAGTCAGCGTGCAAAACGGCCAGACGTCCTAGGAATAGTAGTCAGGCCCACGGCGATGAGGTTGCCGGAGAAGAACTCAACGGCCTCATCTACCGACCTAAACTCCCTTACTGAGATAGAGAATTCAGTCATTTCCTGATATTCAGGCCACCGCGCCCACGCCAAGCACCACCGAGGTGGTCTCTCAGGCGGCAGTTGCCCTGAAAATGATATTTGAATGGAAAAGTGATCAATACCATGGAGGTCATCGACCACCCCCAAATCAAAATCATTCTGTGCATCCGTAGAGCACAAAGGTAGGTAAGGGCAAGAAAATTAAGCGGTTCTCGGACAGTTATGCGTAAACTCATCCACGTTTAGGACACCCATCTCAAGCTCTTCGATCAGATTGGCAAGGACTTGTCCCCTGGGATTTATGAAGTAATCTCCCCAGAGAGGATGCCTGCCGTTCAGATCTCCAAACAAGAGATAGGGCTCGGCAACCGTGACACGACGCGGCGGAAGTCCCCCGCGTCGAAGTCAGCTGACGGTGGAATGTACGCAGAAATGATAGTATACCTCCTATCCAGGTGCAGCTGCACAGCCACTGCCTAAAAGGAGGTATCTAAAGAGAAAGGAAGAACGAAGACATCATGCCGGGTGTAAACAGCGCATTCCCCAGCCCGGCCATCCCGCGGTGGTGGGGTCGCAAGACCCTTATACCCCGGGAGGGCAGGCAGGGAACACGCATCTAGCATGGTCTCCTGCAAAAAGATAGCTAACGGGGAATGTGACGAGAAGAGCCCCCGCAGCTCCTTCCAGTTGACCCGGAGTCCACGGCAATTCCATTGAAGGAATATGCCCTCCAGGCCTAGCTCGGAGGAGACGCGGGGGCCCTCCTCGAACTGAAGACCCTCACGGGAATGGCTGTACGCTTCCCGGGGGAAAAAAACCCAGGGGCTGTTGGCCGGACAAAGCCCTGAAGGCGCTGTCGCCTTCGATGACTTATTGGGGGAGGTTGGGCTCGCCATACGAGTCTTTTCTTCCCTCCGCCTCGAAACCATAGGCGGGCGAGGCGGGTTCGGAGGCGGGGGGCCCTTTTTCGAGGAACCACCGTCTCCGAGCCACTTGCTTCACCTCGAAGCGTGGTCGAAGGAGCGGAAGCTCCTTTGTTGCTGTCTTCCTTTCGGGGGACAGCTTTAGGAACCCCGGAAGATGGCCTAGCGACCATCTTCAGGGGTATTGCCTCCTGTGAGTCTAACGACTCAGTGGAGGCGCGTGGCCGTTTCGCCTTGCGAGAAACGTTCACGCTGGGGGAAGAGGGGGGAGCCCTGGTTTTAGCCGGGCCTGGGTATGAACCCTTTTTGCCGCCAGCTTTACCAGGGGAGCGCCCGGGTTGGGTAGAGCCCGCAGAAGGGCTCCGAATGGGCGCGGAATTGACCGTGTTCGTTGGCCTGGAAAGGCCATGAGCAGAGGGTGCCTTTCTAACTACTGAGGCATATGACGTCCCAGGCAGAGCCAGGCGTGCCAGGACCAAGTCCTTAGCCTCGCGGAATGAGAGTCTATCCTGGGCCTGAACGGCCAGGATTTCTTTTTCAAGGAGATATGCACTACATTGCTTCGAAGAAGCAGGGTGCGGCTCTCCACAATTGACACACTTGGCCACACACGATTTGGACTTATCGTGTGCGACCTTGGAGCAATTTACACAGACTTCGGGTGACCCCGACTTTGCACGTCTACATGAGCGATTCGTATGGCCGAAGCGGTGACAGTAATAGCACCTCCGCGGCAGTGGCACGAATGCCTTCACGCGGTAGCGGTACCAACTGGCACGAACCGACCCCGGGAGCTTGTCACAGTCGAACGTGACGAAGAGTGTAGGGGTGGGTCTCGAGGCCCCTCCCTGTTTTCTCATTACACGTTCGACCTTGACCTCCCCATGGTCGGCCAGCTCTAGGGTGATGTCCTCAATGGAGCAGTCAACGAGTTTCCTCGCATAAACTACTCCTTTCACAAAGTTCATGGTAGAGTGCGGCGTCACACTCACCGGGGTGCCATGAAGTGTCCGAAGAGCACTTATCTTGGCCGCCTCGGCGGGATTCACCGCATTCGCCAGAAGGCTCCCGTCCGAGAAACGGGTCACCTTCGGCTCTCTACCAATTGCACTAGCTAATCCTTTCCTCTGATGGATCATGTTTCTCTTGGACAACATGGTGCCATCAGTGGAGCGAATAACGAGGAAGCGTTGGATGCCAGCGGGCTCGAAAACGCCAGGTAACCTCTGAATGAGGGGCCCCGATGTCATCGAGGTTCCGCCTTGTGCACTCTTGGTATTAGTCTTAGTCAGGGGCTCCGCAACCGGCAGGGCAGAGGGGGCGGATGTGCCGATCTTGGCTTGGTCGCTTGCCAGAGTGGCAGCAGACCCACCCGTCCTCGCAGCCCCCGCGGATGGAGAGGAGCCCCGAGTCTTCTTCGTCTTTTTCTTTCTCTGAGAGGAGGGTGGGGAATGAACCCGCTTCTCACCTCCGCCGGCAGAAGCCCCCATGCCAGATGGAACGTCCTCAGCCAGGTCCCTCTCCGAAATGGAGAAGGTCCTGGTCGTCGTAGGGGCACCTGTCGGAGGAGATCCCTCCCCTCCTTTTACTGCCTCGGAGCCCCGGCCGTTTGAGGGGGACCTTGCATAGGGGCGGATTCGGGTTCGGTGCTTGGCGCCGAGCTCCCCATGGAAGGCCCTACCGTCTGAGGCTGGGTCTCCTCAAGGACTATGTCTATCACAGGAGGGGCCTCCAGTTGGCCCTTCCCTCCCAGGACATCGCAGGTCTCCTTGGTAGTGTCGCCAGTCTTGTGTGGGGAGGCACAGGCCTTGACCCCGGCAAGGTTTAAAATTCTTGCCAGCAGGTCTTTTAAGGGAAGCGACCGAAGGGGCCTGGCTTCCCTCTCCCCCCTAAGGGGGTTTGCCCTACCGAGCCGCTTCGATGGGGAGCGGCTGGCTAAGGGCTGCCTGCTGGCTTTCTTGGCAGTCCCCTTGGAAAGAAAAGAGGGAGACTGCCGCTGGGAAAAGGGAGGTGTCCGAAAGCACCTCCAGAGAAGGGGGTGAGGGGGAGTCCCCTGCACCCGTAGGCGAAGGAGAGGAGTAAGCTTCCTCTCCGGTTAGAGAAATATGGAGGGTCCCCTGCGCAAGCACAGGGGGAGGGGACCTCCATTTTTTGGTGGAGCTGCACCAGGGTGGCTCCGTCGATGAGCACGGGGGAATTAGGGGAAGATTTTTTTATTTTCTCATCATTGGGCATGGTGACCCTATTTGTGCTACGGGACGCAATAGCTCATCACCTCTCGCAGTTGCCCGCACTACGAGAGGTGCTTACAAGCCCGGCAGAGCCAGGCGCCGCCATTCGGGACCACCCCTCCCGCCTGGTGGCCTGGCAGTCCATCGGCATGGTGGCTCCACCTTGGACACGGCGTAAAATTGATAGAATGTGAAGAGGAGAGGGAAAGGGATGTGAGGAAGGTATGGGTGGGGATGAAGCAGGTTGTTAAAAACCAACCACCCCAGACCAGAGCTCAGGGGTTAGGGAACAATGTCCCCTTCCCCCTCAGCCCCGATCCGGGGTGGTTGGCTTGAGAAGGTCAGCATCTACCCTGTAAAATTAGAGGCTGACCAGAGAAAGTTGGGGGAGAGGTTGTATGAAAAGCGACCGAGATAGGGGAGAAATCGGGCTATCTGAAGGAAGGAAGATAGGCTAAGCTGGGGCCAGACGGATCGCTGGATCCCGTCAGCACGGCGGCCAGGATGGCAAATCGCCGCGCCCCTTACGGGGCGACGTACATTGAATGCTGTCAGAACAGTATTTCGGCTAGAGAATGTGGAGAAAGCAGTCGCGAAATACTCTGCTACGGATGCAGTTTTCTTGGAAAACGGGCATTTAGAGTATAGCGCTTGCCCAGAAACAGGAAAATAGAAACGCAAACGCTGCTTCATCTGTGCTAACTTGACATTTGACAAATCAAAATGCAGGACAGCCACCCGGATTATCCTAGTCGAAATTTCGTTACCTGCTATCACTTTTTGAGCATTCATCTCGCTTGCGGTCAAACGTCTTCAATTAAATTTATAGCCTTTACGGAGTTGTATTAGAGCTACTCAAAAATAATTCGTTTTGAACCAAGTAGTGAACAGCTAGATAGCCAATTAGTTGCACCTGCCGTTCTTGTCAGCGAGCAAAGGTCTATCGTCACACGAAAGATCTCGTGGACTATTTCCTATTCCTTCTCAGTCTTGATTCGATATTTTGGTTCTATTCCCCAATCCCTTGGTTGCAGGTATATTTTGATCATACCCTACCGTTTTACTCATTTGTCAGAATCTTTACCAATCGCTGATATTTTAGCATGTCTCAGGTTGGGTTTCGCGATTTCATTTCGTCAGCTCACGGCATCCTTAACGGACGCTTCAAATCTCCTAGACGGACAAACTGCAACTACTCTTGATTGAAAGACCTTTCGTGTTCGGCTTCAGAGCTGGTATACATATGTTAAATATCCCCTGATCGCTCTTTACTTCATACTCTAGACCAGACCTGGGCAACCTTTGGCACGCGTTCCAAACGTGGAACGCCAACGACTTCTACCGGCACGCGAAGCCAAATGCTTAATTTAAGAAAACTAAATAAATGTATCTCCAATTTATTTTATATAGCAACCGCATTGTGTACAACCTGTTATAAATTATGTTGTCAGTTAGGCAGCAGCAGAAGTTTCATTTATTGATGGTAAATAAATGAAAAGGTCCACAATTTTTCTTTCTCTAGTTTGGATGTTGTTTTCTTCTTGAATGGATAAAGATTCCATTCTGTTTAATATAATATGTATATTTTTAGGTAAAATGACTATCTTTTCCTTGTAATTTTTATGCATCATAAAGGGTTGGGAATGAATAAAAAGAACATCTTTAATTTTATATCCTTTCATTGTGTTTTAGTCGAGTATTGGCACGTGAGAAAATTTTGTAGCAAAGATTTGACCAATTTTGGCACACCCACTTAAAAAGGTTGCCCACCCCTGCCATAGACCCAGTTGCATATATCTTCACAACTTGGTTTGGTCGATGGCTGAGATTCACCCTATCCTTATAAGAGTGCCTGTCAATAAAGTTTCCTTTGTATCAATATTGACATGTAGTTCCCGTTTTACTCCGTTGCGATTCAGCTCGTTTTTGGTTACAGCCCGTTTACGACGAACCCTTTCCGTCATTCCGTTTCAACCAAAATATTTAGCCTTTCAGTTAAAAAAAAAAAGAGAATAAGTCGCCTGCCTAGAAACAGTAGTCCCCCTGAAAGGATCGTGGCCTGTCCCGGGAGCCTGAGTTGGAAGCAGTTACATTAACTGGCCGAGTCTTGAAGACGTATCCCTTGCAGTATTTGTATTTGATTTATTTTGATATTTTCACAGTGACTTACATGGAACGATTTTTGACGCCATTGCCTTGCTCAAGCCGGCCTGGTAGCACCATGAACCGAGTGAGGAGGATGAGCTATCTAAGGGTAGCTTGGGCTCTGACGTCCTTAGGCCAAAGAGATCCTCCCTAATTGATGAGAATTTTGAGAAGCGGGTCTTTGTCAATGGAAAGATGCACCTCTTGAAGGGGAAGTGGCTGTGTCAGAGGGAGGAGGAGGAGGAGGACAACAATGACCGACTGTAATGAAGATTCTGTATTTTGCTGTTTTAAAAGTTCTGTTATATATATAAAAATATACAAAATAAATAAAAAAAAAATTGTAAGGTAATTTTATTGGAAATTATGTTTCTAACTACCAATAAAGGGTTAGTGGACTAAAAAGTGGTTAGCGGACTATTACGGACTTCATTGGTGGAGTAAGAATTTTTTTTTAAGTTAGCATTGGCGGATTTGCAATAGTGGACCGGCGAAGACGGAATTTTTGCGGATAAGCGATTAGAGGAATGCCCAACAAAGTTAGCAGAATTGCGAATTGCAAACTAACAAAAAATTAGCGGGTGCCCACCAGTGTTTTTTTGATAAAATAGCCACTGTATCTTGTATAATTACTTTGCCTTTATATGATCTTCACAGTAAACCTTTTTTGGTAATTCTCATATTTAATTGGACAGGTAAGAGTTTCTGAATAAATTGTTGTTCACTTGCTGTTTTTCTCTTTATATTTGTTAGGTGTTGGAATTATTTAGAACTAAGATACTAAGGCTGGATTTAAGTAATTTACCAAGCAAATAGGTAGTCCAGGAACAAACAAAAACCAACAACGAGAGACCGCACATGAATCTTTTTAAAAAAACAAAAGCTGTATACAATGGATAGGGTCAGCCGAGGGGGTAGGGTCCACGGGCAAATCGCGGGGTAATGGCACGCAGCTTTAGGTTCCCATCGGACTTCACATTTTATTTGCCATGCAGCCCAAAGAGGAGGCCTGATTCCTGCCGTGTAATCAGAGGAGGGAAAAGCGAAACGCCGATCAAGTCACTCAGTTCTTTCAAATTGTCTAGCGCCTTAATTTCCTGTAATCCCATCATATCCAGGCACGCAGCAAAAAAATAATCTCAACATCCTCCCGGCTCACAGCAGCCGTATGGACAAGAATAATGCGAACCATGAGGTGCGGAGATTACAACGCCCTGGGGCACTCATGGAGCTCTCTGAGTCGCTATATATAACCAGCAGGTGTCCGAACCGGGCAAGACGCGTAATCTCCCATATCAAACGGTCTTTTGCAGAGAGATCGACGGATTCAAAAGCGGAGAGAGAAAGCCGCTCTTCTCTGGATCTGGAGCTATCCGTATACAAAGGCACGGGTCCAGTTTGAACTCCAAGACGTTCGATCGGAATACTCCAGGCGCTGTACAAGCTTTGGGAGCAGAGGCGTGGTGACAAATGTCCAGACGTGGTAACAAGGAAAGTAAGTAGCCGTGATTGCGCGTTCTGTTCTCACTCAGTGTGAAAATATCCCGGTAATCAACATTGTCGAACCCTCGAAGTATTTTGAAAACTTCGATGAGCTGACCACGCAGTCTACGGGTTTCCAGCGAGAACAGATCTAATTCCCCTAGTCTATCCTCATAACTTTTATGTCGGATAGAGGGAATCAGTTTGGTTGCCCTAGCTTGTACGCGTTCCAACCTTGCGATGTCCTTTCGAAACGATGGACTCCAAAATTGTACGGCATACTCCAGGTGCAGCCGAACCAGGGAGTTGTACAGACAAAGTACTATCTCCTCGTTACGGTATCCAAACTGGCGCTTTATGTAGCCTAACATCCTTTGGGCTTTCTTCTCTGCCTCGAGAACTTGAGGTCGCTAGTGATAGTAACACCCAAGTCCTTCTCAGTGTCACTCGATTCAAGAGCAGTGCCCTTAAGGATATAATGAGATTGGGGGTTTCTGTGGCCGATATGCATCACTTTGCATTTGTTCACGTTAAAAGGCATTTGCCACGTGTCCGACCGCTCCCCAATCTTCCCAAGATCTTCCTGCAGGCGGACAGTATTTCCATCCTTTGCAACGTTCATACCAAGCTTGGTATCGTCGGCAAATTTGGAAATCTTAGCAACCATGTCACCGTCCATGTTGTTGACGTAGATGATGAATAGTAGTGGTCCCAGGACAGAACCTTGAGGCACCCCGCTAGTAACGGGCACCCACTCAGAAGCCTGTCCATTTACCACCACCCGTTGCCGTCTGCCACTTAGCCAGTTCTCGATCCAGCCGGCTACCTTTCCGTCTATGCCAAGCGCTCTCACTTTCCGGAGAAGGCGGCGGTGTGGTACCTTATCAAAGGCTTTCTGAAAGTCTAAGATAACCACATCCACCGCCTTGTCCCAATCTGCTCACTGAAAACGAAGTGGAAGAATTCCACAAGGTTCGTCAGGCATGACCGTTGCCTTCGGAAGCCGTGCTGGGAACTCCTCAGTAGCAGGTTTGAGTCTAAATACGACGTCATTTTGTCCACCATCATGCTTTCCATGAGTTTACCGACTATCGAAGTCAGACTGATAGGTCGGTAGTTTGACGGATGGCTGGGGTCTCCTTTCTTGAAGATCGGAGTCACCTCCGCCTCACGCCAGTCTCTAGGAACGCATCCGGTCCGGATTGACATGTTAAAGATAGCGCACAGATGTCGTGATAATTCATCGCACACTTCCTTCAACACCTTGGGTAGAAACCCGTCCGGTCCAGGGGACTTATTCGTCTTTAGGTCAGCGATCTTTTTCTTTATTTCTCCTTCGGTGAAGTCCATTGCCTCCAGCTTTTCCCCCGAGTAGGAATACGTGGGCTGGGGGATGGGACCACACTCTTTAGTAAACACTGAGGAGAAGTAGTCATTGAGAAGGTTAGCATTTTCTGCATCTGAGTGAGTTAATGCACCCTCCTCGTGCACTAAGGGCCCAATCCTACGATGGATTGATTTACGGCTATTTACATAGCCGAAGAACTCCTTGGGATTCTCCTTGCAGAGTCTCGCCACTCGGAGTTTCTCAGTACGCTTAGCCGCCCTTATGCTGGACTTCACTCTCCTGGCTAGCCTCCGGTACGCATTTCTCTTCTCCCTAAGCAGTTGGCCGATTTCTCGATTAAACCACTTTGGTTGAACAGAAGACCGACGGAGGCATTTCAGAGGGATGCTACTTGATTGAAGACTCATGAACCTATTTCTGAAATTGTTCCACGTATCCTCAACCTCTAGGCAATACCGCTAGCCTTACATCAGTCAGCCCAGCACGAAGGCTTGCAAAGTCTGCTCTTCTCAAGTCAAATTTCCTTGATTGACTGGCAACAGACCTTACCTTCGGGATCTTGACGGTAAATCTAACTAGCTGGTGATCACTGCCACCGAGCTCTTCGCCTACAGAGACATCCTCAACGATATCATCCTTAGAGGTGAAGACCAAGTCGAGGATATTGTTTCCTCTCGTCAGTTCTCTGACCCATTGAGTGAGGAACTCGTTGTTGGCGAACTCCAGGAGTAGCGCGCTCTCGCCACAGGCTGCTCTGGTTTCCCAGTCAACTTGTCTGTTGAAGTCGCCCATAACTATGCACACTCTGCCTTGAACAAGCTCACCCAGCAGCTGGTACAGTTCCCTGTCCTTCTCAACGGGTTGGGAAGGGGGTTTGTAAAGCACCAGGGTCCTGTATCTGACAGGACCTATCTCTAGGTCAACGCCTAGGAGCTCGTGATCGGATATAATGGCCTATCTTTGTGGAAGAGTTGGTAGCCGGAACCGTAAATTCGCCTTAAAAGTCTCGGTTTGAGGTTTTTATCCACGATTCTGTTATGGCTACCATTTCGGGTTCTTCCGTCGCTACGAGGCCACAGAGCTCAGGAAACTTGTTCCTGATTGACCTCGCATTGAACAGAACTTTCAGGGAGTCCCCGACTGTAGGACTCCCTACGCTCTTCCGTTTCCCGGCTTCTTTGTTGGCGAGGCACCCCTTTTTGCGACCTCTGAGAAGGTCGTTCCTGGAGTGACACGGGCGTACTGGCGTACGTCCGCCCTCACTCTGGGCCGGATACTCCTTTCGGTCCTCTCTACGACATCCTGGATCATGTTCGACAGAAAGGCCTTTCCTTTAAAGGAAAGATGTACCCCATCCCTTTGGTAGAGATCATTTCTACCATAAAAGGTGCGGTACGGGTCCACAAAAAAGACCCCCTCTGCCGTACACAAATCTGCCAGGCGCCGGTTTAAAGAGACATTCATCGAGTGACCGGTCCGTGTTGGACCTCTCCTCGGGAGCATCCCGACTACCACGAGCTTGCGGGTTTTCAGCCCACAGTCGTCCACGGCACCCATGACCGTATGGAGGATTTTATCTGTAGGGCCTACCCTACCTCGTCTCAGGTAGAGGTCGTTTCCACTGACCATCAGAGCAACGACTGAACTCTTAGAAATCTGTGATTTCTCAGCCTCTACTCTGATGTGGTAGTTACCACATCTTGGCAGGCAGCTTACCTTAACGCTTGTGCGAAGGCGGGTCGCTAGCAGGGGCTGCAGGGCCTGTGCCTGGGAATCACCCACAAGGATGACCCTGGCACATTTGCCTGCTGAGCTCGGATTCTTTATTTTCTGAGGCAAGCTCTCCGATTCCTCTCTCTTCCCCGTCATGGTCTTTTCAGGCTTTTCTTTTTTTTTCTTCTTCTTCTTCTCTATCATCTTTTCCCCCTTGTCATCCTTTTCATTAACTTCTTCTATCTTTTCTTCTTTTATTTCTCTCTTCCTCTTTCTTCTTTCCCTTTTTCGTCTTTTTTCCTTTTGGCGTCTCTGCCACATTCGGGCCCGGGCTCTCTGCAGAGGTGGTGTTTGACACAGGACTCGAGAGCTTGCTTAACTTCTCTTCGAGCCTGCGGATCTGGTGGGAGTGCTCTTCTTGAGCCTCTCGATTTTCTGTTCGAGGTCTGTAGTTCTTTCCCTGTAGTAGGCGACTACTTCCTCCACTTCCTTCTTTAAAATGCAAGTGGTGCATACACTGCCTGGGTGGCATTTCGCATAGCAGCTTTCCAGGAAGTCAACGCACCACTTGACCTTCTTACATGTGGCACACGTGAATTTTAGCGCTGCTGGACCTTTCTTGCCTGCCATTTTGAACACTCTATTTCTTAAGCTTGTGACCAATCAATATATAAAAAGGGGTTGGTGAGTTCTCCCCGTGTGAGTCGCTCCCACCTATTGATCGGAGTCGTTTCGGAGTCTTCCAGAAGGCACGCTCCATGTGCCTTCTGGAGTCGTCAAGCCTCGGCGTGCCGTGGCTCCCAACCAAGCAGCACAGACGGTCCCCGAAGGGGCCATCGATTTGTCACCAGGTGAACAACAACGAAGCACGCCCCTTACTAAACTCCTACTAGTTCCCTTCACAACGGCCAGGATCTCGAAGTAGCGTTCAATGGATATCCCGCCACACCAAGGAACTCGACCGAAGGCTTTTTATTGGCCTGGCAACCAACATGGGAACAAAGGGCCGTCACCTCGGACCAATGCTACCAGAAGCACCCGTCAACGGGCACGGTCAATAATTACGCGCCAGGGAAGGGGTTAACGGGGCACTACCCTCATCTCATTCCTCGTACCCCAACGCCTAGGACACCTCTAGTCCTAGTCTCTCGCAACCAGTGAGCGTCGATTGGCGTTGTTTATAGAGGTTCCAAAGCCTCTTTTCTGACGCGTGAGGTAGCTGCCAGGTCCTTATATGTAGATAGAGGGAAAAAAGGGAAAGAGTAACATGATAGGAGTAGGCCTTTTTTTTTTTTTTTTTTGTATAAGTGGGAAATAGGATAAAAGTAAAAAAAAAGAGAAGGATAGAGTAGAAAAAAAGGAAAGAATGACGCACTTAGTCTGGAACCTCGTTTCCGACCAAATCGACAAGGGAAGCCCTGCCAGAGGTACCCCCGCCGACATAGCTCGAAAAGTCAAAGGTCCACACAAGCTCTCTTCCCGCGACAAGGGGGCGTCACCTCTCCCTCTGGTACACTACAGGGTTGAGTCCTGGGAGAACCAGTGGCGACACCGTCCTGAGAGCTATATCGAGTTCTCGAAAGAGTTGGCTAGACCTAAATAACGAAATGATCTTTGAAGCAAGCGAAGGCCACGGTTCAAGATTTGTTTAATGTGACGTTGAGTATCAGCCAGAGTCAGCTTAGACTGGATTATGGTACTTTATATTGATGACCATCTTCCTACCATGGACAAATCGACACCACGTCGTTATGGTAGAAAGATTAAGCTCAGTAACCGAAAAAGTGTTTTAGGGTGTGAAGTTTGATGAGGGGGTGAAAAATGACACACAGTAAGCCTAGGCCTTGACAGCCTAAAATATCTCTTTGCACCATGGAATATCAGCAAACGAGGACTGCGCACGTCGTGTCGGAAGCCTTAAGGGCAGCTTGCTCAGCCGCCTCATTATCAAGCATCACGAAGATGAAGGGTCCCCAGCAGAAAGTGATTGTTTTGAGACGATGCCTTGAACACGCATGGAAGCAGACGACACTTGCAATAGGGGATGAGCACT
Source organism: Ceratothoa steindachneri (assembly GCA_963969495.1). Lineage (NCBI taxonomy): Eukaryota > Metazoa > Arthropoda > Malacostraca > Isopoda > Cymothoidae > Ceratothoa > Ceratothoa steindachneri. The sequence continues at coordinate 111,429,934 of OZ018331.1, read as the reverse complement.
TGGACGTGGCGAATATAGCGCTAAGAAAAGCCTACGAGTTTGTAAACTTAGTCAGCTCGGAAGAAAAATTCTAGAAGGTTCTTAAATGAAATAGAATAACAAAACTAAAATTTATTTAAAATAAATTTAACAGGAGCGGATCGCTGGCCTGGAAAGCCGTGTATCCCGAAATTAGTTCTTAAGAGTGCAATACGAAATGGTGGTAATGGAGGGGAAAGGTTTGGGATCCCGAGTTATGTCAAGAGTGGAGTTGATACGTGCCAACCCCAATTTATGAGAAAGTGGTTGGTGAAACAATTTGGTGAGAGTTTTACTACCAATCTGCACTCGTATTACTGAGTGAGGGCCTCAGTTTAACGTGGGATGGGAACCATGAGGTATGTACAGTGTGTGGTAGCCACCGAGTTACCATAGCAGATTTGCATTAACTTCGATACAATCGGAAGTGTTTTTTTTCCACTCGGCTAGGCCGTAGCATACGATGAATTTTATTTAATAAGGAATTCGGATGAGTGGCAATAAATAGCAAACAGAGAATAGGTGAACATTCGGTGGCAATTTTAAAATCGTGAACACAGAACTTAAGTAAACGAATTCCCGTTAGGAATAAAATTGGATGCGTAAACCCGAATTTTACAAGAGAATTAAATTACACATTACGGATATAAATAACGAATAGAAATAGTGGTTAACAATAACAATTGAGTTAATTTACAATAATGCATTTGCAAGAGAATAGGAAGTTAAAAATACTTGAAGGGAGGGATTGGCTCATGGTTTTACCTTAGTTTAGTTTTGGTGGAGGCAACGACAAAAATGGAATGAAATCTTTGCCTCAACTTCTTCAAAGACAAGCGTCGGCAAAGAACAGGGAAAGTTTGGCAATTCCAGAAGTGTACCACTAATAGTTAATTGCACTGCAATCATTTTTCAGTTCAAGAAACCCATGGGTCACTTAACCACCAGACCTGTCTTTAAGCATGAACTTCTCGGGGACGTAAACATCTGGCATGAAGGAACTACGTAGACGACTGAGACAAACGCCACTGCAATCTGCCGACGAATCGAAGAGACGGTCCTACAGATGTCTACATCCGGGCTATTTTCAGTGTGTTGGCTTGACCACGAAGATGAGGGTGCAAATGAAGAAGATGGTCCCCTGGGATATGAGAACTACCGCTGGATATGAGACCAATAACTTCGACAAAAGAGGTTGGAGGGGCACCAATTGATCGGATGGAGGAATAAAGGAATAAGGAAGGTGTCTATGGAGTGAAAGGTAGTGAAGGAAAAAAGGGGTCAGGAATACCTGAAAGGGAACAAATATTCAGAGGAAAAGTGTCAATAAAATCACGCTACAGTCAGTCCAGAAAGACATTGGGTAGGTTTGGTTAAGTGCTGATGAACAAAGTTTTGGCTTTCTGAAAAATAAACAAAGGTCCCTTCGTAATAGGGTTGCAAAGGAGACCGAGGTGAGTTGCAACGGGCGAACACCTTAGACCGAGTGCTGGCCGGATCTATGGCCGAGAATCCCGTCCGGTCGGCGGTTGTCCTAAGAGGACTAAATCAGGGGGCAATGGAATGCACAAACGTAAGGGCAGGTGAGACCCAACCCTACCAACCCTTATTTACGCATTCGTGGGATTACACAGGCGGGCTTCGATCCCAGTAATTTCCCAAATTTCACGCATGGATTAGGTCACAATTATTCCCCCCCCCCTCCGCCCTAGCATTGTCCTATCAAACAACCCACTCCCAACTACAGGAAGAAAAATGTGGGCAAACTTTTTGATGATCTCAAAAAGAACAGCCCTCACCCTCCACCTTAGAACAGAGGATATAGCCCAAATAGGGGTGTTCTAGGGTATATCCAGATGTGGATGAAATGAAGAAAAGAACAAGTTAATTGTCACCCACTTTCTTGCAAAGCGAGGCCAGCGCGCAACAACGTCACATTTTGGGCCTAATTTCAGGAAGCTCATCTGAGAGCTGCCAGGAAAAAACACAAAAAAAAGGACAAAATAATTTGACAATACACCATGTAAAAACAAAAATAAAAAAGGCACGCCCAGGTACCACTGGGAAATTACGTCTTCCTCAGGAAACCAAGCGAACCAGTAACAATTAAAAAATATATACAGACATCTCAGAATAGACATCCCTTATTATATTGATTTCTCTGTAAAACTCCTTTAATCTAATCAAAATTGTTAATATATGATTATTTTTCTTTTCAGATTACAATCACCTATGCCGCAAACACCAGAAGCAAAATAGTTGTCTGATTTTCAAAGAGGGGGCGTACTGTGGGTCAATCTCAGGGTGAAATTAGCTAGTGTCAGATTGCACAAAACATTCGAGATTCTTTTTATCACAGTCAACAGAGTGATTGTACAATTCACCAGCAAATGCAAGGAATCAACAGCATCCCACTCAGGTCGACATGGGTCCTCTGACAGGTGTCTTCGGGCTGTCAAGCGGATTGTTGAAAATAATCCCATTTGTGAGGCAGCTGATGTTGCAGAGCAACTCCAAATGAGTGGGAGTATTGCTGTGAGGTATCTCTATCAACTTGGCTACTATGGCGGAGTAACTAGAAGGAAATCTCCTTTCAACCAGCAAATATCCAAAGAAGAAAGGACTGGGCAAATGAGATGGCAGAGAGACCTATAAGGTTCTGGCAGCATATTCTGAGATGAATCAAGATTTGCACAATTTTCTGAGAGTGGATGTGTGGGCTTGGAGACTGCATGATAAAGTTCCTTGATTTAAATCGGCCGTAACCAACTGTGAAACAAAACTTCTTTATTTTCAGTGAAGATGTGGGGAGCAATCAGGAGCACTGGTCGTTCAACGTGAACTCCAGATGTCAGATTGTAAATAATGCAACCTTATTTATTGAGGATGGGGCTCCATATGTTAATTCAAATTTCTAAAAATATATTAGGGGGCTCTATCCCCTTTAGGTACTTGTTTTGCTTTCACATAACCCGTTATTTTTTTATTATAATGCCTAAATTTATAATATAATGTGTTAACTTCATATATTAAAATGGCATATTACATAACAAAACAAAACATAGAACAGTGACAGAACAAAATATTACTATTACTTAGATATAAACATACATGTGCATCATAGTAATATAGTCAGAAGTGAGTTTTGGGGGAGGATCTGGGGTAATTTGCCTGTGGGATGTCAAGCATGAGCATCCAGCAGAAGTTCCCCATCATGCTGGGATTCCACTTGCCTTGGTAATTGTCCTCCATCTTAGTAACATCTTGGTGGAACCTTTCCCCATGTTCGTCACTTACTGTTCTGAGGTAAGAAGTTGAGGTGGGAATGGTGAAATTGAATCTTGAGACATTCCACACCCCATATCTTGGTAAGACTGCACCTTCTCGCCACACTTGGTAATTTAGTGCCTGTGTGTTATCAAGAAAGCTAAGGCAGACTGACTTAAACGCTTCCTATGCTATAAGTTCCTTCACGGTGAGATTTTCCTCAACTACCTCATCATTCAGCACCTACTGGATCTGTGGTCCAACAAAGATACCCTGGAGTTTAGCAGAATTGAGAGCTGGGGTATTGCGAGGGCAAGCTCGATAGGAAGAGGGAGAAGCAGCAGCTTGTTAAATTCCATCAGAGGATTGTGGTGGGCACTGCGTTCCCCAGACCCCGTCCTTGTGCGGATAGTGGCTTGTACAAAGCCTGACTGTTCCAGAGAGAGAGAAAGCAGCAGTACTTCGTGAACTCTGCCTGCATCAGTATCCAACCTCTCTCACCATTAGTAAGCTACTGGCGATTCCAGCCGCACAATGCACATGTTTGACCTACAGGATTTTTTTGATGATGCAAAGAGCATCATCTGTCTACCAGTGTTAATTTAAATGCAACATCACTAAATTAGTCTAAAACACCTATTTATGCAGAGTATTAGTGAAATATTTAATTATTGGGGGTCTAGGCCTATATATATAATCTAAAATTCTAGAAATGACGAGTGAAAATGGATTTGGTATATGAAATCGGCACCCCAAAATTAGGTTAGAACACCTAAATTCAAGCTTGCCTCAATTTATTTTGTAGTGTTATTAGCTAACTTTCCTCAAAATCAGAACACTATAAAACACCCACTTTGCTCGCACATCACTTCAAAATTAACAGCAAAACACCCCACTTGAAATCATCCCCTCCGATATTCACCAATCCGAAGCTACCCTAGCTCGTGGCTTTTCACTGGCCTGCCCGCGATCAGGACACTACCCCGCCTTACATGAATGCCAAAATAGACTAAACCCCAACATCCCCTACTATTGCCGCCACTGCAACCTGAAAACACTACCTCCTCTTATGACTCTCCCATAGAACTCATCTACGAGACCTCTGGAAAAGACCACATGCTAATGGCAGCCTTCCCAAGGGCTGCAAGGTTCTACTGAAGAGAACCGGGGGGCGACGAAGTTAGAAAAAACGTACCTATTCTAATGCACCTTCACAGCACATTCCACACTCAAACCCCAAATTTAACACTCTCACTCCAAGAAAACCAAGAGCTCCACTTCTCCCTTATCTCATCCTGTCACTTATTCGTCCATTCATATCTCCTACAACCATCAACCGATACCCAATTCCATCTACAAATACTCCCCAGTCATTCCAGAACGTAACTCAGCCTCAAATCATTACAAGATCCATACACAATTTTCCCTTACAAATCTCAACTTCAATCACCTAATTATTGAACTTGCACACTCATACCCAATCACAGCATCATGCTGCCACTCCTCACTCAAAAGCGATTTCATACCTTCTTTACACAATGATTCAGACCAGATGGCCCTCCACCCCACAAACTCGACAATTCATAAGAGTCTCTCAGTCCAAGTGCCTGTAATCTCCCTCTCTTTAACACATTTATATCTATCTCCTGTTTTACTCATCATATATAATCCAAAGTCACTCCATTCATACATTACCCGGCATGACTGTTCGTGGTCTGTAACTCCCCATCCATTACTGCCATTGCATATTGCGCTCAGGTACACAACCCTTATCAGAGCTTACTCACCTTTTACAACACACCTCACCTACAGACAAGTTACTAATAATAAATAAAAAAAAAATATATATATATATCTGCATCCAGTGGCAGGGGGTCTGATTGGGAACTTTCGGAGTTGTAGGAAAAGTGGAGTTACCCTTTAATTAGCCATTGCTCTCAGGTCCACCCTGACCCAATGGTAGCACCTGTTTAGGGTTCCTGCTGCCTCGCAGGTTGCGCCTCTTTAGGCAAAGGCTAGGTAGGACCACAGCAGATAACTGCAGTTGGTGTAAGCGAGAGGATGCTACCCTAAAAGATGACGAATGCGTAGGAAATGGCCCCCAGTCCCCAGCGGCCCTTCAATGGACAGGGGGTGTGAAGAATCTCCGGGTGGAGTGTTCGTGCACACGAACGTAGAGATGAGGGAGAGTTGAGGGTGTGCACTTTAAATGTTGGGAAGATGGTCGGAAGGAGTAGAGAAGTGGTGGAGATGCTGGCTAGGAGGAGGGTGGACATCTGTTGCATTCAAGAGGTGCAATACAGAGGAGAAGGGTGTAGAATGTATGGTTGTGGAAGGAGGGGTACAAGTTCTGATGGGCGGGAGAGCAGAAATAATCAGGAGGTGTTGGAATAATGGTGATAAAAGATCTAGTGGAGGATGTGATAAAAGTGGAAAGGATAAATTCAAGAAAAATGAGGATACAGATTGCGATGGGGAGGGAAGTTGGGCATATATTTTCAGTATATGCACCACAAGCTGGTAGGGTGGAAGAAGAAAAGGAAGCTTTCTGGGGTGTATTAGATGATGAGATGGCAGCAGTGTCGGATTCAGAGGTAGTACTTGTTGCTGGAGATCTAAATAGACACAGTGAAGAGGACAGAAGAGGTTTCCAAGAAGACATGGGAGCACATGAATTTGGAAGGAGAAAAGATATTAGAATTTTGTCAAGGTAAGGAGCTGAGGGTGATGAATACCATGTTTAAAAAGGATAGGGAGAAGAAAATCACATATAAGAGTGGAGGAGTGGAAACACAAATTGATTATATATGCTGAGGAAGGATAGGGAGATATATGTAACAGATTGTAAGGTCACCTCAGGAAAGGTATGTTTAACGCAACACCAACTACTGTGTGCAGATCTAAGAGTGAGAAACTTAAAGAGAAAAATGAGAGAGGCAGTAAGAAAATAAGAGTGGAAACTCAAGGAAGAGGAAACGCAAAGACGATTTGAAATGAAGGTGCAGCATAAAAATAACAAAGAGGTAGTTGGAAACAACTGCGCGAAAATATTCTGGAGGCTACAAAGGAATTCTGTGGTGAAACCACAGGACATAACAGAGAGAAACATGGCGGTGGAATGAAACAGTGCAGGAAAAGAAAAGAGCTAATAAAATATGGCAGAGAACATGGAATGAAGAGGATGAGAGAATATAAAAAGAAAAGACAAGCAAAAAGGAAAGTAGCCAGAGCAAAGAGGCTGGCATGGGAAAGTTGGAGTGAAGAATTGAATAGTAGTGAGAAGCACGAAGAAATGTTTAAAATTGCGGACCAAATGAAGAAAGAGAGAAAAGATGTAATCAGAGCAAACTATATAAAGGATGAAAGAGGAGTTATCAAGATACAGAAAGAAGAGATACTAGAGAGGTGGAGGGGTTACTTTGAAGGCCTATTAAATAAGGAAAATGAGCACTATCTGGAAGAGATGGGTGTAGTAGAGGGGCCGATAGAAGAGATCTCAGAGGAAGAAGTGAAGAGAACAATAAAAGGAATGAAAAGTAGAAAAGCACCAGGTCCAACAAGAGTGACAAGTGAGTTGCTAAAGAGAGCAGGTATTATAGAACTGATGACAGCATTCAGAAGCATTGTTTATGAGGGAGAGATTCCAGAAGATTTGAAAAATAGTGTGACCGTCCCAATTTATAAAAGAAAGGGAGATGCTTTGGAGTGTGGAAGATAGAGGGGAATTAGACTATTGGAGCATGGAATGAAACTGTTTGAAAAGGTATTGGAGGAGAGGTTGAGGAAAATGATAAAAGTGGATGGTCGGCAGTTTGGTTTTAGTCCAAGAATGTCGACAATAGACAATTTTTATCATGAAGCAAATACAGGAATGATTGAGTGAAAAGAAGAAACTGTATCATGCCTTTGTGGACCTGGAGAATGCATTCGACTGAGTGCCACTGAGTGTGGCTGAGGAGGCAAAGAGTGCCAGAAAGGCTCGTTCATGGCTGTAGTCATGTCTCAGTATGTGGAATCAAGGTCAAAGGTGAAAACAGTGGCAGGAACATCAGAGGCTTTTGATATAAAAATAGGAATGCATCAGGGATCAGCACTTAGTCCGTTACTCTTTCTCACAGTTATGTAAGAGGCTACTAAATTGGCAAGGGGAGATGGCCCCTGTGAGTTACTGTATGCTAATGATCCGGTGTTGACAGCGGAAACAAAGGAAGAAGTGGCTGATATGTTTAACAGATTGAGGGAAGAAATGGAGCAGAGGGGATTGAAACTAAACAAGGAAAAGACAAATCGATGGCGACTGGCAAGAGAAAGGATTCAGTCAGGAAGTTGGCCATGTGGATGCTGTGGAAGAGGCGCGGGAGCAAACTCTGTGTTGTGTATTGAGTGTAATAAATGGTGTCATCAACGATGCTCAGGTCTGAGAAATCTGCGAGGGGTACAGAACTTTGTATGTCCAAGATGTGTGAGGGAGGAGGATGGTGATGGTGAGGGTGTCGGGTTAGTGGTATATGGAGGTGTGTTGGAAGAAGAACAACAGTTCTGTTACCTAGGAGATGTGTTGGATTGTGAAGCAGGAGTGGAGGGAGCAATAAGAGCGAGAGTAGCAGTTGCATGGGATGGATGGCGAGAAATAGCCAGCTTATTAGTGAACCGCAACATAGGATTAAGAAGCAGAGGAAGGATATATGAAGCCTGAGTGAGATCTCTTCTTTTGTATGGGGCAGAAACATGGGCACTGGCGAGCAGACTGATGGATGTTCTACAGTTGTGATTGCAGGATACTGAGATACATGGCAGGAGTGCAGTGGCAGAATGTGAGGTCAAGCAGTGAAGTGGCGGAGAGATGTGTTGGGTTGAGAACCTTTCTGGTAAGTTGAGGCAAAGAAAATTGAGATGGTTTGGGCATGTAAAAAGGAAAGAGGTGGGGGGGTTGAGGGTTGAGGAACGACGGCCAGTGGAAAGGCCAAGGAAAAAGTGGAGGAGGTGTGTGAGGGAGGATATGGATATGTTGGGAATAGAGGATTATATGGCACACGATCGACAGATGTGGAGGATAGTCATCGCCCGTCCAACCCCATAATGGGAAAACATGGGCATTACACGACAATGATGATATATATATAAATGACCATCAAACCCCAGAGATCTCTCATTCTGTACAAGGGAGCTTGGCTGCCCCTCATTCTCGAGCACAAACTGGGTTATAGTCCAAATATTTCTTTTAATCTTTGGGTCCACAACTTAACCTTCCTTGTAGAAAATCTTAAAAATCTTAACATGCCTCCTCCCTCCCCCCTTTGATGAGCGTTAAATGACCCTACATCGGGTGTGGATACCTCTCACTAAACTGCTTTGCAATGGACATATGGTATACATCATTTGGGTGAATTTTATGTGATGGGATGAATGCCACAAGTAAAATTGTGTGCAAACGTTGTGTGGAAAAGGAAGATTTAAAATGTTTGTTCACACGGTTAGGAGTTTAGGAATGTGTGAGAAAGAGAATGCCCCCTGAGCAAATTGGCACCATTCGTCATGAGCATGTTTGGTTATCTTGCGGGGATAAATCTCTGAAACTACACACCTAGGTCCCAGTTGCTATGGCTACAAACCTACCTTTTTAAGATGTCATAGCTGCACTGGGGTCTGTAGCAGGCCATAAGGGTAAAGTTTTCTTTAAAATTTTATCTTCTATCCACCCCCGAACAATCCCAATCATATGTAGGGACACATGCATAATATTTATGAACCTACTGATCTGAGGCTAAACCTTTATATTTACGTTATTTTCTATGCTTCCCCCCCCCCCACCCACTATATGGCACTACCACACAACCTCTATATATTAAGGTTATGATGATTATTTTGGGGGAAGGAAAAAAATGTTTTAAAAAATTATTTAATACAATAGTGTTTCGACAAAATATAATATTAGATCTAAAGTTTAATATAAAATAAATTTATACATTTATCAAAGTTTTAAAAACAATGGGTCCGGAAAAATGTCCAACTTTGTCTTTGTCTTTCAACATTTTGTTTCAAAGTCAACGAAAATTTCATATAATTTCTCATGGACCAGGAATCTGTTCCTTGAAAGAAAATCACGTGACTTGTGTGTGAAATTTTCAATGCTCCCTTTTAGTCTAAATTAACAAAACTGTTTCAGTTAATCGTCAGGATGTTTGTACTCAAAAAATAATAATTGTATATACATATATCCGTCGGGGATAAACAATAAATATATAAAAGTCTTAAATGCAAATAGAGCACAATGAAAGACCTGATTTTCAATGACTTACCGAGAAAAAATTCGATTCTGCCTAAATCTTTGGTTTCATCATTTATTATTTTTTTTTTCCGATCGTTGAAATAAAGTGAAAACGCATCCTCATTCCCTAACAAATGAAGAACGAAATTAGACAAAAAAAATACAGTCAAGCACACCTTGTCCACTCATACAATCACTCCTGGATAAAACACAACTCAACCCATTTTTTATTTGAATTTAAATATTTTAATTCAATATTGAGTCAGACACTCCCAAAACCTGTCTCCTAACTAAATAGTGTTTTTTTGTTTTTTTTTACAAAAAACCTGTAATGTTTTCTTCTTTAAATTAAAATAGGAATTTTCATAATATAAGAGGGGCTATTGAGGTGGTTGGAGGGTCCTAAAAGTATGGAAAAGTTAATGCTACTTTGAATAGCATCAGAATCAACATTAATGTATTAGAGGTGGAATGATTGTGGTAATGATATGAATTTAGCGATGTCTGAAGACAGCCATTTAGTTCCTTTTTAAAAGCACCCTTTGTGGACTGTGGCGATTCAAAGGATTATTATTTGGATAAGCAATCAGTGATAGGCAAGAAAAAAGGAATAATAGTAATCCAACCCATCTGGATCCCAGTATGACAAAGCATTCCAATTTATAATGTCCCCACCATGGCAACATCAGACAAAGAGTGTCATCGTGCCACTCAAAAATTAGAATACCCAATTAGAGTTCTCACCTTACATATCTAAAGCTGAAATAAATAAACCTCACTATGACGCACAAAAAAATTAGCCTGTATGTGAGGCAGGAATAAAACCCATACCAGCTTCCAGCGTGTGTCGTAAAAGATGACTAAACCCTGCTGGTCTAGGAAGCCGGAGACCCGAAAGTTTTGTTCTTGCAACCACAATACGCAGATGCGGACCCTGTACAGTCATGTCGGTAGTGTCACTGATACGCGCTAACCTCACTAGCTTGTGGAAACGTTTGTAGGAAAAATGAAAACGTGTCTGGGATTACAACCCACAGCACTTACAGAAAACAGTTGGCGTGCAACTCTCCTGAATTTGCCTAACCTCCACAGTTAAGAGACACCCCACCCTCCCCTGCAAAGTTGGAACTGAAAGGGCATGCAACCTTCCAGATGTCTGGTGCCTCAAGGTTACCCATGCTAAAGCACACAGCCCCGGATTTTTAGAAAGTGATGAAATCAAGAGAGGGAAGGAACCCACCCGGCCAAATACAGGGGAAAGGGAGTTGTACATTTGTATTACAAAAAGACAAACAACTACCCATCTCCGCCCATCCCTTTATGCCCTATCAAGCAGAAGGGCTCCAGGAGGGGGGAGGGGTTAGTTAAAATGCCCCTTCATAGCGGTGGGATGCTATATGCTGTAGCATCTCATCTAATCAAGGTTCATCCTTGGGTTAAGAAGGCTCTAAGACACCCTCACCCTAACACATCAAAGCTAATAATTTTGTAAAATATTTCTGGCTTTGGTTCTCTACAATTTGATTTGTTAATCCTATTAAGTTTATTACAATTTTCATTTAAAGATTTGGGCACTCCTTTGATGGTGTAGTCTTTCTTATGGGAAAAATATGGTATTTCATTCCAAACCAACTGCTACTACATGACCGCTTCTTTGTAATTGAGCCATCTCCTTCATTTCTTAATCCTATAGACTGCTTTAATATGACTAACCTTTTACTCTGGTCACAGTAATGTTGACTAACGTACAGTGAGTAACCCCATTCACGGGACTGAATTTTACTGAATACGAAGACCTAAACAATAAGCTTCCCAACAAATGAGCAAAGGACATGATTCTAGTTAGAGGATGAAAACTGAGTAGCTACAGATTAGGATTGAACGGGAAACGATCAAAAGAAAAAACAAGGTCGATTGTGCCCCGAATATTAACATATTCTAAACCTTTACATCTGCTTTACAAGCAGCAACTGTGCCAAGTGGTGTTAGGAGATATGGTTGTGTACTAATCTTACTTACTTGGTTCAGCACATGGATATTGTAACATTGATTCCTAAATTGCCGTTATCAGCAAAAAGCTGCGCAGTGGAAGTATCGAAAACCAAACAATCGGAATTCATAATTGCTGACTGGACTCCTTCATGAATAGATCGAGGAGTGGCTTCCCAAGTTAACCTGCGACGAGGGCCATTCAATTCAAGCCTGAAATTAAGATGTGGTTACATATAACAACAGGAACATGGGCATTACAACTAGAAACTGGCAGAAGATAAATGAGAATGGATTTTACGTAAATATTCAAGCCTTCACTCAAGGAGAGGAGGATCATTGGGTGAGAAATGCTGGTAAAAGGAGTTCTAATTGATGTCTAGCTTCAGATGCCTAATGTTACAAGGCTCTTAGAGGGAGATGAAGACAATTAAAGGGGTAGAGAATGTTTATAAGGCAACTCGCCAATGATCAGTGATTGTGGCTCTAAAGATGCACACTATATTAAAGTTCTGCTCCTATCGGCGAATAGTTCTCTCTGTGAACACTCGAGGCTGAAGAAGGGGGCCAACATTGGTCTGGAGCCAACCAGCAGCAGTCGACAGAAGTCTAGAAGGAACTCTATCGATTTATAAGTACCGTGACCTGGAAAATCTACCCAGTTGGTCCTGAAAACACAGATCAACTTTCCTGGTCAAGTTCCTCATAGATGGACCAATTCAATGGAATATGTTTGTAATGGAACTTGGGCACCTCTCGCTAGCCTAGTGGATATGGCGTTGGAGATCTGATGTCAAGGCAGGGAATCAACTTTCAGCGGCGTCAAGAGATGGCCAACCATTGGGAGGATAGGCTGACACTCAACCCTGTGGGGGTAGGTACCTCCACCCGTGTCAGCAAGTGCATAGCCAATCACAACACTGCTCTCACTTCCATTCTTCCCTTCACAGCACAACATACCCACTCTTCTTACGTTTGCTCCCTGCCCACGAATGGTTCTACCATCTCTTTTTAGGGTAAAAAAACAACACAAAATACAACTCAATTGTCATTCTGATCTTCATGTGCATTTCATAATCTGGTTGGGGCACCTTTTCCACGATTCAAGGGACAAATGCCACTACCTACCTACATATGGAACTTGATCCTGCAGCAACATTTGAAGCAGGAGCCTCACTGTGAAAAGAAACAACTGACCATCCTGGAAAAGTACCCCCAACACAGTGTCCTCTTGTTATCCATGGATAACAAGACAAGACGTTCCTAATAAGATGAAAAACAAGAGGGCAAGGAGCAGGAACTGAGAATTGGCCCCAAACTCCAGCACGATGTGGGGCAGAGTTGAGCCTGCCAAGAGACAGAACCTCTATGTTATCTTTTCAATGCCCATCAGAGAAGGAAAATTTTCATATCAATATGAAGGGAGGAAAATCTGAGTGAAATTTCTCTGTGATAATTCAGCATTTGCTATGAAAGCAAATAACTATAGTGGCGTTGATGCAACCGATCGCAGCTTATTGGAAAAAAAACTTACAGGCTAATTTATTAGAAATATGAATGGTGCTCTTTTTTTTACCCCAAAATAACTGACAGAGAAAGAGCCAAATCATCTTTGCCAAACCTCCTCCCTTCAGTTCCTACCAAGGGTAATTAATCTATATAATTAGCAGGTTTGCAATATAATTGGCAAATTTCCCAATTACACACCCTTTCATAATCAAATGGGTTTCATTTAATTCTGATTACAGAATTTATATGTCTGAAATATAAAATCAAGATGCATTTACCTATAAGCAAAATTTTCCGCTTGTTTCCTTGAACCTATTAACTGTACAATAGCAAAAAACTGCTGATGGCCTTCAAATTTCTCTTGCTTTTCTAAAACTAACATAAAATGATGCCTGAAACAACTTTGCATCATCACCCAATCCACAGCACCAGGAAGATTTATGTCTGTTGCAAGGAAAACGATGTCTTCACCTGAAAACAAAACATAGATGCCAATGACAGATATGGGGTAGTGTAGTTAAAATAAACAAGAAATCATTCGTCATTGTGGCAACATAGAAATTGATTTTTCAACATTTAACTATCATTTCTTCAGTGGACATAACTATGTATTTATCAATGTCATACAAGGCAAAGAAAGACAAAACTGGTAGATGGCAGAGAGACTTGGAGAACCATCCTTAAGGGCCACTCATTCAGTCAAGAGTCAACCTCTTTCAACAGAGGCACCATTTTCTCTCTCAAATTTTAGAGTGCCATATCAATGAGGGTGTCTCCTGCAGAAAGTGTGCAAGGAGAGATATGTAAACCAAGTAGTGAAGATAGAGGAAATGAAAATGTGTGAAAGATATATAGCCACAGATCCCCCAGCAGGCATTGGGGCTGGAGGAAAAACTTTGGGTGTTTCCTCATGGAGGGCACATAATTCTCCAGATGTCAGCGGCAGCAAGGTTGCCCATTCTACGCATGAAATCCTCTTAAAGAAAAGAAAGATGAAGGAAGGAGAAAAGGGTGGGAAGAATAAAGGCAAGTTAAAAAGATACCATCCCCACCAGAACCGAGAGGAAGGGGGGAACCAGCTCCACACAGGGATGAATGGACAAATGATTCAGAAAAAAGGTAAGAAGAAGCTTATAAAGCAAATAGTGAAGAGTAAAATGGAAATGTCCAGAAAGAATAAAGCCCAGGTAGTCACAATCGAGTTTGAAACCATCAGACACTAGAGCTGGGAGGGTGGGCCACTTTTCTAGGTATAAACTGTAACGGTTTACACACCACCTCAGCACACCTTTGCAGCAGGTTAACATAGGCTTCAAAGCAGATGTCATCTCCACACCCATATACCATACACAATTGTCCTCTCCTGCTCAGTTATCATTGCTCTTTCACACAAAGTCATCTTCCCTTGGCTATGCAACCTTTCTATTGCTAACTACACACTAAAATACACTTTTACTACTAACCTATGTGGGCCCATTCGTTTAAAATGTCCAGAGCAAATAAAAAATAGAGGTATTACAACTCATTCAGATTTCTTTCATATTCATCCCTCAGCCAAATCTACTCTTCTCACACATCACAAATTCCTTAAATTAGTTATTGAACTTTTCTTACTCATGATTTTTCTGTCTTCTTCCAGATTACATTCTTACTCTCATACAATTCTCCCAAACTCCAATCAATTGTAACATAAAGCTTGACACCATCCATTTCCATAAAATTAAATCATGCCACCAAAATTCATTTATACATTCCAGTTACCACTAATAGAAATATTACAGATTTCAAGGAGTTCTTGGTAGACTGGTGGATATGGGATTGGACTTCTGACATCGAGGTGTCGGGTTGAATCTCAGCAAACCTGGACACAAAACTTTCAGTGATGACACAGACTGGCCACCTATTGGCAGATGCCCTGTACTTATCCTTGATGGGGTAGGTAGCTCCTACACACATTATCATGCACATTGCCAATCGCAACACCTCTATCATTTTGCATCTTCACAGAACAACATATGCACACACTCCCATTTCAGATTGGAGTACTGGTATCCAAATACCCCCACCCCTAAGGTGTAAAGGAAGCTCTCAGGATCGCTAACCCGTGTCAGAAAACACAATACCTGAACAGCTTTCTCCCCCATCAACATAGGCGAGCCCCTGATGCTTGCTTTTTGGCTTACCAGTGATTGGCATTCTTATCTTTATGTGAATTTCATCATCCAGTCTAGGAGATTCATCCTCAGGATGATCTCATCTAAGAGCAAAGGAGGGATGATGTAATATACATAGATCAAAAAGCTACAGACTTCAACACCTACACTAATAACTTACTCTATTTCGTATTCATTTACAGACCTCTCACATTTCCTAGCATTTCAATTGTTGACTATTTCACTTGTTCTGCCAAATATTGGTTCTTCTCATTATAAAAATAAAAAGTGAAGGGAAAATTTAGGCCAAAGTGGAACTCATTATCTTCCCCAAATGCTTAGAATCTGGCAGCACCCACAAAAAGAAATACAACTCATCAGAACAAAAATGTTAGGGAATTGGGGGGAGAGGGGTAGTATTTCAAAATTTAGAGCATGAACCCAATGCAGAAAGTTATGGTAGGAGAGATCTGTGAAGAAAGTGGTGAAGGTAGATGAAGTGAAAATAGTGGAAGGTATATAGCTGCAGGTCCCCCTGCAGGAATTTTGGCCAGGAGGGTGCCCATTACTCCAGGTTTCAATTACAGCTTGGGCATTACATCTGCTACGCCATTCAACCCCTTAACAGCAAATAGAAGGTGCAAGGAAAATGAAAGAGATAATGCAAGATTTTAATGAGTGCAAAGGACAACCCAAGGGTTAGGTGTGCTATTGTTCCAGGTTTCAGATGTAGCAGGTGCATTACACCTGCTACACCGCCTAGCCCCTCGCAGATATTGAAAAGACCTCACAATCTCTTGGCATCCACCCTTAAGTTTTTTTCAAGGAAAATATGTCCCTGTAGAGTAAGAATATTATTGCCACTCAGGTGGCACCTGAAGGTCGTAGAAGGTGAATCAGCAGCTATTTCCACCTCTTTCTTTACAGATTTCTCCTTAGGAACTTTCTGGTGATGCCCTCAATGATTTTTGCTTCTTAGCTTTAAGTAGCAACAACGCACTTTGATGAAAACTATTCATGTATAATAATCTCATAAATGCAGTTGATGAGATTGAGAACTCCACTGTCCCCAAGTACCTTGCAGCAGTTTAATACTACATATAAGTTTAACTGACCTTCTAAAGTAGTTATACTTTTATGAACGCTCATCAAGTGTGGCATAACTTGCTCTAATGAACCTTGCCACTTGCAAGCTGCACCAGGGCAAGGACATATATAAGGACGAAATTCACAAGCTTCCTCATGTTCTGTTTTATCAGTATGCAACAAGGTCGCTGAACATCCCGTCGAAGAGTATTTACAGGGAAAAAGTACCGTTGATGCAACTTTCTCCATGGCCAAATTTCGAATATTGCCTGAAATGAAAAACTTTTATAAAAGTGAAGTGGAAAATTATTTTGATTTACTATTCTGCATTTTTATATTCTTATGCTTTTATTGATCCTTTGACTTAGGAAATATTCATCTAACTTTTTTGAGAAAAGAAACTACTCCATTTTGGGAGGGGGGGAAGTAAAAATAGCACAACCCAACAAGTTCAACAGCATGTCATAAGTGTGAATGTTAATATAACCATGAATGTAATAAACAAAGATAGTGTGAATAATATAGCGTTGAATGTAATAGACAAAGATAGTAAGTTGGAAATGCATTAGGATACAACCGCAGGGGATTTATTGGACTTAACCTCTATCTCATCTATCTTGAACTCGTCTTTTATCCAAATCTTTTGTATCCCAATAAACCTCCTTTGACATTGATGCACAACAATACCCTTAATAAATACTGCAGCTAATATACTCATGTAATTAATAATTGTATTCTTACTCTGCAGAATGAGAGGAGAAAAAGACAAGTTATTTAGTTAAATTAAAAATATATATACAATAGAATCTCAGCCTGAAATTTATGAGGAAATGTTCATAAAGAGATCAGTGAAGATGAGAAAAAGAGATGTATGCCCAAGAATTTTTTTCTAAGCTAAATTAAATTAGATTAGAGGTTAGGCTACACTAAAAATAATAACTAAGACCACAAATCAAAATATTTTTTTTTAAGAGCTCATCTGGTGGCTGCCTACTTGGGCATTAGTTGCCATATTCAACAATGCCTAAAATTAGGCATCTTTAAAAGAGCATGCTAAAAAAACAAATAAAAAAAAAATCAATAAAATAAAACAAAGAAAGAAGTAATAAGCAGGAAGTAAGCTCCGGCATCAGGAGGAAGGTCCACCTCCTCCTGGCGCAGGAACATGCGACCTACTAAAATAAGAAGAATCATCAACAAAAAAAAACACAACTATTTAAATAAAGGGGAGAAGACCAGCCTCCTCCAAAAAGTTTAAAAGTACACAGATCAGTGAGCACGAATCCGTCCCGAGTACAAGGGACAGGCGGTAGCGACCCCTTCCATCCCGGTACCGGGACAGGTAACGTGCGCGGAGATTGCCCAGACTGGGACATTCAACAAGAATGTGCCAAACAGTCTGGGGGCTGCAGTCTTCACAGTAGGGCGCAGTGGAGCGCTCCATCAAATGGCGGTGCATCCCGCGAGTGTATCCAATTCAGAGATGACAGAAAGAAACCTGAAGCCTTTGAGGCATTGGGGGGTAGGTCCATGGGCACAGTCACGGTGCAATGGCACGCAACTTTACGTTCCCTTCGACCGTCTCCAATCTTCTTTGCCAAGCAGCCGGAATAGCTGCTCGTATTCCTGTCATGAGGTTGGTGTGAGGAAGAGCGAAACGCTAGTCCAGTTGCAGAGTCCTCGCGGATTCTTTGGCGCCCTCATTCCCCCCCCAATTCCTACATGTTCAGGAACCCAGCAGAAGATAATCTCGACATCCGCCAGGCTTGCCAAAACTGTCTCGTCACGGATATCGCGAACCAGGGAATGCAGAGATTCAAATGCCCCGAGAGCACTCAGGGCGCTTTGTGAGTTGCTATAGATCACAATCCGGTCTCCGAACAGGGCACGTCGCGTAATCTCCCGTGCCGAGTGGTATATTGCCACCAGCTCGGCCGTGAAGACAGACGCAGCAGCGACTGGCAGAGCCCCGCTGACTTCAAACAGAGGGGAACTGGCGTGGAAGCCGACCCCCACTTGGGACTTGAAGCCCTCAATATACACTAGCACGGTTCCAGCGTGACACGAGGTGTGCTCCAAATAGATTGAACGCAATACTATCGGCGCTGTAGAAGCTTTGGGAGCAGAGGTGTGGCGACAAATAGCCAAATGTGGTAGCCTCCAGGGTGGCGTCCTGGCCATAACCAGGGTCGCCACAGGCCCGAGAGCTATACCTAGCTCTCGAAGGAGTTTCCTGGCCCTAAACCCAAAAGGCTTAGGGTATGACTGGCGTCTCTCGGAGGCATAGGCACCGAGAAAATCAGCTGCGGATGCAGTGAGAGCTGTTGGCGATTGAGGAAGGCGCCGGGCTCGCGCGTACAGGGAAATAATGCACTGTACACGGTGTAGAGCGAGTGGCATCTCCCACATCGACTAGGCTCTCAATGGGAGAAGTGCGGAAGGCACCGGTCGCCAGGCGAAGGCCAGTGTGGTGGAGCGAGTTAACCTTCCGCAATACACGCTCAGCTGCGGATGCATAAAACTCTCATCCGTAGTCGAGCATCGAACGAACAAAAGATCGATAAAAAATTAAGGCAGTAGCCCTATCAGCGCCCCAAGCGCTTAATGTCACGAAACCGAGAATATCCATGGCGCAGGTACAAGACACCCTAAGGCTGCGAATATGAGCCTCAAAGGTGAGGCGTCCGTCAAATACAAGACCAAGGAAACGGTGCGATTCAACCACTTCCAGCCGTACCCCCATTAAGAAACAAGTCTGGGTCAGGGTGGAGCCGTGGATGGCGGCAGAAGTGCACCACCTTAGTCTTGGATAAGGAAAACCGAAAGCTGTGCAGTTCGGCATAGCGAGAGACGCGGTTCAATGCCTGTTGGAGTCGACGCTCCAGAGTTGGCATCTGGGCCGTGCCAAAAGATTGGGAGGCGTCCCCTCACCCACATCGTGTGGAGAGTCTCCATGATACCGTATCGCCATGCGGAATCATAGGCCTTCACCAGATCGAAAAATACCGTGGCGAAATGCTGTCTACGAAGGAAGGCCTCGAAGACGGCATTTTCCAGTCGGAGCAGAGCATCCGACGTGGAGTGGAACTTGCGGAAGACGCACTGTGCGGAAGACAGATGGCCTCCGCTGTCCAGGAAAAAGGCTAATCTAACATTTACCAATTTCTCCATCAACTTGCACACGCAAGAGGTTAGAGAAATTGGGCGGAAATTGGCCGGAGTAGAGTGATCTCTCCCCGGTTTGTGAAAGGCGAGCACAGTAGTGATTCGCCAGGAATCTGGGAGGAGTCCATCCACCCAGATCCTGAACAAATCTAAAAGAAAGGCTATGCCTCGCTCACCCAGGTGTCCAAGCATGGCGTACGGGACATTGTACGGATCATGGGCGGTGTCCGCGCACGAAGCAATCGCGGAACGCAACTCACTCAGAGTAAACCTGTTGCTGAAGGGTTCTCCGCCTCTGGAGCTAAAAAAAGTCCAGCGGCGGCCTTCCGCGACATCACGACGTGCATTGAATGCTGGCGGAGCAGCATCCCGGCTAGAGAATGCGGAGAAAGCGGTCGCGAAGGATTCCGCCACGGATGCGGGGTCCGAGATTGCGGTTACATTCTCTTGGAGAACGGGAGGGGGATCCTGCGAGAACTTGCCCCGAATCCTTTTGACTCGCCTCCACACCTCTGCTAGAGGGGTCTTCCCGTTAAGTGAAGACACGTATGCTCGCCAAGAGCGGCGGGCGTGCTTAAAAATATACCGGAACCTAGCCCTAGCCTGTTTGATGGCCGTCTCACACTCAGACGACTACCACCCAAGTGGTCGGCGTGCAAAACGGCCAGACGTTCTGGGAATAGTAGTCAGGCCCGCGGCGATGAGGTTGCCAGACAAGAACTCAACGGCCTCATCTACCGACATAAACTCCTCGACTGAGATAGAGAATTCAGTCATTTTCTGAAATGCACACCACCGCGCATGCGCCAAGCACCACCGAGGTGGACTCTCAGGCGGCAGCCGCGCAGAAAATGATATTTGAATGGGAAAGTGATCACTACCATGGAGGTCATCGACCACCCCCCAATCAAAATCAGGCTGTGCATCCGGAGAGCACAGAGATAGAAAATGAAGCGGTTCTCGGGCAGTGATCCGTAAACTCATCCACACTTAGGACACCTATCTCCAGCTCTTCGATCAGATTGGCAAGGACTTGTCCCCTGGGATTTACTGAGTAGTCTCCCCAGATAGGATGTCTGCCATTTAGATCTCCAAGCAAGAAAAAGGGCCTCGGCAACCGAGCCACGACGCGGCGCAAGACACCCCCCCACGTTAAAGTCAGCTGATGGTGGAATGTACGCAGAAATGATAGTATACCTCCTATCCAGGTGCAGCTGCACAGCCACTGCCTGAAAGGAGGTATCTAAAGAGAAAGGAAGAACGGAGACATCATGCCGGGTGTAAACCGCGCATCCCCCAGCCCGGCCATCCCGCGGTGGTGGGGTCGCAAGACCCTTATACCCCGGGAGGGCAGGCAGGGGGAACAGGCCTAGCATGGTCTCATGCAGAAAAATAGCTAATGGGGAACAGGACGAGACGAGCCTCCGCAGCTCCTCCCAGTTGGCCCAGAGTCCACAGCAATCCATTAAAGGAATATGCCCTCCAGGCCTAGCTCGGAGACGCAGGGGCTCTCTTCAAAGAGAAGACCCTCACAGAAATGGCCGCATGCTTCCCGGAGGCAGAACCCCGGGCGCTGTTGACCGGACAATGCGTTGAAGGCGCTGTCGCCTTTGAGGACTTATTGGGAGAGGTTGGCCTCTCCATGCGAGTCTTTTCCTCCCTCCACCTCGAAACCTTAGGCAGGCATTGCGGCTTCGGAGGCGGGGGGCCCTCTTTTCGAGGATCCACCGTTTCCGAGCCACCCAGCCCACCACTAGCATTGGGTGAATAAGCCGAAGCTCCTTTGCTGCTGTCCTCTATTCTGAGGGCAGCTTTAGGAACCCCGGAAGATGGCCCGGCGACCAACTTCAGGGGTGTTGCTTCCTGTGAGTCTAACGACTCGGTGGAGGCTCATAGCCGTTTCGCCTTACGGGAAAAGGTCACGCTTGGGAAAGGGAGGAGAGCCCTGGTTTTAGCCGGGTCCGTGTGTGAACCCTCTGTGCCACCAGCTTTACCAGGGGAGCAGCCGGGTTGAGTAGAACCTGCAGAAGGGCTCCGAATAGGCGCAGAAACAACCGTGTTCATTCGCCTGGATAGGCCAGGAGCAGAGAGTGTCCTTCTTAGCATTGAGGCGTCAGACGTCCCAGGCAGAGCCAGGCGCGCCAGGACCAAGTCCTTAGCCTCGCGGAATGAAAGACGATCTTGGGCCTGAATGGCCAGGATTTCTCTAAGGAGATATGCACCACATTGCTTTGAAGAAGCGGGGTGCGGCTCTCTGCAATTGACACACTTGGCCACACACGTTTTAGACTTATCATGTACGGCCTTGGAGCAATTTACACAGACTTCGGGTGATCCCAACTTTGCACATCTACATGAACAATTTGTATGGCTGAAGCGGTGACAGTAATAACACCTCCGCGGCAGTGGCACCAATGCCTTCACACGGTAGCGATACCAACCGGCATGCACCGACTCAGGGAGCTTGTCACAGTTGAATGTGATGAAGAGGGTAGGGGTGGGTCTCGAGGCCCCTCTCTGTTTTCTCATTACACATTTGACCTTGACCGCCCCATGGTCAGCCAGCTCTAAGGTGATGTCCTCTATGGAGTAGTCCACAAGTTCCCTCACATAAACTACTACTTTCATGAAGCTCATTGTAGAGTGTGACGTCACACTCACAGGCATGCCATCAAGTGTCTGAAGGGCACTAATCATGGCCGCCTCAGAGGGATTTGACGCATTCAACAAAAGGCTCCCGTCCGAGAAACGGGTCATCTTCGGCTCTCTACAAATCACACTAGCTAAAGCTCTCCTCTGATGGATCATGTTGCCCTTAGTCACCATGGTGCCATCAGTGGAGCGAATAACAAGGAAACGTTTGAAGCCAGCAGGCTAAAAAACGCCAGGTAATCTCTGAAAGAGGGGCCCCGATGTAGTCAAGGCTCAGCTTTGCGCACTAGCACTTTTGCTCTTAGTCAGGGGTTTCGCACCCGGGGGGGGCAGAGGGGCCGGATGTGCTGATCTTGGATTGGTCGCTAACCAAAGTGTCAGCAGACCCATCCATCCCCACAGCCCCGGCAGATGGAGAGGAGCCCATAGTCTTTTTTCTGTTTCTTTTCTTTTTAATAATAATAATAAAACAGTTTATTTAGGATACAAACAGTCATTTCGACTGACAAAATACAATATTTAAAAGGTATTATAAAGCGAGTGGGAAGAGTATTTACAAGGGTAGCGTAATGATAGTATTTACAGATAATTTACAGACAGTTTGCTTATGTACAATACATGTATTCAATTACGTTCATTCTCCTCATTTATTTATTTCATAATTGTTGGGATTGGGCTTTTCTGGTGCCTGTTAGTACATGATCTGATGGGGACAAGTGGCAGCAGGAGGTGATGGTGGTGAGAGTTGTTGAGCAGTTGTTTGCCGAATTGAATTATTGCTTTTTGGTAAACTGAAGTGATGGGAGAGTGTCCAGGGTTATCAAGGCATTATCATAGCCGTTGTAGGAGGGTCCAAGCACAATCTTCAAGGCTCTTCTTTGCACTCTTTCCAACCTCTCTCGTTGTGCCGCATTGAGGCTGGAGGACCAGACTGGGGATCCATAAGTAAGCCTCGGCAGTATGAAAGTCCTGTATATGCTAGAGAGCTCGGATGATGGGACTCCCAGTGACTTGAGGCGGCGCAGCATATACAGCCTGAAGGAGGCCAAGGAGACAATGGTGTTGACGTACAGGTCCCATGACAGCCTGACATCCATGGTGACAGCGAGAACCCTGGCAGATCAAACAATTTCCAGGCTGTGGTCCCCCAGTGTGAGGGTGGGTGACTGGGTCGGGGTGGTGGCAAGATCAAAATGGATTGTAACAGTCTTATTGTGGTTCACTGTCGTGAATCAGCTGCGCAGGTGAGGAGGTGATTCAGGGAATCTTGGAAGTGGCTTGTAATTGGGATCAGAATTTTGAATATGGTTAGCAAAGGTACAGTCATCTACATATTTCCAACGGTCTGAGATATTGATAAGAGTATCATTAATTAGTACCAGGAACAGCAGAGGGCCAACTGTGGTGCCCTGTAGAATACCACATGTAAGGGGCAAGAGGGTGGACGTTGCTCCCTGTAGCCGAAAAGCTTGTCAGCAGTTGGAGATAAAATCAGCCAGCCAAGCCACCAGACACTCATGCAGTCCCATGGTTGTTGCCTTGGTGAGGAGGGCAGTAAATGAACCTGCTTCTTCCCTCCGCCGGCAGGAGCCCCCAGGCCAGATGGACCGGCCTCAGCAAGATCCTTCTCCGAGATGGAGAAGGTCCTGGCAGTCGTAGGGGCACCGGTCGGAGGAGATTCCTCCCCTCCTTGCACTGCCTTGGAAACACTAGCCATTTGAGGAGGACCTTGCATAGGGGCAGACTCAGGTTTGGTGCTTGGCACCGAGCCCGGATTCACTCCCATGGAAGGCCCTACCGTCTGAGGCTGAGTTGCCTCAAAGACCATGTCTATCTCAGAGGGGGCCTCCAGTTGGCCATCCCCTTCCCCATCACAGGTCCCATTGGCAGCGCTGCCACAAGTCGAGTCTGGGGAGGCACAGGACTTGACCCCGGCAAGATTCAATATTCTTGCCAGCAGGTCTTTTGAGGGAAGCGACCAATGGGCCCTGGCTTCTCTCTTCCCCTATGGGGGTTTGCCCTACCGAGCCGCTTCAATAGAGAGCGGTTGGCTATGGGCTGCCTGCTGGCTTTATTGGCAGTCCCCTTGGAAATTAAAGGGGAGGGGGGGGACTGCTGCTGGGAAGAGGGAGGTGCCCAAAAACACCTCCAGACAAGGGGGTGAGGGGAAGTCCCCTACACCCGTAGGCGAAGGAGAGGAGTAAGTCTCCTCTCTGGTTAGAGAGATTTGGAAGGTCCCCTTTTTTTGGTATCATCATTGGGCATGGTGACCCAATTTTTTCTACGGGAAGCAATCGCTCATCACCCCTCACAGTAGCCTGCCCTGCAAGGGGTGCGTACGGGGTTGGCAGAACCAGGTGCCGCCATTCAAGGCCACCCCTCCCGCCTGGTGGCCTGGCAGTCCCTCAGCATGGCAGCTCTACCTTGGGCACGGCATAAAATGTATAGTGTTTGAAAATAGAAAGGAAGAGGAGGTGAGGAAGATGTGGTTGGGGATAAAGCAGGTTATTTAAAAACCCACCATGCCAAAATGGAGCTCAGGGGTGAGGGATCATTGTCCCCTCCCCCCTCAGCTCCGATCTGGGATAGTTGGCTGAGAAGAAGGTCAGCATCTACCCTGTGAAATTAAAGGCTGACCAGAGAAAGTTGTAGGAGAGGTTGTAAGAAAAGCAAGGAAATGGGGGAAATACAAGTGTGTGAAGGAAGAAGAAGAGGCTAAGCTGGGGTCGGACAGGGTGCTGAGGCAAATTAAAAGAAAACCCAACAAAAAGGAAAATAAAAACCAAGAAAAAAACATGACACATAAGACAAGAAAACCAAAACCATGCTCCGGTATTGGACTGAAGTCTATCTATAGAACCTGAGTAGTCTATAGAGGAGACTACTTGGGTGCTCAGGACTGAATGGGCATGCAACTCTCCAGAACCTGCCAAATTTCAACAATTAAGGCAGTCTTCCTCTCAGCAGTGGGGCATGCAACCCACCAGGAGTCAGTTGAAGTAGAGTTAGTCATGCTACATCTGATATATCCTTGTGGGCAACTGCTGTGAAGGGTGGTTAGATAAGGATATGTATGTTCCAGCATCTGGGTTGTTTTATAAAGATTCAATGGACAATTTAACCAACCACACTGAACCTAACTTAATGTAACCTTGAATTTCTTTGGAAGTGCCAATATTCCCTTGATCCATTTAGGATGACAAAAACTAAAATAAAAACCAATAAATGCCAGGGTCATTCAATGGGTAAAATGAAACTCGTTTGCATGGGATGAAAAAATTTTTTTTTAGATACCATTTGATCGCTGCCAATGAGAGCATAGCTGCCAAAAGTACAGAGAAAAACCTATCTAAAGGCCAATTAAAAACAAAATTAATAACAGAAACCACAAGATGGCATGGGATGAAGAGAGAGAGAGTTATTTTAATTGTACATGATTGTCATTGCCAACTTTTACAAAAGCCTCTATTCAGGAATAACCATCCCCATGGTTAAAAGCTCACCCATTTTCAGCTCAAGACAGATTAAGTTTGTTACATCTGTGTCCTGATTCAAAAGTATAATATAAGCAAGCTGTATAGCCCAAGTATTTTTTTTTCTAAGGCATCCATCTGTTACTCAGCCTCAGTATTTAAGTTTAATGAGTCAAGATTTACCACAATTATAGGCATTTTTGCTTTTTAGCAACAAGTATTTGTATATTTTTACCTGTATATTCCTTTCTTTTTAAACCAAGTCTGTGTTCCAGTTTTGTGTTTACTTAAGTTATCAATTCCCATTACCAGCAACAATCATACAAGAAAAGAATTCCCCAATACTTCATAAGATGCTAAAATCAAGCCTGATGGGGCACTAAGCCAAAATATGTTAAATGGTCTGGCAGATAAAATTCTTACAAAGGGGTGGGTGATAGATATTAATCTTTAAAATATGAGAGACAATAGAATGTAGTCTCAAGGAAGGCAATCAAAAGCTTAGAGATTAAAGGAAATATGATCACAGTCCCAGAATTAGTTCAACTTTACACACAATGAAACATCTTACTCCAATTTCATTTGACCAGAAAGAACTCATAAAGCGCATACATCCACCAAATATCAGAAAAGACCCTATCTCACAATATTAAAGAAAGTGAATAAGTAATCAAGAATCCCCATCCGGATCTGTCCCTAAATCTAATCAACCCCTCCTTGGAATAAGCTCCATTCATCCACAAAAATTCCATTGAAATCCATCAATAACTTTTCTAGATATCTTATACACGATCACAAAGTGATCTTGGATCTACGCCCAAAATCTAATCAACTCTTCCTAGGCCTAAAACCCCACCATCATCACTCAAATTTCATCCAAATCCATCAATAACTTTTGAGATATACACAAACAGATTGAATGACAAACTTACACAATAGGTAATCACATATACCCAAACCAAAAAGTCTTGGTGGAGGTAAAAAAAAAAAAAGTAGAAAATTATGGAGACAACTTTTTCGGAATGATTTTGAAGAGAGATCAGTGAAAAAAGTAGTGAAGTAAAAATAAGTGCAAGGTATAGCGCCAAAGTGCCCAAACTAGGAGAATATGAAAATTACCCAAGATGCATAGGAATGGGAGAGCATATAGCTCCCCCTGTATCTGCTCCCATATTCTGACTGATGTCAGCAACCCTAATACCTTAAGGGAACAGAATGGGTAGAAACGAAGTTAGAACAGAGTGGGAAGTAATGAAGGTTCCTACTCATTCTTGTGGGGGCTAGGATTCAGAAGACATGCAGACCCTTGATATGCAATGAACTGCAGAGCAGGAGACGAGTCTCTATCCTCTGCAAGGTGGAGCTAACTCTATAAACTTTTTAATGGGCAATTTGAAAATCATTAAATGATAAATTCAATCCTAAAGGTAATAATTCTCAATTTAATACCAAACCAATAATATTACAACTTTGTAAAGTTGTAATTATTTAAGAAAGCAAAAATCCCAAGAGATTTGTAAAGAAATTGATGAGTTAAGAGAAATAAAAATGAGTAAAAAACTTAAGAGTACTAGAGACCGAGTCACACAACTCTCCTTAACTAGCCTATATTGTCGCTTCATTGTACACTATGAAAAACTTATAATCTAATCTCTAATCTTGGTAATATAAAGCCTAGATTAGTTAACTAACTAGCAAGGATAGTAACAGCTGAGAGTGTAGGTAGTGGCAAAATATCTTACCTAAAGGTCCTCGGCATGTTGGACAACAAGTTAACTTTGGTCTACAATTAGCACAAACAAGATGACCACTTTGACACTGAATTATTGGGGGTAAGACATAATCAAAGCAAACAGGACATTCAAATAAACTGGCCAGATCGGTATTGCTTGTGGGTGATAATGCTGAGGAACATGACTGTGGAGCAACTGCTCGCCCATTCTTCCCATTGAAGGCACTCATAATGAGAATGGGCTTGTTACACTATTCTGAAAAAAAAAATCTTTATTTAAGAGGTATTTAGTAATATTCTAATTGTTAATGTTGATCATTGCTTTCTGTTGCAATTTTTTTTTTTAAAGAGCTCATCTGGCGACTGCCAAAAATTAGGCATCTTTAAAAGAGTATGCTAAAAAACAAATAAAAAAAACATCAATAAAAATAAAACAAAGAAAAAAAGTAATAAGCAAGAAGTAAGCTCTGGCGTCGGGGTGGGTCCAACTCCACCTGGCGCAGGAACATGCGACCTACTAAAATAAGAAAATACAACAAAAAAAAAACAACTATTTAAATAAAGGGAAGAAGACCAGCCTCCTCCAAAAAATCTAAAAATCCACAGGTCACTGTGCACGAAACCGTCCCAAATACAAGGAACAGGCAGTAGTAGTCCCGCCCATCCTAGTACTGGGACAGGTAACGTGCGTGGAGATCGCCCAGACTGGAACATTCAACAAGAATGAGAATGTGCCGAACAGGCTGGGGGACAACGCAGTCTTCACAGTAGGACGCAGGTGAGCGCTCCATCAAATGGCAGTGCGTCCTGTGAGTGTGTCCAGTTCGGAGATGACAGAAAGCAACCTGAAGCCTTTGTGGTATGGGATGGGAGGGGGGTAGGTCCATGGGAACAGTCACAGCGCAATGGCACACCACTTTACGTTCCATTTGCATTGTCTCCATCTTCTTTGCCAAGCAGCCCATATTCCTGCCATGTAGTCGGTGTGAGGAAGAGCGAAACCCTGGTCCAGTCGCAGAGTCCTCGCGGACTCTTTGGTACCCTCATCGGCGCACTCATTCAACACAATTCTTACATGTGCAGGAACTCAGCATAAGATAATCTCAACACCCGCCCAGCTTGCCAAAACCATGGTGTCCCAGATATCACGAACCAGGGGATGCGGAGATTCCAATGCCCCGAGAGCACTCAGGGTGCTTTGTGAGTTGCTATAAATCACAATAGGTCTCTGAACAGGGCACGTCGCGTAATCTCTCGTACTGAGTGGTGTATTCCCACCAGCTCGCCCATGAAGACAGACGCAGCGGCTGGCAGAGCCCTGGGAGAGCAGGCTAGCTGGGAGGAGACACGGAGGCCCTCTTCAAAGAGAAGACCCTCATGGGAATGGCCGTAGGCTTTCCGGAGGCAGAACCCCGGGCGTTGTCGTCTTTGAGGACTTATTGGGGGAGGTTGGGCTCGCCATGCAAGTCTTTTCCTCCCTCTGCCTCAAAACCTTAGGTGGGCATTGCGGCTTCAGGGGGTAGGAGGCACTTTCTGTGGCAGGTTAAGACTGAGGGCATTTATACTATCAATATTGGTAAGTCTACCAACATGGTAGCAGAAGAATAAGGGATGAATATGAAGACATTAATGGTGTAGAGGATAATGTGAATTCTATGTTAAGCGATAATGTGACAAAGCCCCAAAGAAATTCTTTTGTCAGATATAAATTGAGAGAGAGTGAGTAGAAAAATTCTAAGGTATTTAGTGTACAACCTAAATATACTGGAAAATATCAAAATTAGATAAATGTGCATGTCACTTGGGGATGATGTTGAACTTTGGAGTGAACTTTCAAATCCAGAAGAAGTTATCCTCTTGACTTAAGAGATGGTGAGCTGGCCAAAGAGGTTGTGAAGGAGAGGGAGATTAACAATTTGGTAACTAATGATATTTTTTAAGTTATTCCATATTCAAATCAAAAGACAATTTCATCTTGATGTGTACTTACTGGGAAATATATAGAGGATACAAAGAAAGTTAAAGCTCATCTGGTTGCCAGAAGTTTTGAGGAGGACTCCTCAGGGTGTCGCAAAGACTCCCCAACCTGCGTTAAAGAAAGCTTGAGATTTGTTTTTGTGACAGCAGCATTAATGTCCTTGAAATTGGAATCTATAGATATTACTGGTTCTCTAGGGAGGATTATCTCCAGATGTATGTTCCTCTGGTAAGATACTGTGCCTGCATAGATGTATCTATGGCTTAAATGATGCCTCCTGACATTGGTATCAAAGAATTTGTGATGCATTATTGAAACTTGGTGCTGCAGTGAGTGGTTTGACAATGCTTTGTATTTGTGGTTTGGCAATAATGAACTGATGGGAATGTTGGTTAGTTATGTTGATGACTTTGCCTTCTGTAGAAATCAGAAATTACATAATACTGTGATAAGAAAGTTGAAAAATACTTTCCATATATGTAAGTGTTCATGAGGTTGGTACATTTAAATACTTAGGGCTTAGTCATCAGAACAGTAATGGTGTTTCTGTACATCAAGATAATTATATTCCTTCCATCATTCCAATATCTGTCCTCAAGGAATGTTACTCTAGGCACAATGAAGAATTGACTTGTGATGAAAAGACTAAGTGGTCAGGTGTTATGGGTATCTTCATAAACGCATCCTGATCTGAGTTATGAGACATGCATAATGGGAAATACTGGGAAAAGCCCCACTATGAATATGATTCATGATGCCAACAAAGCCCTTATAAAAATGAAATCCAAGAGAGTGGACATAAAACAATATTAGGAAGGCCTGAGGGTTTTGAGGTGATTTTCTATTCGGATGCTACTCATAACAGTCTTCCGGATGGATCTTCTCAAGGTGGTTATATGGTCTTCTTAATGGATGAAAATGGTAGAGTTGCTCCCATAAGGTGGCTAGAGTTACCAAGTCTCCTAGCCTCAGAAACCTTGGCTTTGGGTGAGGCTGCAGATGCTGGCTTTTTGATTGCATGTATGGTACAAGATATATTTAGATTGCCTTCTCTTCTTATAGTGAATGTTTTACTGACAATGCCTCGTTAATAGAAACCTTGAAAACTTCTAAGCTTACTGTTGATACATGCCTAAGAGTAGACATTTCGAGACTAAGAGAAATGATTACTGAAAGAAGTTAGCCATGGCTTTAACAAAATGTGGAGCATCAATAGTTAAACTGTTAGATGTTCTTAGCTCATTAAACTTTTTGATAAATTTGAGCTTGTGTACATCTTGTAAATAGTTACTAAATTTGAAAGGACAAAAAAAGAAGGAAAAATATATATATATATATATACAAAGAAAGAGCAAATACAGGTTCTGCGGGTGATAATACAACCACCACAGGACTACGACATTTTTATTTTCTGCCTTTCAAATAAATTTGAAGACAGAAAGAAAGATGCAGAAACCTTGTATAGCTGACTATAAATACATATAGTACAAGAAAGAAGAATTGGACGTGAATGAGCAAATGAGACAAGAAAGCGGAGGGGTTTTTTAAAGGCAAGAGACATGGACATTAGAAGAACCCAGAATCAAAGAGAGCAGAGGGCGACACAGTGAAGGCGATCCTTTACCGAGAGGACAGAAATAATACCAGGGGGGGAAAAAGTTTTTGAAAATTCCTGGCTGGGACTCGAACCTGGGTCTGCTGATTGCCGGTCAGATGCTTTACCGCTAAGCTACCAGGCACAGTAACTATATTTCGCCCAAAGTGTTTCCCTTTAAAAATTTTCCTGTGCCATGATTGGCCAATTTTTGTACGCTTATCGATAGAGAAAAATGAATATATACTGTACCATATTGTTAAAACTATAAGAGTTACTACCATATTTCCCTGAAGATGACCCACTGTGGTCGAAAGATGTCTAGGATTAAAATATGTCCTTTGTGGCTATTTTCTCTCTCCTCGAAGATCCTGTTAAGACTTGTAAGGCAAATCAAGAAATTCCAAGTCAAAATCAATAATGCTGCTGCAGCTGTTGATTTTAATAATGCATGCATACAACATGGCCTCCTATATATATCTATAAATACATATATATATATATATATATATATATATATATAATATATATATAGAAGTGATCAGATTAGAACAAAGTTATTTCCAAATGTTATGAAAGAATGGATACTCTCTTCAACCAGCATCTCAAATTGGAGAAGACGAAAAACTAGAAATGTTAAAGTTGATCATTGCTTTTTGTTGTAGGTTAAGACTGAGGGCATTCCTACTATCAATATTGGTAAGTCTACCAACATTAATGAGTGATTTTAGTTAACATTCTAATGTGATTTTAGTAACATTTGAATGAGTGATTTTAGTAAGATTCTGAGTGATTGTACTAACATTCTAATGAGTGATTGTAGTAATATTCTAATGAGTTATTTTACTAACATTCTGATAAGTGATTTTACTAACATTCTAAAGAGTGATTTTACTAACATTCTAAAGAGTGATTTTACTAACATTCTAATGAGTGGTTTTAGTAACACTATAATGGGTGATTTTAGTAACATTCTAATGGTTCTTTTAGTAATATTCTAATAAGTGATTTTAGTAACATTCTAATGAGTGATTGTAGTAACATTCAGTTATTTTGGGGTTTATGCCCCGCCCTCAAATCTTTTAATAAGTTATCATCACCACTAACTATAATTTATGGGATTTTTTGAGTATTTGAATAATAATTTCATCTTAGTTTGATTATGACTTATGTTTTTTATCAAAGTTATTTCTAATAATTCTTTTATAATATCAAAAAAACAAAATGGTGAATTTCAGAAATAAATAAGTATCAAACTTTTGTGAACTTTTTAAAACCTAAAGAATTACAAATGGTGAAGTTCAGAAACTTTATTTTTATATATCTTCTATAACTATATTTTAGCAACATGATAGTTTAAAAGCGGGGAAATTTAGTTTAGCGTTCCCTTTTAAAATTATTATAATTAACCAAGTTCGGAAAATTTATAAAAATTTAACCATGGCTGCTTTTTTTAGATTTCAAATTTTAATCTTAGTAGCCAAGCACAAAATCCCCCCATAGGAGGGAGTGGCAGGGCCATTGCCTGGTATATACAGCCTTGGCCAAAAGTATTAGGCCACCCCAGTGTTTCTGGCTTCTGTTATCTCAATGTTAATGAAACTTGTGGACATGGTGGTTTACAGTATATTTCACAATATACATTAGTTTTAATATTTGGTTGACCCTCCTTTAGCTCTAATTACCGCTTTTATACGGTTAGGCATAGAATCAACTAGTTTTTTGCAGGTGTTAGGTGCAATCTTACTCCATTCTTCTCTAAGTTTTTGGTACAAATGCTCTTTATTTTTAATTGTTGTGTTCTTGGTAGCTTTACCAAGAGTTCCCCATAGGTGTTTGATTGGATTTTGATCAGGGCTTTGAGCTGGCCAGTCCATGGGAACAATACCCTGTGTCTCAAACCATTGACGAGTATTCTTAGCTGCATGACATGGAGCATTGTCCTGTTGAAAGATAACACTGTTTTTTGACACTCCTGGATGTAATTTAGCAATTGATGGCTCTTAAACAACCGATAACATGGAAACATAGGTAGCTGAATTCATCCTTCCCTGACAAAAACATTTCTCCGGGTCCTGTGACAGACATGCAGGCCCACAACATGATAAAACCACATCCATGTTTTACAGTTGGTACCAGACATTCAGCCTAAAATGCTTCCCCAACTCTGCGACGCACGAAAGTTGCACCAGATGTGACGAAAGCCTGCGTAAAAAACATGAACAATAATATTATCCTTATGTTGGATATTTCTTATATATTTTGGTAAAAAAACATATTTTGAGTTTATATGTTGATTGAATACTTGTACTATCTTACCTCATAGTTACTTTCACCAGACCATATGACTTTCAACCATTGCTCACTGGTTCAATTTGAGTGGTTTTAGGCCCACTGAAAACGTTTATTCATATTCGCTTCAGAAATCCATGGCCTCTTCCTGGCTTTACACCCTTTCAGACCGTACTCTACAAGTCTTCTTCTAACAGTTCTAGTTGATATTTGTGATGTACCTGCCTTGTTGAACTCTGCACAGAGCTCTGACAATGTTTTTCTCCTGCTTCTGAGCGACTGACGGATGATGGATCTGTCATTACGAGGAATTGTAACCTTTTTTCTACATGTTGTTTGCATTTTCTTCACATCTTTTGTCTCTCTGAAGCGCTTGAGAGTCATTTGCACTGCACATTGATAACATTTCATGTTTTGAGCAATTTGCCTTTGAGACATTCCATCTTTATAATGAGCTACAATTTGACCTCACTCACACTCACTCAACTCCCTTGTTTTAGGCATTTTACTGTTTATTAACTGTATCTACAATGTATTTTAGTATAAAACACTGGAATAATCAAGGGAAAATAAGTTAATTCGGGATGTTGGTTTTACAAAAAACTGGTTACATACGTACAGTACAGTATAAAAGCAGTAATTGAAGCTAAAGGAGGGTCAACTAGATATTAAACTAATGTATATTGTGTAATATACCATAAACCACCATGCACACGTGTTTCATTAACATTCGAGATAACAGAACCCAGAAACAGTAGGGTGGCCTAATACTTTTGGCCAAGGCTGTATATATTTAAAAACAATTGTTTTTTAAGGTTTTTTTCTTGGGCAAATTAAAAAAAAAGTGCTTTTGGGGAGGGGGGTGAAGTGTTGTTAGGCTATTGCAATCGCATCATATTGTATTATATATAATTTTTAACTTAATTTAGAAAAAGGGACTTTGCTTCCCCTCCCCCCATGAAAAAAAACAAAAAAAACAAACAAATATTTCTAATTCGAAAAAGCCTATCCTTAGTTTCAAATTCAGACGCAATCGCCAAATCTCTTTCGGCTTCTATTTGTTTATAGCGTGTTACATAACTCATTTGCACCCACCCATATGTACACAATTATAGCATCTTAATTAAAAAATATTTAAAGTTTTACAAAAATAAAAAACTAAACTATATAAACCCCTATGTAACCGATTCTTTTGAGGTGAAGACTTTACAAAAATAAAAAAAATAAACTAACAAAATTTTTTCAATTTTAAGATGGTGGCCAATCTATTTTTCATCATAATATGATAATTAGAGATTTGCCTACATTAAGTACTGAAACTGCTATATAGTGTATATCATAGATATACTCTATATAGCATTTACATATTTTTAAAAAATACAGATATTTATAACAAAGTACCCACGAAATTTGAGGGCATGAATGCCTTCATGCAGTAGTGATACCAATCATCACGCTCCAACTCAGGCAGCCATTCAGTGTCAGACATGATAATGATTTTAGGGCTGGGTCTCAAGGCCCCTCCCTGTTTTCTCATCACATGTGCAACTTTGACCACTCCATGGTTGTCCAGCTCTAAGGTGATGTCATCTATGGAGTAGTCCACAAGTTCCCTGGCATAAACCACTTGTGAGCCATTAACTGTCTAAAGGGCACTAAACATGGCTGCCTCAGAGGGATCTGACCCATCTGAGAAAAGAGTCACCTTTGGCTCTCTATTGATCAAACTAGCTAATGCTCTCCTCTGATAGATCATGTTGACCTTGGCCAAGATGCTCCAATCAGTAGAGTGAATAACCAGAAAGAGTTTGAAGCCAGCAGGCTTGAAAATGCCAGGTAGTCTCAATAAGGGGCCTCAATGTAATCGAGGCTCTACTCAGCGCACTTGTGACTTTGGTCTTGGTCTGTGCCTTCTCACCCAGCATCTTGAGGCTGGATGTGCCAATCTTGGCCTGGTCACTTGCCAAAATGGCAAGAGCTCCTGTGCAGGGAGAGGAACCTATAGACCTCTTTGTTTTCTAATTTGTTCCTTGAGGAGAGGGTATGAACCAGCTTCTCTCCACTGCCAAATGGATTGGCCTCACCAAGATCTTTCTCCATGATGGAGAAGGTCTTAGCTCTTATCCTGACTTATTACACAGGTTTCTCATATATTCATTCAACAGGAGACATCCATTCTCAGAAGCACATATCACTTATCCTTTCAATCAACCTTTTGTACCTCTGATGCAACTCACATAAACCCACTTATTTCACTAAAACATATGTAACTACAACCATATCTCTCTCACAACAATACCAGCCTGTCATACCTCTCACACACATCATGTATACCAGCACCCAGCAAGCAAACAGGTAGTCCATTCCACCTGCTAGCACTCAACTTCCAAACTAAATATATCTGAGAATCACTCACCACAATCACTTCAGTCAACCTTATTACTATCCCTTCTAGTCTCTTTCAAAATACCAATCATTCCACTTGCTCGCACATCCAAATCAGATGAATCACTTTCAGCCTCTTATTCTCTCAAGGTATCAAATCTGCTAGTCAAACTAAAAGGTTCCATGTCCCCTTTTCTCATACACCTAACCTAAGCTATCCATATTCACCTTCACTTACTGTAACTCCAGTCCCTAGTCTAGGCCTTTCTTTCACCCTACGTCACAACCACAGCCTTCATGCATATTAGCATCCCTTCTCACTTCATGCATCAAATCTCAACCTCATGCATTCATCAGGCAAATGACACTTCCTATTCCAAAGCCACATTTGCACTACTCACATGAGATAAACTGTTTTCACAAACTACATTCATCAAAGGGACATACTCCCTGCTTCCAAACATATGACAAATAATATACATATTGGAGAAAATAAAACTGGAATTTATTTTCTGGGGACCTATAGGAAGATGACCAAGAATTATTTTATGTATGTAGTTGACAATACGATGGACTAGGAGAACGTGAGGGAGGGTCCTGCGAGAACTTGCCCCAAATCCTTTTGACTCGCTTCCATACCTTTGCTAGAGAGGGGTCTTCCCATTAAGTGAAGACACGTATGCCCATGCCCACCAAGAAGAGCAGCATGTGAGCTTCAAAATATACATAAAACTAGCCCTAGCTTGACGAAATTCACCGAAAGTGAAGTCATTCGGGCAGTGCATGTAGACATAACGCTTCTGTTTGAGGGGTGTCTCACACTCGGCTGACCACCATGGGAGCGGTCAGAGTGCATAAGAGCCAGATGTTCTAGGAATAGTAGTTAGGCCCACGGCAATGAGGTTGCCAGAGAAGAACTCAACGGTCTCATCTACCGACCTAAACTCAATAAGACAGAGAAATGTTATTTCCTAAAATGTGGACCACCACACCCATGGCAAGCACCACAGGGGCAGGCTCTCAGGCGGCCCAGAAAATTATATTTGAATGGGAAGGTGATCACTACCATGGAGGTCATCCCTCCCCCCCATTAGGCTGTGCATCCAGAGAGCACAGAGATAGATTGAGGGTGGAAAATGAAATGGTTCTCGGGCAGTGATGAGTAAACTCATTTACATTACATTTTCGACACCTACCTTCAGCTCGGTGATCAGACTGGCAAGGACCTGACCCCTGGGATAGATCGAGTAGTCTCCCCAGAGGATGTGTCTACCATTCAAATCCCCGAGTAAGAGAAAGGGCCTGGGCAACCATGCCACAACGCGGCATAAGTCCCCCATGTCAAAGTCAGATGTCAGTGGAATGTACACGGAAATAAGAGTAAACCTCCTATCCAGGTGCAACTGCACAGCTACTGCCTCAAAAGAGGTATCTAAAGTAAAAAGAACGGAGGTATCATGCCAGGTTAAATCCTGCATTCTTCTCCCCCCCCCTCCCATCGTGTGGTGATGGGGTCACAAAACGCTTATACCCTGGGACAGTGGGCACAGGGCACGTGTCCACTGTGGTCTCCTGCAAAATAAGATAGCTAATGGGAAATGGAAGATGATCTTCTACAGTTCCTCCCAATTGGCCTGTAGTCCACAGTAATTCCATTGAAGGAATATGCCCTCCAGGCCTAGCTCGGAGATGCAGGGGCCCTCTTCAAATAGAAGAAACTCCCGAGAATGGCTGTACGCTTCCTGAAGGCAGAACTCCGGGCGCTGTTGGCCGGACGATGCTCTGTTGCCCTCAAAGACATACCAGGGAAGGTTGGGCTTGCCATGCTAGTCTTTTCCTCCATCAACCTCAAAACCCTTTTTGGATGATCCACTGTCTCCGAGCCACCCAGCCTACCACATGGTCTGGGTGAAGGAGCCGAGACTCCTTTATTGCTGTCCTCCTTTCGGGGGGCAGCTTTAGGAACCCCAGAAGATGGCTTCACGACCAACTTCAGGGGCATTGCCTCCTGTGAATCTAACAACTCGGTGGAGGCGTACGGCCCTATAGCCTTACAGAAAAGTCAGGCTGGGGGAAGGAGGGGGATGAATGTGCTCATAGGCCTGGAAGGGTGGGGAGCAGAGAGTGTCTTTCTTAATATTGAGGCATAAGATGTCCCAGGCAGAACTGGATGCACCAAATCCTTAGTCTTGCGAAATGAGAGACAATCCTAGGCCTGAACGGCCAGGATTTCCTTCTCAAGGAGATAAGCATACCATCACTTTGAAGAAGCAGGGTGCAGCTCTCCGCAAGTGACACTCTTGGTCACACACAATTTGGACTAATTATGGGCAGCATGGAGGAACTTACACAGACTTCGGGTAAACCTGACTTTGCACGTCTACAGGACCGATTAGTATGACTGAGGCAGTAACAGTAGTAGCACCTCCTCAGTAATGGCACAAATGCCTCCATGCCGTAGTGATACCAACTGGCACTCACCGACTCAGGGAGCTTGTCACACACTGGCATGCCCTCAAGTGTCAGAAGGGCATCCATAGGATTGTGTCAGATCATGCATCTACAATATATAATTTAAACCATTCAGAGGAATGCATCAAAAACAAAAAGCATCACCATCAAGGCTAGTCAAAATCAATATCACCCATAATATATAATAAACTGCATCTACACGAATCAGTCCGAAA
This sequence comes from Ceratothoa steindachneri, assembly GCA_963969495.1. Classification (NCBI taxonomy): domain Eukaryota; kingdom Metazoa; phylum Arthropoda; class Malacostraca; order Isopoda; family Cymothoidae; genus Ceratothoa; species Ceratothoa steindachneri. The sequence goes on along the minus strand of OZ018331.1, from coordinate 111,391,686 downwards.
ATGCCCCCCCCCCATGCACACACACACAAAGTTAACCCTCCTTCCCCATATATTCATCTAATGTGCGCTTGAAAACATTCAAGTTTGGACTGTCTACTGTCTCAGCTAGTAAACTATTCCAGTAATCTACCAATCTGTTGATGAAAAAATATTTTCTAACATCCAACCTGTACCTGTTTTTTTTTTAATTCTCAAGTGGTGACCCCTAGTCTTATTACTAATTTCCAACTCAAATAACTTGCTAAAATTGGACATGTTCTCAGCGAGCTCTCTATTCAGTGAAGTTTGTTTTTTTTGGTGTAATATATTTAAGTTCACGAAGATAGTTAACATTAAATGTTAAGACAAAATATTCAAGGACTTTTTAATTATATTTTCAATTAAATCGTGAAATAGCTCCTGTTTGTTTATGTTTCAGAGCGGCCTAATTCCACCCCCTCCCCATTTTGTCCACACTTTATTGCTTAATTAAAGGGTTTTGAAAAGTTTTCTCAGTATGGCTGTTGCTTTGGATGAAGTGAGTATGCCCGTTGATGTAAGTAGTGTGTATGTAGTTTGTGATTTTTGTGGTGTTGAAAGAGTAAATGTATCTGAATGCCCAGTGTGTTATGTGACTAGTGCAAATGTAGCTTTGCTAGAGGTGAGTTGGTTGCGTGATGAGTGCAAGAGATTAAGTGAGTTGGTGCATGAAGTGAAAAAGGATGTGTGTATGCATGAAGAATATGGCTGGGACCAAGAGGGTGGAAGATAGGCCTAGACTAGGGACTGGAGAGAAAGAAGTGACTGATGTGAGTCAAGATGAATGGTGGGTAAATATGGATAAATAGATAGGTTAGGACAGCTTAGGTGTGTGAGTAAGAAGGACATGGAACCTGTTAGGTTGACTAACAGATTCGATGCCCTGAGAGAGGAAGAGGTTGAAAGTGATTTGTCTGATGTGGTTGTGGCAGAAAGTGAAATAAGTGGTAGTTTAAATGAGAACAGGAGGGAGGGTAATGGTAGGCCTAGGGGACTAGGAGGATGCTGAGGTGCTCGTGATGGATGACTCTCAGATTAGATATTTAGATAGGAAGTTGAGTGCGAGCAAATGGAAGGGATGAGAGTTTGTTTGCCAGGTGCTGGTGAAAATGATGTGTCTGAGAGGTATGATAGTCTGGTGTCTGGGTGTGAGAGGGATGCAGTTGTGATCATGCATGTGGGAGTAAATAATGTAAAGCAGGTGGATTCGTGTGAGTTATGAGGTACAAAAGGTTAGTTGAAAGGATGAGTGAAAGTAGAGTGAAAGGCATTGTTTCAGGTGTGCTTCCGAGATTGGATGTGGGAATGGAATGGTTGTCTCATGCAATTGGACTGAATAAGTATGTGAAAGGCCTGTGTGAAGAGTCGGGATTAGTGTTTGTAGATGTTTGGAATGGGTTTTATGGGAATAAGGCATTGTATGCATTGGATGGACTCCATCTAAGCCAGGCTGAGGTTAGCGTTTTGTAGCAGGAGTTAGATAGTGTCATTGGGTCTTTGCAGGCGGGAAACTAGTTACTGATAGTGGTCAGGGAAATATAAAAGTGGGACAGGGAAAGGAAAGGGATACAGAAGAGAGAGAGAGTGGAAGGTATACATTCTATAAAAGGTGCTTCACAGATGGGAGGGCTGAGTTGTCTTTATACTAATACTCATAGTCTTAGAAATAAGAAAGATGAGTTATTTAGTTATATTATTGATGAAGATATAGATATAATATGTGTAATAGAATCATGAGTTAATGAAAATAAATTTAATGACAATGTGAGTGAGTTTGAACTACAGGGTTATGATATGTACATTAGTCAAAGGAGAGATAGGACTGGTGGTGGGTTGATTATATATATCAGAGATAGCATTTCGGTAACACTTCAGTTTCAGGGCGCACAGTAGGTGGCACTGTTTATAGGCTACAATATATGTTTTATGATGTCAGACAGTAGCATCGGATATGAACAATTACGGCGTTATATTTTTTTGTATATGACTATATACTGGCCCCAATTGATTGAAACTCAGGATCACTGCAGGGTGGTCCCCCCGCAGTGATATCTCCCCCATGAGCAGTCCCCTTGAATTTACTGTTTCCTCCCCCCCCCCTAACAGCTTTTTACTGGCAGAAAAACCTAACCTAATGACAAACAATACTTACTTTTATAGGTTTCTTGATTAGTTTATGCGCCTCTAAATAATCTAAAAGTTTTTCGTGGTCATGCAAAATAAACCTGAATTTGAATAACGATGAAGAAGCACAACTAGAGCATGAAAAAGCCATAACGAAACAGAAAAAAAATGTTAAGCGGGTTCGAATTTATAGCTACGACATTGCCAGTAAGAAGCTGTTATCGTTCACTGCGAAACAAAAAATATGAAAATAAAAAAAAACAATAAAAGACATCAAGAAACCTTACCTAACTTATAAAAAACTAAAAACAAGCAGAGGCGCAGATATTTAGTAAATAATACAGACTAAAAGTTATAAATCTCCAAAACAAAAAAAATATATAATGCCATGATTGGTCACATCTGAAGCTACCGTTTAACATCATAAGAGATATATTGTAGCCTACTAACAGCGCCCCAAATCTGAAGTACGAGGGGCAGTCAATAAGTTTTGCAATTCGGATATAAGAAAACGAGATATGAGGAAAAGTGTTTTATTATTTTTCAATATAACTACCCTTGACTTCAATGCACTTGCACCACTTGTCCCTGAGGATTTGAATTCCCGACAACCAGAAATCTCCCGACTGCTGTTCAATCCACTCCTGAACGGCGAGCTGGACATATTCATCATCCCCAAACCGGCGTCCACGCAGTGCAGCCTTGAGCTAGCAGAATAAAAAGTAGTCCTAGGGGCCAGATCTGGACTATAGGGGGGATGGTTGAGCTCCTTGAATCCGCACTCGCGCAGGGCAGCTTGCGCAACTCTGGCCTTGTGGACTTTGACGACGTTGAAGTCGATCATGGGGCATGAGGTTTCTAGGGACTCAACGAGCAGAGACCTTAGTCATGGCTAAATTGTTGTGGATCATGTTGATAACACTTCCATGTGATATTCCAATTCTCACTCGATTTCTTGGACCTTCATCCGTCGATTTTTGAGGATCATCCTCTCCACACGGGCCCTATTGTCCTTGTTGGTCACCTCTGCTGGGCATCCTGGACGGGGGTCATCTTCAAGGGACTCACAACCATGGCGGAACTCCCTATTCCAGCAAGCAATGATTGCATAGGAAGGGGCGGTGTCGGTGTACACTGCAACTATCCATTCATGCATCTCTTTTGCATTCTTGCCTTCCTGGGTCAAAAATTTGATCACTGCACGGTGTTCAACCTTCTCCATTGTTGAAAAATTTGTGACTGTCAATCTGCAATCAGTTACTGCTTCTTAAATAGACGAGGCAGGAGCGTGCAGCTGCAGGTCCTGACTTGTCATAACTTGTCCTAACGCCCCCACAAACAGCCATCACCCTTCCTCTGTTTTGCCCTACAGATTCGCAAAAATATTGACTGCCAGCATTTCTTCAAATCTAAATAATTCTATAAAGCAAGGAGAAGTTGAGTCACTGTGGATAGATATTAGGGTCAGTAAAAATAGGATATTACACTTGGGAGCCTTTTACAGACCAACAAGACAGACTGATTGTATTGTTGAGCTAATGATTGGGGAAATAAGTAATGGATGTGAAGTAGATACAGTTATTCTTGGTGACTTTAATTTAAAATAACATAACATAATTTCACGGATGACAAAAGCCACAAGGGCCTATCAAAGGTCATCCACATCCATCAAAACCCACCCACAAAAAGCACCATCGCCAGGGGAAGACAAAATCAAAGTCCCCCACAATATAATATAACAGATGACAAAAGCCACAAGGGCCCATCATAGGTCATCCGAGTCAAACGGCCTCTTTTTTAAGGCACCCAAACTCCCAAGAAAACTACATCCAGAAACAAGGGTATCACCAATCAAGGCTTGTCAAGAACTAAATCATGCAGCTATAGATATATACAAACAATATTAATATATACAAAACTTAGGAACCATCACAACCTTCCCTCCCCATAAACTCATCCAACCTACTCTTAAATACATTTAAATTTGGACTACATACTAGCCTCCGCGGCAATTTGTTCCAGAAGTCTACCACTCTATTGATGAAAAAATATTTTCTTAAATCCAACCTACACCCTTGCTTTTTAATTTTTAAGTGGTGACCTCTAGTTCGATTTCCATCATCTAACTCAAAAAACTTGCTAACATCCAATTTATCTATCCCAGAAAAATTTTTAAAGAGCTCAATCATATCCCCTCTCACACAGCTCCTTTTGAACGAGAACATATTTAATACCCTCAGTCTATCTATATATTCAAGGTGCCTTAGGGAAGGAATAATCTTTGTTGCCCTCCGTTGCACTGACTCAAGAAGGTTAATATCGTGTCTAAAATGTGGGGACCATGCCTGTATACAGTACTCTAGACATGGCCTAACATAAGAGTTATAGAGTTTAAGAATAACCTCCTTACTTTTGTAACTGACATTTCTCTTAATGAAACCCGGCACTCTATTTGCCCTATTTCTTGCTTCAATACACTGCTTAGAAAACCTTAATGACTTATCTATTAATACTCCTAGATCTTTCTCATCCTCTACTGAGCTCAGCCAATGCCCATCCTTTTCATAGTTAAATTCTCTATTATCTTTTCCCATGTTAATAACTTTGCACTTATCAAGGTTGAAAGTCATTTGCCACTTATGTGCCCAGGATAACAATTTATTTAAGTCCCCCTGCACTTTAAAATTATCATCAAAAATCTTTAACTACAGCTGCTAATTTGGTATCATCCGCAAAAATTGACACTTTATTATTAACTGCCTCCCCAAGATCGTTTATATAGATGACAAATAATAATGGACCGAGAACTGATCCCTGAGAAACCTCACTGATAACATCCCTCCACTCTGACTTTACACCATTTAGCACTACCCTTTGCTTCCTGTCTTTCAGCCACTCAGCTATCCAATTTGAAACACCCCCACATATCCCAATCATTTTTAATTTATGAACTAGTCTCCTATGTGGTACCTTATCAAATGCTTTACTAAAATCCAAGTAAATTACATCTACATTCTCTCCCTTATCTACTTGATTTGTTACGAACTCCAGAAAGTCTAGGAAATTAGTCAAACATGATCTACCTGATCTAAACCCATGCTGAGCATCACTGATTAACCCCTCCCTCTCTAGATGTTGGCAAATCCCTTTTTTAACTATTTTCTCAAGAATTTTACAGACTACAGGAGTTAGGCTAACCGGTCCAAAGTTATTTGGATCCTTTTTACTACCCTTCTTGAAAATGGGGACTACATTCGCTCTCTTCCAATCATCGGGTATTTCTCCATATTCCAGTGACCTAGTATACAGCTTCTCCAGAGCTATTGAGATACTTTCTACCCCTTCTTTAAGTATCCTAGAATGAATATTATCAGGGCTGGAGGCCTTGGTAGCATCTAACTCACCTATTAGTTCTTTTATCTTCCTCCAATCCACACTAATGGTAGTAAACACCTCTTTCCCTGACCCATGAGTACTATACATAAGACTATTTAGTTTCTCCTTTGTAAATACTGATGCAAAATGACCATTTAGTACCTCAACTATTTCCTCATCAGTTTCTCTCACAACCCCTTCATATTTGATAGGTCCTATTTTAACTCTGCCAGGCTTGTTATTAATTTTATAGTAACTAAAGAACTTTCTAGGATCTTTGTTGCTATCCTGAGCTAATTTAATTTCTGACACCCTTTTGTTCTTCTTTATAATCTTATTTAACTTATTCTTAGCCATTCTATAATCACTTAAATTTTGAATATTATTTTCTACCTGTACAACATCAACAAACTCCACAAAAACTCCAAATTTTTATAGGGGAGCTTACGATAAATTACAAAACTTGCTAAATCAGATTAGGTGGGATATAGAATTCAGGGGGAAGAATACTTATGAGATGTGGGACACTTTTAAGACAATATTAAATATAGTCCAGGAGAATTGTATTCCAATGAAGGATATTAGCAAGAAATGTAGGAAGCCATTGTAGTGGAATCAAGAGATAGCTAGGAAAATTTCTGAGAAGAAAAGGGCATACCAGAGATTACAGAGAGAAAGTACTTTTGAGAATTTAAATCATTATAGGTTGACCAGAAATGAGCTAAATAAGATTATTAAGGAGAGCAAAAGGGCAGCAGAAATTAAATTACAAGGGGCAGTCAATAAGCTTTGCGAATCGGTAGGGCAAAACAGAGGAAGGGGGATGGCTGTTTGTGAGGGTGTTAGGACGAGCTATGACAAGTCAGGACCTGCAGCCGCACGCTCCTGCCTCGTATAATTAAGAAGCAGTAGCTGATCGCAGATCGTCAGTCACAAATTTTTCAACAATAGAGAAGGTTGAGCACTGCGCAGTGATCAAATTTTTTACCAAGGAAGGCAAGAATGCAAATGAGATCCATGAATGCATGGTTGCAGTGTACACCGACACCGCCCCTTCCTATGCAACCATTGCTCGCTGGAATAGGGAGTTCCGCCATGGTCATGAGTCCCTTGAAGATGACCCCCGTCCAAGACACCTATCAGACATGACCAATGAGGACAATGTGGCCCATGTGGAGAGGATGATCCTCAAAAATCGACGGGTAAAGGTCCAAGAAATCGAGCGAGAACTTGGAATATCACATGGAAGTGTTATCAACATGATCCACAACAATTTAGCCATGACTAAGATCTCTGCTCGTTGAATCCCTAGAAACCTCACAAAACCTCATGCCCCATGATCGACTTCAACGTCGTCAAAGTCCACAAGGCCAGAGTTAAACAAGATGCCCTGCGCGAGTGCGGATTCGAGGAGCTCAACCATCCCCTACAGTCCAGATCTGGCCCCTAGGACTACTTTTTATTCTGCTAGCTCAAGGCTGCACTGCGTGGATGCTGGTTTGGGGATGATGAAGATGTCCAGCTCGCCGTCCAGGAGTGGATTGAACAGCAGTCGGGAGATTTCTGGTTGTCACGAATTTGAAGCCTCAGAGACAAGTGGCGCAGGTACATTGAAGTCGAAGGTAGTTATATTGCAAAATAATAACACACTTTTCCTCATATCTCATTTCCTTATATCCGAATTGTAAAACTTATTGACCGCCCCTCCTATCTCAAAATAATAATAAAGATCCAAGAAAATTCTTTAGCTATTATAGAATTTAATAACAAATCTAACAGTGATCAAATATGGCCTATTAGATATGAAGGGGTTTTGAAAGAATCTGATGAGGAAATAGTAGAGGTTCTTAATGATCATTTTTCTTCAGTATTTACATAAGAGAATCCAGATTGATTAATTGATGATAATTCTAGGTCAAGGGAAGTAGTGTTGAATACCATTAATATGAACAGGGAAATAATTTAAGGGCTTATATTGGAGTTAAATACTAGTTAGTCATCTGGTCCAAACAACATTCATTCTAGGTTACTCAAAGGTGTAGATAGTATTGCTGTAGCTCTTGAGAAGATATATACTAGATCACTAGAGTTTCAAGAAATATCTAATGATTGGAAATTAGCAAATGTAGTGCCAATTTTTAAAAAGGGAAGTAAAGAGGACCTGAATAACTTTAGGCCAGTAAGCTTAACTTCTATAGTTTGAAAAAATGTTGAGGAGATAGTTAAGGGGATTTCTGACCATCTAGAGTGTGGTAAGTTAATAAATGATGCTCAGCATGGGTTTAGAAGAGGTAGATTGTGTTTAACAAATTTAGTGGATTTTATGCATTATGTTAATAAACAATTAGATAAGGAAGAGAATGTTGATGTAATTTACTTAGATTTTAGCAAAGCTTTTAATAAGGTTCCACATAGGAGTTCACAAATTAAAAATGCATAGGATATGTGGTAAAGTCTTGATTGGCTAGCTGAATGGCTGAAACACAGGAAACAGAGAGTTGTGCTGAATGGGGTCACAGTGGAGGGATGTTATCAGTGGCATACCTCAGGGATCCAGTCTAGGCCCTTTATTATTCATAGTTTATATAAATGATCTTGGGGAAGCTATAAATAGCAAAGTGTCAATTTTTGCTGATGCCACTAAATTGGCAGGTGTAATCAAAGAAGTTGAGGGTAGCTTTAAAGTGCAGTGACTTAAGTAAGTTATTAGCTTGGGATCAGAAATGGCAGATGACTTTTAACCTTAAAAAATGCAAAGTTCTTAACATGGGAAGGGATAATAGGAAATTTAGCTATAAAATGGATGTGCATTGGCTGAATTTAGTTGAGGGTGAGGACTTAGGCGTAGTAGTAGATAGGTCACTGAAATTTTCAAAGGAGTGTATTGAGGAAAAAAATGGAGCAAATAGGGTGCTAGGATCCATTAAGAGGAATGTTAGCTACAAGAGTAAAGAGGTTATCCTTAAACCCTACAACTTGTATGTAAGGCCACATTTAGAGTACTGTATACAAGCATGGTCACCAACCACATTTTAGACATGACATCAACCTGCTAGAGTCGGTACAAAGGGAGGCAACAAAAATACTACATTCCCTGAAGCACCTTGAATATGAAGATAGACTGAGGGTACTAAATATGTTTTCATTTGAAAGATATGTGAGGGGAGATATGATTGAACTTTTTAAAGTTTGTTCTGGGATGGATAAGTTGGATTTTAGCAAGTTATTTGAGTTGGAAGGTAGTAATAGGACTAGGGGTCACCTAAAAAACAGAGGTGCATGTTGGATGTTAGAAAATATTATTTGACCAATAGAGTGGTAGATTACTGGAAGTCCAAGCTTGAATGTTTTTAAATGCAGATTACATGATTATATGGTGAGGGAGGGTTAACTTTTTTGGGGGGGTGGGAGGTACTCTGGACTCATTCCTGTAGATACAGTTTTTTATTATTGTATATTATAATTGATTTGGATTTTGAAAACTCTTGATGATGCTTTTTGTTTTTGACACCTTCCTGTGGATATTTCTAATTGTATATAGTAGATGCATTATCTGACACAAACCTCTGGATTGATTAAGTTGTATATTTTAGATGCATGATCTGACGCAATCCTATGGATACATTTTGTGGGTGGGTTTTGACAGATGCAGATGACCTTTGATAGGCCCTTGTGGCTTTTGTCATCCATGAAATTATGTTATGTTATGCTTGGTTGGATCACTGATTTCCTAGTAGGTTGAACCATGAAAGTGAGTGTCTGGAGTTAGTAGTTTTAAAAGACCAGTGCTTAGCGGTGTCCCTCAGGGCTCTGTACTGGGTCCTTTTTCTCTTCCTCATTTATATCAATCACCTTGCTACATACACCAGAAATAAATGCAAAATTTTCGCTGATGATCTCAAACTATATGTGAGGATGCGCTGTAACTCCACCTTGAATTTTGCTCAAGATGTAAGCCTTTGTCAGAAAGATATAGACCTTGTATACAGAGTGGCTGGATCTTGGGACCTGAACTTCAACCCTAGTAAGTTGAAGTTCACCATCTTGACACCTCTAACTTAATCATGGCAGACTGTCAGAAACACTTGGGAATACTAGTGGACAATACTTTGGAGTTCCATACACATATAAAAACCATAGTCAGCAAAGCAGCAGGAATGGCCAACAACCTGCTCCGCGCAACCTGATGCTGATCCAGTGATTTTATGTTAGCTATCTACAAAACCCATATTAGGCCCTTACTTGAGTTTGGTTCCCCAGTCTGAAACACTGGTTATTTGGGAGACTTAAAACTCCTTGAATCTGTCCAGTGACATTGGACTAAACAGATAAGTGGGCTATGCAATCTGAGTTACAGTGACCGTCTGAGGACTCTCAACTTGTACTCTGTACAAGGCAGACTCCTTAGAGCAGATCTTAAGTGCTGGAGAATCTTCCACAATCAATCACCCATTTCACCCTTTGATATGTTTACTGCCTCCTTACTTACTTCTACCAGGGGTCACAGGTTTAAAGTTGCAAAACTCCACGCAACAACTGAATATAGTTGTAGGTTTTTTAACATTAGGTGTATCGATTCCTGGAATTTTCTACCTGACAGTGTTGTTAGTACCATTACAGTAGATAGCTTTAAACAAGGTCTCCACCATTTTGGCAAACATGAAGATCGGCGGCTAGCCCGAAAGTGTATTTTTTTGGCGTGTATGTTTCATTCACCCGTGCATGCATATTCATGTGTGTTTGGTTAGATAAAAATGTTAGAACATTCTATAAACAATCATAATTATATACTGGGCGGCTGTGCCCCCCAGACCCCCCCCCCCCCCAATTGATTGGGTGCCCCCCCATAGTGATAAAACCCCCCCATGAGCAGTCCCCTTAAATTTACTCCAAAAAGGTGAAACATGTTGGAACAGGACAAAATAATTTGCATCCCATCATTCGTGCCACTGATCTTCATGTTTACCACCATTTTGGGGGAGAGACATTGCTCTGTTACATTAACTGATGCATTTCGTGGGTGGGTTTTGACAGATGCGGATGATCTTTGATAGGCCCTTGTAGCTTTTGTCATACATGAAATTATGTTATATTATCATAAGCCTAGTAATTACAATCACTGCACATGGCACACAATTCTGCCTACTGTTCAATGTTTCTTCTTATTGTTGGTACCTCACAGTGGGCCAGCATGGCAGCAGATCTGGGCTACCCTTCTCCTCCTAACATAACATAATTTCACGGATGACAAAAGCCACAAGGGCCTATTAAAGGTCATCCGCATCCTTCAAATCCCACCCACAAAAAGCACAATCACCAGGGGAAGACAAAATCAAAGTCCCCCACAATATAATATAACAGATGACAAAAGCCACAAGGGCTCATCATAGGTCATCCGAGTCAAACGGCCTCTTTTTTAAGGCACCCAAACTCCCAAGAAAACTACATCCAGAAACAAGGGTATCACCAATCAAGGCTTGTCAAGAACTAAATCATGCAGCTATAGATACATACAAACAATATTAATATATACAAAACTTAGGAACCATCACAACCTTCCCTTCCCATAAACTCATCCAACCTACTCTTAAATACATTTAGATTTGGACTACCTACTACCCTCTGCAGCAATTTGTTCCAGAAGTCTACCACTCTATTGGTGAAAAAATATTTTCTTAAATCCAACCTACACCCTTGCTTTTTAATTTTCAAGTGGTGACCTCTAGTCCGATTTCCATCATCTAACTCAAAAAACTTGCTAACATCCAATTTATCTATCCCGGAAAAATTTTTAAAGAGCTCAATCATATCCCCTCTCACACACCTCCTTTCGAACGAGAACAGATTTAATACCCTCAGTCTATCTTCATATTCAAGGTGCCTCAGGGAAGGAATAATCTTTGTTGCCCTCCGTTGCACTGACTCAAGAAGGTTAATATCGTGTCTAAAATGTGGGGACCATGCCTGTATACAGTACTCTAGATGTGGCCTAACATAAGAGTTATAGAGTTTAAGAATAACCTCCTTACTTTTGTAACTGACATTTCTCTTAATAAAACCCAGCACTCTATTTGCCCTATTTCTTGCTTCAATACACTGCTTAGAAAACCTTAATGACTTATCTATTACTACTCCTAGATCTTTCTCATCCTCTACTGAGCTCAGCTAATGCCCATCCATTTCATAGTTAAATTCTCTATTATCTTTTCCCATGTTAATAACTTTGCACTTATCAAGGTTGAAAGTCATTTGCCACTTATGTGCCCAGGATAACAATTTATTTAAGTCCCCCTGCACTTTAAAATTATCATCAAAAATCTTTAACTACAGCTGCTAATTTGGTATCATCCGCAAAAATTAAAACTTTATTATTAACTGCCTCCCCAAGATCGTTTATATAGATGACAAATAATAATGGACCGAGAACTGATCCCTGAGGAACCCCACTGATAACATCCCTCCACTCTGACTTTACACCATTTAGCACTACCCTTTGCTTCCTGTCTTTCAGACACTCAGCTATCCAATTTGAAACACCCCCACATATCCCAATCATTTTTAATTTATGAACTAGTCTCCTGTGTGGTACCTTATCAAATGCTTTACTAAAATCTAAGTAAATTATATCTACATTCTCTCCCTTATCTACTTGATCTGTTACAAACTCCAGAAAGTCTAGTACATAAGAAAATAAGAACATAAGAAAAGAAGGAGACTGCAAAAGACCATTCATGGCCTACACTTGGCAGCTCCTGTTCCATTCAACACACAAAAGATTTCTTACCAGAGAAAAGTCATCAACATTGTCACCCTTTACAGGAGTTCGTCAGATCTAATCTACAATATACATAAAATGCATCCAGAGGATTATGTCCATTCATGCAACCGCAAAATATAATCTTCCCACTCCTTAGAAAAATATATACACATGTACATAAAAAAAAAGTCAGTCCCATCTAGCAGCTTCATCCATATATTTATCTAATCTATTCTTAAAACTACCCAGAGAGGAGGCTTCTATCACATGCCTAGTGAGCCTATTCCATTCATCTACCACACGATTTGTAAACCAATTCCTCCCAATCTCCTTCCTAAACCTATACTTATCAAGCTTAAACCCATTGCTACGTGTCCTGTCATGTTCACTAAGTATAAGAACCTTACCCAGATCCCCTTTATTATATCCTTTTACCCATTTGAAGACTTCAATCAATTCCCCTCTGACTCTTCTTCTTTCCAATGTATGTAGATTTAGTTTTCTGAGCCTTTCACCATAAGGTAAGTTCCTTAGCCCACCAATCATCTTTGTCATCCTTCTCTGCACAGACTCAAGTAAATCAATATCCTTCCTATAATATGGTGACCAAAATTGTACTGCATAGTCTAGATGAGGCCTAACTAGCGCCAGATACAGTTTTAGAATGACTTCAGCACTCTTATTGCTTACACTCCTCCTAATGAATCCCAATATCCTATTAGCTTTATTCTTAGCATTTAGACATTGCTTTCTAGGACGAAGGTCTGAACTTACCAAAATACCCAAGTCTCTCTCACAATCAGTCCTCCCTAAAATTCTGCCATTTAATTTATAACTATTCAATGGATTATTTCTACCTATACTAAGTACACTACATTTGTCTATGTTAAACTTCATTTGCCATTTCTCGGCCCAATTGGACAGAATGGTCAATTCCTCCTGCATTACAACAGCATCAGAATCAGCCCTAATGGCCCTACCTAGCTTAGTATCGTCAGCAAATTTACTCAGGTCACTACTTATACCTATGTCAAGATCATTAATATAAATTAAGAATAGCAAGGGACCCAAAACAGATCCTTGAGGAACTCCACTGCTAACACACCCCCACTCAGATTTAACTCCATCTATACTAACTCTTTGCTGTCTGTCACCAAGCCATGACTGAATCCACCTAAATATACTGCCATCGATCCCGTGTGCTTTAACTTTGCTCAGAAGTCGTAAGTGTGGCACTCGATCAAAAGCCTTACTAAAGTCCAAGTATAAAATATCATAGTTTTCATCATTATCTGCTGCTTCATACACCTTACTATAAAAAGACAGCAAATTAGTCAGACAGGATTTACCCTTACTAAAGCCATGCTGTGATTCTTTTATCAACTTATGCTTATCCAAGTGATCTCTAATATTCCTTGCTATAATAGATTCCATCATTTTCCCTACCACTGATGTCAAACTTACTGGTCTGTAATTAGACATATTTGTTTTATCCCCTTTCTTAAATATAGGTATCACATTGGCTTTCTTCCATGCCACTGGCACAATGCCACTCTCCAATGATTTTCTAAAGATGCATGCTAGGGGCTCACTTAACACATCCTTACATTCTTTCAAAATTCTAGGAAAGACCTCATCAGGACCGGGTGCTTTACTACTTTTGATTTTATCAATTTCCTTTGTCACTATCTCCTTTGTGATCAAGATATCCTTTAATTTCTGCCTCAGAAAATTATCTTGGACAACATTAAAAAATTCCTCAGCCTCCTGATCACCCACAAGAGCTTCCCAGTCTATATTTCTGTAATTAAAATCACCCATTATACACACATGCTTACACACACATGCATTATACACACATGTCCTCACTCAGGACATTGAATCTGTTAGTCAACCTAACAGGTTCTATGTCCCTCTGTGTGAATGAGAAGGACATAGAACCTGTTAGGTTGACTAACAGATTCAATGTCCTGAGTGAGGAAGAGTGTGAAAGTGATTTGCCTGGTGTGATTGTGGATGAAAGCAGGATGGGTGGTAGCGTGACTGAGAACAGGAGGGAGGGTAATGTTAGGCCAAGACAGAATAGGAGAATGACTGAGGTGCTAGTGATGGGTGACTCTCAGATTAGGTATTTAGATAGGAAGTTGAGTGATAGCAAGTGGAAGGGAATGAGAGTTTGTCTGCCGGGTGCTGGTGTAAGTGATGTTTGTGAGAGGTATGATAGGCTGGTTTCTGGGTGTGAGAGGGATGCAGTTGTGATTACGCATGTGGGAGTGAATGATGTAAAGAAGGTGGGTACATGTGAGTTACGTGAGCAGTATAAAAGGTTAGTTGAAAGGATGAGTAAAAGCAGGGTAAAAGGTGTTGTTTCTGGTGTGCTTCCGAGATTGGATGTGGGGGTAGAATGGTTGTCGCGTGCAATTGGTTTGAATGAATTTGTGAAAGGACTGTGTGAGGAGTTAGGATTGGTGTTTGTAGATGTCTGGGGAGGGTTTTACGGGAATAGGAGGTTGTATGCGATGGATGGGCTCCATCTTAGTCGGGCAGGTGTTGAGGTTCTATGGGGGGAGCTGGATAGTGTGATTAGGTCCTTACGGGTGGGAAACTAGAAGCTGTTAGAGGTAAGGGAATAACAGTAATAGAGGGCAGGTGTAGGAAATGGAAGGGATGCAGAGATAGAGGAATAGCTAAGGGAGAGGGCATACTGATGCGTTATAGGGGGACTAATGCACAAGTGAATGAGCAGATAACTAGGAATAGAAAAGCACGATGCAATGAAGATGGGAATAATAAAAAAACCTTAAAAATATACTACACAAATAGTCTGAGTATAAGGAATAAGATAGATCTCTTAAGAGCGTTAGCAAGTGAAGAGAATTTTGATATAATTGCGATAACAGAGTCATGGCTTGATTTGGCAGGTAATCACTTTAAACCTGAGGTTGAGATTGAGGGCTTTAACATGTTCCATACAGATAGGAATAGGAAGAGAGGAGGAGGGGTTATTATTTATATTAAAGATAATCTCCAGTGTTGTGTAAACAGTACAATTAAATTAGATGATAACACAGAGTCATTATGGCTAAATGTAAAGGAAGGTAAAAACAAGCTTGTCTTAGGATTATTATACAGACCACCAAATCTTAGTAAGGAAGCTTCAAATTTTCTTTGGCAGGAGATTGAACGGGCATGTAGAAGTAAGCATGTGTGTATAATGGGCGATTTTAATTACAGAAATATAGACTGGGAAGCTCTTGTGGGTGATCAGGAGGCTGAGGAATTTTTTAATGTTGTCCAAGATAATTTTCTGAGGCAGATTATTAACGAACCCACTAGAGGTAATAATATACTGGATTTAGTTCTGACAAATAGGGAAGAAGTTATTAAGGATACTGAGATTGGAGGAAATTTGGGTAATAGTGACCATTGTGAAATTAGATTCAAGATGAAATGGAATGGTATTGATAGTAGCATGAACAATGTTAAAATTCCTGACTTTAGAAGAGCAAATTATAATGGGCTCAGGACTTACCTGGAGGCAGTTGTACAGAAACCAGGCAATGAAATCAATTCAGGAATAGATTCAATGATATCAGTTAGTGGAGACAATAATCACCAGGAGGAAGAGATTACAATTGAAGAGGAGTATGAAAGAATAATTGAGCAATTAATTACAGGTCAGATGATTAACATTCCTTATAAGGAGATTAGGACTAAAAATAATGACCCAAAATGGATGACAGATAAAAGTAAGCATTATATTGGCATTAAAAAGGGCATTTATAGGAAAATAAAAAATGGAGAGGATCACTTAAGGCAGAGATATAATGAACTAGCAAGAGATGTTAAAAAGTTAGTTAGAGTAGCAAGGAGAAATTATGAAATTAAAGTGGCAAATAGGGCAAAGGAAGATCCTAAAAGTTTTTATCAATTATACAAAACTAAGGTTAGAGATAAAATAGGCCCACTTATAGATTCCAATGGAGAATTAGTGAGTGATAGGGACTCAATGGCTGGAATGCTAAATGACTTTTTTCTCTCAGTATTTACACAGGAGGATACTCTAAATATACCTGAGGTGTCAATGATCTTTTGGGGTAATGATGAAGAGAAATTAAAGGATATCTTGATCACAAAGGAGATAGTGACAAAGGAAATTGATAAAATCAAAAGTAGTAAAGCACCCGGTCCTGATGAGCTCTTTCCTAGAATTTTGAAAGAATGTAAGGATGTGTTAAGTGAGCCCCTAGCATGCATCTTTAGAAAATCATTGGAGAGTGGCATTGTGCCAGTGGCATGGAAGAAAGCCAATGTGATACCTATATTTAAGAAAGGGGATAAAACAAATATGTCTAATTACAGACCAGTAAGTTTGACATCAGTGGTAGGGAAAATGATGGAATCTATTATAGCAAGGAATATTAGAGATCACTTGGATAAGCATAAGTTGATAAAAGAATCACAGCATGGCTTTAGTAAGGGTAAATCCTGTCTGACTAATTTGCTGTCTTTTTATAGTAAGGTGTATGAAGCAGCAGATAATGATGAAAACTATGATATTTTATACTTGGACTTTAGTAAGGCTTTTGATCGAGTGCCACACTTACGACTTCTGAGCAAAGTTAAAGCACACGGGATCGATGGCAGTATATTTAGGTGGATTCAGTCATGGCTTGGTGACAGACAGCAAAGAGTTAGTATAGATGGAGTTAAATCTGAGTGGGGGTGTGTTAGCAGTGGAGTTCCTCAAGGATCTGTTTTGGGTCCCTTGCTATTCTTAATTTATATTAATGATCTTGACATAGGTATAAGTAGTGACCTGAGTAAATTTGCTGACGATACTAAGCTAGGTAGGGCCATTAGGGCTGATTCTGATGCTGTTGTAATGCAGGAGGAATTGACCATTCTGTCCAATTGGGCCGAGAAATGGCAAATGAAGTTTAACATAGACAAATGTAGTGTACTTAGTATAGGTAGAAATAATCCATTGAATAGTTATAAATTAAATGGCAGAATTTTAGGGAGGACTGATTGTGAGAGAGACTTGGGTATTTTGGTAAGTTCAGACCTTCGTCCTAGAAAGCAATGTCTAAATGCTAAGAATAAAGCTAATAGGATATTGGGATTCATTAGGAGGAGTGTAAGCAATAAGAGTGCTGAAGTCATTCTAAAACTGTATCTGGCGCTAGTTAGGCCTCATCTAGACTATGCAGTACAATTTTGGTCACCATATTATAGGAAGGATATTGATTTGCTTGAGTCTGTGCAGAGAAGGATGACAAAGATGATTGGTGGGCTAAGGAACTTACCTTATGGTGAAAGGCTCAGAAAACTAAATCAACATACATTGGAAAGGAGAAGAGTCAGAGGGGAATTGATTGAAGTCTTCAAATGGGTAAAAGGATATAATAAAGGGGATCTGGGTAAGGTTCTTATACTTAGTGAACATGACAGGACACGTAGCAATGGGTTTAAGCTTGATAAGTATAGGTTTAGGAAGGAGATTGGGAGGAATTGGTTTACAAATCGTGTGGTAGATGAATGGAATAGGCTCACTAGGCATGTGATAGAAGCCTCCTCTCTGGGTAGTTTTAAGAATAGATTAGATAAATATATGGATGAAGCTGCTAGATGGGACTGACTTTTTTTTATGTACATATGTATATATTTTTCTAAGGAGTGGGAAGATTATATTTTGCGGTTGCATGAATGGACATAATCCTCTGGATGCATTTTATGTATATTGTAGATTAGATCTGACGAACTCCTGTAAAGGGTGACAATGTTCATGACTTTTCTCTGGTAAGAAATCTTTTGTGTGTTGAATGGAACAGGAGCTGCCAAGTGTAGGCCATGAATGGTCTTTTGCAGTCTCCTTCTTTTCTTATGTTCTTATGTTCTACATGCCCGTTCAATCTCCTGCCACAGAAGATTTGAAGCTTCCTTACTAAGATTTGGTGGTCTGTATAATAATCCTATGACAAGCTTGTTTTTACCTTCTTTTACATTTAGCCATAATGACTCTGTGTTATCATCTAATTTAATTGTACTGTTTACACAACACTGGAGATTATCTTTAATATAAATAATAACCCCTCCTCCTCTCTTCCTATTCCTATCTGTATGGAACATGTTAAAGCCCTCAATCTCAGGTTTAAAGTGATTACCTGCCAAATCAAGCCATGACTCTGTTATCGCAATTATATCAAAATTCTCTTCACTCGCTAGCGCTCTTAAGAGATCTATCTTATTCCTTATACTCCGACCATTTGTGTAATATATTTTTAAGGTTTTTTTATTATTCATATCTTCATTGCATCGTGCTTTTCTATTCCTAGTTATCTGCTCATTCACTTGTGCATTAGTCCCCCTATAACGCATCAGTATGCCCTCTCCCCTAGCTATTCCTCTATCTCTGCATCCCTTCCATTTCCTACACCTGCCCTCTATTCCTGTTATTCCCTTACCTCTAACAGCTTCTAGTTTCCCACCCGTAAGGACCTAATCACACTATCCAGCTCCCCCCATAGAACCTCAACACCTGCCCGACTAAGATGGAGCTCATCATAAGAACATAAGAAAAGAAGGAGACTGCAAAAGACCATTCATAGCCTACACTTGGCAGCTCCTGTTCCAGTCAACACACAAAAGATTTCTTACCAGAGAAAAGTCATCAACATTGTCACCCTTTACAGGAGTTCGTCAGATCTAATCTACAATATACATAAAATGCATCCAGAGGATTATGTCCATTCATGCAACCGCAAAATAATCTCCCCACTCCTTAGAAAAATATATACATATGTACATAAAAAAATCAGTCCCATCTAGCAGCTTCATTCATATATTTATCTAATGTATTCTTAAAACTACCCAGAGAGGAGGCTTCTATCACATGTCTAGTGAGCCTATTCCATTCATCTACCACACGATTTGTAAACCAATTCCTCCCAATCTCCTTCCTAAACCTATACTTATCAAGCTTAAACCCATTGCTACGTGTCCTGTCATGTTCACTAAGTATAAGAACCTTACCCAGATCCCCTTTATTATATCCTTTTACCCATTTGAAGACTTCAATCAATTCCCCTCTGACTCTTCTCCTTTCCAATGTATGTAGATTTAGTTTTCTGAGCCTTTCACCATAAGGTAAGTTCCTTAGCCCACCAATCATCTTTGTCATCCTTCTCTGCACAGACTCAAGCAAATCTATATCCTTCCTATAATATGGTGACCAAAATTGTACTGCATAGTCTAGATGAGGCCTAACTAGCGCCAGATACAGTTTTAGAATGACTTCAGCACTCTTATTGCTTACACTCCTCCTAATGAATCCCAATATCATAACATAACATAACATAATTACACGGATGACAAAAGCCACAAGGGCCTATCAAAGGTCATCCGCCTCCGTCAAAACCCACCCACAAAAAGCACCATCACCAGGGGAAGACAAAATCAAAGTCCCCCACAATATAATATAACGGATGACAAAAGCCACAAGGGCTCATCATAGGTCATCCGAGTCAAGCGGCCTCTTTTTCAAGGCACCCAAACTCCCAGGAAAACTACATCCAGAAACAAGGGTATCACCAATCAAGGCTTGTCAAGAACTAAATCATGCAGCTATAGATATATACAAACAATATTAATATATACAAAACTTAGGAACCATCACAACCTTCCCTTCCCATAAACTCATCCAACCTACTCTTAAATACATTTAGATTTGGACTACCTACTACCCTCTGCGGCAATTTGTTCCAGAAGTCTACCACTCTATTGGTGAAAAAAATATTTTCTTAAATCCAACCTACACCCTTGCTTTTTAATTTTCAAGTGGTGACCTCTAGTCTGATTTCCATCATCTAACTCAAAAAACTTGCTAACATCCAATTTATCTATCCCGGAAAAAATTTTAAACAGCTCAATCATATCCCCTCTCACACACCTCCTTTCGAACGAGAACATATTTAATACCCTCAGTCTATCTTCATATTCAAGGTGCCTCAGGGAAGGAATAATCTTTGTTGCCCTCCGTTGCACTGACTCAAGAAGGTTAATATCGTGTCTAAAATGTGGGGACCATGCCTGTATACAGTACTCTAGATGTGGCCTAACATAAGAGTTATAGAGTTTAAGAATAACCTCCTTACTTTTGTAACTGACATTTCTCTTAATAAAACCCAGCACTCTATTTGCCCTATTTCTTGCTTCAATACACTGCTTAGAAAACCTTAATGACTTATCTATTACTACTCCTAGATCTTTCTCATCCTCTACTGAGCTCAGCCAATGCCCATCCATTTCATAGTTAAATTCTCTATTATCTTTTCCCATGTTAATAACTTTGCACTTATCAAGGTTGAAAGTCATTTGCCACTTATGTGCCCAGGATAACAATTTATTTAAGTCCCCCTGCACTTTAAAATTATCATCAATATCTTTAACTACAGCTGCTAATTTGGTATCATCCGTAAAAATTGACACTTTATTATTAACTGCCTCCCCAAGATCGTTTATATAGATGACAAATAATAATGGACCGAGAACTGATCCCTGAGGAACCCCACTGATAACATCCCTCCACTCTGACTTTACACCATTTAGCACTACCCTTTGCTTCCTGTCTTTCAGACACTCAGCTATCCAATTTGAAACACCCCCACATATCCCAATCATTTTTAATTTATGAACTAGTCTCCTGTGTGGTACCTTATCAAATGCTTTACTAAAATCTAAGTAAATTATATCTACATTCTCTCCCTTATCTACTTGATCTGTTACAAACTCCAGAAAGTCTAGTAAGTTAGTCAAACATGATCTACCTGATCTAAACCCATGCTGAGCATCGCTGATTAACCCCTCCCTCTCTAGATGTTGGCAAATCCCTTTTTTAACTATTTTCTCAAGAATTTTACAGACTACAGGAGTTAGGCTAACCGGTCTAAAGTTATTTGGATCCTCTTTACTACCCTTCTTGAAAATGGGGACTACATTCGCTCTCTTCCAATCATCGGGTATTTCTCCATATTCCAATGACCTAGTATATAACTTGTCCAGAGCTATTGAGATACTTTCTACCCCTTCTTTAAGTATCCTAGAATGAATATTATCAGGGCCGGAGGTCTTGGTAGTATCTAAATCACCTATTAGTCCTTTTATCATCCTCCGATCCACACAAATGTTAGTAAACACCTCTTTTCCTGACCTATGAGTACTATACATAGGACTATTTAGTTTCTCTTTTGTAAATACTGATGCAAAATGACCATTTAGTACCTCAACTATTTCCTCATCAGTTTCTCTCACAAACCCTTCATATTTGATAGGTCCTATTTTAACTCTGCCACACTTGTTATTAATTTTATAGTAACTAAAGAACTTTCTAGAATCTTTGTTGCTATCCTGAGCTAATTTAATTTCTGACACCCTTTTGTTCTTCTTTATAATCTTATTTAACTCATTCCTAGCCATTCTATAATCACTTAAATTTTGAATATTATTTTCTACCTGTAATTTTTTATATGCCCTTTTCTTCTCTGAAATTTTTCTAGCTATCTCCTGATTCCACCATAATGGTTTCTTACTTTTGTTCCTAATGGCCTTCATTGGGATACATTGTTCTTGGACTACATTTATTATATGCTTGAAAGTATCCCACATCCCATAAGCATTTTTACCTCTGAATTCTATATCCCAGTCTACCAAATTTAGCAAGCTTCGAAGTTTTACATAATCTCCCTTATGAAAATTTGGAACTTTTTCAGCATTCTCAGTTATTTTACCCTTCTCAATTCCCAAGTTAAAACGAACTATCTGATGGTCACTATTTCCCAATGCTTCCCCAACAGTCAATTCTTGAACTAAATGATCACTGTTAGAAAGTACTAAATCTAATATATTGTCCCCCCTCGTTGAATCGTTAACAAATTGATTCAAAAAATTATCCTCAAAGCATTCTATGAACCTGCCACTTGTTCTATCCCTACCTATCATATTTTCCCAGTCCACAGAGTTTAAGTTGAAGTCCCCAATAATAACTGCATCTGTTTCACATCCCTTACTTATTTCCCTTATCATTAGTTCATCTATATCATCAGTCTGCCCAGGTGGCCTGTAAAAAGCTCCCAAATGCACCATTCTATTTTTACTGAACCTAATATCTATCCAAAGTGACTCAACTCCATCCTGCTTTATTGAAGTATTTAAACTTGAAACAATGTTGTTTTTTATATAGATAATTATTCCTCCACCAATCCTACCTGTCCTTTGACTAATGTACATATTATAGCCCTGAAAATCAAATTCACTTATAGTGTCACTAAATTCTATTTCATTAACCCATGATTCAGTAACGCATAATATATCTATATCCTCATTGCTAATATAACTAAATAGCTCATCCTTCTTGTTTCTAAGACTACGAGCATTTGTATAGAAACAATTTAACCCCCCTATCCCTGAAGCACCTCTTGAAACTTGAATGACCTCACCTCTATCGCCTTGGAACCTATTTCTGTTATCTGCCAAGTCCATTCTACTTTCAGTACTATAATGTCCTCTCATAATTCCCTGACCACTATTAGTATCTAGTTTCCCGCCCGCAAAGACCTAATAAC
This sequence comes from Ceratothoa steindachneri, assembly GCA_963969495.1. Taxonomy (NCBI): domain Eukaryota; kingdom Metazoa; phylum Arthropoda; class Malacostraca; order Isopoda; family Cymothoidae; genus Ceratothoa; species Ceratothoa steindachneri. The sequence continues at coordinate 111,368,790 of OZ018331.1, read as the reverse complement.
ACGATCATACTCCTCCCACAACACATCTACCCCCCTCCTACTCAAATGCAGTCCATCCATCACATACATTTCTTTCATTCCAACAAACCTATCCCACACATCCACAAACATGACACCTTCCATCTCACACATCCTCCTCACATAATCATTCAGCCCAATTGCACGAGACATCCATTCTACCCCAACATCCATTCTTGGAAGCACACCTGTCACAACACCTTTCATTCTACTTTCTTCACATCATTCACTCCTACATGTGTAATCACAACTGCATCCCTTGCACAGCCAGACACCAGTTCCTCATACCTATCAGACAGATCTCTCACTCCAGCACCCGGCAAACACACCCTCAAACCATTCAATCTACTTGCATTCAACTTCCTATCTAAATATCTAACTCGCGAATCACCCATCACAAGCACTTCAGTCAGACTCCTATTCCTAACCCCCACAGACCTAACTCCATCCCCACTCCTATTCTCATTCAAACTACCAGTCACTCGAACTCCACCCCCACCCCCATCAGTCATATCACTTCCAGTTACTTCCTCTCTTAGGGCACTGAATCTATTAGTCAAGCTAATAGGATCTGTGTCCCTCTGACTCACACACCTATTCTCCCCCTGGCTAACCACCTCAACAGAGGCAACCCTATTCTCACAAAGAACAGGAGAAGCCTCCCTAGCTTCATGTTTCCTAACCACTCTCCACTGTCCCCCATCCTCACTAGGCCTATTTCTAACTAATCTAAGGGGGCTAACTTCACTATCACTAGAACTATCACATCCTACCTCCTCCACTGGCCCTCTACCTTCACCTGAAACATCTAACTGGCCTACCTCACCACCTAACCTATTCCCAGCTCTAGGCCTAACACTAAGTTCCCTCCTGAGCTCAGCAACTAACCCCTCCAGCCTACATATCCTGTCTAAATCCTGCCTTCTCATCCCCTCTAAATCTACAATGCATTCACGCAGCCCACATACAACACATGTATACCCCTCACCAAATACACCACAACCAATGCATACATTCCGACACTCATGCTCACTTTCATCCCCAAACTCCATCACTTATTCAAACAAAGAAAGAATTTAAGTAGCAATAAGAAATAAAAAAAGAAGAGCAACTTAGCTTTCGCTGATTGTGGTGAGAAAAAAAAACAAACAAACTATAGAAAAATCTGAAAAATAGATCAACAGACTGAGAGCTCTATAAAACACGAGCTACCTGTTCGAAGGTCCTATTAGCTTTATTCTTAGCATTTAGGCATTGCTTTCTAGGACGAAGGTCTGAACTTACCAAAATAACCAAGTCCCTCTCACAATCGGTCCTCCCTAAATTTCTCCCATTTAATTTATAACTATTCAGTGGATTATTTCTACCTATACTAAGTACAGTACATTTGTCTATGTTAAACTTCATTTGTCATTTCTCAGCCCAATTGGACAGAATGGTCAATTCCTCCTGCATTACAACAGCATCAGAATCAGCCCTAATGGCCCTACCTAGCTTAGTATCATCAGCAAATTTACTCAGGTCACTACTTATACCTATGTCAAGATCATTAATATAAATTAAGAATAGCAAGGGACCCAAAACAGATCCTTGCGGAACTCCACTGCTAACACACCCCCACTCAGATTTAACTCCATCTATACTAACTCTTTGCTGTCTGTCACCAAGCCATGACTGAATCCACCTAAATTGACACCTCGGGTATATTTAGAGTATCCTCCTGTTTAAATACTGAGAGAAAAAAGTCATTTAGCATTCCAGCCATTGAGTCCCTATCACTCACTAATTCTCCATTGGAATCTATAAGTGGGCCTATTTTATCTCTAACCTTAGTTTTGTATAATTGATAAAAACTTTTAGGATCTTCCTTTGCTCTATTTGCCACTTTAATTTCATAATTTCTCCTTGCTACTCTAACTAACTTTTTAACATCTCTTGCTAGTTCATTATATCTCTGCCTTAAGTGATCCTCTCCATTTTTTATTTTCCTGTAAATGCCCTTTTTAATGCCAATATAATGCTTAATTTTATCTGTCATCCATTTTGGGTCATTATTTTTAGTCCTAATCTCCTTATAAGGAATGTTAATCATCTGAACTGTAATTAATTGCTCAATTATTCTTTCATACTCCTCTTCAATTGTAATCTCTTCCTCCTGGTGATTATTGTCTCCACTAACTGATATCATTGAATCTATTCCTGAATTGATTTCATTGCCTGGTTTCTGTACAACTGCCTCCAGGTAAGTCCTTAGCCCATTATAATTTGCTCTTCTAAAGTCATACAACCTCCTATTCCCGTAAAACCCTCCCCAGACATCTACAAACACCAATCCTAACTCCTCACACAGTCCTTTCACAAATTCATTCAAACCAATTGCACGCGACAACCATTCTACCCCCACATCCAATCTCGGAAGCACACCAGAAACAACACCTTTTACCCTGCTTTTACTCATCCTTTCAACTAACCTTTTATACTGCTCACGTAATTCACATGTACCCACCTTCTTTACATCATCCACTCCCACATGCGTAATCACAACTGCATCCCTCTCACACCCAGAAACCAGCCTATCATACCTCTCACAAACATCACTTACACCAGCACCCGGCAGACAAACTCTCATTCCCTTCCACTTGCTATCACTCAACTTCCTATCTAAATACCTAATCTGAGAGTCACCCATCACTAGCACCTCAGTCATTCTCCTATTCTGTCTTGGCCTAACATTACCCTCCCTCCTGCTCTCAGTCACACTACCACCCATCCTGCTTTCATCCACAATCACACCAGGCAAATCCCTTTCACACTCTTCCTCTCTCAGGACATTGAATCTGTTAGTCAACCTAACAGGTTCTATGTCCCTCTCATTCACACACCTAACCTGTCCTAACTTATCTATCCTATCCATTTTCACCCACCATTCATCATCACTCACAACTTCCACACTGTTCCCAGTCCTAGCCCTATCTTCCACCCTCTTAGCACTAATCTCACCCTTCAATCGCACACTTGCATCTCTTCTCACCTCAAACACCAAATCATTCAACCTCTTACATTCCCCACTCAACCTCCTAACCTCCCCTTCCAGAAAACACACACGGCATTCAGTTACATTCACTCTCCTTTCCACTCCACATACACACTACTTTCAAACGGCATGCTCTCACCATCTATACAAAAAGCCATACTCTCAGAAATTTACTAAGGAAAAAATTAACACTCACCAAAAAAAATTCTTGCTCAGGATTGCTGCCAGTTATCTTCCCCCAAAGTATTAATCACTAATGTATTTATTACACAGTGATTGATGTATTAAATAAATACAAGAAAAACTTCACACCCAAATCAGTATTATATTCCAATTTTACAATGAGAATCTGGAGCTTCCTGTAAGACAACTTTCCAGAACAAAGCCAGACAGCCAACTGCTAGCCATGCTGAGCATCGCTGATTAACCCCTCCCTCTCTAGATGTTGGCAAATCCCTTTTTTAACTATTTTCTCAAGAATTTTACAGACTACAGGAGTTAGGCTAACCGGTCTAAAGTTATTTGGATCCTCTTTACTACCCTTCTTGAAAATGGGGACTACATTCGCTCTCTTCCAATCATCGGGTATTTCTCCATATTCCAATGACCTAGTATATAACTTGTCCAGAGCTATTGAGATACTTTCTACCCCTTCTTTAAGTATCCTAGAATGAATATTATCAGGGCCGGAGGCCTTGGTAGTATCTAAATCACCTATTAGTCCTTTTATCATCCTCCGATCCACACAAATGTTAGTAAACACCTCTTTTCCTAACCTATGAGTACTATACATAGGACTATTTAGTTTCTCTTTTGTAAATACTGATGCAAAATGACCATTTAGTACCTCAACTATTTCCTCATCAGTTTCTCTCACAAACCCTTCATATTTGATAGGTCCTATTTTAACTCTGCCACACTTGTTATTAGTTTTATAGTAACTAAAGAACTTTCTAGGATCTTTGTTGCTATCCTGAGCTAATTTAATTTCTGACACCCTTTTGTTCTTCTTTATAATCTTATTTAACTCATTCCTAGCCATTCTATAATCACTTAAATTTTGAATATTATTTTCTACCTGTAATTTTTTATATGCCCTTTTCTTCTCTGAAATTTTTCTAGCTATCTCCTGATTCCACCATAATGGTTTCCTACTTTTGTTCCTTCATTGGGATACATTGTTCTTGGACTACATTTATTATATGCTTGAAAGTATCCCACATACCATAAGCATTTTTACCTCTGAATTCTATATCCCAGTCTACCAAATTTAGCAAGCTTTGAAGTTTTACATAATCTCCCTTATGAAAATTTGGAACTTTTTCAGCATTCTCAGTTATTTTACCCTTCTCAATTCCCAAGTTAAAACAAACTATCTGATGGTCACTATTTCCCAATGCTTCGCCAACAGTCAATTCTTGAACTAAATGATCACTGTTAGAAAGTACTAAATCTAATATATTGTTCCCCCTCGTTGGCTCATTAACAAATTGATTCAAAAAATTATCCTTAAAGCATTCTATGAACCTGCCACTTGTTCTATCCCTACCTATCATATTTTCCCAGTCCACAGAGTTTAAGTTGAAGTCCCCAATAATAACTGCATCTGTTTCACATCCCTTACTTATTTCCCTTATCATTAGTTCATCTATATCATCAGTCTGCCCAGGTGGCCTGTAAAAAGCTACAAATGCACCATTCTATTTTTACTGAACCTAATATCTATCCAAAGTGACTCAACTCCATCCTGCTTTATTGAAGTATTTAAACTTGAAACAATGTTGTTTTTTATATAGATAATTATTCTTCCACCAATCCTACCTGTCCTTTGACTAATGTACATATTATAGCCCTGTAAATCAAATTCACTTATAGTGTCACTAAATTCTATTTCATTAACCCATAATATATCTATATCCTCATTGCTAATATAACTAAATAGCTCATCCTTCTTGTTTCTAAGACTACGAGCATTTGTATAGAAACAATTTAACCCCCCTATCCCTGAAGCACCTCTTGAAACTTGAATGACCTCACCTCTATCGCCTTGGAACCTATTTCTGTTATCTGCCAAGTCCATTCTACTTTCAGTACTATAATGTCCTCTCATAATTCCCTGACCACTATTAGTATCTAGTTTCCCGCCCGCAAAGACCTAATAACACGATCATACTCCTCCCACAACACATCTACCCCCCTCCTACTCAAATAAGAACATAAGAACATAAGAAAAGAAGGAGACTGCAAAAGACCATTCATGGCCTACACTTGGCAGCTCCTGTTCCAGTCAACACACAAAAGATTTCTTACCATCGCATACATTTCTTTCATTCCAACAAACCTATCCCACACATCCACAAACATGACACCTTCCATCTCACACATCCTCCTCACATAATCATTCAGCCCAATTGCACGAGACATCCATTCTACCCCAACATCCATTCTTGGAAGCACACCGTCACAACACCTTTCATTCTACTTTCTTTCACCTTTTCAATCAACCTCTTGTACCTCTCATGTAACTCACATGCACCCACTTTCTTCACATTATTCACTCCTACATGTGTAATCACAACCGCATCCCTTGCACAGCCAGACACCAGCTCCTCATACCTATCAGACAGATCTCTCACTCCAGCACCCGGCAAACACACCCTCAAACCATTCAATCTACTTGCATTCAACTTCCTATCTAAATATCTAACTCGCAAATCATCCATCACAAGCACTTCAGTCAGACTCCTATTCTTAACCCCCACAGACCTAACTCCATCCCCACTCCTATTCTCATTCAAACTACCAGTCACTCTACCTCCACCCCCACCCCCATCAGTCATATCACTTCCAGTTACTTCCTCTCTTAGGGCACTGAATCTATTAGTCAAGCTAATAGGTTCTGTGTCCCTCTGACTCACACACCTATTCTCCCCCTGGCTAACAACCTCAACAGAGGCAACCCTATTCTCACAAAGAACAGGAGAAGCCTCCCTAGCTTCACGTTTTCTAACCACTCTCCACTGTCCCCCATCCTGACTAGGCCTATTTTTAACTAATCTAAGGGGGTTAACTTCACTATCACTAGAACTATCATATCTTACCTCCTCCACCGGCCCACTACCTTCACCTGAAACTTCTAACTGGCCTACCTCATCACCTAACCTATTCCCAGCTCTAGGCCTAACACTAAGTTCCCTCCTGAGCTCAGCAACTAACCCCTCCAGCCTACATATCCTGTCTAAATCCTGCCTTCTTATCCCCTCTAAATCTACAATGCATTCACGCAGCCCACATACAACACATGTATACCCCTCACCTAATACACCACAACCAATGCATACATTCCGACACTCATGCTCACCTTCATCCCCAAACTCCATCACTTATTCAAACAAAGAAAGAACTTAAGTAGTAATAAGAAAAAAAAAGAAGAGCAACTTAGCTTTCGCTGATTGTGGTGAGAAAAAAAAAAACTGTAGAAAGAGCTCTATGAAACACATGCTACCTGTTCGAAGGTCAGTCAAAGACTGACCTTATTTGACTGACCTTTGAGTAAACCCAAGCTTTTATTGACCATATCCCATCCAAGGATGTGAGGCTGGGCCACTTCACCTTCTGTTTGTGAGCCAACTTCATATTCTTATCCGGCTATTTATGGTAAGGAAGTTTTAAACCCATTTTTTAAAAAAAGCATTTTTTTTTTTAAATATGTCTATATAGTTTTTTATTGATTTTAATGTGTAATTTTTCCTCTTTTCCAAACAGGGCAATCTTTAAAATTACCCAAATGATTTAAGGAATAAGTGAATAAATACATAATACACATTCTGATGAAACAGGCCAATCTCCTATTTCATATTGTTCTGCACAAGGCAAACAATTGGTTTATTGATACAACTACTATTACTATGTACAAGATGCAACAATTGTACCAGAGTAATGGGTTTGGGTAGTAATTTTCAATGGAAAAAAAACAAGGTAACCATAATATAGCTTCTTAGGTAAACTATCTCTCCTAAATATAGAAGTAATGGTATTGGGGTACGAGATGGGACTTTATTTTGTCATTTGAGTTTGATTATAGATTTTTAATTCTTCTAATAAGAGAAAATAAGTAATTAGGATGTCCTTGAAAAAAAAAATAGAATTAGGTCTGGTTACTGTGGGTAAAAAAACAAACCCTACTTAGTGGAACAATAAAACCACAGCGGAGGAAGTCGAATCGCTGAATGCCCCAAAAGAATATTTATATGGTCATTTTCTTGACTTCTGCAGGAAAGAAACAAATATAGCCATAAGAAATGGATCCAACTGAGGTCATAAATTTTGTTGTATTCCTTAAAAATGCGATGCAAAAAATAATAGTGAAAAACGTGTATGGAGCTTATCAATTCAACAGGACTTCAAATGTCGTTTGTCGACCAAGTTTAAAGAAAAAAGCCTGAGAGAAGGGGTTGGTCTTTAATTCACATGCGAAGGAAGGCACTCGGGATGGAGATGAAGATATAAAAGCAGACAGGGAGCAAATATGGAGAAAGCTCAGTCACATATGCAGCAAAAACGACTACAATGAACAATTGGCAACTAGGGTACGACCGGAAGGTAGAGCTAGTAGGGGTTAGGAAAGGTTTAGTAAAGATATAAATAAGAGGGGACCGAACTGTATAAGAACTTATGTGTAAGAAGAAGGACCGTGAAAGTCATTGCTAATCTGATGTGTGTTCAGTGCATTTCACGAATCATGGAAGAGCCCGCGAGAGAACATCCCGGGCGGAGAAGAACAGAGATGGCCAGGTTTTAAATAAGTGGAAGAGTAGAAGTTTTAAGGGGAGCTGCATAAATAGACAAACTTTCCCTTTAAATAAGGTTTGAGTCAGCAGTGTAAAGGTGGGAACTTAAAAAATTAAATGTATTAACAATAATAACGCCAAGATGAGGACTTAACGACTCGAATAAAAATAAAGAAAGCTCAGATGAAAATGACAGAATAAAATATGGTTATTCTTTAAGACGTAGGAACCAAGAATAAGTAATAAAAACTGCGAGCCTAGGATCGCGAAAGGGCATCAGTGGTTAAGATGTAAACGAGGCATTGACATGCAAAGAGACGGTCTAACCGAAAGCATTGTGGTATGGCGTGCTGCCGAACTGGCGGATGGCCTGACAGGAGCGTGTTAAAGTATTTTATAATGCGTGAGATAAAGAGGGCGGCGGAGGAAAAGAATTTGAAAACGGTGCCGATAATTGAACTACTGTTTCCGACGTCGCTGAAAGCAATATGGGGAAGGCGCCTTACCGACTAGGCCATCCCGTAGCACAAAAACTTAAGTTCAAACCGATCGAATAGGTTGCCCTCATTTTAGTCTCGCCAACAGCTATATCAGATGACGATGGAGGGAACTGACACCAGAATATACTAAGTAGTAATTCGCAGGGGAAACAGTCTTACTTACTCGAGTTGCAGCGTAGAAGACGATCGGCGGGATAAACGTAAACAAACCTTTTCCAAACAATAACTCTACTGATCGACGCCGATAAACCTCAATCCTCACTGCTTCACAACACTATAATCAACCTTGGTGCAAATCAGGAGCACCTAGCCAACCTCAAGATCTGCCACAACGATAGAACCTCACAACTAACGCGCTTTTTGCTTGCGAACCTGCGTGGTTTTTCCCTTCCCACCTGGGCCAGACAGCTCATTCCAGGATTGCCAAACCATAACATTTTTTGGTGTGTTTCCCTATAATTACACGCCCCTTTGATCTTAAGATTATTACTCAGGCCCCAAACTAAATCTATTAATTAATTACTAACTTAAGAATAACATTTACCAGGAATAACTCAAAACCTTAAGACTAAGAAACCAGAATCAAGGGACACTTAAGCAACATCGTATTCCATCCAGAGAGGGACGCCCCTTACTCTCTGGGAATATAGCCGTTCATTATTGTCCTGCATCGGTCCTTTCTTCGACATCATCAGCTTGTGGTGGCTCTTCTTCACTTTCCTCTTGCCTAGATAGCAGCCATTAAACCTTGTTATATGAATTTAAAAATAAAAAATGACTTGAAAGAGAAAACGTGATGAAGGATAACTATCTCAACCGGAAAGGTTTCAAAATCACTGACTCATAAATTTTACAAGATTTATTGAACAACAAATAATGGAATATGACTAATTTGAATTTGATAATACGGTTAATGAATATAGTGTGTATTTATATATATTGAATATAGGGAAGTGACCGATGATTATAATGTTAAGAGTAATAAGCTATATAAGGTGGATCTTATAGTGAATGAGATATAAAATATGGGGGAATTATATAAAATATAGTATAGTACTGCCACGACGTTTTTAAAGTTATAAATCAGGGGAACTGGAATTCAAAGGAAGGAATTACACTTTGAATAATTTTAGACCTTTGTATACACTGATGATTAATTAAGGAGCTAATTCTTACTGACCTTGTACTGACCCTGTCTGGAGCGCTGTTGAGATAAAAGTGTTCGTTACAATGCGCTCCGGACTCGGGAAACGGGAAAGTCTATTTTGATTAGTTAATTTCGAATTGGGTTGTACAAAGGTTTTGATTGGTTGTTGGTTGGGACGAGACGTACTTTAATTTTGAAGTAACTGTATTGGTATCAAAGGTCGTACAAAAATGGATTTGGGGGCGAGATGCATAATTTTCTCAGACGGGAAATCGCCAACTGCCTCTTTATGAACTTTATAGGGGCTTGCAAAGATCTCAGCTGCTACACTTGTAATTACTCCTTTTTGCCAATGGATTGTACAAGGAGCATGCGCCAGTTTCACCCAAACTTCCTTCCCCAGTCTTACAGAAGAAACCTCTCCGCCCCCCGCAACCTTAAGTGGCACTGCTGCAGGGTGTCTCCAATCGCATCGGAATACCGACTTCTGGGTCACTGATTGTTCATCTTGTCCAGACCTAGGGGACATGATATACCAAAAGACGGCTTCCAACGGGCTAATGCCACCTCGTTCTGCCACCACCTTAATCGTTCTATGATGCCTTTCTACTATCCCATTGCCTCCTAGTCGATATCCTACTCTGAAAAACCGGTGAACATTCCACTGGCTGAGAAGCTTTCCAGTGACTCTGACCGGAAAACCGTAGCATTGAACATCGAAAGCTCGTCTACTGGACCCCTCTCTAAAAACAAGTTATCCCCTACTGAAGTTATACACTCAGCAGATTCACTCTTAAGCTCCTTCCAGATGCCAAATCTTCCTGGTCCACAAACTACGATGGACAGATATGCTACCTGTCTATAGTGGGTGACATCTAAGACTAGCCTCTTCCAATTCTCCGGTACCTCAAGCTATCCTCTGCGACGTACCACAGGAGCAGTGTCAATCGATTGGCATCTCTCACAGCTTCTCACCACCTGATGCACTGCACTTCTGGTTACTGTGGGGTCAATTTTCCTGGCTAAAAACAATGAATGGTCCACTCATACATGATGCATATCATGAATCTCTTTCAGGTCAACTGCCGCTGCACATATGGTCGAATCTCTCCTCATGGGATCTTGCTCTTTGGTTGCCAGCCACCTTTTCTTCATTCTAGTTAATGCAGCGGCTTTGTTCTTCAATGTTGGGTCAAGGGTGACTACTATCCTTAGGTTAAACTCCCCACTCAGATTTTTTAGAATGCCCAGGCGCTTCTTGATTATCATTTCTGCAGCCCTTTCGTTCGGATTCTGTTCTGCTCTCTCAAAACAACTTTCACCCATCCATGCATTGTTGCGGAATCTGTTATTAGATTAATCTCTCTCAAGCCCCATATCAATGCTAAATTAACCCCTTTCAAAATTACCTCCAACTCTGCTACATTTATATGATTATAATCACTTTCCTTTCTTAGCTAGGCAGCATCCTTTACTGCACATCCGTCGATCTCAAGTAACACCCCAAGAGCGATATTACTAGTAGCGCACCATACAACACCACTGTCTTTCTTTGAAACATACCAGCTCCCATTTACTGGGTCTGTCCTTCTGACTTCTTCCAATACTTCTTCCATCATATGCATTGTGTTCTCTTCCACAAAGTCATCCCACCTTTTCCCTTCCGCTCTTCTTTTAATATAGCGACAAACAACTTGCAGCCATCCAGCCAAGGGGTAGTGACTGACAAACTTGCCACATACAGAGAACAACTCCCTCCTTGCAAGATTTTCCACTATGAATGACAGCTCATTCATTCCTCCTGAAAAAAGCTCACCTCTCTCATTCCTTTTAAATTTAAGCCCAAGTGCTGCTCCCCCACCCATTGGCTATGGCGGCTTTATAACCAGTCCAAACCTATTTAGATGGCCAACTAATTATTTATCAGACACCTGTGACTCCTTCACTAAGATGGCATCAATGTATGAGCTTGTGGCCAGCTGTATCCTCTCTGACTACGAGAGCACCGTTTTCAGGATTTCTGCCATGATGCGTGGTGCACAGTTTAGCCCAACCACGTCAAGCAAAATGTTCGGCCTTTATACTTGACTAATTGATATTTCCATAATTGATTTGCAACCTTTATTTGCAGATAAGTGGATTTAAGATCAACAAGAGTCGCATATCCCTCCACCGGCCTCCACTCACGCATAATCTCACCGCACAAATCAGTCACCTCATCTCCGGTCTGACTCTTTACATATGCATTTATAGCGTACGAGAAGTGCAGGCAAGCGGCTTAAAATCTTCGTTTGAATGAGCCTTTTTTGAGACTCAGGATAGCCAAGTGGATTCGCTGCTGGCTAACAGTGGTGCAGCGACGCGGGAAGCTGGTCGCAACTCGCCTACGCTATTATTTTTTCTTAGCCACTTTTTCTATTCCCCTCTATCTGCACATTCAACTCTCAATAATCCAAAAAAAGACAAACTTTTCTCTTAGTTGGCTGCTCAACAACCATTAGCGGTAGAAGCCCACTTTCAAGGTAAAAGGATAACCTCATCTATCCAGCGCTCTACCTCTTTTTTTAAACTTTTCTCTTTTCTTCTCAGTCAACTGTTTGTCGTAGCACAATATTGAGTTGGTTTTTTTAACACAGGTGGTTTATCGGCTTTCCAGTACCATTTCACAGTCCAATACCTGTCATCAAATCTCGCTGTAAATTCTGTATCTTCAATTAAAAACTCTGCCTTTCTCTTCATAGCTTCTTTGTTGTTCTACAGCAATTGTCAAACAATCACCCGCTCCGAATCTCACAGTCTCTTTACTGATGGTGACGCCTCCTAGCCGCTCAACAATGTCCATTCCCATTCCCACATCAACACCATTAACAATTTCATAAATTACTACTGTTTGTACTTTCTAGTGCGTCCCACCCACCACTAGCTAAATACAACATTTGCCTTTGCATTTGACTTCTTTCTCGTCAACTGCAAACATAAGACTCTCTCCCTCACACCAGTCCACCAGCCGAGATTTCATCACTATAGTTGAACACCCCGTATCAACCGACGCACGCACCACTGCTTCCCTTAAAAACACATCAATAACTGGTACTACATTTGTCGCCTTTATTCTGTTGAGGGGCAGCTGCTGGCGCATCAGCTCCCCGCTTCTCGTTTCCCTGGTCACATTGCATGGTCATGTGCCCTTCTTTCCCACACTTAAAGTACACGATTGGTCTTCACTCCCTGCAGAACACTTCCATGTGTGGTACTCCACATCGAAAACACTGTCTTTTAGAAGTCCGCGTCTCACTTGCTTTAACAGCTTCTCTACCCATACTCTGCTGCCTACTTATTGAATTAATAGCTACTGCTGCTACTTGACTAGCCCTATGAGCAGTCAAGACTCTGGTCATGGAGAGAATATCACTTACTGACATTTTTTAAATGTTTTCGGCCTGCTTAAGCTCCATACCTATGTGGTTGGGAAACCCATTCACAAATTTCAGCCTTACATTGTGATCAAGGTTATCCTCGATAAACTCTGCCAGACTAGCCATTCTCCATATCTCATTAGCATACACATCTACCTGTTCACCAGTCCATTTCATATTCACGAACTTCCCATAAACCACAAACAGCCCATCAGTAAATGCTTCCTTCAATCTGGTCACAATCTTATCGACGTCTGCTTGCTCACTTCGTTTCATCACTAGATATATTGCTAAGGCAGCACTTTCCAAATATAATGGCATGGGACTTGCTAGGGCATTATATTTTACAGCTTGGCGCCGTTAAACCTCAATCCTCACTGCTTCCCAACACCTTAATCAACCTTGGAGCAAATCAGGACCACCTAGCTGACCTCAGGATCTGCCACAACGATATGACCTCATGACCAACGCGCATTTTGTCACCTGACGGCGAACCGGCGTGGTTTCTCACTTACCAGCTGAGTCAGACAGCTCATTCTAGCATTGCCAAATCACAACATTCTTTGGTATGTTTCCCTTGATTCCGAAGTCACTGTTAACATAATGGGAAAGTAACATTACCAACTAGGCCTACCCGTAGTTAAAACAAAAAGAAGTTACATTCAAACCAAGCCTATAAGCCGCCCACTTTTTTTTTGTCTCGCCAATCGCTATATGTTCGTCGAAAACGAAGCGAACAAAGAGAGCAATACTTGTTCCTTTTGGGGAAATAGAAATGAAGTAAAAAAAAGTGGCTAAAAGAAACAATTAGAATGAAATGTTCCTCGAAGTTGTATGGGTGATGATAATGGCGGTAGAAAGAAGAGAAGAGGTTGGATGTTCAGGGTGAACAGCGTTGATAAAGCGAGGTTTAAGGTTATACAAATAAACAGAATCTTGCTTGGTGCCACGCTGTAGAACAAAGAACGTTGGCCGTCTGGAATAGAAGAGGAATGGTTGATCATATGTCGGCTGTAACGGGGATAGGGCTGGGTTACCACGGATAACTAAATGTCGATTCCTGGCACAAAGACACAGGGCTGGCCCTATGGCTGCTGGTTTCTGTGCAAGCAGATCTTCTGCACCCTTTTTAAAAATAATTCTAAAATTTTCACAAGGAAAAAAAACTAAAAAATAGAATAATAGAAATGAGTTTATTACTCGTGTTGTTTTTTAACAAACAATGAACAATATCATTGTTTTTCTCAACCTGGATTTTCGACAGTATGAACAATTAGCCTACATGAAACATTTTTGCTTAGCCTTTAGATAAGTTAATCTTTTCATAGCACTTTCAATATTTATATTCTTTGCAATATCATTTTCTATAAACAAAATTTTTCCCCTTTTCTTAGGATGATCCTTGATAGCACCCCTAAGCACATGACGTGCCCTAGGCAACTGCCCGAGTTTCTAGTACCTTGACCTGGCACTGCAAATACAGGTTGATTGCCATACACTTTTAGTGCAATAGGGCGAACATTATCCATTTACTCGCCCAATTTTCATATTTGTGTAGGAAGCAAAACCAAGAGAATTAAAAAAAGGTTTATACGCGGAAAAGAATTGACCGGGAAGATGAAAGTGCTTACTAAGACTAACTCACGGCAGAGCAGGCCAGATATTTCTTCAAAGAAGAGCGAATTCCAAATCGAATCAGCGGCATGGTATCCACCCACGTAATCGCTGAATCAGTGGAGAAGATATATGGTTTGACTTGAGAGTGGAAGGGCTCAACAGCTCCGTTGCTCGGAGCATGGTAGCTTTAGGTACTGAGACGAAAAGAACCAATAACTGTCACGAGCACCTGCCATTAATGTGACTGGACTAGCTCCCGCGATCAATCATCATCGTAGACAAAACACCAAACTGAGAAACCGAACTAGATGTGTAGGCTCGAGCAATGCTCGTTGCTCGAATGGCAAAGTTCGTTATTGCCTCTAGCAACCTTGCAAGGCGATCAAGAGGGGTTAAAAGGTGACTACCACCATTTAAGGAAGGCAAAGAAACAATCAGATCGATATGGATCTCGTAAAAATGCAAGGAAAGCAAAGAAAAGGAAACAAAGGAGTTCTAAGGAGACTTTGGAGTTTGGTGCGATGGCGCAAAGGGCAGACGCATATCCATTTTGTTAGTCTGCACTGATTCTAGAATATACAAATTGATGTGTAATAATCGATCGAGTAGTTTAAACGCCTGGATGAGAAAGATCGTAAATATGGTCGAAAAATGTCGACGATTTACAGGAGGAATAAAAAGATTAAAACCGCTAGTCAAAGGAATGTCTACTTGGGTACTACTCCTTGCAGACCTGCTGTAGAATTCGATTTCATAAGTATCGAGTTGAGACGAACTTTGGCTACAGTTTCATTGTTATCTCCTACTCTTGAGCTAGCAGTAGAGGCAAATATCAGCGGGTAAGGAGCGTTGCACGTTTGATATTAACGAAATAAGAGAGCACCTCCAGTACGACGTTAGAAGAGCTAGGAACATAGCAAATGTCGCCCATGAACTACAAGATGAAGTCTAAGTAACGAAAATAGACTTCAGAGTACACATAAGAAGTGTCACGAGCAAAGCCTTGTGGTCGGAAAAGATAAGTCAACTGCGAGATACATTACAAGAAGTCATCCGAAAACATTGTGTATCTCTTTTGAAAATCGGAAAGAGAGCGAAAGAAAAATCAAGAAATTGTCAAAGGTCTCCAAACTTCTGATGTAGCGTCCCTCACTCGTGAGTAAAGAAATAGTTTAAGGCAATAGTTCTCAATCGTTTTCACTCCATTTGTGGTACTGGAACCACATTATAGAATCGCATCTGACCCAAACCACCTTAAAGATGAGCATTTTGAAGTCTTATAAAGTCCTATAATTGGTTCACAGTAAAGCGGTGCTCACACTTCTTTACTGAGCGAAGGCGTTTTTCGAATTATCCTGAACCTTTACCTCCTTTGCCGGGTAGCGAGATGTAAATAGCAAATGTAGCGTGTCCAAGAATTCTAGGTCTAAAATGAATAAAAAGTTGAAGTTCAAGTTAATGAAAGTGATGATATCTGTGGTAGGTTTTCATAAGTGTGAAGTTGTTTTCTAGGTTGCCTTGGTGTTGAGGGCATCGCTAGCCTTTTTCTCTCTTTTATTTTTAGTTTTTTTACGTCTCTTCCTTCTATAGTTTTGATGACCACTCATGACGGTCATGTTCTTCCATATGTCTAAATATTTTAATAACTCTTAAGTAGGTTCCTCCGTCGTGGCTTTTAAGCCTTTCAAGTCATATTTTGCTGATTGTCTCTTCGTTTTTGTTTTTTTGTTTGTTATTTTATCGTTGGGCATTCCACTTCTTTCATTTAAGCTTTTAATCTTTGTTGTTCCTCTATTCTTTATCTTATTTTAGTTTAAATTTTAATTTCGGCACTTTGCCTCTTTTTATCTTTGTTTTTTATTATTTACTGTTGGGCATGCAGCCTCTTTTATTAAAGTTTTTATGTTTGTTGTTTGATTATTCTTTTTCTTATTTTAGTTTAAAATTTAAACTTAAATTTGGGCACTTCGCCTCTTTTTATTAATGTTTATTAACTTCTGTTGTTTGTTTATCTTATTTCCTTTTTGTGGCATATTAACCTGGGCACTTTGCCTCTTTTCAATTATCCTTAGTGTCTCTTGTTGTTTATATTCACTTTCTCTTTTATATTAATTTACTTTAGGGTTTACATTCTTAGGTATAGATTGGTCTTAATTCTTCCCTCACAGTAACTTCCGCTGGGGAACAGTGCTGTTCTTTCAACTTTGTGTTGTCTGTGTTGAGGTATGTCGACATTATTCATGATATTTGGGAGTATTTCTTCCTCCACCTTATCCCATGTCTTTCTCCTTAGCCTATGGATCTCCATATTAATTTGCGTGAGTCCCACTTTTTCATGTAGGACTGTCTGCCTAATACGGTCGATCTTTCTGGTTCCGTAAATAGGCAGTGTGACTTTATTCTGCACCTTCTGCATCGTCTTGAGAGAGGTATAGCTGGCCATCTGCTGGGTACAACAGGACGGAGAGTACCAAGGTAGTGTAGAGTTTATTTTTGTTCGGCACGTTGAGGCTCCTGTGTCTGTAAAGTTTCTTCAGTTCTCTTTTGGCTAGAGATGACTCTGTTGTTAATGTGGGTCTTATATCCTGATTTTGTGAGTCGTAAGCCCCAGAGGTTTCCCTCGTTAGAGTAGGGGTAGTGTTCGTCTTCTGTGAGGATGTCGTCTACTTTCCAGGGTTTCATCGGAATTACTTGGAATTTCTGGCGGTTCGTCCTAATTTTCCACCTTTTTTCAAATCTGTTGATATTCTCGATCTAGGCAGCTGCCATCCTTGCTTGAACTCCAGCGTTCTTGATGGGACTTGGGACGATTTGCGTGACGTCATCTACGAATTGCAGATACATCGTATCGTCCTGCACTTGAGCAGGGAGGTCTATTGTGTACACGAGGTACAGCAACGGGCTCAGACAGCTGCCTTGTGGCACACTCACCTCGAGTTCGAATTCGGGACCTGTGTGGCCCTCGATCGAAATTTTGGCACTCCTTTCCATTATATAGTCACATAGGACCCTTTCTAGGATTGTGTTTAGCCGAAGGTTCAAGATCTTGTATTTTAGACTCCTCAGCCAAACCTTATCGAAGGCCTTTTGAACATCTCGCAGTACCACGTCTAGGCATTTCCGCTCAGCTTTGCTGCTCGCGAGTTTTTCCGTTAGGAGGGCGAGGGCGGTTTCTGTTTCCCGTCTCCTACGGAACACGTGCTGCTTAGGGTTATGAGCTCCTTGCTGGGCTAAATGGTCTTGAAGCCGGCCAGCCAGGAGTTTCTCGTATATCTTCGCCACAAACTCAATCAGTGAGATTAACCTGTAATTTACCAATTGATCGGGGGTTTTACCTCCCTTAGGTATAAAGATTATTTTAGCAATCTTTAAGCCGCCTGGGAAGTAACCCGTATTCAGGAAAGCATTGAAGATGTTTCTGATTCCCTGAATCATCTGCTGTGGGGCATTTACTAAGTTGCATTTAGTGATGCCCGTCCAGCCTGGCACCCTTTGTTCAAAGGACTTTACAGTGACCATTACCTCCGCAGGTCTTATGTGTCGGCCTTGGTCCGCCATCTCTCTGCCTTCGTCTACTTGGTGATGTGGGTGCGTTCGATGTATGATCTGATTCAGGTCTTCTATCAGTTGGCCTTCGAATTCCTGGTCAAACTCTTTATTTTCTTCTGTAGTGATGCTGAAGACATTTTTCCAGTACGTTCGAAATATTTCTTCCAGAACCGCCGGTTCCTCTATATCAATGGTTCCCAACCGATTTTGGCTTATGGCCCCTTAGGAACCTTATTTTTTCCTGTGGCCCATAATCATTACTTTCAATAGGTAATATGCAGTTTAACTCTACTTTAAAGGATAAAATATATTAAAACAGCTATTTGTATTCAGGTACAATTATACTCGTATTTGTCCCATATATAGGACTATAAACATAGCAAAAATTAAACAGTGGTTACCAAAAATGTAATACTCTTTTAAAATAAGTAATTAGTCTTACAAAAAATAAAATCCTTTAGCAAAATGAAATAAATATATCATCAACTCTTTATTCATTCAATGCAATCCTTGTGCTTCATGCAGTTTCACAAGTTTTTCAATATCAGGGTCTATAGTTGTTAGAGCCAGACGAAGATCACCTCTTCTTACTATTTCTAAGCGGCTGCGAGCTTTTGATAGGAGGTGTGCGAAACTTTACTAAAACCCGACTCAACCAGATAAGAAGTAGGAAAAGCAATAAAATATAATTTTACTTCGTCCCAAAGCAAAGGGTATTTCATAGCAATTTCAAGACTTGTCCATAAGTTCCTGACTCCATGCTTAAATCTAGCCAGAGAAGTTTGATCACTCTGTAACTCAATGAGGCTTTCTTGTAACCTGATATCAACATCAGCTGCATTAATTCCAAATGAGTCTACTGCCCAGCCTGGAATGTCCAGTTGTAGAAGATCTCTGAACCTAAATTCCATATCACTATGCAATTTCTCCAAATGATCAATGTATACTAAAATATCATCTTCTCTCAGCTCACTCTTAATAGTGCGGAGGGTTGGAAACTGTATCAACTCTTTTCGCCCCATATTGGTCTTGAACAGCTTAATTTTCCCCATAAATGCACAAATAAACTCTTTGCAAGTTAAAATATTTGCATTTTTACCTTGTAGCTGTTTGTTCAAGATATTTAGCTTTTCAAATATATCTGTAAGGTAGAATATGTCACATTTGGCAGCAATGATTCTTACTCCGAGCTTCTTACCATCCAGAAATAACACAACACTATCCCAAAGTGCAATGAAGCGATTCAGACAATTGCCCTTAGAAAGCCATCGCACCTCTGTATGCAAAAGTAGGCGCTCAAACCCTTCTTCATTGGTAGCACAGAGTTGTCGGAAAAGACGCTCTTGAAGTGAATTTGACTTGATAAGGTTGACTGTCTTGATTACACTGTCAAGTGAATCTTTCAGACGTCTTTTTTGTCCTTGTGCTTATTCTCCAAATGTATTTTAAGCTTACTTGGTCGCATACTATCATTAGAAAGTGTAGCCATGCATAAAAGACACAGTGGCTGTGTTATATTGTCTGGGGAATGTATAAAACCATAAGCTAAATACTCACTGGAGTATTGTCGACATTTTTTCTTCGTCGCCGTAGCCATGGGTAATCTGTGCAGAAGAAATTTAATATATTAATGATATATATATTACATTTCAGAGCCGAAGGTCACGGCAACAGAATGAAAGGCACTTATCTCAGCGGCGAAAAAGGAAGAGTATTTCTGAGAAAAGACCCAGAAACAACCTCCATTCCCTGTGCAAAGCACCGAGTCTGTGCCCAACACCAACTACTATTACAGTCGCCCACGAAAATTTCAGACATGTCCAATTATAGCAATGCCTCTGGGCATTCCTATAATAAAAACCTCCTGGGAAACTTAAATATGTATATACATCCATTATTATGTAAAATTCATTATGCATTACTTTAACTTGTCAATTTAATCATTTAATTATTTTACTTTAAGTTTATTAATTTAATCATATAATTATTTTACTTTAACTGTCAATTTAATCATTTTACTTAACTTTGTCTATTTAATCTTCCAAATGAATTTACTTCAACTTTTGCAAATCAAATCATTATGTTAAACTTAATAATTAATTAATTGATTTATTTTCTTGTCAATTCAATTAACGTATACTGTTCCAAACAACATCTCTTAAATTTCACACACACAAACAAACAAACACACGTTCCCAGCTCGACCAAATAAGCACGCGAACCTTCCCATTTGACTCGCCGCTCTTCTCGTCTAAAGTCCCAATTCACAGTCCATTATAGATACTTTAAAATACTCTAAATTACTACACTATATTACTTACAACTCAATATTATTTACTATATCAAAGATACTCTATTATACTCTATATTACTATATTATTATTTACTCTATCATTCACTCTATATTGTTTCACCATATTATTCATCATATTTACTTAACCTACTTATCTCTGTACATTCGTTGAATTTTATAAATATATTCATATAATTGTCTTTCTTAAAGCCCAAGTCTTTATTCCAAAATTTATTTCGCTGTCGCATTAGGCCTAAAGCTAACGGCAGACATCTTCGATCAATCAAAATTTATGGTTATGGTTTTCGAAACGCTATCTAGCCTGATTTATTAACCGAAGATAAATCACATTGATAACCATACACTATACAATAAATAGAAACGCTCATAAAAATAGCTGCATTGAAAATTTTGTATTCCTTTTTTGTGCTAAATACT
Organism: Ceratothoa steindachneri; assembly: GCA_963969495.1. NCBI lineage: Eukaryota > Metazoa > Arthropoda > Malacostraca > Isopoda > Cymothoidae > Ceratothoa > Ceratothoa steindachneri. Next base: position 111,347,988 of record OZ018331.1, on the reverse strand, counting down.
TGCCCTTGATGGTAAATATTTGACACCAAAAAAAGAGCCGCAAAACAATGCAACTATTTTTATGAGCGTTTCTATTAATTGGACATGTCCGAAATTTTCGTTGTTGATTGTACATCCTGGTACTCTCTACCTGTACCTAAATGCAAAACAGCAGAAATGTACTCCCTCATGGGGTAGATCTGCATTAATTTTAGTAAAATATTATATATACATATATATTACTCAAATTAATGCAGATACAAAACGATAAGTACAATCATCAGAATCTAAGATTAAATGCTAATCTCGTAAATAAGCCCTAAGTGAAACCAAAGTGAAAAAAATGCTTTGGTGTAGGCCTAACAATGGCACACTTTACTTACAAACAAAAATGCTCAGTTATTTACTCTTAAAAGTCTTATATTATTGTGCTTGTGGCAATCTATTATAATTTTAAAAACTAGTAAAAGTACTACAACTTCGCATGTATTAGGGTAAACAAATAAAAGCTACTCACATACTATAACGCCGAACCACTTGATAAACAGACTGTAAGGATTTAAAGTGCCACCTGAAGTATTTTCATCAAGCCAACAACGGTGCCAGGCGCATAACGATCAAGCGCACAATGGAGTGAGCCGCAGAATAAGCTTGTAAGATGCAAAATATTTGTTTACAGATTAATGTAAATCCTATTATGCTAATAAAATATTTTAAAAAAGAGAAACTATATGTATTACTATTTTTAAAATGTAATTCAACTGCATAAATTAAAATTAGGTACTGCCCTAACTATAATTCAGGTTTCAATAGGTTGAGTCCTGTGGCCCCCTTCATGGATCTGTGGCCCCTCTAAAGCTTAAAATTTTCCTGTGGCCCCCTTCAGATGTGCCATGGTCCCTAAGGGGCCATATTGCCCCCGGTTGGGAAACCCTGCTCTATATAATCCCCGTTCTCTTTAATTCGAGCCTTCGCTTTACCTGTTTGTCCTTTTAATTTTCTCATTTGCTGCCAGAATTTAGCCGGGCCCAACTCGCTATCAACTCTGTCTATTAAGTTGTTCCATATTACCTCCTGTTAGAAGTTGATAGCGTTTTTAAGCTCGGCGCTTAGGCGCCGTAGTAGCGAGTTTCTTTCCCGGTTTCGACCTGCCCATCTTATCTCTTCATACACTTCCATGTGAACACGAGCGATCACCTTCATTTCCTCTGTCGATCTGGGTTGTCGCTTGTATCGTTCCCAGTTGGCTGAGGCGTGTTTTTTTGGGAGAGTGACTGGTAGCTGGATCGGCGCGAGTGAGATTGTAGTGAGGATCGCTATGTGATCACTGGGGACTGTTGGACCCGGCTCGCTATGGTAGTTGAAGGAGAAGCCTTCACTTGTTAAGATTATGTCAGGTTTGGTGGCGGATGTGGAAGTGATATAGGTCGGAAAATCCGGGCCCCTTTCTTTGTATGTTTTTTCTTTCAATAATCAATTCCAGGTTTCAGCCTTTTTCGTTGGCTCTACCATAGTCCGCTGCACGGCATCTGGTATTGAGGTCGCCCCCTAAGATTGTCATTCTGCGATACCCAAACAGCGTGTAGAAGTTGTTTATGGGGAGGTAGGCTTCGACGAGGGGGTTAATAAGCTGCGGCTACCACGAGGTTTCTGATCAATGTGTGGAGCTCAATCGAAACAAAAGATTCGTCCAGCTCTGGGAAGGAGCTTGAACAAGATATTCCCCTTGACAGCTATTGCAACACCATCAAACCATTCCTGTGAATGATAATTCATGACCACTCTGAAGCCCAGTATTTTAATTCGACCAGATGTACTGTCAATACCGTGCTCTGTTATAAATATGATGTCGGGGTTCACCACACGAGATATGTTTTCATATGCCGTTGCTATTGCCTCCCATCCGTCAACGTTGAGTGTCAGGATCCTCATTATGTGTTTTACTCTCTCCATATTGTCCTTTAATGTTTCTGGGTTGTGTTTTTCTTCTTCCCCTTCCTCTTCTTCCTGAATTCGGCATTGGAAACCTGCTCACACGTATCATCAATCAGAATGACTGTTTGGCGGAGCAATGCTTCTTCTACTGTTTCCGTGTCGATGTCAGCATCGAATTCCCACTTATAGATCTTTTATTTAATGCCTTGGAAGATTTTCCTGTGCTCCATATCCTTGGAGAAGGGAAACTGTTCGCACGCGTAGATATATAGGTTGATTCTATCTGCGTCCAGCTTTTTGTTTTTACCTTTCTTCCCCTTGGCTTTCATGGTTTGAGGAGTGGCTTCTGAGTCCGATCAGTCTGAGGACTCCGGGGTGTCCGATGAGTCCGATGTAGCCGTCGAATGAAAAATGAATTTCGGTAACGCTTAAGTTGGAAAGTGTTTGAACGTAAATTGTTCCTTAAAAATATATCTTGAAGCTGAGTGGCCAACTTTTATACTGCTTAAGTTTAAAACGTAAAATTATTCTTAAAAATATGATTGGTCATTTTGTTAACACTATGTGTAAGTGAATATATTAAACATAAATTTGTTATTAAAAATCTGCTTAACGTTGATTGATTCATTTTTTAACTTAAGTTTTAGTAGGAAAAGTATATATATATATATATATATATATATATATATATATATATATATATATATATATATATATCAGCATTTTATTGCTGATGTCAGTTAGAGTAATTTCCTGTACTATACTACAAGAGAAGTCCACGCTCCCGCCGAATAAAGAAGTTGATATTTAGCTCAAAATTTCTTTTCACCTTAAGGAAGCTACGATCACACTGACTCCCCAGCCTACGAAACAACAAGAGAGATACCTTCGCACTCCCATAACTGGTGATCCTTTTACATCGGACGAACAATGTGATCAAACCATAAATGGATTCACAAAGCGAACAGCCAGCTTCTCGCTTTATCCACCTGGTGTAATCTGCCTCCATCGAGCCTCCCGTATACAAAGAAGCATCCGTTATGGGATGGCAAAAATCATGGACTTTAGGTTGCCTTCCTGCTCGAGAGGATGGAGCGAATTTTACCACCAGCGAACCTCCCGTCTTCACCTAAGCAGCCGCGGATTTAGGCGGCTTTGAGGCACGACAAAGTGGATCGAATTCTACGATCGATCATTTCATCGCAGAGCTACTGCTCTCATCGAGTTCTGCAAGACTCGGCGGCAAGAATGATTTGAGCTCATTTCTACGCACCGGACTACTCTGAACAACCCTGGAGTAAGAGGAAATCAACAAATGGGCAATAATTGTGTTTTTTTTAAAAGAAAAAAAAAATCCAGTGCAAGTAAGTTTACTAATGTAGATTCGGTGCTTAATTTTTTAAAAGTGTAAATAGTAAAATATCCATTGTCGGCCGTCAGGTGATAAGAATAATAGTAATTGTGTAAATTCGTGTATATATTAATATAAAGTTAACTCCGTTCCGTGTAGAAAAGTGGTGCAGTGCCTATACATAAAGTAATGTACATAAAAAAGAGGTTTAGTTCGCGATGAGAAACTGCAGTTACTACATGCGGAACGCATAATTAATGTTGTGTTGTGGGCGCGCACGCAAAATGGTAGGTATGTATTAAAGAATGGTGCAAAACCCTCAGGAGCGCTTAAAAAAAATTATACTGCAGCCAATAATAAAAGTCAATGATGGGCATAATTAAGTTGTGGCGCGCGCACACACACACGCATGCATATTTAGCTTGCATTTAAGAGTTGCAGTTCCTGCGAACGCTCTAAATAACCTTTGTATACTTTGAATAACGTAAAAATTAGTACGAAATATGCATTATTTATAATATGTTAACACACTCCGTATTCTAGCGCGAACTCCTGTGGTACTGGAACCATATTATAGAATCGCATCTGACTCAAACCACCTCAAAGATGCACATTTTGAAGTCTTATAAAGTTCTATAATTGGTTCACAGTAAAGCGGTGCTCACAGTTCTAGGTTAAGTGAAGGCGTTTTTCGGACACCCCTAAACCGTTACCTCCTTTACCGGGTAGCGAGATGTAAATAGCAAATGTATCGTGTCCAAGAATTCCGGGTCTAAAATGAATGAAATTGATGATTTATTAGAGAAAAGAAATACAATAAGTTTTTTTTACAAATATTCAAAGTTTAAATTGAATACATATATGTAGAAAATAAAAATAGTAATAGTGGTAAAAGTTTTTTGTGAAAATTACAGCGGAGAAGAATAAGTTATAATAAGTATGAGTAATAATTATAGGAGGTTCTCCCGGAATCGTCAGGAGGTCATGGTGTTTTTTTTTTAACTGTACATTAGTTATTTTATTAATAACATACATATTTAGGTTTAATTATTCAAATTATTATGTTTTCAGCATAATCCATTCTTTAGCAGTATTAGTAATATAAACTTAGTTCAATTATTTAGAGTTAATTATTCTCGTAATTACATTTTGATATAGTCATATACTATTATTTTATTCGATTTCATTTACTTAATTCTAATTTTACTTGGATCTTTCTTCGTTATGGTTAATTTTAATCATATCTGGTTATGTATTTTAAACACTTATTTTAATCTCTTTGGAATCGTTATTTTTTAAATTTTCGTTATTATTCACTTTTCGCACTTTAGATTATTTTTCAATAGTTTGTTTTATAATTTTATTTTCTGGCCGTTATTATTATTCACTTTTAACAGTTTAGATTATTTTTCACTTGTTTTAATCACTTTAATTTAGTTATTTATTCAATATTCATAATTATTTCAGACTTTATTCACTGTTACTACTTATTTTACAATTTAAATTATTTTTAACCTGTTTGTTTTAATCACTTCTACTATTCACTATATTTTCGTTATTTATTCACTTTTCGTTACCTTCTACGCTTTTTCGTACTTTAAAACTGCTATTCAATGTCCACCTTTTTTTGTCCACTTTTTATTTTCTTGTAGGTGGACATATTGACGGTGTGTATGCATGAGTCCGGGACAAACATCTCACGTTCCATCAATAGTCCTCCTATTTCCCTTGGCGAACAAGGTCCATCGTAGGTCCACTTGTATTCACCACGGTGAATGCCTTCGAGCAGTTTTTGCATGTTTCCCTTAGGCGGTCTGCATACTGAAGCACCGAAGACTTTGAGGTTCGCATCCTCGGCGTCGAAGAAGAAACCTCGCAGTAGGATATCCCTTTTCTCCGTGAGAGATACTCCAGGATAATTTAAAATTTCGTCTTCATCTTCCGAGTTTTAAAGAGTTTGACTTTTTCCCATTTCATTTTATTATTTACTTGTTTCTTTTCGCACTTTCGTCTTCTTCTTCCTTTGCCGTTTTCTATTCCTCTCTTTTGAGTGTCTGTTTTTTCTCGTTATTCTTCTGTGGTTATTTGTCCTTCTGTGTTCTTAGTGATGGTTGGGTGCTTCATCTTCTCTGTTTGCATCTATTTGCCCGTCGAGAAATTCGATCTTTAATACCTCCTTCGATGCGGGGTTGGAAGGGAACCACAGCCTTTTATTTACTTCGTTCTTTTGTAAGAGACGATTTAATTCGTCAGCAAAGGGGCCGGAGTTGGCTAGGTTCGCCAGGTGGGCAACAATGACCATAGTCATTATTTCTTTGCTTTCACCTGGCATCACAAGCTTCGGGGCTGCAGTTCCACTGATGTTCGTTGTAGCCTTCGCCGCCGCTTCGACATACGTCTTCTTTTTTGCCTCCTTTTGTTGCTTTATTACTTCACGTTTTGTTCTGAGAGCTTCTTTGCGGACAGGACATCTCATGGCCAAGGCCGTGTGGTCCCTTCCGCAGTTCACGCATCCATCCGTGATCAATTTTTTAGCATACGGAGCAAGTGACGTCGGGTATCGTACATTCCTTCATGGGTGTTTTTCCACGTCAAGGCAACGGAAGCAGCTTTCTAGACTGATGAATTCCTCAGCTTAGACTTGCTCAGGGGTTATTCGAAAGTAGAACCCAAGAAGTCCCTCCTTCATGGTCCTCTGAGCCATCTCGACTTTCTCGAAGATTATTTTAACAATATTTTCCGCGAATTTTTCAACCTTGGAAATCTTCGCCCATGTTTGGTGCTTGGTTAGCTCTGCCTTGATTTCTTCGCAACTATTGTGAGTGAAGAATGGGTCGAGCCTTCTTAGGATTATGTCGGTCGTACAAGGAGTTCTTGGGGGTATGGAAGCCTCAAGCCCAATTTTTCGAAGGGGCTCTCTGACTTCTTCTGATACTATCTTCTCGATTTCGTCACCAGTCGACTCAACATATCGAGGCGTATCCGTGGGGAGTCTCAATAAGCCTGATGAGGGCTATATTTAGGACTCTTAAAATTGTTTCGACAACCTTACTTCGAGGTGGTTTTGTTGCTCCCCGGATAGTACGGAGGGGGGTCCGCTTAAGCTCGAGATTGCGCGGCCCCATGGCCCCCTTCGGGTAGCGTTGCCTCTTCCTTCTTGTGTATGCGCGCTTATTTCTTCGTGAAAAGTTATCTTCTCCCAAAAAGCGATATTAGGGTGGATATCTGTCTGGTGAGGGCGTTTTAAAATCTGCTCTTAACTTTTTCTCCTTTGGCACGACCAAACATGATGATCACTACTTCTATATCTCAGAATTTAATGAATGAAAATTGGACATTGGACATAAAAAATGGAGAAACTTTAGGTAAATATGGATAGAGAGATAGTTAGTAGGAGAGTTGAGTGGTGAAATTTTTTGTAATGGGGATAGAGAAGGTAGTTCGGTCCCTGGGGAAAGGGTATCCCTGTCTGTGTCTTTTGTTTGTGTATTCGTTGTTTTCTTCCATCTTTGTTTGTTTTAGCTTCGAAGCCTTTAAACTTGTTCTACTTTTGGTAGTAGTCTGATTTCTTGAGGTTTTTAGGTTTATTAGTTTGGTACAAAAAAATATTTGTACAATGTAGCTTTCAAGCCCTTTTGGGGAAATTTTGTGACTTGTCGATTGTTTTGGTATCTTTTGATTTAATTACATATCCGGTAGCCTGTCTTCGGTATTTTTATTAGTAAATTGTGTCACAGTCGTGCTGTGTAGCAGTTCTGCTGTTGGAAAACCTTCTCTTTGCCTGGTTCAGTAGATGGTCTGGAATCTCGAAATGATTTCTGATGAAATCTGGCTCCGAGTTCCTCTCCACCTTCTTCCAAATATTTAGGGCCGCCCTAGTACCTAGTTCTTTGCTTATCGTGTTAATCTGAGTTTATTCGTCTATTATCTGCTGACGCTTTATCTTTCTTCTCCTAGTGTTATTAATCATTAGGAATGCTTTATTTTGTACTCTTTGTAACTTTATCATCCGGGAGTTTGGTATAGCTGCCAGTGGCATGGGGGGATACAAAATTTTAGGTCGAATGTAGGCAGAGTATTTTTCTTTTTATTGCTTCTTTTTAGGTTTCTGAAGCGATATAGTAGTTCTTCTCCTAGTGTTATTAATCATTAGGAGTGCTTTATTTTGTACTCTTTGTAATTTCATCATCCAGGAGTTTAGTATAGCCACCAGTGGCATGGGAGATACAAAATTTTAGGTCGAATGTAGGCAGAGTATATTTTATTTTTTTTGCTTCTTTTTACGTTTCTGAAGCGATATAGTTCTTTGATATCTGTACTTGTGCATGCAATTATGCTGTTTAGTTGATCTCTATATCCCATGCCATTTATTTTTAAACCTAGCACTGAGCCTGCTCCCTTGTATGGATATCTCTTTTCTCCTACATAAATTAGAGCTATTTTTTCCTTTTGATTGGAATGATGGTAAACTTATTTATATTTGTCGCAATCTTCCAGCGAAGTTCGTATATATTTATGTTATCGATTTCATATGCCGTCATCCTCGCCATTGTTATTTCATTTTTATATGGGGACACCACAATCTGTTAAATGTCGTCGGCGAACTCGATATACATAGATTCGTCGAGCCTAGGGCTAGGGAGGTCTCTATTGAATATCAAATAAAGCAGTGGGCTCAAACATTCACCTCGAGGGACGCCATCTTCCAGTGGAAATTCTAGCGCCTGGTACTCGCCGATCTTGATGAAGGCTCTTCTATCCATGACATAGTCACAGGTTATTTTCTCCAGTCTGTGATTGAGCCCCAGTTGGAGGATCTTATACTGTAGTCCTTGGCGCCACACTTTGTAGGATGCTTTCTTGATGTCCCTCAATACTAGATCGGCTAATTTTTCTGTTAGCATTGCCAGTGCCGTGCCCGTACCTCTCTTCCTTCTAAATTCGTGTTGTTGGAAGTTATGTATATTATTGGCATCCAGGTAGGACTGCACCCTGTTAGCTATGATTGTTTCAAAAAAATTCCCTCCAAATGCGAGAAGAGAGATCGGACGATAGTCTACTGGGGAGACTGGAGATTTCCCCGACTTAAGAATACATATCATTTTTTTTATAATTTCCAGGCGCCGGGAAAGTATCCTGTATTGAGGGCCGCGTTCATGATATCTAGCAGTCCTTGTTTGATGTTGGGTGGAGAATTATTGAATTTGTTTTCGTTAGGCCAAGGTGGCCTGGCGCACGCTGCTTAAAGATTTTAAGTGTTTCGTTTACTTCCTGTAGAAAGATTTTTTTTCCGAGGCCCACCATGAGTCTTTCTACCGATGCGTTATTGAATAAATATGTCCGCTCAATTTCATCGTTTATCTGATCTATTATCTCGATACCGAACACTATGTCGAAATTTTCTTCCTCTTCAGGGGTAATTTAAATATATTGGATCAGTGTTCCGTAAATTCAATTTCTATTTCTTCTTGCCTAGTGATTTCTTCGCATTGGCGATGCTTGATGTTCGTTTTGGGGTTGCTGGCTTTCCCCAGTACCTATTCACTGTTTGTTATAACGTCCTGGGGTCCATTTCCTCATCGAGTGCTTCGATGAGACGGTCCAAAATGTCTGACTGTTATTGTATGATCAGCTGTTGGATGTGCTCTATAGTTTCACGCATCATCTGGTGGAGGTCAGTGTTAGGTCCTCATCTGTTGATTGTGTCCACTAGGCCTCTGCATTCCTCTTGAATGACAATCATTTCCGGCATACATAGTGGAGCTGGCAGGGTTTTGTATTTGACCTTTAGGATAGTTTTCCTGTCTACCTCCAAGAGTTCCGTTGTTAGTCGCTTTAATTCTTCGTTAATTTCTTCTGGTGTGGCTTCCTCTAGTTTTGCTGGAACGTAGTCATGGTAAATGGCCTGGTAAGCCCCCCAGTCTGCTCGCGCAAACGATTTCCTTTCCATTATTGGTATTTGAATGGAACTCGTCGACAATGTGATGGTTAATGTTTCGTGGTCGCTGGGGATCACAGGTCCTGGGCCAATGTGATAGTTGTAGGGGAATCTTAAACTTGTTAAAACTATACCGGGCTTAGTTGCCCTCCTCGCTGAGTAATAGGTCTCCAGCCTCATGAAGTTGTGAATAGGAATCTATCCTCTTCTTAGCGGCTAGCACCCAGTAGCAATAGTTAAAGGCCCTATGGTAGTTTTGACCTCTATCGCTACATAGGATTCGTCTAATGGTGGTAGAGGATTATACGCACTGTCATTTCGGATTGCTATTGCAGCGCCGTTAAAGGCCTCATCTGTATGACTTGTTGTGTGAACTTGGTATCTGAATATTTTGATGTCTTTTTTTTGTGTTGATACCGTACGTAGTGGTTTCATCCCTACAAGTTATATATAAATTTCCCCAAAACAATATGTATATATATATATATATATATATATATATATATATATATATATATATATATATATATATATATATATATATAGTTATATAGTTATATAGTTATATAGTTATATCAGGAAATGTATAAAATGGCAACATTTACTTTCACCATGCGCACGCAAATACAGCAAGTGTCCCATTTCAATTATGCTCCCGCTATTAACAGGTTGGTCAAAATTTAAGTACAATTCTTAGTTTGGTTTCCCCCTTTTTTTGTCAAACTGAAAATAATTATGTGTATTTTGCCAATTACAGACCCCAAGCTTCCTGCTAACCATTAGCATAGATTTTTCCTTCACCCCAAATCATTATCATAGAATTTCTTACACCCAAGAACTAATTATCACATAACTTTCGTTTACCCTAGAATTAATTCATCTCACGGTATTTATAACATTATAAATTTTGCCTTACCTTCAATTATCAATCGCCCATTGTTCTATTTAATAATTGTCACCATCTTCATCACCATTTTTAAGTCCCCGCTATTAAGTACATTTTCTATTCATTGATCAGACGTTGCCTGTTTTCATAACACCACAACTGTCGTACTGCAAATTCTTAATTTTGTAATAAAGGACCTATAACTTACGCTCTCCCCCTAATTACCATTAAAAACGTTCAACTCATTATTATTATTATTATTATTATTATTATTATTATTATTATTATTATTATTATTAACCACATTATAAGCTACACACATACCGCTTTATTCAGATATTAAAACAATATTCGAGTGAAGTATCTAAATTATGTTCTCAAACTCGAGACTTTTCGCTGACCAACCGTTTACATTCATGTATGTACATTATTTCCAAGTGTTTGCTTGCAGTATCCATTTTTTGTAGTATGTGTGTGTTTTATTTTGCTTTACCTTCAACTATACCTTTTTAGGCTTCTCTTTTGTCCTGCTTTGGTCCTGTGGTCTGGTGCCGGGGTGTTATACACTTTCCGTTTCTCTTTTTATTGAATTCTTTCTGGGAGATATTATTGAAAATGTCTGGTGCGTACCTATGTTTTCCTTGATATAGGGCCTCTTCGACCTGATACTCTGGCATCTGGCATTCGTATTGACATTTAATTCTCTCGTTTATGATTCCATCGGTCATAGCCTCAGCATGGTATTTTGGGAAATAATGTGTGTTTCCTGCAGCGAAAAGTTTTAGATTTATTCTTTTTGCATTTATTTGTTGCTTTTTTCTCGGGGTAGACCTCGGTGATCTTTTCCTCTGTTGTCTATTGGACCTCTTTTGTTCTCTAGTTGCGCGTTCTGTGCTTTTCTCAAGTTTTTGTTCCTGTTCAGTTTCTGTTTTAATCTTTTCTGTGTTATGGTGTTGTTTTTCTTGGTTCTTATTGGTTCCGCGTTTTTTCTCGCTTACTGTCCGGTAATCCGCGGATCTCGGCAGTTGGAAGCGGTTTTTTTCCCTTTGCAATAATTAGTTGAGCCTGAGTGGGTTCGACATGTTTCATTTTCAAAACTTCTCCTGATGGAGGATTATCAGGAAACCACATTTGTGGCATACCCTTGTGTTTTAGAATCATATTTAGTTCTGATTTAAACGTCTCTGGTCTTGATAGGTTCGCGATGTGGGCGTAATAAATACAGGCCATTATCTGCGTTGAGTTTTCAATCTCAACATGGAGGAATGTCCTGTCCTTTGCTGTTTTCGCCAGAGATGCTTTTGCAACCTCCTGCTTGTATTTTTCCTCCTCTTTCTTTTTTATTAAGTTTTTCTTGAAGGGACATGCCATTGCAAGGGGGTGGTGATCTCCACTGTAATTTAGGCACATTTTCTGTTCATTTTTGAAGCTCCGCCAATTATGGTTATCTGCACTGCATTCGGAACCTTTTTCTGTTTAATGAAAAATGAATTTCGGTAACGCTTAAGTTGAAAAGTGTTTGAACGTAAATTGTTCCTTAAAATCTATTTTGAAGCCGAGTGGCCAATTTTTGTAGCGTTTAAGATTAAAACGTAAAATTTGTCGTAAAAGATGATTAGTCATTTTGTTTATGATATGTGTGAGTGAATAAATTAAACATAAATTTGTTATTAAAAATCTGCTTAACGCTGATTGGTTCATTTTGTAATACTTAAGTTTTAGTAGTAAAAGTATATATATATATATATATATATATATATATATATATATATATATATATATATATATATATATATATATATATATATATATCAGCATTTTGTCGCTGATGGCAGTTAGAGATAGAGTTAGAGTTATTTCCTGTACTATACTTCAAGAGAAGTCCACGCTCCCGCCCAATAAAGAATTTGATATCCAACTCTAAATTTCCTTTCACCTCAAGGAAGCTACGATCACCTGACTCCCCAGCCTACGAAACAACAAGAGAGAAACACTTTTTAAACCCATACATTCCTCCCTTCATCATTTTCAACATCTTTATGACTCCTATTCATTTTTCTCCCAAAACCACCCCGCCAAAAAAGGGTAAAAAAATGTATATGGGGGACACCTTTTCTTTATTGTTCATTACAAAGTATAGATTTTTTTGTGATATACTTCTTATAAGTTTAATTAATGTATTTTTCATATTAAAATCGAAAGTATTTGTATTTGACCTAAAAAAAGTAAAATGGTATAACATTGTTTCGTTTCAGTTAGTCGACAAATCCGAAGATGTCTCACTGACAATACTAATCTCATGTCGGGGTCCGCATCCAGTCAGTTCCGGCTCTTATTTTTGATTTGTAGAAGGGTGGAGAAACCAAACTTACATAAATAAGTAGTTGAAAGGAGCAACAGGAATCGAAATGTAAGCTCATTAACATTTGTATATGACTGATACATTGAACACCACAATACATTCAGATATTTTTTTTCATTGAGATTTTTGACATTAGAATAATTTTTGAGTTCAATGAATTCGTCCTGAACATAGTTGGGAATGGTAGTAATAACAAGCGTGTCAGTGAATGAATTCCTCACTAACTCCCCTTCTTCCTCCTCCAATTTTCGGAAGTGCATTATAAGTTAATTTCCCAAGGATCTCAGATGCTGAGTGATTACAGATTTAATAATAGATTAAGCAGATGATCTTCATTCTCATCAAGAACAGTTGAAAGGCACGGCAACATTGCCGGCACCGAATTTCCTTGACCAATAGTGAAACTTGACAAGAAAGGCACGAAGATAATCCCTCAGATGAAACATATTTCTTTCCTTGCCCTGTAGCTTGATACTCAACCTATTTCGCTACTCAACTAGATCTGCTAAGGATGCAAGAAGTGGCTCCCACAAAAACTCATTGAAGTGACTCAACAGATCATCTTTCTCTTGCATTTCCACGAACAATTTAACCTCCCTCCTGACTTCAAACACTCGATTCACAACATTGCCCTTCGAAAGCCAACGCACTTTGGAGTAAAAAAGAAAACCCTCATGCTCTATATCCGTGTCTCTACAAAGGTTTTGGAAAAGGCGAGACTTCAGATCTCAATCTTTCACAAAGTTGACACATTTGACTACTGCCTCCAGGATCTTGCAAAGTTAATTAGGGAGACTTTTCGAGGTCAGTGCGAAACGATGTATCATACATTGAACTCCATTGGAATTCAGAGCTATTTTCTTTACACACTTCTGGAACCCTGATTTTAATCCCAACATCGCTGGAGCCCCATCTGTATAGACTCAACAACATATTTCCTAGTGGATCCTGTTAGCTTTGAAGAAAAGAGATAGCTATTCATTCACATCAACAGGAGTTGTGGTGATCTCAAGCTGTGTCCAGAACATATATTCTTCCTTGATATTGCATAAGAAAACATACAAGGCAAACACGAGTAGCTGTGCACAAGAACTCACATCCGTTGACTCATCCAGCTGTATTACAAACATACCAGTTGGACACGCCTTGATCTCCTGTATCACCTTTTCTGTTATTCATCTGACATTTCATTAATTCTCCGCCTTACTATGTCGTTTGCCAATAAAATTTGTAGATTTTTTCGTTTACTTGCCGCTCCCAGAATACGCTTGACCATCTTTAAAGCTCATAGCTTTATTAAGGTTGTACCATTTGGGTGGGGCTTCTTTTGCTTTGTTATTTCAAGGAAAACCTCGCATGATGCCTTAACTACACTTGTGATATGTTGTCTGAGGCACCACTCTCGCCATTTCTGTTTTCCCAAACTCCTTTCATGGCGCCTGAAGAAATCAGGTCTCTCTCAGTTGTCTGTGGATGGTTGGTCAGCAAATGACGCTCCAACTTACTAGGCCTCATAGAATCGTTCTCCGGCACTTTGAAGCACAGTACATACACATTAAGGTTTCTCGATGCCATCAGCGAGGATTGATGTAAATCCGTAGTTAATGTACTCTTCACTGTACTTCTGCTTCTTAGTAGCACTAGTAGCTATCGTGAATCTAGGTAAAATAAAGACAATTCAAGTCAAGTGATAAAAGTGATAAAGACAGTCATGGGATAAAGACAAAGGAATGATAATGAAAGAGATAAATATGACAAGTGATAAAACTTTTATAAGCAAAAAATGCCACCTTTGACACCAGTCTATTTTAATAAACTGGTGTGGAGATTTTAATCATATGCACTATTAAAATATAAACTATATTTAAGTTAAATTGCGGTAAACTTTGATGGTCTATCGTAAACTAAATTTTCTTTATCCTCCATAAGCCTATACTTTAAGAACGAGATTTTTTGAAGGTTTGAATCAGATTTTTTCTTTTAGTTCGGTTGTCAACTAAGTAGATTTAATTTTTTTATCAAAGTTATTTCTAATAATTCCTTTATAATATAACAGGCAATGGCTTCGCTACTAAGATTAAAATCTTTAAAAAAGCAGCCATGGTTAAATTTTTATAAATTTTCTGAACTTCGCCAATTATAATAATTTTAAAGAGGAACTCTTAAACTCTTACCCCCCTCCTTTCAAAAAATCACGTTGCTAAAATATAGTTATAGATAAAATAAAAAAGCAGCCTTACTTAGATTTTAATAAATTTTCTAAACTTCACCAATTGTCATTCAGTTTCTTTTAAAACATTATAAAGCATCGGATGATCATATTTATCTTTTCTGAACTAAACTATGGTAATACTTCAGATTCGAGGCGCACGGTAGATGGCGATGTTAGTCGGCTACAATTTTGGGCTACAGCATATTTCTTATGACGTCAGACGGTAGCGTCAGATGTGACAATCACTGCGTTATATTTTTTTGTTGTTTTGGGGATTTGTAACTTTTAGTCTATTATTTACTAAATATCTGCGCTCTGCTCGTTTATAGTTTTTTTCTAAGTTAGGTAAAGTTTCTTGATGTCTTTTATTGTTTTTTTGTTTTGTTTTCGTATTTTTTGTTTGCTGCGAACGACAACAGCTTCTTACTGGCAACATCGTAGTTTATAAATAGGACCCGTTTTGCAAATGTTTTTCTTTCGTTATTGTGTTTTCGTGCTCTCCATGTGCTTCTTTGTTATTCGAATTCGGCTTTACTTTGTATAATCGCGAAAAACTTTTAAATTATTTAGAGGCACATAAACTAATCAAGAAACCTATAAAAGTAAGAATTCTTTGTTATTAGGTAAAGTTTTTCTGCCAGTAAAAAGCTGCTGAGGAGAACCCCCCCCCCCAGTAAATTCAAAGGGACTGCTCGTGGGGGAGATATCACTGCAGGAGGACCACCCTGCGATGATCCTGAGTTTCAATCAATTGTTGGGGGGGGTCTGGGGGGCACAGCCCCCCAGTATATACTCATATACAAAAAAATATTACGTCGATATTGTTCACATCTGACGCTACCGCCTGACGTCATAAGATATATGTTGTAGCCCAAAATTGTAGCCGACTAACAGCGCCATCTACCGTGCGCCCTAAATCTGAAGTGTTACCTAAACTATTTTGTTTTTTCGAACTCTAAAAAAAATTTTTAGAAATTACCTTGATGAAAATTTAAAATATACTTAAGTCATAACCAAACTAAGATGAAATTATTATTCAAATACTCCAAAAAATGGTAAACATGTAGACGAGCAACCCGTGGGGAAAAAATTATTTTTGTGTAAATATTATCGTTCACCCGTGTTTGAATATTCATGCGCGTTTGAGTTTTCTTCGAATGATAGCTGCCGCCATTTTTTTTATTCAAAAAATGCCCGAAAGTAAACAAACCGAAAACGTTCTTTACGTAGGCCATTTTTTTAACAAAATTGCCCGAAAAAAAACAAACGAAACACGCTGTTTCCGTACTAATTGCAGTGGTTATACTTCCGAAATAGCCAAGAGGAAAGCTTATTTATTTTGCGCGTCTGCGTCCTATTGAAATCTAGCTGACTTGAATCACGTTTTATTTTCGAGCATCTAAATTCAAAGTTAGGGTTCACATCTAATGTTCGGCCACAAATGTCGCATTCGCTTTTAATTCGCACTAAATTATAAACATCCAAAAAGGTGTTTAATTTATCTTTATCAGAAACTATGGTAAATAATTCCGCAATAGACGACGGACAAAGTCCACAATTCGATACTATTTTCACGTCTGATTGATCATTTTCAAACTGCGTAAAATGGGGAATGTTTGACACCCAAACTGCTAAAAAACAAGTAGTTCCTTGAAATGATCTAGCTAATTACATTTAAATGTATAAAAGAAGGTAATAAAAATAGTAAAATGGGGAAAAATATATTGAAAAATAAAAATGACTCCGAATGAGGATAATAAAAAGCTATTAAGTGGGAAAAAAATTGAAATCAAGCATTTCTGACGTCATACTTCCCCCCAACCCCTATTATAATTCGCAAAACGATTAAAGACGCTGACATGATGTAGTTAAAGCATTCACCTCTGTAAATGTCAGAACATTATAACAATTAGGATTATATACTGGGGGGCTGTGCCCCCCAGACCCTCCCCCCAATTTAATGAAACTCAGGATATTCATAGTGTGGCTCCCCCCCTTGTGTTTACCCCCACACGAGTTGTCCCCTTAAATGTACTCTAAAAACGTGAAACATTTTGGAACACGGACGAAAATAGTACGTTTTATCGGCCGGGCCGCTCGTCTACATATTTACCCCCAAAATATCGTTCTTAAATTCTAGAGTTAGTGAGAAAAAAAGAGTGAAGTTGAGAAATAAATATAATTATCGAATTTTTGTGAATTTTTTAAAACTAAAAGAATTACAAATGGTAAAGTTCAGAAAATTTATTCAAATTTTGGCATGGAAATTATTAGAGCAAATTTAAGATGAAAAAAAAGAAGAATCATGATAGTACGTAGGACATAGACCGAAAGTCTGCCAGCAAATCGCAAGCTCCTTCTGGATGGAAGAGTGGCAAAGCCGCTCCTCTTGTCTATATAGTATTTTTTATTAAATACAATGTTAATAATCTTCAAGGTGTTTGTTTTAACATTAAATGGGTTTCATAATATATTTCTTCATAAAATATAATGTTTTAGCGAATAAATTAAGTCGGGTCTATGTGGGACCCTTTGGTCCTAATTTATGATAAAAACAAGGCAATAGCTTCACCTCTTCCCCTCTACGGGGGACCTTGCGCTTCACCACTAAGATTAAAATATAAAATATAAAAAAAAGCAGCCATGGTTAAATTTTTATAAATGTTCTGAACTTCGCCAATTATAATAATTTTAAAAAGGAATTCTAAACTAAATTTCCTCACGTTCAAAATATCACGTTGCTAAAATAGTTATAGAAGAAGATATATAAAAATAAATTTTCTGAACTTCACTATTTGTAATTCTTTGGGTTTTAAAAAAATTCACAAAATTTCGATACTTATATTTATTTCTGAACTTCACCATTTTGTTTTTTGATATTATAAAAGAATTATTAGAAATAACTTTGATAAAAAACATGTCATAACCAAAGTAAGATGCAATTATTATTCAAATACTCAAAAAAATCCCCTTCTTAAATTATAGAATTAGTGATGGTGATGATGATGATGAAGAAGTGATAACCTATGTTCAACGTTTACAGCGACTCATTTTGGAATTCGAATTCTTGAATATTCTTTTCCTCTAATTGGCTAACTGAAATCGCTTCTTCGGAAACAAATTACCCTATTTGTTTGTTGGGACTTGCTCTGGCTGATGTCCGCCGGAGAAGCAGCATAGCTTGATAAGAGGACTGAAACCAACAAATTTTAACTTTGTCTCCATTCCAAACTGTTAAAAAGACTTCTTTTCCTTTCCTTACTTTGGTTCCCAATCCGAGAATTTTCAAAATGAACTGTTAAAATTGTTGACATCGGCCTTTCCTCATTTATTGCCTTGTATTGTTCTCAATAACGACTAAAGACTGGGATCACTTTTTAATTCAAAGATAAACCACCTACCAGTATGTGATCCAAAATTATATACGATTTTCGTTATAGTGCAGTGGTACTATATCATATGCGGGGGCAACAAGGCGCACGCATTACTCACGCTTTGTGCAGCAAATGCCTGGATTTGAAAGAATTGGTTTTCAACTTAGCAAACTTGACCCCTTCCTTATTTGAAACCATATCTTAAAATGTGGTTCTATGTCACACTCAAAAACTTCAGCATACATGATGCGATAAGCGATTCTCAGATCTTTACCTACTAGAGTCCCTTTACATTAAAAAACCCCCCAATAAACTTCAACTCTCTTTGAATACTAACTCATTATCCATTCCATTAAATATAATCGCATATTAACAAGCATGTGAATTTGTTAGGTAACTTCATATTCTTTTCTAAATTCTAAAAAAGATATTGTTAATTTTATTAATATGACATCCTTTCTCTCGTTGATTTTCTTCTCTTTACTTCCATAGTATTTAATTCCTTTCAAATTGAAGCTTCATGTTTCACGATTTTTTTCAGGGGTATTAGAAAAATTCGTTTCATTAATATATTAGAATTTTTTTTTTCAGCATTAATGATGAGATTCGTTATAATCCTAATACCAAGTTGTATTTTGACTTAATCAATTTTATTTTAGAGCTTTCTAACGGGCGAATGAAGTTTTTGATCTCTGGCTAGAGATTAAAAATCAGCTGAGGTAGTTCCATTTTATTTGGTTGTATTAAAACTAATTTAAATTTTGGCCGAGAGCTTTCGACTTCTTCTTGTTACCTCGTTTAGTGGCAAGGTAGTTGTTTGGTGGTCTTGAGTAGCAATGAATGAAGTAGTGAATTCTGAATTAGCTAAAATGTGTTTGCGTGTGTTGAGGGGGACAAAGATCACATCCAGATCACAGCCAGATCCCATAAGCAAAATTATAGGGGCAAAGAACGTGCGGGATAGATAGAAATAAATAAAAGTGGTGAAAAGAGAGGGTAGTGTAGGAGATTGCAAAGGGTTGCAACGCCCCTCTTGATCAGGCTTATCGCTTCTATTTATTGTTCATGTTCATGTATTGTTCGTTATTCTTGCTTAAACGGCGTTCAGGTCTTTTGTCTTAAGAATTTATTGTCTCTTGTCTGTGTTATGCACATTTGTTGTTGTTTTATGATTCAATCATCTTATTATTACAAGCCCAACATTTTCATTCTACTTAATAAAGAAGAATACATGTAAACACGAAACAACATACTAAGTGACACCTCAAAATTCCAATGAATAACGAAAGACCCAAAAGCCAACTGAAGAAAAGAGCCAACAAACTGCTAGCCAAAAACAACAGGATCCCCATTCAAAATCCAACTCTTTCCTATAAAGGAAAATATAGGCCCGGATGCATCTACGGGAATGCCAGATCACATAAGCAAAATTATAGGGGTAAGCTATGTAGGCTCTTTATGAGAGGCTAGGTTACTAAGGGTGATTTTTTAGCGAGTTTTGATATCACTCATGGGGTACCCAAATAGGTTTCTTGGTGTATAGGTGGTGGAGTCACTTGTTTATAGGTAAGGTCACCTCAAGTTCATTGGTAGGCCACCAACTTAAGATAGGCGGAATGAGTGGTGATGTTTGGCTTGAGGCTATCGGCGGCTTTGTATTACGCCGTAGAATTTAATCTGACTCCAGATGTCCGCTGGTTATTCCCTTGTAGGCTGGGTCAACGGCAACCTGCTTATTACTTGGCAGAGGTAAGGAATCAGAAGAAAATGGCGGGTTTGTAGGTTTTAATTTTGGTATTATAACCACCTCAGGTCTGGCAAGTGAAATCGCTGAGTTCGTAGTGTGCTCACGTCCTTGTAACTGGCTATCGGTGTTAATAGACACCGTGTTTCTTGTAAGTCTCTCTCTGTCAGACTGTCCTTGTAATGTTTTTGCAAGCACCTTTATTCTAACTAAAATTTAGGGGCGTGGCTCCGTTTCTCCAATCGGAACGCTGAGCGGAGCTTATTTGATCAGAGGATATGTATGTGTATTATTGTAGACGCGTGTACACCAATAGAGTGTTTGAATTAGGAAATCTGGCCGATCTTTATCAAGCCGATATCCGTAGCAAAATAAGATTTCGTCTTTCACGGGTCCCTGTCAATGGCTGGTGGGCAAGATACCCTCTCTATAACAGATTCATTACTTTATGTGCACAACTGTTTCAATTATCTTTGTTATCTCTGCGGCCAAACCGTCTGCTCGCACCTGCTTCCTAATGTGTGTGACCGTTTGTATCTTTATCGTGGGAGCACAGTGATTTCTTTTGCATTATTTACAAGTATTTTGTTTTGCATTGATACAATGACTATCGACTTGGTGTTATTTACAAGTATTTACTTTGTTTTGCATTAATTAATTGTTAGCAAATGACATATTATTAAATATTTGATTTGTGTGCCCAATTCAAGATTTTATAAGACCAACGGGGTGCTCAATTTGTGAGGTTCCTTGTTGCCTCTATTCCACCTTGTATTAGGGCACTACAAGTCTACATTGGTGGATACAGGTTTGATTATTCTGAGAGTGCCTTTTATGGGTACTGGTTATTATATCGCTTACCTAGATAGCATATAAATACAATATCCTGTACACATAAATTAGATTGATAGAAGTGAAGGTTGAATTTTAGGATTCGGGATACGTGACGGAATTCGGTGAACACGAGGGGTTTGAATAGACAATCGTAGAAAAAATATAATTTATTTTAGAATTAACAAGTGGAACACAAATAATTGATTGGTTATATAATACATGCAAATTAGAATACGAGTCATTAATTAATGGATACGTAAAAGAATTAAAAATGACAATTCGTAAGAAAATAATTTTGTAATCGAATTAATAGTAACAGAAAAGCAAATGGGTAAATTGGGGTATGTAATAAATGAAAATTATATAAGTACAATACTCACACGTTTTGAGATGAATTTGTTAACCTGAATTGTGTACCACTTTGAATAAACCTTTCGAGTGGGAAGACGAAAGCACAATAAGGAAGAGCAAGGTTGGTTGGAACATATTTTAAGCAATGCGGTTCTAAGGGAAATCATTTAATATAGGGAAATTCTAAATTGAGTTATATATATATATATATATATATATATATATATATATATTGGATTACAATACAGATACAAGTTACACAGGAATATCAAATTGATTTTAATTATTCTGTAGTACTACAGAAATCATTATATAAACGTACATTATTTTGTTTATTTTTTGAGTACTGCATATTGATAAGAATCTGGCAGTGCTACAAAAACTTCCCACCAAAGAAAGTTACCCCCCCCCCTCTTATTCTTAAATATAGTCATGCTAGTCCTGATAACGCTGAGGTTTTCCTATGACGCGACCGGAGCGTGTCACAGTGTCAGTGGTTTGGCTGCGAGCACGAGAACACATATTTGCTGTGGCAGTACCAGTTGCGTTGGGCGAGGCACCGAGACGAGTTGAGGTTGACGAACAAAGGTAATTCGTTTCTTGCTTCCTTCCGAGATAGCGTCAAGTGGCACGTTGTAGTCATGAGACTGGTTTTCCGCTGACGGGGTGACAAGTAGTGGAGAGATTTGCCCCTGACTGACCACCGCTGTCAACCAGGGTTTCTATAACACCAAAGGTGGAGGCAACAAAACGAAAAGTGAAGTTTGTGTATCACGAGTGTTTGTAAGGGTGGTTTTGGGGATTTCCTAGACCATGAAGGGTTATAGTGGGAGAAGAAATGGGAAGAGGGTGCTCAAGGTGAATATTTTCAATAAAGGCGGGTTTCACGCGGTCTATAGAAAGAGTATCTTGCTTGGTGCCAAGCTGAAGGACGAAGAACTTCGATTTCCTAGAGATTACAAGAAAGGATCCATCATAGACAGGTTGCAAGGAAGAGCGAGTTGAATCGCGACGGACAAAAACATGGGAACATTTTTTAAATCTTTTTCGACACGAAGATTTTGTGGTTGGCGAGCACTCTAGGGGTGGTAGGCTTAACTTCAGCTATCACCCATGCAAAATCGTGTACATAAGAAGCAAGATCCAGGTGAGAAGGTAGAGGTTGGTCAGAAGAAGAAAAGAACTGACCAGGAAGACGAAGTTGAGTACCATATGCCAGTTCGGCTGCAGAACTGGCCAAATCCTCTTTCAAGGACGAGTGAATAACCAGGAAAATCAAAGATAGCTTACTCACCAAAGTGATGTTGGGATCGTGGCTACCACGATCATTCTTATTCGTGGAAGGAACACCAAAACGAGCAACTCATCCTGAGACAAAGGCTCGAGTGATAGGGGAGGCTCTGATGTCAGGGATAGGAACTTCCTCTGGCCAACGATCATGGTGCAAAGATAATTGCAACCACGCGAGTAAAGAAGAGTACCTACTAGATCAACGTGAACTGCGTCACAATGTGAAGAAGGAAGAGGAAAAGGGACCAGAGGAGTTTTCGTGTGGCGATAGAATTTGGCACACTGACATGCCAGGCATGAGCGAGTCCATTTAGCGATGTCGGCATTTATACGTGGTCATATGAAGCAGTGTGCGGCGAGCTTGCGTGTTGCATTGATGCCAGAATGTGAAAGACCGTGAATTTGGTCGAAAATATGCCGACGGTACGCAAGAGGAATGAGAGGACGAGGAAAGTCAACCGACGGGATGCGTCTAAAAGGACTATCTGGTAATTCGACTTCGCGAACAACGGGTTGGGGAGAGTGATACAGTGTTTGCGTGTCTTTATCCTGTTCCTGGGCCAGGGCCATTGTCGTGGGATCTATAGGCGCAATGTGAGAGAGTTACGTGCCCCAAATCGCGGAAACGCGAGAAAGCGCGCCTAGTACAACGTTTGTAAAGCCAGGAACATAAAGAATAACGCTCATCATCTGTAGAATAAAGTCAAGGTGACGTATTTCAACGGCAGTGCGCATCGAAGACGCGGAACGAGACGAGCAAGTACCGACCAAAGGCTAATGGTCAGTAAAAATAGTGAAGTCACGCCCTTCCAAATATGGACAGAAGTGGTGGATTGCGAGGTACATATATATCAAGCAGCTAACGCGAGAACGTACTATACCTCTTTTGAGAGTCAGAAAGAGAGCGAGAAAAGAAAGCAAGAGATTACCATAGGTTACCAATATTTTGCTGCAAAGATGCACCTACATGAGTTCAGGATGCGTTTAAAGCGATGCTGATGGGGGCTCCTGGGAAGGATGAGCAAATTCCACAACACGGGCATTAGCCTCTTTGGTGCGAGAAAACGAATCGCACGCCTCACTAGACCACTTGAGAGAAAAGTTCTTTTTGGTGTTATACACCATGGATTTTAGAATTTGCATGACCTGGGCACAATTTGGAATAAATCGTGCTAGAAATTGACCATGCCACAGAAACGTCTGAGTTGTTTGTGTGAAGTGGGTTGGGCAAAGTTGCGCATCACGGTAACTTTGTCTTCGAGTGGACCAATCTCGTCACTCGAAGCGTGGTGTCCCAAGAAGGAGAGTTGCGAGACACCCAAAAGACACTTAGAAGTGTTGAGTATGATACAGTACTCTTGAAGGCAAAAATAGACTTGGCGAAGGTGAGAAAGGTGTTCTTCGAGCGAGGAAGATGCTCATAGCAGGTTGTTTATGTAGAAAAAGACAAAGGGAAGACCTCTCAGAACTTGCTCCATAAAAAGCTGGAAGGTCTGGCCAGAATTTCACAAACCATAGTGCATTCTAAACATTTCGAAGGAACCAAACGGAGTGGTGATGCTAATCTTTGAAATATCGTTATTGTGAATAGGATCTGGTTGAAAGCACGAACCAGATCCAAGCGAGAAAAGTTTGCACAGCCGGAGAGAGATGAAGTGAAATCGGCTAGGTACGGCAATGAATAACGGTCGGGAGGTTGTTATCGCATTTAAGGCTCTGTAATCCATGACTTCTGAATTCTCCCGGTGTGGATTTGGGAACAATATGGAGTGGGGAGGCCCAAGGTGAATATGAAAGCCTACAAATAGCAGCATCCATCATGAATTAGAATTCATCACGAATTGCAGAAAGTTTATCTGGGGCTAGACGACGGAGTCGGAAAATACCCGTCTTCCTCTCGTCTCGATCCGATGCACTACATTATGTTTAATGGGCCTATCCTTCGAATGTGAAAGGATAAGGTCGGGGACCTCCCGCATAAGGCACTGGAATGGGGGTTCGGTGGGTAGGAAACGAATAGAAAGGAGGGAACTCTGCGAAGATGAGTACGAACTTGAAACAATGAGTAAAGTTTTGCGATCGACAAGTTTGCGGTTATGAGAATTGACCAAAAGGTCGTGAGCCGAAAGAAATCGAGTCCTAATATTGGACAATCTACCTGGGCCATGATGAAAGTCCATCGAAAAACTCTACGGAGACCGAGTGAGACTTGAAGGTTTCGCCTTCCATAGCTCATAATATTAATCGAATTAGCTGCCTTCCGAACTAAATCTGAGGGAGCACAAGCTTTTTCGCCCTTAGAAATTGGTATAACTGCATTCTGCACCAGTGTCCACCAGGAATGAGAAACTAGAAAGTGGGTAAAAAATGCGAAATGGAGGACCTACCTGAGCAAGTGAAGTGAGTGCAGGGGATGTAGACCCTTTTGTCCCATGCCTTTCTAGTTTAAAGGAGAATTTGAGGTTGAAATTGAAGTTTGAAAATTTGAAGAGTTTGGTTGAGATGAGTGATGTAGGGAAGTGGAGAGTTGATATTAGGTGAAGGAGGTGATACCGGTTGTAACCATTTTACAGCTTGTGCGCCATATTTGTTGTGGTATCGTATTTAGTAGGATGGATGAATTTTAGAATTGATGTGCGTGCAAGAATGCGAGTAAATTCAGGTGTGTATGTGTGTGTGTGTGCGCGGGCAAATTACTCACGCTACAGAAACGTGAAAAAAATGAGAAATTTTAGTAAAAAGAGGAAATTATTTACTCGGTGTATTTAAGGGATATTATTTAATTTAAATTAATAAGAATTGTAACGTTTGGGAGAAGGATGGTGTGGATAAAATTTGATACAAAAAGGAAACTCGTGAATGAAAATGGGCGTTCGAAAGACGGGTAAACGTGGATGACCTCGAGCAGTTTTAAAAATTATTATTTATTCTTGAATTTATATTTATTATGGACAGGGGATATATTAAATTCTGGGCACCATTTTGACCTGGATTAGTTTTTATATGGTTTACCCAGATACCATATAAATACAATATCCTGTACACATAATTAGATTAATAGAAATGAAGGTTGAATTTTAGGATTCGGGCTACGCGACGGAATGCGGATAAACACGAGGGGTTCAAATTGACAATCGTAGAAAAAAATATAATTTATTTTAGAATTAACAAGTGGAACACAAATAATTGGTTGGTAATATATTACATGTAAATTAAAATAAGAATTATTATTTAATAGATACATAAAATAATTAAAATGGCAATTCACAAGGTAATAATTTTGTAATCGAATTAATAGTAACAGAAAATCAGAGATGTAAATAGGATGTATAATGTTAACAGAATATTAAGTAGTTGTAAAAGTTATTTAATATGATATTAAGAGAACAGACAATGTAAAATGGATGTTAAAGGAATCACAAGGGTAATAAGTAAATTAGGGTCTGTAATAAATGAAAGTTATATAAGTACAGTACACACACATTTTGAGATGAATTTATTAACCTGAATTGTGTAGCACTTTGAAAAAACCTTTCGAGTGAGAAGACGAAAGCACAATGAGGAAGAGCAAGGTTGGTTGGAACATATTTTAAGCAGTGCATTTCTAGGAGAATATTTTAATATAGGGAAATTCTAAATTGAGTTATATATATATATATATATATATATATATATATATATATATATATATATATATATATATATTAATTTAAATTAAATAATATCCCTTAGATACACCGATAAATAATTTCCTCTATTTACTCAAATTTCTCATTTTTTCACGTTGCATATATATATATATGCAACAAAGCCCACATAAAAAATTAATATGAGGATTCCAAGTACTTTAAAACTTTATTTCGAGTTCTTTATCAAGGAATAACAGAAGTATTGAAAATCGTAATATTTATAAGGATGATACAGAGGAGACGGAACGCCCACAAAAAAAGCAAAAAACCAATCAACAAAATGAATTAATATGAAATGGAAACCTTAGGAGGAGCGGAGATAAATACAAACTAAGATCATTAAATCAAGTGAATTCAAAAGACTAAAGGTTCACAAGAGGATTACAATACCGCCTAAGCAATAGGGAGGGAGAAAATCTTAACGAGAGATTAACCTCAGAGGTCAGGATCTAAAAACCAAGGTAGAATAAGTACAAATGTTCTAAACACTTGACTCAAATGAAAAAAAAGCAGACAACAACATAAGGCTACATAGATACACACAAGATAAAATTAAATTGTTTATTAAGATTGATATAAATATTTAGTCTCAAATTAAAAGTTTCGACAGTACATTGTGAATATAATTAAAAAAATAACCATCATGTATATATAAGCCAGGACTTAAATTTAAATTTGGGAATTTAATAATAAAGGTCGATTCAATGATATTTAGTGAAATTGTATCGTTATTATGACAGATTATTTTAGCAGAATTCCAATCAATATTGTGATTAAGATATGACATATGAACATAAAATGAGCTGCTTTCTTCGCCACGACGGACATTATATTTATCCTGCGAAATTTGTTTTTTTAAACATTTAACTGATTGGCCAAAGTAATATTTAGAGCAATCGATGCATTTTACGCAATATACATTACCAGTAGGGGAAGGGGCGTTCTTGACTAATACCATAGAGATAGTATTATTATAGTTAAATACTACACAAATGCGTAGAGATTTTAAAATATGAAGGAGAGAAGCAAATGATGAATTAAAAGGAAATACAGGAGTATTCTTGTTATTAAAAGGCGCGCGAGGTTCAAAACGATAAAAAGACTTTAGCTAACTGAAGGCATTTATCAGGGAAATGAAAAGGATAACAAAGTTTATGGCCGATGTCAAAAATTGGGGGAAACTTCAGAGTGGAAAAATTCAGGACTAACTACACGAAGTGCACGGAGAAATATTGAAATAAAAATAGATCTTTTGACTTTAATATAGTAAGAAGAGTAAAGGGGAATATAAAAAGAAGAATTAGTTGGTTTCCGATAGACAGAGAAGTTGAAACCAGAAGGCGTGCGGAGTATTAATAAATCAAGGAAAGGAATACTTCCATTCTGTTCAATTTTAAGGGTAAATTTGATGGAAGGTACAAAGAAATTAAGTTTCTTCAAAAAAAGAAAAAATATTTTCTGAATTGGGCCACAAACAAAGGATATCATCAATATAGCGAAATCAGATTATAGGAAAATCTACAATAGAGGGGAGGAAAACCGTTTCGAAAAATTCCATATATAAACAAGTACCCATAGCTAAACCAAATTTTTGGCGAAAGAATTTACCATTGAAAGTAAATGCACAGTCTTTGGTACAGAGGGAGATTAGTTCTAAGAATAAATTAGGGGGTATAGATTATTCAACGTTACAGAATTTATCTTTAAGAAACTGGAATAGATCATCAACCGGAACTTTAGTGAAAAGGGAACAAACGTCAAAGGTAACAAGGGTGAAGAAACAATCGAAATATTTATAAAGTGCGAAAAACCTGATTTTTCTCCGCCACGGATAGAACCCAAATGTTAAAGCAACTTTTAAGAATATGTCCAACTGAAGCTACTTTCGGATGCCCAGATGGCAAACTTTATCGTCAGATTGAAGGGGGGAGTGATGGGGTCCAGATTGGGCTCTACCTTTACAAACTTCTACATTGGAAACCTAGAGGAAAGGCTCTTAACAAAAGGGATGAACCCAGCAAATATTTGCACTAGATTTGTTTCTGACATATACCTTACAACTAACCACTAACATCAATTACTACAACTCAAAAGGACATTAGAATACAATTCCCTTCTAGAATATACATACGAGTAGAGTGTAGGTGGCCGTATTCCATTCCTGAATGTAGACGTCAAACAAAACAATGACGGAAAATATACCGCCACCGTCTATCGAAAAGAAACAGACTTCGGTCTATGCCTTAACGCCAAACACGAGTGCACCCAGAAATATAAAATATCGGTAATGACTTCATACGTAAGAAGAGCTATCAAGAATTGCACAACGTAGACAGCGCTTGACTAAGAATTTTGAGGACCCAAACAGATCTTATTAAACAATGGATCACCCAACAGAGAATTCGACAAACTATAGAAGAAAATTTTCCACTCAAAGTTTGAGGTACATTAGGAAAAAGAAAAAGAAAAAAATCTAACTCTACTGCATGAACCAATCCAAGAAAATGACAATAAGTTATATCTCCGAATATATTATAAAAACACAAAAGTCATACGAATCCTATTATTGAGAAACAACCTCCGCGAAAAATAATCGATCCAAAGGCTACAAATGTGGTGTACAAATACGAATGCCCCCATGTGGACTACAAGCGTCATCTGACGACTGCCTCATTGGGCATAAGTTGCTGTACTTACCACTGCCTAGTACTAGGCTACTTTAAAATAGTAACATGAAAAAAAACAAAAAAAAACAACAACAATAAAATAAAAAAAAGTAAGAGGCAGGAAGCAAGCTTCGCCTCCCCCCGGAGTAGTAACGTGCGACATACACAAATAAAAAAACAACAACTAGTTAAATAAAGGGGTGAATGACGGCCATACCCCCAAAGTCGGTAAGTCCACCAGTCAATGTGCACGAACTCATCCCGAGTACAAGGGACAGTCGGAGGCGACCTCGCCCATCCCGGTACGGGAACAGGTAACGTGAACAAAGATAGCACAGATTGGGACATTCAAGAAGATGTGCCGAACAGTCTAGGGGACAACCAGGTCTGCAGAGTAGGGCGCAGGCGAGCGCTCCATCAAATGGCAGTGCGTCCCGTGAGTGTGTCCAATTCGGAGGAGATAACAAAAGCAATCTGAAGCTCTCGCGGCATGGGAAGAAGGAGGGGGGGGGGCGATGGGAACAGTCGCGGAGCAATGGCATGCAACTTTAAGTTCACTTCGATCGTCTCCCATCTTCTTTGCCAAGCTGCCTGGTGAGCTGCCCGTATTCCTGCCATGTAGTCGGTATGAGGAAGAGCGAAACAATGGTCTGGTCGCCCAAGTCTCGCGGACTCTTTGGCGCCCTAATCGGCGCGCTCATTCCCCGCAATTCCTACATGTCCAGAAACCCAGCTGAAGATAATCTAGACATCCGCTTGGCTTGCCAAAACCGTGGCGTCACGGATATCGTATACCAGTAGATGCGGAGATTCTAATGCCACGAGAGCACCCAAGGCGCTTTGTAAATCGCTATAGATCCTAATCCGGTCTCCCAACCGGGCACGTCGCGTAATCTCCCGTACCGAATGTTGTATTCCACCAGCTCGGCCGTGAAGACAGACGCAGCGCTTGGCAGAACCCCACTGATTTCAAACAGAGGGGATACGGCGTGGAAGCTGACCCCCTCTTGTGACTTGGAGCCATCCGTACACACTAGCACGATAACAGCTTGACACGAGGTCTGCTCCAAAAAGGTCGAACCCAATACTCCCGACGCTGTAGAAGCTTTGGGAGCAAAGGATTGGCAGATGATTGGCCAGAACCATGGGCGCCACCGACCCGAGAGCTATACCTAGCTCTCGAGGGAGTTTCCTAGCCCTAAATCAAATAGCTTAAGGTAAGACTGGCGTCTCTCGGCTGCATAGGCAGCGTCGAAATCGGCTGCGGATGCAATAAGAGCTGTTGGCGACTGAGGGAGGCGCCGGGCTCGCGCGTACAGGCAAATAGTGTACTGTGCACGGCGTAGAGCGAGTAGCATCTCCCCAGAATCGGCGAATAGGCTATCAATGGGGAAAATCCGGAAGGCACCGGTCGCCAGGGGAAGGCCGGTGTGGTGGATCGAGTGAACCTTCCGCAATACACGCTCAGCTGGAGATGCATAATACTCGCATCCGCAGTCGAGCTTCGAACGAACAAAGGATCGATAAGAAAGTAAGGCTGTAGCCCTATCACCGCCCCAAGCGCTGAACGTCACGGAACGAAGAATATCCATGGCGCGGTCACAAGAGCCCCTAAGGCTGCGAATATGAGCCGAGCAGGTGAGGCGTCGTTTAAATACAAGACCAAGGAAACGGTGCAATTCAACCACTTCCAGGCGTACCGCATTAAGAAAAAAGTCTATGTCAGGGTGGAGCCGTGGATGGCGGCAGAAATGCACTACCTTAGGCTAGGCCAAGGAAATCCGAAACATGTGCGCTTCGGCATAGCGAGAGGTGCGGTTCAATGCATGTTGTAGTCGACGCTCCAGTTGGAATCTGGGCTGCGCCAAAAGAGATCGAAAGCTCTTCCAAGTAGAGGGTAGCGAGAACATCTTCCGGAAGCACCGAGATAATGCTGTTGATGCTCAAGGAAAAGAGTGTGACACTGAGGACACTTTCCTGCTCCATTGGCCCGGAGAGGGCTCCCACCACCTCTATGCGGAATCGACGATCTCGCAAAAATTGAGATATAAAGATAGGGAGGCGTCTCCATGATACCGTATCGACATGAGGTATCATAGGACTTCTTAAGATCGAAAAACACCGTGGCGTAGTGCTGTCTACGAAGGAAGGCCTTGCAAACGGAATTTCCTAGTCGGAGCAGAGCATCCGACGTGAAGTGTAACTAGCGGAAGCCGCACTGTGCAGAATACAGATGGCCCCCGTTGTCCAGAAAAAGGCTAATCTAACATTTACCAATTTCTCCATCAACTTACACAGGCAAGAGTTTAGAGAGATCGGGTGGAAACCGCCCGGAGGAGAGTGATCTCTATCCGGTTTGCAATAGGCGAGCACAGTTGCGATTTCCCTTGGAATACGGGATGAGACCCTCCACCCAGATCTTGTTAAACAAGTCTAACAGAAAGGCCATGCTTCGCTCACCAGGGTGTCGAAGCATGGCGTACGAGACATTGTCCGGACCATAGGCGGTGTCCGCGCACGAAGCAAGATCGGAACGCAAATCGCTCATAGTAAACATGTCGTTGAAAGGTTCTCCGCCTCTGGCGGTAAAGTCCAACGAAGGTCTTCCACGAAATCACGACGTCCATTGAACTCTGGCTGAGCAGCATCCCGGCTAGAGAATGCAAAGAAAGCGGTCGCGAAGGATTCCGCCACGGACGTGGGGTCCGAGATTGCGGTCCCATTCTCTTGGAGAACGGGAGGGGGGGGAGGGTCCTGCGAGAGTTTTCTCCGAATTTTTTTAACTCGCCTCCACACCTCTGCTAGAGGGGTCTTCCCGTTAAGTGAAGACACGTATGCCCGCCAAGAAAAGCGGCGGGCGTGCTTCGAAATATACCGGAACCTAGCCCTCGCCCGACGAAATTCAGCGACAGTGAAATCGTTCGGGCGGCGCTTATAGCGCATGTAGGCATAACGCTTCTGCTTAAGGGCCGTCTCACACTCAGACGACCACCACCCAAGTGATCGGCATGTAAAACAGCCAAACGTTCTGGGAATAGTAGTCAGGCCCGTGGCGATGAGGTTGCCGGAGAAGAACTCAATGGCCTCATCTACTGACCCTAACTCCTCGACTGAAATAGAGAATTCAGTTATTTCTTGAAATGCAGACCACCGCGCACGCGCCAAGCTCCACCGGGGCGGGCTGTGGGGCGGCAGCGGCCCAGAAAATGATATTTGAATGGGAAAGTGATCAGTACCATGGAGGTCATCAACCATCCCTCAATCAATATCAGGCTGTGCATCCAGAGAGCACAAAGATAGATCGAGGCAGGAAAATGAAGCGGTTCTCAGGCAGTGATGAGTAAACTCATTTACATTTAGAACACCCATCTCCAGCTCGTCGATCATGTCGGCAAGGACTTGACCCCGGGTATTAATACAGTAGTCTCCCCAGATGGGTGTGTCTACCGTTTAGATCTCCGAACAAAAGAGAAGCCTTCGGCAACCGTGCCACGATGCGGCGAAAGTCCCCCGCGATGAAGCTGGCTGACGGTGGAATGTACGCGGAAATAACAGTATACTTCCTAACAAGGTGCAGCTGCACAGCTACTGCCAGAAAGGAGGTATCTAAAGCGAAGAGATGAACGGAGACATCATACCTGGTGTAAATCGTACATCCTCCCGCCCAGCCGCCATGCCATGGTGGTGTGGTTGCAAAATTCTTATACCCTGGGAGGGTGGGCAGGGGGCATGCGCCCAGCATGGTCTCCGGCAAAAAGATAGCTAACGGGAACGGGAGAAGACGAGCATCCGCAGCTCCTCCAAATTTGTCCAGAGTCCGCGACAATTCCATTGAAGGAATATGCCCTCCAGGCCTAGCTCGGAGGAAATTTGGGGACCCTCTTCGAAGAGAAGTCCATCACGGGAATGGCCGTACACTTCCCGGAGGCAGAACTCCAAACACTCTTAGCCAGACAATGCGCTGAAGGCGCTGTCACCATCGAGGGCTTATTTGAGAGGTTGGGCTCACCATGCTAGTCTATTCCTCCTCACGCCTCGAAACCTTAGGCGGGGGGGGGAGCTCAGGGGTGGGAGGGGCTCTTTACGAGGATCCACTAACTCCGAGCCACCCAGCCCACCACTTGGCGTGGGCGAAGGAGCCTAAGCTCATTTGGTGCTGTCCCCCTTTTGTTAGCCAGCTTTAGGAACCCTGCCGTTTCGCCTTACGGGAAACGCTCACGCTGGGGGAAGAGGGGGAGAGCCCTGGTTTTAGCCGGGGCTGAGTGTGGACTCTTTTTGCCGCCAGCTTTACCAGGGGAGCGACCTGGGTGGGTGGAACCCGCAGAAGGGTTCTGAATGGGTGCGGAAACGACCGTACTCGTAGGCCTGGAGGGGCCAAGAGCAGAGGGTGTCTTTTTTAACATTGAGGCATAAGACGTCTTGGGTAGCGCCGGGCGCGCCCGAACCAAGTCCTTTTTTTCGCGAAATGAGAAACGATCCTGATCCTGAACGTCAAGGATTTCCTTCTCAAGGAGATACGCACCACATTGCTTCGAAGAAGCGGGGTGCGGCTCTCCGCAATTGACACACTTGGCCACACATGATTTGGAATTATCGTGTGCTGCCTTGGAGCAACTTACACAGAGTTCGGGTAACCCCCACTTTGAACGTCGACACGAGCGATTAGTATGGCCGAAGCGGTAGCAGTAATAGCACCTCCGCGGCAGTGGCACGAATGCCTTCACACGGTAGCGATACCAACCGGCACGAACCGACTAAGGGAGCTTGTCACAGTCGAACGTGACGAAGAGTGTAGGTGTGGGTCTCGAGACCTCTCCCTATTTTCTCATCACACGTTCGACCTTGACAGCCCCATGGTCGGCCCGCTCTAGAGTGATGTCCTCTATGGAGGAGTCCACGAGTTCCCTCGCATAAACTACTCCTTTCACGAAGTTCATGGTAAAGTGCGGCGTCACACTCACAGGCGTGCCATCAAGTGCCTGAAAGGCACTAATCATGGCCGCCTCGGAGGTATTCAACGCATTCGCCAAAAGGCTCTCGTCCGAGAAACGGGTCACCTTTGGCTCTCTACCAATCACACTAGCCAAAGCTCTCCTCTGATGGATCACGTTGTCCTTAGCCAACATGCTGCCATCCGTGGAGCGAATAACCAGAAGGCGTTTGAAGCCAGCGGGCTCGAAAACGCCGGGTAGTCTCTTAATGAGCGGCCCCGACGTAATCGAGGCTTCGCTCTGTGCACTAGTACTTTTGGACGTGCCGATCTTGGCTTAGTCGCTTACTGAAGTAGCAGACCTATCCGCCCCCACAGCCCCCGCGGATGAAGAGGAGCGCAGAGTCTTCTTTGTCTTTTTCTTGTTTCTTTTCTTTTTAGGAGAGGAGGGTGGGGGAATGAACCTGCTTCTCCCTTCCGCCGGCAGGAGCCTCCAGGCCAGATGGACCAACATAAGCAAGGTCCTTCTCCGAGATGGAGAAGGTCCTGGCGGTCGCAGTTGTACCGGCCGAAGGAGTAGATCCCTCCCCTCCTTGTACTGCCTTGGAGACCCGGGCCGTTTGAGGAGGACCTTGCAGGTCCCATTGGAAGCGGTCTCTCTAGTCGGGTTAGGGAAGGGGGACGTGCCTTGACCCCCGCTTAGTTTAATATTTGAGCCAGCAGGTCTTTTGAGGGTAGCGACCGATGGACCCTGTCTACCCTCTCCCCCCTAATGGGGTTTGCGCTACAGAACCGCTTCAATGGGGAGTGGTAGGTTATGGGCTGCCTGCTGGCTTTATTGGCAGTCCCCTTGGAAAGTAAAGAAGGGACTGCCGCTGGAAAGAGGGAGGCACACGAAAACACCTCCAGACATGAAGGTGAGGGAGAGTCCCCTACACCCGTAGGCAAAGGAGAGGAGTAAGCCTCCTCTCCAGTCGAATAATTTTGGAGGTTCCCCTGTGAAAGCACAAAGGGAAACCTCCATTTTTTCAGTGGAGCTTCCCGAAGGCGGCTCTCTTGATGATGTGGGGGAAAGGGAAAAAGGTTTTTTTTTTAATTTTCATCATCGGGCATGAGGACCCTATTCTTTTCACGGGATGCAGACGCTCATCACCCCTCGCAGTAGCCCGCTCTTCAAGGGGTGCGCACGGGGCTGGCAGAGCCAGGTGCCACCATTTAAAGCCCCCCCCTCCCACCTGGTGACCTGGCAGCCCTTCGGCATGGCGGCTCCACTTTGGGCGTGGCGTAAAAAGGATAGAATGTGAAGTCAGAAGGAAAGGGGATGTGAGAAAGGTATGGGTAGAGATGAAGCAGGTTGTTAAAAACCCACTATTCCAAACCGGAGCTCAGGTGTTAGGGAATATTGTCCCCTCCCCCCTCAGCCCCGATCCGGGATAGTTAGCTGAGAAGAAGGTCAGCATCTACCCTGTGAAAATAGAGGCCGACCAGAGAAAGTTGTGAGAGAGGTTGTAGGGAATGTGAGGAAGTAGGGAAGAAACATAGTCTGTCTGATAGAAGGAAAAGAGGCTAAGCTGGGGCCGGACGGGGCGCTGAGTCTCCTCCGCACGGCGGCCAGGAATGCAAATCGCCGCGCCCTTTAAGGGAGCAAGCGTCATTTAAACAATCAATATATAGATATGTTTACTATTACCTTCAGCTAATACCTAACGATGCACTTGCAATGTGAAGGAATCAAAACACACTACAACGAACAGCACAGCAAACAAATTACAAGAACACTTCTGGTTGAAAACGCTACCATCTCCGGAAGAAACTCTGATCTTTGCTACCTGAAGATTCTGGAGGCTCCTCTCATCAAAGAGATGGGCCCAAACCTTAACATCCAACGCACAAGTCGGAGTGAGTACCGCACCTTTTCTGCTAAAAATGAACCGTACTCTGACTCCGACCTATAAAAGCATCGAAGAACGAAAACGAACTTCCTTGACCAAAAACTTAGAGTCCTACAAAGTAACACGAACGGATGAAGCGAAAAAAGAATACTATATGGAAATATATTCAGAGAATTTGATGCAGATATAATCCTAATATAAGGATATGACATCAATACAGAAAATAAAAAGATTCAAATTTGTAACTAATAAGTATTAACCACCCACCATACCTAAGAAAGATGGGATGTGGCGGCAATTACCAATTAATAGATATATAAAATACAAGGGAATGCAAAGGATTAAAAGAATCGTATATGGTAGTGAGAATATCTATGGACTTTACGGAATACAATCGCTACTGCATATCAACCGCCAAGCTGGGACTTTCTCCCCATCCCACACTTTACCAAGTTTTTTAACGGAACAAGTCCAACTATTTTCCTCGGGGATATTAACGCTCGGTGTAAGGAATCAGGTTACAGATCGAATAATGGGATCAGGCGATGTCTAGAGATGCTGTTGGAGAGATACATGGTCCAACGACTCGGCCCTGATTTCCCTACGTATATAACGGGAAGAGCGACCACGAAACCAGACATCTGCCGAGCTGGGAATAATAATACATTCAATTACTATATTGAGTCTATTATGATCCCATGTAGTGATCACATAGGAATTCTAATCACCATTAACAAGAATCTGATTCAAGTCCCAGCTGAATTAAGAAAAGCGTATGGAAAGCCAGATTTGCAAAATATAAAAACATTTTGGAACAGTATATCCTAAAAGAACTAGAGGGAACAAATTTGGAAGAAATCGATGAAGAACTTGTGGATGAAGAAGCGATTTCGAGAACCCAGTATAAAGCCATTGCACCTGGAACTATAAATAGAACAAATAGGGGGAGAACTCTTGGGTCAGCCAGAAACAGAATGGCCAGAATTACAGTATGTAAGCAGAAACTTTCAAACAAAATTATAGAACATCAAAGGGCTAAATGGGACGATACAATAACGCAAGTTGACCTAAGTCGAAAATAAAATAAAAACAATCAAGGAATCATCAGAGAAGAGGCACAAGAAGTTGAAGAGATCTTAAGATAACATTGGAGGAACATATTTAACATCAGCGATGAGGATAATGTCAATTTAACACCAAATTTGAAGAACGCAATGTTAACCAAATAAACGAAAACTTTGTGAGAACGCAGCCATCACATCAAGTAGAGGAACACAGAAATCCCCATGACAGTAATGGAGCAATCATTACCACAGAAGAACCAGAAAGCGCCCGGTAACACAGGGCTCACACAAATTAATTTTATTAAAGTGCCATGCAATATGATCTAGGGATTGATTAACATATTTAAAGCATGCCTGAATACAAGCTACTACCCTAATGGTATTCATCCCGACACCAGGAAAAGTAATATACCTTAGCTGACGTCCAAAAACTACAATTGATAATTTTCTGATGTGTGGAAAAAAAATCGGATCTGATAGAGTTAGTGCTCATTCCCATGTGACATACTGTTATCTATTATCACTACTGTGTAAGATAACCATTTCTCAGACTTCTCAGAAGAAGGAATTTTGGTTAGCCCCCCCTCCCTCATTCTTATCTTAGATCTGCCACTGCATTTAACTACCATATGGAACTTGTAGATGTTCTCACAGCGATCATACAGCGGCGCTACTCACCATTAACTAACAATCAATTCAGATCCCCGCGAACAAATGGAAGGTATACCACAGAACCGACTGGGCAACTAGAAGCCTACTTGCCAAACGGACTCAATGAAGCAATACTTGAAGAGATCGATGACGAACTTAACATAATAAGGACATAAATACAAACAGCAGACAAGAATGCAGTCACCAGAACCGCTTATAAAACAATTAAATACTTCATATGGACTCTAGAGATGAAAGTAAAAATTGCGGAAATAAGATTATTAAACCAGAATATACAAAGAAACGGACCAACAAGGGAAAAATATTTAAATGAGTTAAGAAAACATAACAAAAATAATCTTTAATGTACATGAATTTGAAATAAATACAGCGTATATAAATATAAATAGGATTAATCTTGCACTGAATAGATAAGTCTACAAAAATGTCGTTGGGATTACTTGCAGATTACTCACTGGGATGTTTACGTCTTAATGACACCAGACAGAACGAAGGGAATATTATTATTGAGTTAAACACTAAATTAAGTAAGCACTTATAATATTCGAGGGTATGGGCTCAGGATGAGAATTCTAGTACACAAATAAACTGGTGGAGTTAGGGGAGGGGATAATTCAATTAACGATACCTTTGAGTTCGTAAGTATTTTTGAAGGGGAGGGGGGTGAAGTTCTTCTTCTGGTGACGATGATCGCACCTAGTCCGGCCGTCCAAAGTTACCGAATGAGAGGGTAATCCTAGGCCGGTGATATACTGATCCTTTGCCGGATCACGAAGGTGAGCCAAGCGGTGACTCAATCGGACTTCTTCCTCGAAGTACCTGTCTGATTATTCGGCTCCTGGAGTGAGTAGCCAAAACCGATTACCAAGCTACGTCTAGGGTAATCCGCAGAGGGAGATCCTGTGTAACCTCAGACTCTGAAAGAGGTGGATGGGGGGGGGGCTGCGAGAAGTTTGGCACCTACAAGTACCGTGACGGCAATAACCATTTCCCCGAGAAGTTCCTCCTTGCAGCGGGTGAACGGTTTCTTATGTGGATCGAGTTTCACACAAACTCGACGTAGGTCCAAGGGCTTCTACCTGATTACAGGAAGAAGTCTTCCTTTTATTCCTCCCACGAGCAAAAATCGAGAGAGCGTATCGAATTCTCGTAAAATGTATATCGTCGCGCGAAAGACCTTTTTTTATCTCTGGGCCGACGATATTTCTTTCACGCCTGCGAGCCACCTCGCAGTTTACGATGGTGCGAAAAGGGGCGATAGAGAATTCGAGGCTGGTGCATTTGGAAATACGGGAGGGACACTAAGCTTGTGTCAGATCATTTATGCGTACACTTTTGTCCATGGTATTTAGACTTCTACAATGATATACATTCCGAAGCCTCGAAAACCTCGTTCTGAGTTCGAAACCTACTTGCCTATATCCTTTATCGACTTCATTGGGAAGGTATTCGAATTTTTTTTTTTTAACCAGCGACTGAATGAATATCTAACAGAAAACAACTTTCGAAATAAACAACAGTTTGACTACAGGAAGAAAAGAACCACATAAATGGCTCAGCGTTATTACAGAAAAAATAAGCAAGGTTAAAGGGGAAAGCGGCAGCTTAGATATATTATGCAAAAGCGTATCTAAAGCATTTGATAAGGTATGGCAAAGAGGGATGAAACACAAACTTCTGAATTTTGGATTAAACAACAACTTAGAGATAGTCCTTTCTAGTTATGTACTGAAAAATACGCATATAAATTACCAAGGTGAGAAATTCAAGGTCGAAGCAGGCCTGGAGCAGGTAGGGTGTTCTGCAATACATCGGACATTCCCCAACCCAAGAACAAGGACTGCGTTAACATACAGTTCTCTGACGATTTCACACAGCTGTGTCTACAGAAATCCCCAGATGCAGGCAGAATGACGGACACAAAAATAAAGAAAGAAAATGGAAGATAAAGACCAATATAGATAAATTCAAATTAATACTTATGCATCGAAAAGGTTTTCAGAAGTTTTGACGTCACCACCGCGCGAGATGACCCTGCCCTGAATTCGCTGGTGCAAAATGTATATCGTGGCGTGCGCAGTATGGCACGTAGAGCCGTATTGTTTGAACCACATGTCGTCAGTATCCATATCAGGCATATAATCCAGTTGAGGTCACAAGAAGTTGCTTATCATCGATCTGTAGGTCTCGCCGTTGACGGTTATGGCATCCCATGTTCGTTTTCAAAGAATACGGACCGATGATTCCGTGAGACGAAAATCCGCACCAAACAGTGATTTTGTTGGGATGCAATTGGTGCTGATGTACGAGGGGCACTCAATAAGTTTTGCGAATCGGTAGGGCAAAACAGAGGAAAGGGGATGGCTGTTTGTGAGGGTGTTAAGAAAAGTTATGGCAAGTCAGGACCTGCAGCCGCACGCTCCTGCCTCGCCTATTTAAGAAGCAGTAGCTGATCGCAGATCGTCAGTCACAAATTTTGTTGAGCACCGCGCAGTGATCAAATTTTTGACCAAGGAAGGCAAGAATGCAAAGGAGATCCATGAACGCATGGTTGCAGTGTACACCGACACCGCCCCTTCCTATGCAACCATTGTTCGCTGGAATAGGGAGTTCCGCCATGGTCGTGAGTCCCTCGAAGATGCCCTCCGTCCAGGACGCCCGTCAGACGTGACCAAAGAGGACAATGTGGCTCGTGTGGAGAGGATGATCCTCGAAAATCGACGGGTGAAGGTCGAAGAAATCGAGCGAGAACTTGGAATATCACATGGAAGTGTTATCAACATCATCCACAACAATTTGGCCATGACCAAGGTCTCTGCCCGTTGGGTCCCTAGAAACCTCACGCCCCATGATTGACTTCAACGTCGTCAAAGTCCACAAGGCTAGAGTTGCACAAGCTGCCCTGCGCGAGTGCGGATTCGAGGAGCTCAACCATCTCCCCTACAGTCCAGATCTGGCCCCTAGCGACTACTTTTTATTCCGCCAGATCAAGGCTGCACTGTGTGGACGCCGGTTTGGGGACGATGAAGATGTACAGCTCGCCTTACAGGAGTGGATTGAACAGCAGTTGGAAGATTTCTGGTTATCGGGAATTCGAAGCCTCAGGGACAAGTGGCGCAAGTGCATTGAAGTCGAGGGTAGTTGTATTGAAAAATAATAAAACATTTTTTCTCATATTTCGTTTCCTTATATACGAATTGCAAAACATATTGCCCGCGCCTCGTATCTCATGTGGATTGTTTTCGTCCCAAATCCGACAATTTTGCTTGTTCACAAATACATTCATCCCAAAATGGGCCTCTTCGCTGAAGATGATTTTTTGGGGGAAATTTTGGGCAACTTTTAACTGCTCTAGAGCCCAATCAGCGAACACACGGCGTTGTCTATGGTCGTTTACCTTAACTTCCTGTGTAAGTTGGATTTTGTACGGGTGCAGACCCAAGTCCCTACGCATAATTCGCCAAACTGAAGTCGCAGAAAGGCCAAGTTCTTGTGAACGACGAGAAATTGACTGCCTCGGATTTTCCCGTGCACTCTCATTTACGGCAGCGACATTTTCAGCAGACCTTGCGTTTCGGCGACGTACGGGTGTTGGCTGATTGTTGATCGACCCTTTTGCCTCGAATTTGGCCACCAAGCGTCAAACAGTGGAGTCGGCAGGACGATTGTGGCGAGGATAGAAATCACGTAATGCGCGGAACGTTTGTCAAACAGAGCACTGATTTTGATAATAAAATTTGATGATTTGCACGCGCTGTTCAACGCTATAACCTTCCACCGTGACTTGCCAAGTACTATTGAACAGTTCACAGTGAGGTTGCCAGATGTCGCTTTAACAACATGGCCACTATCGCCTGACAAAGCTCGAGCGTCCTTGTTGAAAGACCTTATATATATATATATATATATATATATATATATATATATATATATATATATATATATATATATATATATATATATGGTAGATATACACTATAATATAGCCTCTTCACTACTTAATATGAGCGAATTTCTAATTATGATGTTGTGATAGAACGTGTTGAAGCTGCGTTTAATTTCAACTCCTACCCCGTATTATTTAAAACCACGATGCTGCCCACGTGCATCTTCGATTCGAGGCTTGGAGTCTTATCTCAGCTACCAGATGCCAATGTTTAAACAAGGAGGTTATCGTCCCCCCGTTCGCCCCCATACGCCGACCTCGCCAGATCGAGTTAGGCTTATGAACAGATAAGGCATTGTTCCCCGGCCCGGCTGTGCGTTCCCTCCAAGCTTCCACTCCATTTTCCCCCACGCCAAGGAGATGTCCTGGCTATTTATATGGAAACTTTACCACTAAGATCAGATTGGAGATCCAGATTTTCGTCGCGAAACATCACCACGACCCTCTCTCCCTTTGTGCGCCAAGGGACCTCGACCTCGAGATTCACCATCACTTGTCCAGAAGGAGGACAATATTCCTTGAGTGCCAAAGGTTCGAGCCTTTCCGACGCCAAGTCCCGAAGGCTTCCCCCCCCCTGTTGTTCAAGGAGAACAGCATTAGAACAGCCATTGTTCGTTTTGAGCCCTTCGCCAAGAAACGGTTCTCATCCCCCCCCTGTTGTTCAAGGAGAACAGCATTAGAACAGCCATTGTTCATTTTGAGCCCTTCGCCAAGAAACGGTTCTCATCCCCCTCCCTGTTGTTCAAG
Organism: Ceratothoa steindachneri; assembly: GCA_963969495.1. NCBI lineage: Eukaryota > Metazoa > Arthropoda > Malacostraca > Isopoda > Cymothoidae > Ceratothoa > Ceratothoa steindachneri. The sequence continues at coordinate 111,306,126 of OZ018331.1, read as the reverse complement.
GAGAACAGCATTAGAACAGCCATTGTTCGTTTTGAGCCCTTCGCCAAGAAACGGTTCTCATCCCCCCCTGTTGTTCAAAGGAGAACAACATTAGAACAGCCATTGTTCTTGAGCCCGTAGACAAGAGACGGTTCTCATTCCCCCCTTTGTTCAGAAGAGAACAAAGTAGAACAGCCATTGTTCTTCAAGCCGTTCGTCGAGTAACGGTTCTCCTTTCCAAGACGCCTCGTCAGGATCCTTTTATCCCCCCCCCCCTTCGGCTGGAACTCGCCAGCGGACCGAATATTCCTTCAAGTACCTTCCACTGCACCCTAATGAAAAGTTACGTAAGCCAAACGTCACCTTTTGAGTATTGATCCCTTTTTGTCAATTCTATCCTGTTCTTTAAATTGTTTATCGAACCATCCCATCTCTTTAACTCTATATTTGTTTTACCTTTTTTAATCCCTTAAATCCTTGGATTAGCCCGAGTCTCCACGACCCTTTCCATTCTGTTTATGTCAATATTTTCCGTTTTTGTGTATTGTTTATAGTTATTATTAATAAAACTCTATTTTATTAATGATAGCAATATTATTATCCTTGAGCTCAGTTCCACTTCTTAAGCATTTTGAAGATACATAATATCGGCCGCCAGACAGTAAACGCACTCTAAAGATAATTAAGGAAGTTCCCTCAACGAATAGTGTTATATATAGTATCGTCGGGAGTCATTCTACGACATATATATATATATATATATATATATATATATATATATATATATATATATATATATATATATATATATATATATATATATACTATTTAAATTTGGTATCAGGTGTGTAAGGTTTAACGCTATATCTTTGCAAACACTGGTCTCAGTCGAGTAAAGCATAGTGTTATTCGTTATAATAATAGAATATAGCAGTTCCCTTTTGTTTTAACGATTGCTATCCCCCCTTTTTTTAAAAAACTTAAGAAGCTGGAGTAGCTCAAGGAACGGTTATAATAATTTGTTTGTGTTTTTTTTTGTGATTTTAGTCAGTGGTTATTTAGATTGAGAAACCAAGTACGAATAGTTCAGTGCCCATATTTAGGTAGGCTAATTCTATAGAGGCATAATTCTTGTTGCAAGGAATTTTAGTTGGTTGACTAGTGCGCCCCCAAGTGCAAAGATGACTCAGTTTGAAATCTTTAAAGCGCAAGGAGAATCCTTGGGACTCTCCGGAAAAGAACTAATTGAGTACATTCAAGAGGAGCAAAGAAAAGAGGAAGAAAAAGAAAGAGTAATCCGACAAGAGCAACGAGAAGAAAAAGAAAGAGTAATCCAAAGAGAGGAACGGATAAGACAAGCTGAGCTTCAGATTGAATTAGCTCGGATTAAAGCAGAAGTTCAAAGAAAAAAGGTAGAAAAAGAAAGAGAAGAGAGGAACGGGAAAGAGTAATCCAACGAGAAGAACGAGAAGGAAAAATACAACGAGAAGAACGAGAAAAAGAAATCCAACGAGAAGAAAGAAGGACGGACTCGCGCTCCTTCCTAGGAAAGCTGACAAAGTTTCCGAGCCCCGTAAAACCCCAAAACTTCTTTCCCCAAAACCAACAACGGGACTCCAAACCTCCCGTTAAGACTTCTCCTCCATCTCTCTTCCCGAAGCGACCAACCATATGCTTCACCTGTGGTGTAGAAAACCACATGAGCTGGAATTGCCCCCAAAATTCTAGGCTTAAAAGCGGACCAGCCCACCAAGTTCACCAGATTAATGCAACCCCGGCTCCCCCGGTGGTGCAGACCCAAGCAGAAACTTCTCCCCCTCCGTCAGGCCACCAGGTAAATTTTGTTTTTGGTAAAAGTTCATCGGGAACTTTGAAATATGAGGAGGGCAGCGTGGACAGCTGTCGAGTATCGACTCTCGTCAGGGACACAGGATGTACGTGTTTCATCGTGTCCGACGAACTCCTCCCAGTGGCCTCTAACCACGAAAAATTTGCGGTGGTATATGACCAACTTGGGCGGGCGAACCGATTCCCCGTCGCTAGATGTTACCTGCAGTGTCAATATTATAATGGCTGGGCTGAAGTCATTGTAGCACCCATAAAATTCTGTTCCGTACTTATAGGACAGAGCCCCCAAGTAAGTTTCGACCCTGTGTTTCAGGCCGCCCTTCCTCAAGGCCGAGATAAGAAAGAAGCCCAGGAGCTCGTCCCCATCAGAACCCCGATACCGTCCGATTTCTCGGAGACCCCTAACCAGGACTTTAGGACGGAAAATGAGGAGTGTGAATCACTAACACCCTTAGGTGATAAGGCCCAAGACAAGGTCACGGAGACTGTCCCTGGACCCCAAGAAAAAAAGAACCCCCAACGCGCCCATGGAGATACCTTCGTAGAACTGGACGAAGCATCGGCGCTTGAAGAGGATTGCCCCGCGGAGTCCCTTAATGTAATCCAGACAGTGTGCATCCAACCTGATGCCGATTACCCTCCTCCTTCCCTACCAGGCGAGTCTTTGGAACCCTCTGACCTGGATAGTGACGCGCAGCTGACACCACGTCAGAAGAGTCAGCTACAAGAACTAATTAAATGGAGTCACCATTTACCCGCCCTATTAGCTCTTTTCGAGCAACTGCGTGAAAATGGCCTCACCATTGGCCTCCGCAAATGCCATGTTTCCCACGAAACCATCAAATATTTGGGTTTCAAAATAGGACAAAGCAAGTTAGGTCCCCACGAGAACAAGATTAAGGCAATCGCCCACATGCCCCTCCCGATTACAAAGAAGCCATTAAGATCGTTCCTAGGATCAGCTTCTCCCTATCAGCGATTTGTTCCGAATTTCGCTGCAATTTTGGCCCCCCTATGCCCCCTTCAGGAAAAGAATTTCCCCGATCGTTTACGTTGGAATGATGTCGCTGTTTCCCATTTTAATCAGCTCAAAAGTAAGTTCATTTCTGCCCCCATTTTAAAGTTGCCCAACCCGGAAAAATCCTTTGGGATTAAGACCGACGTGATCAACGAGGGCATTGGAGGTGTACTCCTTCAATACGTGGATGACAGAACGAGTCATCCAGTTGCATATGCTAGTCGTCAATTATTACCACGCGGAAAGAGATATGCCACTAGAGAAAAGATAGCTCTATCAATTATCTGGGTCATAGACAAATTCAAGCTGTACTTGATAGGTAAAGAATTTCAAATAGGAACCGACCACCGTCCGTTAGCCTATATTAGGAATTTGAGACACTCAAACGGCCGCATCATGCGCTGGAGTTTACTCTTGCAAGAGTATCAGTTTAAAATAAATTAGATAAAAGGTTCCGATAACCAGGTCGCTGACGCCCTCAGTAGAAATGCGTTACCGAATAGCGTAGAATAATTGTATTCATAGGATTAGTATCTCCATGTAGGTATATACCGTCTTGTACGACTTAATTTAAGATTCTTTTGCAATATAATTAATTAATGTATATGTCTGAATTTTGTAACGCTCAATGTCTAATTTTTGTATGTATATATATTTGTTCTTATTAATTTACGTATAAATTATTTTGTCCCGTATGTACTAAGTTTATATCATTTCATTGTTCCATGCCCTTTTTTTTTCTTTGATTAAGTTGTATTAAAGGTTATTTTCTCCTGTAATCTAAAGATCAAAATAATCATATGTATTGAGGTAATACTAGTTAGGTGCAGGAAGGTACGGTTGGTACAAGAAAACGAGTTCCCCACAACGGAGCTCTATCGTTGTCCCTTCTCTCTTTTTTTTTCGAAGTGACAACTTCCCCTGGAATGGAGGGGTGTGATAGAACGTGTTGAAGCTGCGTTTAATTTCAACTCCTACCCCGTATTATTTAAAACCACGATGCTGCCCACGAGCATCTTCGATTCGAGGCTTGGAGTCTTATCTCAGCTACCGGATGCCAATGTTTAAACAAGGAGGTTATCGTCCCCCCGTTCGCCCCCATACGCCGACCTCGCCAGATCGAGTTAGGCTTATGAACAGATAAGGCATTGTTCCCCGGCCCGGCTGTGCGTTCCCTCCAAGCTTCCACTCCATTTTCCCCCACGCCAAGGAGATGTCCTGGCTATTTATATGGAAACTTTACCACTAAGATCAGATTGGAGATCCAGATTTTCGTCGCGAAACATCACCACGACCCTCTCTCCCTTTGTGCGCCAAGGGACCTCGACCTCGAGATTCACCATCACTTGTCCAGAAGGAGGACAATATTCCTTGAGTGCCAAAGGTTCGAGCCTTTCCGACGCCAAGTCCCGAAGGCTTCCCCCCCCCCTGTTGTTCAAGGAGAACAGCATTAGAACAGCCATTGTTCGTTTTGAGCCCTTCGCCAAGAAACGGTTCTCACCCCCCCCCCTGTTGTTCAAGGAGAACAGCATTAGAACAGCCATTGTTCGTTTTGAGCCCTTCGCCAAGAAACGGTTCTCATCCCCCCCCCTGTTGTTCAAGGGAGAACAGCATTAGAACAGCCATTGTTCGTTTTGAGCCCTTCGCCAAGAAACGGTTCTCATCCCCCCCTGTTGTTCAAAGGAGAACAACATTAGAACAGCCATTGTTCTTGAGCCCGTAGACAAGAGACGGTTCTCATTCCCCCCTTTGTTCAGAAGAGAACAAAGTAGAACAGCCATTGTTCTTCAAGCCGTTCGTCGAGTAACGGTTCTCCTTTCCAAGACGCCTCGTCAGGATCCTTTTATCCCCCCCCCCTTCGGCTGGAACTCGCCAGCGGACCGAATATTCCTTCAAGTACCTTCCACTGCACCCTAATGAAAAGTTACGTAAGCCAAACGTCACCTTTTGAGTATTGATCCCTTTTTGTCAATTCTATCCTGTTCTTTAAATTGTTTATCGAACCATCCCATCTCTTTAACTCTATATTTGTTTTACCTTTTTTAATCCCTTAAATCCTTGGATTAGCCCGAGTCTCCACGACCCTTTCCATTCTGTTTATGTCAATATTTTCCGTTTTTGTGTATTGTTTATAGTTATTATTAATAAAACTCTATTTTATTAATGATAGCAATATTATTATCCTTGAGCTCAGTTCCACTTCTTAAGCATTTTGAAGATACATAATATCGGCCGCCAGACAGTAAACGCACTCTAAAGATAATTAAGGAAGTTCCCTCAACGAATAGTGTTATATATAGTATCGTCGGGAATCATTCTACGACAGATGTTATGGCGAAAATAGATTTGCTGCAATCTCGTGAGACACATTGTGAATTTTTAATCACATTCTAGTGTATCATATAGCATTTTGAAGTGATTATTTTTCTTAATTAAAATAAAATATGTAAATTTCATATTAACCAATTTTAAAGAAAATATAATTGATTTAAATAGCATTTGGGGATGAGGCTTATATGTCTGAAATCTAAGGTTAGTTTTTCGAATTAGGAATATTACGAGTTGTTTTTTTTAATTTAGGGGTTTGTGAGGGTGCAACCCCACACAATTGAGGGTCCGAATGGGGAGCGAAGCCCCCCATTTCGAAATACCTTAAAAATGATATATAATATAATATGATGCAAAAACATTGTCTACATTCAACCCCCAAAATGGTTGATTCGATTCAAGAAGTCTTTTGAATAACGAAGTGTAGGTTTTTATCCAGTGAAGAGCGCTTGATGACACAGGTTCGAATCCAGCTCCTTTATTCATTTTCTTATAACAGTTAAATAGTTTGCCCCTATTTTTCTGTTACTATATCTCCCATTTTGTTTCTTAAGATTTAATGGTACAGGTAATAATAAATTCCTTAGCGTTTTTCCAGGTTGTGTTACCAGTTTTCACTTCTTTGGGCCTTTAAAATACATCTATTATATATCACGTGTCATGTGATTTTCAAGTATATATATATATATATATATATATATATATGTCGTAGAATGACCCTTGGCTTTGATCACTCTACGCTTTGACACCCTTTTAGTAGCGGTATGCTTTAAGGGGCGTGAGTTACTTCTATGATGAAGTAGGCTTTGTTCTAAGAGTGCTATTTTAGTGGTTTAGTCCTTAAGGAAGAGCTATTTTTAAACACATAAGGATAAGAGGAAACACCAGAATCTACCAAAAATAAACATGTATTTTAAATTAAATATTACAAACCAACAGTAAAAGCATTTCTATATTTGGCCTCAAAGAATTTTAAATGACAAAACATAAACAAGTAGGCTTTCAATAAACAAACCAATTGCCAATTAGTATTTTTATCACGACCCTATTTGTTTAGCATAAAACATTAAATTAATGTACTGTCATCTACAAACACATATGACCTAGGTTCAAGAATAATGGTTTCTACTCTCCTTTAAAACGTGGGACGTACTAAACTTCTACTATCGCAATAGAGATATAAATGTTATTGTTAACTTACAGGTAGGTATTAGGGATTGCCGGATGTCGCTGGAGGACTTATCTCTCGCTTTGAAGTGTTGCTTCGTCGCTGCTTGAATTTTCGAGGAGGGATTGCTTGTCGCCTGTGCCGGGTGATGATTCTTCAACGTAATTAAAGAACGGGAGCTCGTTGGGGCAGGGTTCTTCTCCTCTCACTCTTTCGGTGCTTGAGATGTGAGATTCACTCGAGTGTGAGCGGCTTTGCTTTTCTTCAGTCGGGCTTCTTTGCAGACGGAAAAAGCTTCTTCGGTATGGCACCGATATAAAACTTGACTATTTAGGTTAATACGGCCCTGAAAGGGGGGGGGATCGATTTTCTCAATCTGATCCTATCGTTTCTCACGGAAATAGTCTTGTATGGCTGAAGGATCGATCTTTACGAACTAATCTTTCTTCTGGCGAATCAACTTCTAATAATCTTCTTGTCTAGCCGATGGATCGATCTTCACGACCTAATCCTACTCTGGCGTATCGACTTCAGATAATCCCTTTCTCTTTCTTTGCGGGGCTTATTTATAGGCGGATTGCCGCCCCATCTAAAGAAGGAAGTGACCAGGCCACAGATGCAAAAGGGGGGGGGGAGCGAATGGTGAGTTAGCATCTGGGGAGAGCGAGAATTCCTGAGGTGGCACTGGGGTGCCCAAGTCAGCTCGCAAATTATAGGCTCGTAACCGCACCGCTACTTGGCGTGCCTTCTGACTCGCACCGTTTTTTTTTTCCTAACCACGGGTTTATGGGTCTCGTAGGTCATGCGATCGTTAGAGCGTCGTTTAAGGACCTTAGGTGGTCGCCTTCAAACATATGTTAGCTCCAACTGCCCACAGCGGCGAGGAGATCACACATGGTAAGCATTTTCGCCGGCTACCTTTCCCACGCTTCTCCTCATGAAGGGAGGGGGGCTTGAATGTACCTATACTCCTCCAGGAGGCTTAATGTAGCCATTTCTCCACAATATATATATATATATATATATATATATATATATATATATATATATATATATATATACCAGGCTACTCAGATTAAAATTTAAAATCTAAAAAAAAGGGGGGAAATTTAGTTTAGAGTTCCTTTTAAGATTATTATAATTGGTGAAATTCAGAAAATTTATAAAAATTTAAATGGCTGCTTTTTTTTTATTTTAAATTTTAATCTTAGTAGCGAAGCTCAAGCTCCCCTCGTAGGGGGGGAGAGTGGCGAAACCATTGCCTAGTTGATATTATAAAAGAATTATTAGAAATAACTTTGATAAAAAAACATAAGTCATAACCTGTTTCCATAAATCTCTTATGAATGGAATAAATTGTAGTGTGATGGGCAAGTTGGCGTCTCATAAAAAGCATGGAGTTGTTTTTAAGTTTCGGTTGGAGATTGTAAACTTCCTGCCAGGCAGCGATTTTACACTTCATTTTCAAAGTCAAATGATCACTTATTTTGACCAAATGTAGGCTTCAACCTATATACCAACAAATTCTAATTTAGTAAACTATATTCTACTACAAAATTGAAGTCCTCAGTTTAAAATCTGAAAAAATAAAAAATAAATAAAATGTAACAGGACTTTTGAATGACTCCGTACTTTTCATTATCAATTCTATTTTGCTATTAAAATAGAATATTATTAAATCTTGGTATAAATGTTCATATATATATATATATATATATATATATATATATATATATATATATATATATATATATATATATATATATATATATATATTATTTTAGATGCATAACAGTTATATGTATATTAATTTAAGACGACAAAACTCACGCTACCATTAAAAACTGAATAACTGTTATATTTATTTAATGCATGAAATAATGTTTCTGTATATAAGAAGAAATCATTTGGAAATTTTATTGGTTTAATTATGGAAGATGCTGAAAGCAAATGTCTTCCATTTTTTTAGAAGATTGCTACGAAACTTTTTAATGGTAGCGCGAATTTTGGTCTATCCAAATCTAACACTGGACTACTAACATCATCATTGGCCGTACGCGCTCTTGATGCGGTAGCCTTTTCTGGTCCACAAAATTAGATCGATGTGTGTGTGGGTCGTTTACGGGCGACGTCTTAGCGTTACTCTCATTCATTATGGTTTTGGCACTTTACGCACAGATGCCCTTCATAACTCAAACCCTCCTTATTTATTTGGGCTTGGGAAGACGCTGAGTGGGGCTGGCTTGCCCCTCCAGTGGCTAACCTTTTCATCAATTATGTGTCTAAGAAAAAAGTCTACGCGCGACATTATTTGGCCCCATAACGTCAACGCGCAGGGTCGTTGGACGAATACCATCAAGCTTGCCACGAATTCCAATTATAAACCTGTCAGTCCCGAACAAAATAAAGAAAATCTATTTCGAACGTCTTTATCATTGGCTTACACTTAAATGAAGCAGGTTAATTTTTTTAGAAGACAAAGGTTTGGACTCTAAAACCTCACAAAAGTTTGCTTATTTTCTAGGTGGAAAGGCAAGAAAAATCTTTTACCGGAAATTGCTCAAATAATTTAACTTTGCTTTACTCGTTTATAGGGAATACAGTTATTTCATCCTGCTAAAGATTAAAATTGAAAATCTATTTTAGAAATAACCGATAACAACTTCGAATATTTTTAAAAATAGCAGCCATTCCTAAATTTTAATAAATTTTCTGAAGTTCCTCATTTGTAATTCTTTTTCTTATAAAAAAATTCCAAAACATTCGATATTTATATTAATTTATTAATTTTTCTGAATTTTACCATTTGATTTTATAAAATTCTAAAGTTAAAATATACTCTTACGATAAACTAATGACGATGGGTCGGGGCCCCTCGCACTTAGTCCAGGCCCCACCCCAACTCCCCGGACCATCGCAAGAGCAGACCCGCCGCCTCCCGGGGTCTCTATTTTTACATAAACCTATTTAGTCGCGTGCGACTGTATATCTCACTATGTCTGTCGGTCGGTCGGTCGTCGGTCTCCGTTTTGCATTTTTCTTGTTTTGGTAATAACATTGTAACTATTAAGCCGATTCTAACAAAATTTGAAACCCTTATGTTGTTGTACATTATCTGGTGCTAAGGTCCTCCCAACATTAGCCGGGAAATTAAACGGGCAATAACATCAAAACTATTTGGCCGAATCAAACGAAATTTGAAACCCTTATATTGATTTACATTCTCTTTTGAATGATATAATTCACAAGTTTCTCACAAGGTTAGCCCGGGAATTATTTTTTTGGGGGGGAAATAACATCATAACTATTCGGCCGATTCTAACGAAATTTAAAACCCTTATGTTGTTTTACATTTTCTCTCGAATTATATAATTGTCAAGCTCCTCCCAAGGTTAGTTCGGGAATAACTGAAAGTTTTGAAGGTCGTAAAGTCATAAATCAGAATAAGTGAAAGCACGCTCCTTTGGTCAGAAGACCTTGTTTTTTTTAAAGGAAAAGAAATCCTGAAAAATTCACGTTTGGTCTTTAACTAATCTCAGATGGTGAATCGATTTACTAAGTAGGATGCCTACCCTCTACTCAGAATTGACAAAATAGCTAACTATCAATTTTTTAGTACATTATCAGGACTATCTTGGGGTTGTACTTTTTTATCAGTACCCCTTAAAATGAGAACAAATTTTACACCGACTTCGAAGCATGCTTAGCTATATCAATTCCGACGAATTAAATTTGGAGTTACTAATTAAACATTCTACTTTCGACGAGTTATTAACAAGTATTGTCGCATATTTATGCGAAATTTTTATTACCTAACGATTTCGCTAATACGAAGCAACCCTTACTTTTCCCTTGTCCCTTTTACGATGGGACGAGAAGGGAAATTTCGGAGGGCCCTGATTAATGTACTTCGTTGAATCGGTTCATTCTACTTTTGCAAGTTAAGTAGTCGCGATCCCAATCTAAATACATTTAAGGGTGACTATCACGGTGTTGTTAAATTGTGGGGGAGCAACTTCCATTTGGGAGATTGTATCAAGTGTTAATATAAAGTTAAATCAATCGAGTATTGAAAAGTGTATATAGTGCAAATATAAGGTTAAATGAATTGATTGCATGTTTATAATTAAGTGTAAATTTAAAGTTAGAGAAATTGAGCGCCTTTTTCTCCCGCCCTTACAAGCTTCTAATTTCAGGAAAAGACGGCGGTGCAGTTGTGTAGTGGGAATAAATAATATCCTACAAGTCTAAAACTAAAATCCTATCTAATACCTATATTACTATATGTGGAATAACTAAAAGAGAGAGCAAGGTAAATCGTATTAGATTTCTTGAAATCAAAAAAGAGTGAATTTGAAAATCATGTACGAGAAGAGTGCGTGGTCTGCTGTTTCATCACTTTTCTAGGTTACACTTTTTCCGATGGGCAAATAATGCCAAGTCCAGAGCGCCTTCAACTGTTGAAGGAGCTTCTTCGTCCACCTGATCAAATGGCATACTTGAAAATGACTCAGACTAATTTTCTTATTATGCTCGATCGATTGCTGTTTGTTTTTTCTTAAAAATGTCGACCACTCGTTCAGACCACACTTTTCCCATTTGCCGCAAAGCAGTATGAAAGGTATTTCATAAAATGATAAAAAAAAATCGAATTCTCCGTTGTAACCGTAATTGACGAGCCTGTTACTTTCACCCTGAAAACGGATGCTTCATAAAAGCTATCCCCCTTAACCAAGCTGGATGTCCTGTCACCTTTTTGTTAAAGTCATTAAGTACTAGCATAGGTTACTGTGGAGGAGTTAAAAAAGTGGCGCGATTTCTTGGTCGGTATATTATATTTTCAAATCCAGATAAGTTGAGAAAATAAAAAACGACCAAACACATAGATGTAGGATCGAACTTTCTTGTTATAATTTTAATAGAGGTCGTTTTAATTGTCAAGCCTTGTCTCAACTACATAAATCTCTCTGTCATCTTGGTCTAACTAGATTGGTACACTTCGTGCCCATGCAATATCTTCCATATTCGGTGAAAGAAATTAAGTAGATGACATCTTCCTATTTAATCTGTGCCGAGTGTAAGCCGCGATTCTACCAGCCAGAAAAAAGGCATACATTTGTTTAAGGCTGCCACCCCTTTCGAAATGGTTAGTATTTATTTTAAAGAACAATTGTTATTTAACCCAACAAATCGTTATTTACTTACAGTATTTAAAAAAGATTCTCCTACCACCTTCACTTTTTGCGGACATTCTCCAGTGTTGTATGATGTTTGAGCGAACACTGCTATATTTTCAATTCCAGATTTTATTAAGACTGACATGGGAATCTCTTTCGTATGCAAAGAAATTCGTTATTTTCTACATTGTGTTGGATGTTAGTACAAGTTCTATAACCCGTACAACTAGCGTGAGAACGGTTGGTGTGACTTGTACAGCTACATAATTTGGAAGGTCACAACACTCGTATTAAAGTCTCGGAATCTCCCACTTGATCAATGGGAGGTTGTTTTGTAGGATATATGGTATGACCGGATCTGATTTCTAGCTATTTTTTGGCTATTTTTCTAGCTATTTTTTTAAGCTCACTCAAATCATATGTGAGTCAATAAAACGATTTTTCAGAAATGGGGGGCTTCGCACCCCATACCCCCCTTTAACTCTTGTTGAATACACTATGATAATGGTAAATATGTACTTACTTTAGGCCGGTGGATAAAGTTTAGCTGCGCTAATCCAGAACTGGTGGAATCGCTCTTTCACGTCAGGAATCTTCTTTATAAAAAGAACGTTGGCGAGATACTTGTCCATATGTGCCTCTCTCCGTCCATAGTGGGGCACATTGGCTTTCTTATCCCTCCACACTCTTTCTATGTTTTGCGTGTTGGCACCAGTTTCTGGCTCCACGAAATTCTGGAAGTGGTTAACGGTTAGATGAGTGTATCCTTCAGATCATAATTCGACGGGGACAATGAAATTTTTTCGATTCACGTTCAAACCCTCTAAATAACCACTGGCCTTTCCCTACACGACCCCGGTTATACTTCCACTTGCCGAATTTCTACAGTTTTGCCGGGACCTCCAAGTTGTGATGCAAAAGTTTCGAAATAATTTAAAAGAACTTCCGGCAAAAGCTAAACCAATCAACGAGTATTGTTCAGCCTACGCCCGTATGCTCGGTTATTACCCACATTGGGACCCTGTTCACGATAAACCAAAACACGACCATTACTATTTTTTTGATGGAGAGGCATGAACCAGCGGAAATGTCCCTTTGCGAACGCTCGATTCATATTTACATCGTTCTTAGTCGCCACCCGCGCCAATAAAATATTTATCGCATCGAAATACCCAATTTTTTTTCTATTTCAAGTTAGGCTTCACAAGTAGGGCACTCGCGTATAGTTTTTAAAAGCCCATGGCTTAATAAAATTGCGATAAATTTATCGCTATCGGCTAGAACAACACCTAAATGGTGAAAATTTAAGGAACAAACTTCACATGTAAGAGACATCTTGACTAATGGCGCGAATCATTGTTGGTTGGAGTTTAAATATGTCAAGCGTAGCTGGAAAGGTACAGTCGCTTCGATATATTCGATTTCGGGAATGTGAGTTTCTTGAAGGTCAAATTTATCCTAATAAAAACATTATTACTGAATGGTTTGTTTTGGAAAAATAATACAAATGAGATAGATAAGCAACTACATACAAAAACAGAAAATCAAAGAAAAACTTACTTATTATCAGTATTAAAAGCACAAAAGAATACAAATAAGATAGATAAGCAACTACATAAATAAAATAGAAAATAAAAGAAAAAATACTTATTACCAATATTAAAAGCACAAAATACTTGAAAAAAATAAACGCTTCTGATTGGTCAATGACGGAGCTGAATATAGATCTGTGATTAGTCAGTGAAATAGCAGAGAAACACTACAAATAGCCCCCCAAATAGCTAAAATCGCATCCACAAGGCATTACGAACGTAATGAACGTGGCCCTGAACACTGGCTACTTCCCTGATTGATACAAGGTGGCAAAAGTCATCTTTATACCAAAAAGGAAATAGGTGCCTGGACAGCCGATAGACTAAAGTCCCATTTTCCTCTTGGAAATCATCGGTAAGATTCTGGAAAAGATTCTAGCCAACAGGGTTCAGAAACAACTCGAGGAGAAGGGGGGCCACAACCCACAACAGCATGGGTTCCGGAAGAAACGTGGAACAAACACCGCACTCACCCTCCTAACCGAGAAAATCGCCAAGTGCCGAGCGGAAGGAAAGTACACTGACATCGTACTCAGGGACATACAAAAACCTTCGGCAAGGTCTGGCTGAGGGGCCTTCAATATAAGATACTGAACCTTCAGCTAGACCTGATTCTGGAGTGCATTATCTGCGACTTCGACATGGAACGGCGCGCCAGAATCATGATTGAGGGTCACCAAGGACCTGAGTTTCTCCTCGAGGCCGAAGTCCCGCAGGGCAGTTGTCTGAGCCCCCTCCTTTACCTAATCTACACAATAGATTTACCAACCCCGATAAAGGAGGACTCATTATATCTCCAGTTCGCGGATAAAATAACCCAGGTGATCCCTGGTACATACAGGAATCCCAGGGATCAGGCTCAAGAGACTGCTAATGAAATCAAAAACATTAATGAGTACGAGAGTAAGTGAAAGATCCGCACGAATAGCAGAAAATTCAAGATCCTCGCCCTCGGTCGCAGAAAAACAGCAGACGTGACAATAGGGGAACTGATATTTCCCTATCACCAAGAAGGGACCGTTTTGTGGCTTTACATCACCCTCACCAGGTATGGACATCACTTCAAAACGTGGGAAATTCTTGCGAAGTTAGAACTATCCAAACTTCACAGATTCAGGAATATGAGCTCTAACAATATCAGAAAGTTATATCTCATCCACATCTGACCAACACTCATATACCCCGCGGTGATGGTCCAAACCCTAAGTAGGAATCGCTTGAGGCGCTTACAAATAGTTCAGAACAAGGCGTCTCTCTACATTAATAAACATAGAAGGCGAGACCGAATTCCCCAAAGACAACTCCACCGAAGAGACGCCCTGCCCCCTTTTAATCTGGTGACCCAAAGTTTGGCCAAAGGAACTTGGGAGAGGATCTTTAATGAAACGGCGCCTGAACTAGCGGAGGATATAAAAATCCCAGCGAACAAAAGGGATAAAGTGAGCAGAAAGAGGCGATTTCCTAGCTCGAGACAATGCTCAGAGGAGCAGTTGGCACCGTGGTTCACATAAAAGACCGCACTGAACAAACAATTACATACACGATATATTAACAAATACACTCACAAACACGAACGAATGTGTAGCATGCAAGATAATTAAATGTATAAAGTAGAATTAGACCCTTTAACAACTTCATTTAGTATTACTCTGGAAAAAAAAAAAAATAAAATAAAAATAATAAAAATATATATAGAAAATAGTATATAAAATAAATAAATAAAAACAAATTTTATCTCTCTTAAAATAAGTATAATATTAAGGAAAAAAAAGGTTGCAAATTATGTATAAAACAAAAGCTTGAATGCGTTAAAACACAAATTAAGATACACACAAAAATACAATTACAGGATTGAAGGTAATATAAAAGAAAAAAAAAGAATAAGAAATCTAAACAAATGAAAAGTGTAGCCCTCACTACCAGGGCAAACCCTACAAACTCTCTTCACCCACAATCTATCATCTCATCTTCCACACTAATCTTTTTCCTAACTATTATTCATCAAGCATCAAGCAAGAATCGCATCCGGTCATAGTCTGAACAATTACTGGATATATTACATTCTATTCATTGGTTACTCTCTCCCGCTACAAATGCAACACGAACATCCAGTAGACGCTCTATTCCGCCATGGTTCTTTACATACTCCATACTCCTGAACCTGTTCTTTTACAAGGGCATATAAAGAGGTCTTCCAAGTTGGCCCTCTTACAGAGGCAGTCATCCCTCAATACACCCATGTTGGCGTTGCCGACGTTAGAGAAAGATCCGTTAGTCTGCGTGAGTTAACTCCGCGAGGAGAGGTGAATATTTTCGAACCTTCGCTGCATCCTTGTGACAACTGTAGTAGCCAATAGTCTTGCCTTGACTGAAGAACCTGGTACTCAAAATGAAAGCATTCTTAGTGAGAGTCCCAAACAAATAAAGTTGATTCTTTAGAGTCATATCCATATCTTCATCAATCTCATTATCAGAAACCCTGTTAACAGATTGATTTACTAAAGAATTTTAATATTACTAAGCTTTGGGGGTAATATTAAAAATGTTACTACTATATTTACTGTGTATATTGATTTAAAAAAAGAAGAGAAAATTGCCATTCTCTATTTCGAGGAGAGAAAAGGCACGGATATACTAATGCTACTTTTTTATCCTTTCTTTCCCAGCATGCTATGCTTTACTAAATGAAACCAGCATGTAAAAAGGAGTCAGTGCGGCACACACTGCACGCCACCTAAAATCTCCATTACGCAGAACCGTAGGACACGCCTACGATAAGCTAAACCGAACATCACCAGTGGTCTGCTCTGGTTTTTAAATGTGAAGTCTAGTGACATACTGTCCATCACGCTGTTTGTTTCTTTAAGAACGCCTGCATGACGGCTCTTGGGGCCAAAAGGAAATGGAGAAAACACTGCGCAGCTGTCCTTTCAAATACAGGACATACTTTTCCCTGCAACCGCTAGGGTCAGATCTGTCTGCTACGCATCGGTCTCTTCGGTGACCAGCGAGTCTTCAACAGAAGTGGGCAACCCTTTCCTAAATGTCCCTTCGGGAAGCATAGACGTGGAAAACTTTTTTGTCTACTTGCTTATCGCTACCTTTTTATTTTTACTACTTCCAAACAGCTGCGAATTTTGTCAGTTGTGCTTCTGATTGTAATGATATTATATGTAGTAGTAGGTAAACAATGGCGGATCCAGGATAAAAATTGGGGGGGGGGGGCTAACTTGAATTTACCCCTCTTGATTAGTCTGAGAAAAGGGCATTTATCATTAATAATGTTTTTTTACACAACACTGATAATAAATAAAAGTAACTCACAGAGGAGTGAGCACTAACTCTCTCAAATCCAATTTCTCCCCCACATATCAAAAAATTATGAATTCTAGTTTATTGTAGTTTTGAGATGTCAGCTAAGGTATAATACTTAACTTAATAATGATTTTTGATATTTACTTGTATTCTAGACATATCATACAGGGTGACCCCCCAAAAAAAACGGGCCCCAACTTTCGATGGCCTCATTTCTTAATTTTCTGCAAGATTGAATGAAACTTTGGTGATAACTAGTTTATTGTGTTTACAAACATCATATCGAAACATGAGAGTCTTTAGACTTTTCTTCTTTATTCTAGAGCACGTGTTCGAGATGACCTCCATTTATCTCTGTGCATTTCTTGAGGCGCAGCACAAAGTTGTCCATGACGTCCTTACAAACCGACCGACTAATGGCTCTGATCTCCTCCCTGATGGCTTCCTTGAGTTCCGTGGTGGTCTTGGGTCTCCCTATATACAGCCTACCTTTAATGTAGCCTCAGAGAAAGAAATCTGGAGGACTAAGGTCTGGGCTGTGAGGTGCCCACTCAAAATCAGTCTTGAGACTGATCACACAGTCACCAAAGTTCTCTTTCAGCCAATCTCAGGACAGATTTGAGGTATGAGAGCTTGCCCTTTCTTTCTGGAACCAGAACTTTCCCATAAGCGACAAAAACAGGGTCTACAGCTCCCTCTTGAAGCTTTTGAGGACCTCAACATACCGCTCCTTGATGACTGTCACTGTCGCGCCAGATTCCTCGAAGAACAATGGTACTATGATGCCTCTGGCTGAGATTGCAGTCTATACCGTGCACTTAGGGGAGTGTAAGGGCTTAGTGGCTGCCTCATTTGGTCTGGAGGTCCCCCAGAGGACATTTGTCTTCGAGTTTACTTTTCCTTCAAGATGGAAGGGAGATTCATCTGAGGTCTAAAGGAGGTTAAGGAAAGTTGGGGTCTCCTGAATCTTCTCCAGTATCTTGACTGCCATAGCCTTTCTCTGCTCCTTGTCTGAGGCTGTAAGTGTCTGCATCGTCTGTATTCTGTATGGGTAAGCCTTTACATCCATTACTAGCATTCTCCTGCAAGTCTTGCGGAATATACGGAGGGACTAACTTCGCTTGCGCACAAAGCGTTTGGGACTCTGCTGAATTGACTCTCTCACGGTCTTGACCAGCTCAGCTGTAGGCTTCCTGAATGGCTTGGACGGTTGTCACTAGCTGCATTGAGGTTCTCAACTGTCCCATAGTTCACGAAGTGGTTCACTTAGTCCTGAATTCTGCTTGGAAGGGGCTTTTTCACATTGAATCTGATGCGCGAAAGTGTCTTGCACTCTCTTGAACGAGCCTGTCTTGTAGTAATGTTTGACGCAGTATATTCTTTGCTGGAGCTCTCATTGAGATCTAGTTGTGTTCACAGGCGTTGCTTCTGTTTTATACATATATTCTATACTATTGCATAGCTTTTTATGTATATAAGAATACAAGAATGGCTTGTAACAGAAATATAAACATAAACGTGTCTAAAATTTGGGAGACTTCACCCCCCACCTCCTTGAATCCGCTCCTGGTTAAATGGTATTTGTGATTTTCAAGACATACGAGGGGCGGTCAATAAGTTTTGCAAATCGGTAGGGCAAAATAGAGGGAGAGGGATGGCTGTTTGTGAAGGTGTTAAGACAAGTTATGACAAGTCAGGACCTGCAGCCGCACGCTCTTGCCTCGTCTATTTAAGAAGCAGTAGCTGATCGCAGATCGTCTGTTGAGCACCGCGCAGTGATCGAATTTTTAACCAAGGAAGGCAAGATGCAAAAGAAATCCATGAACGCATTGTTGCAGTGTACACCGACACCGCCCCTTCCTATGCAACCACTGCTCGCTGGAATAGGGAGTTCCGCCATGGTCGTGAGTCCCTTGAAGATGACCCCCGTCCAGGACGCCCGTCAGACGTGACCAACGAGGACATTGTGGCCCGTGTGGAGAAGATGATCCTAAAAAATCGACGGGTGAAGGTCGAAGAAATCGAGCGAGAACTTGGAATATCACATGGGAGTGTTATCAACATCATCCACGACAATTTGGCCATGACCAAGGTCTCTGCCTGTTGGGTCCCTAGAAACGTCACGCCCCTGATCGACTTCAACGTCGTCAAAGTTCACAAGGCCAGAGTTGCACAAGCTGCCCTGCGCTAGTGCGGATTCGAGGAGCTCAACCATGCCCCCTACAGTCCAGATCTGGCCCCTAGCGACTACTTTTTATTCCGCCAGCTCAAGGCTGCACTGCGTGGACACCAGTTTGGGGACGAGGAAGATGTCCAGCTCGCCTTCCAGGAGTGGATTGAACAGCAGTTGGAAGATTTCTGGTTGTCGGGAATTCGAAGTCTCAGGGACAAGTGGCGCAAGTGCATTGAAGTCGAGGGTAGTTGTATTGAAAAATAATAAAACACTTTTTCTCATATCTCGTTTTCTTATATCCGAATTGCAAAACTTATTGACCGCCCCTCGTATGTCTCATGTTGCTCTTGCTGCATTTCTGATGAACGTTGGGAAGTCCGGTCCCAGTCGTCTGGCAGCATTTCATATAAACATCAACCTCCTGTTCCTTTGGGCAAATTCATTGATTACTCTGTCTATTCTAACGTAAATTTTGTGGTGAACATCGATCAGCACCAGGCCGTTGAGGCATTCTTAACCTATATTATTCCTTAAATACGTTTTCAGTCGCCTAAGACCCAAAAATGAATGCATGGCCTCCTTGTTCGAGATTGGGAGATGGATCAGGAGGAACCTGACTAGTTTGAGATATACTAGCGTCTGAGTGTGAGCGAGAACATCTCCAACGGAGTCAAACTCTATTGTTGATGAAAACTAGCACTCTGATTCCGCCTTGACGAGGCTCAAGGCCTCGATATCAGCCTCGTAGACTTTGGCCGCCACCAGTAAAGCAAGAACTTATCCGTGGAAGTAGCTGAACCGATGTTTTATATTGAAGTCGTTCCCGAACCAGATCTGCAACTCAGTCAACACTTGGTCAAAAACGGGACATCGACAGATCAGCGGTAATATTCCTCAGCTGTTTGGCAGGGTATGTTCGCTCGCTGCGTTTGCTGCCTACAAACTCGAGGTTCAGAAATGGTGTCATGTGACGTCGTGGAAGCTGGTCAGTGCACCATTGTGGGTCTGGTTGAGATATGTCTCCACTTCACCGATCATAGGGTATGCTGAGAAGAGTCCGCGCCTGGAGGTAAAGTTGTTTTGTTGTACCTAGCTAGGCAAAGGGTGGTAAGCCATTGCACGCGTTCCCAAAGTGGCACACTTGTAAAGTTTTTGACACGTGAAGCTCAGGACAAACTTAAGGAATTGGAATCTAAATTGATCATATGGATTTTGATTTCGCATTATTGAAATATATTTATATTATGGCGAGCTCCATCGATGAAATTGATAGAAAAAACAAACAAACATGCTAGTTATTTAGGACAACTAACCTTTAGCACCAGTATTATATTTAAGTTAATTATTTTGCATCATAGCTTTGTCAACTGAAAGTTAAAAAAATATAAAATATTTTATTCAATATTGCGAATTGCAGACAGGAGTTGCAAAAAATATTTGCCCGTTTTGGGCACACAGTCTAAATTAAAAATTATATTGCCTCTGTAAAATATACGTAGTTTCGCCAATTTTGATTTTAAATTGAATTTAAACTTTTCTCTACACAGCAGAGCCTAATTTTTCAAATGGTTTACGCTTCTCTTTCAAGTCGAATAGGGTAATTTTACACATGCATCAGCTATTTGCAAAAATAGGCCTTAACCATGAAAGGCAAAAGCTTCATTACTGAGCTGACGAATAGATAGAAATGATAAAATTAAGGAAATGAACTTTATTTATCGATAGTGATCCCAATTTTCATTTCGATATTCTAATATTCAAACTCATTTTTTATACAGAAGAAACCAAAAGAGCCTAATACAATTTTCCAAGTGCATTTATGCATATTTTAAATAGGGTGGTTTGATTGAATGTATTAGCTATTTGCAAAATAGGCCTTATCCCACAAATTCAAAAGGACAATTAACAAACTGATGAGTAGATTCGAGTGATAAATTAAAGAAAATTAAATTTATGTGTCTCATTACGCATAGGACTAATTATAAAAATTAATCTTTAAACTGTTAACTTTCCGGATAAAGCATTAAAGAATGTAGTGATAAGATTAGTTGAAAGATTTATGAAGGATCTTTTCGGTTTGTGCACTTTCTCCGATTTTTTTAAAATTTCACCACTAATGTAGTTTTTTATGTATTTATTTTTCTAGATAAATTATTATTCTTTAAAATTAGGGTAGGTTAGATAATTATTCAATTAAATTTGCTGAAATTATTAAATTAAAATACATTTTATTTTATATTAGTTGTTTATTAAACAATACTAATCTCTTTCAGAATTGCTATTATGAATGATACTTATAAGTTATAAGTATTGGTGGTGGCTCTGTTCAATGGCGCTGTTCCAAACGCGGCTGTAACGAGCGGATGTTTGTCATGAACGTGCTCTGAGGGTGGATTGCTTCCGTTATCCACTGTAACTGCATTTATCAACGCATGGATCAAGGAGATGACTTCAATTACATTTTGTGAGGAAGAGCTGGAGACCAATGAATGTACGACAGTGGACTGCAAGAATTACCTACGAGAAGTGTGCGTGGATGATATTCTTAGTGAGCTTTCTTGAATTGACAGCCCTGAAAAAAGGGTTAAAGTTGATGGAACAGTGAATGCGCGTAGAAAATGTAACGAGAGTAGAGTTCTTCTAGACCAGTGGGCATGTGGCGGGGTCAGCCGAGAACCCCATCAGGTTTTGTTTTTCCTCTACGAGGTTCCATCTCGAGGTCGCCAACCTTTAGGAGAATGAATTAAGCTCGCATTTCACTCGGCTCTACAATAATAAGTGATATTTTGTCCCTCTATATCGCCTGTCTGGCCAATGCCTACAAGGGTATCGAGTTCGTTTCAGAAGGACATAAACCTCACCAAGTTGAGAGAACCCGGAATCGCCTAAGACTTCAAAGCAAACGCCGATGCGCTACCCACCGGTCCATGCGGTAGAAAATAAGAAAATAAAGACCTTTTTGAAGAAGATTTTGTGCTGCATTTATAAATGTAATAAATATTACTTGTAACAAAATGCGATAACCTAACTTGACATAAAAAATAATAACTTTCCTCCCAAATTCATATTTGGAATCAACGCGAGAAACTGCATTAGTGGAGAAATTTACAAAAATATCGTTGAAATTATGTACCAAAGCCAAAAGATCTTTTGCGAAAAATGAAAATTGATTTTCATCTTTTGATCTCATTTGTAATTTGAAAGATTCTTTTTTCTCGCAGAAAATTTGTAAGGAGAGATCTTTAGGGCAGGGATGAACATGGAAGGGAAAATGCGGCAGATACACCACTGCTAATCCTCCGACAGGCATTGCATGTATGAGTGTGTGTGAAAGGGGGAGGGGGTATATTAAATATCCTCCGGACCCGATCATGAATGCGTGAGTGAAACCTGATCGGTGACTAGCCTGCAAAACTAGCCGCCGCTCCAGAAAATAGGTGAAAAAAGGGTGAGAAGTGAAGATGTCTAAAAGAAAAAAAAGAAGACCAAATAGTTACAATCTAGTTTCAAACTACCCGGGGGCACTGGGCCCTGGGGGAACGTGTCACTCCTCCAGGGGCCAAGTGTAACAATTACCCCCCCCTCCAGGCGTGGTGTATTTGAAGGAGGCTCATATTTTGAGAGTAGGCCTGTCAGGCCTATTCGCCAGACAGAACTGTAAACAATACACTACAACAGCAGTGAAGGAGTGCAGCAATCTAACTGCGCGCCTCATTTTGTACATCGCAAGACTCAACTGCCCGAGATAGTTGTCGCTCAAAACTCCCCAGGAGTAGGTAACTCCCTCTACTCCCTCTGACCCCTTGGGAGATTATGGGAGAAAGCTCTGACCACACAGCCTCTGCTGTAGGAGGCCCCCGTCAACGTTACCACAATTAAGTGAGGCCGCGCTTTCTGTGAGACTGTCCTGGGGCTCTAGGTTAGAGTGGAGGGAGGCTGTTGCGTGCTGGGGGAATTTTATAGCCCCCCCCCCCCTGTGCTAGTGGTCCATGCAACAGGTAGGAAGTGGGGGGTCAATTGCAACTTAACATCGCGTGGAATACATCCAAGTGGGATGGACCCATGCAAGGAGTGCAACCAGGTTGGGTGGTCATGTCATGTCTACTTGAAAATGACCTGACCACTCTAAAAATCTTTTTCTCTTTTCCTACAAGGTGGCTAGAGTTAAAACGCAGCACACCTTGCCCTGCTAGGCAGGCCCCACCTAGTACTGAGGTTAAGAGAAAATCTTCCTCCTTAGTGAAAGAGTACTAGACACGGTACATAGGTAGCTTAACATATATTTAAGTGTATATAAAATCGGTACCGCATCAATACCAATGGTGGCAACAAAATTTAAGCGCTTTTTCAAAATGGCTGCCATAAATTAATAAAGTGCCATCTTTATCATTATTAAAGCTAGAAGGATAATGTGGGGATCGAATCATGTTTGTTTGGGTAACAAATCGAAAACCATGTATAAAGCTTTATTTGCACTACCTTTTAAGATAATTATGGTTATTTAGTAGAAAGAGTGAATATTTGAATCGCTAAATTGTCAGTGAAGAACATAAGAAAGGAAGGATTCTGCAAAAGGCTAATCAATAGACTTTCAGAGGCAGCTCCTGTTCCCATCACCCAGTTCAGTCCCGCCTCGCAGAATCCTCATTCATAAATCTATCCAATCTATTCATAAAACTCCTCAGGGAGGACGCTTGTATCAAATGTTTACTGAGCGTATTCCATTCATCTATCACCCGATTCGTAAACCAATTTCTACCAATTATTTCCTAAACCTAAACTCGTCCACTACACACCAAATATAATCCTGAAACTTTCTAACAAATCCCTATAGCTAGACACTAGCTGCTCCTCTGACCTAATTTTTCATTATGCCAGTCACTCCCACATGTAAAACAACAACTTCATTCCTTTCATCTTGATGACGATGCTCTTTGTTTTTGGCACATTCCTGTGTATGGTTCGAATTGTATATTGTAGATGCATGATCTGACACAATCCTCTGGATTGTTTATATTGTATATTGTAGATGCATGATCTGACACAATCCTATGGATGCATTTTGTGAGTGGGGTTTGACAGATGCGGATGACCTTTGATAGGCCCTTGTGGCTTTTGTCATCTGTGAAATTATGTTATGTTATGCTATGTTATCCTTCTATTTCTCTCACTCCTATCGGTTACACGTGCACCTGGCAAACAACCCCCCCCCCCCCGCCTTCTGCATTCGCGTTTACAAAGAGTCTTGTCTGAATACATAACCTGTAAATCACCTACCACAAGCACCTCATTTGCTTCACATCCACCTATCACCCCATCTTCTCCTAGGTCTCTTAAGATACTGAACCTTTTACTACATGTAATAGGCGAAGACCTACACTCTTTACATAGAGCTACTATCTCCACATCCTTAACACCGACATCCCTACTTCCATCTGGAACAGGAAATGACTCACTAGCAACTCGTTTCCTTCCTCTCTTTACCACCCGCAACTCGCTTCTATCCTCACTAGCCCTACTCCTAGAGAAAGAATAAAATAGCAGCAAACAATGAGAGATCGACTCGAACAAAGAAAATTATTTATAAGAGGGAGGGGGGGTACTCTTAAGGTTCAGATGATACCTATTTGGGAAGCGATAAGCGACCTAGTCACGGGATTAAATTTGAAATTCCCTTTTGATAGATTAAAGTCTGGGAGAAAATCAGTTAGTGTGGATTCAACTACCTGAGTTAAGCGACGGGTAGTCGAATCCGCACTAATCGATTCTCCCCCAAACTTAAATCTGTCGGAAGGGAATTTCAAATTTAATCCCGTGACTAGGTATCTTATCGCATCCCAAGTAGGTATCTCCTGAACCAAAAGAGGAGCCAGCCTTCCCTAATAAATATTGCTTCCATGATTTTTTATGCGTGTGGTTCTCTCTCTCCTAGTTGACGTAATTATATTTTCTCTCATTTTGTATATAAGGAATGTGGTATGGTAATATTTTGGCAGTCTTTTTATAGTTGAAGGTTGAAGCGTGATGCTCCAAAACTACTGTAGTTGTTAATAAAAAATAGGCTTTTTTTCAAGTCTTTTGTTTCGAATTTGCTGTTTCATGTTCCTCATGTTGTTTTCTCTTCTGTACCCACTAAAATTTCAAGTTGCTTCAGGCCAATTAACACTTTTTATGTCACGTCGTTTTGTTATTTTTGGATTTTCTTTCAATTCGTGTCCCATCATTCAGCTTTGAAATGTCAATGCCTATTGGAAGAGGCTCTTCGATGAAATTCGGTTCAGTTTTGAGCCGGATCATAATAACCAAGATTGACATCTCTTTGTTTTTTTACTGAAATGATTCAAAAGTATCCAGTGGTTTTTTTTCGGCGTGTGTGCCAGAGAACACAGAGTTTCCAATCAATCTGGATTTCATTTTATACATCTTCAGCACTTTTATCGGATGATACTTGAATATTAATTTCTTTGGAATTTTGTGGCATTTTGAAGTTGAAACGTACTGCTATGAATTGTCTTACTACCCCTTTTCCAGCTATCAATTCCATTTCATCAATTCAATTCTTGCAATAAGAAAATGTACTGAAATATTATTAAATATTAATAATAATATAAAAGGAGATGGTGGTTCTACTTTTGCTAAAATGTTAAATATTACAGGACCACCACTGAAGGTGAATAGTTAACTAATTAATAGTCAATAAGTGAATGAGATTTGTAGCAAGTATATAAAACTTGCGTAGAAACATTTCAATCATCACAGAAAGTTTACTGGAGAAGGGACTTATCCATTATTTGTGGGGGTGTGTTAAAATAAAAAAGCTATCGCATTAGCTATGTTTTTAAGAGGTTTTCTAATTTGGGACCGATGCTTTTTGCCAGATGAAATTACCTACACAACTTGCGTGTTTATAGAATTGAAATATCCAGTTTATTTTCTTGATGGAAAAAGAATTGTTTATCCCTCCCATTATTCTCCCTTACTTAAAGGATTAAACTCGATTGTGTAACCAAACCTGACAATATTGAAGTACCCTTCAACCAAAACCCAAACATAGAACAAAGATGCCACAAAATACCTGATGCCGTGTAAAGTCACTAACTGTCCTTTATTCTACATTGAAGAAACGTAGATATAACATAAGATAACATAACATATATTATGTTATGTTACCTGATGCCGTGTAAAGGCCCTAACTGTCCTTTATTCTACATTGAAGAAACGTAGATATAACATAAGATAACATAACATATGTTATGTTATGTTATGTTACCTGATGCCGTGTAAAGGCACTAATGGTCCTTTATTCTACATTGAAGAAACGGGATAATTAGATATGCGCTTTTATGATCATAAGGGAGATGTTAGGAAAGTAATCATGTCAAAAACGCTAATTATGTTATAGATTTCTCTTGTACCCAAACAATTTACAATAACGATTTTAATAAAAGGAAGATCATTGAATTAGCATTAAAGAAATTCCGAAATTTAATCTCTCAGAAGGGTAATTTAAATGTAACCTTAATGTCTTAAACTTAATCCTAAAAGTTGTTCTTAACGCCTCCAGATTAATAGTGTCAGTGGTCCTTTGTTCGATATTGGAATGTTTTGAGAGTTTTTGTCAGTTTTTCTCAGTTTACAGTTGAAATTGAAATGAAAAACTCTATATCTAATTTTATGCTTTCATATAATGGTTTATTTTCTACGGCCTTATTTGCTAATCTTAACCGCCTTCCTTAATTCCCTTTATAGACTTTATTTTAACACCCTGAACACCCTTTTCTTCATCTTCATCTTAATCTTCATCATCATCTTTATCATCATCTTCATCATCATCTTCATCATCATCTTCTTCTTCTTCTTCTTCTTCTTCTTCTTCTTCTTCTTCTTCTTCTTCTTCTTCGGTCTGTGTCCTACGGCCTACCATGATTCTTTTTTCTTCTCCATCTAAATTTGCTATAATAATTTCCATGCCAAAATTTTAATAAATTTTCTGAACTTCACCATTTGTAATTCTTTTAGTTTTAAAAAAGTCACAAAAATTCGATACTTATATTTATTTCTGAACTTTACCATTTTATTTTTTTTTTATATTATAAAGGAATTATTAGAAATAACTTTGATAAAAAAATTAAATCTACTTAGGTGACAACCGAACTAAAAGAAAAAATCTGATTCAAACCTTCAAAAAATCTCGTTCTTAAAATATAGGGTTATGGATAATAGCCCATTGAAAATGAAAGATAATGTCAAATGGAGACAATGAAAAGAAATAAACCTCTGTTTAAAGAATTGATAAAAAATAATGGAATTAATAATGATAATATAACAGAACAAAATCAAAAGATGAACTAACCTAAGCTATTTCGATAAAATTGTGAGAACAACTAAGGAAAGAAAAAGCATCAATAATAAAGTTCAGGGCTTGTTTTTTTTTTGGGGGGGGGGTAGATAGTGACTAAATCAAGTTGGTTGGTTAGACAGTGAGTGATTTAATCGTTTAATAAACAAAGACTTCCTAATTTTTAATTCCTGGGTTGTGGAAGCAGATGATAAGATAGCGAAAGAGTACAGTGAAAGGATTGAGTAATTTTCTGAATGCTGTCTGAAAGAACAAACCAAAGTGCTTAGCTATTCCGTATTATAGTTATTAACCAGTTTGACCGACATTGCAACTATCGCAGGTGATGAATGTAAAATTCTTAATAATCCAGGATTCCAAGGCCCTTAAAAGGGAATCTTTAGGACGGAAAAATGAATATAAGGAAAAATCTTTTAAATCGGATCAACCGTGGCGGAAACAAAGCCTATTTTGAATTCAGAATGGAGGTTATAGAATACCGAAAAGGTGGTCTGGTCAATGTGATAAGGATTACATACTTATAAGAAAGTTTTAATTCACAATGCTGTTCTTTTACCAAGCCAGTTATGACGGTGAAAGTGGTAATTGAGTACCTAATAAACGTATCAGAGGCATCAGATTTAAAATGCTGTCAAAAAAACACAGACTTCCGCCAGAACACCCCACCTCTACATTGCAACGACCGACTCTACGAGAGTAGAAGCGGTGATCTCTGAGATATAAATCTCTTAGATATAATAAAGCTGCAAACACGTGTTAAGTAGTATCAGTTAAGGCTAGATTTTGGTTCAGAGGAATTTGTTCTAGGCAGTGATTTTAGCGATGGTAAATGGCTAGCTAGGCTTCAAAACTCTCTCTCTCTCTCTTTCTCTCTCTCTCTCCTCTCTCTCTCTCTCTCTCTCTCTCTTTCTCTCTCTCTCCTCTCTCTCTCTCATGAAGAAAGTAGAGAGAGATAGAGAGGTGACGCTCCCTTGTCGCGGGAAGAGAGCTTGTGCGTACCCTGGACTTTTCGAGCTATGTCGGCGGGGGTACCTATCTTCTGGCACCCCTGGCAGGGTTTCCCTTGTCGATTTGGTCTGAAATTAGGTTCCAGACGAAGTGCGTCTTTCTTTTTCTTTCTTTATCCTACTCTATCCTTCCTCTTTTTTTTACATTCATCCTATTTCTTCTACTTATACAAAAAGAAAAAAAGCAACAAAAAAAACAACCCCTATACCTATCATGTCACTCTTACCCTTTTTTCATCTATCTACATATAAGGACCTGGCAGCTACCTCACGCGTCAGAAGAAAGGCTTTGGAGCCTCTATAAACAACGCCAATCGACGCTCACTGGTTTCGAGAGACTAGGACTTGAGGGGTCTTAGGCGTTGGGGCACGATGAATGGGATGAGGGTAGTGCCCCGTTAACCCCTTTCCTGGCGCATAATTATTGACCATTTCCAGTGACCGTCGACGGGCGCCTCTGGTAGCATTGGTCCGTGGTGACGGCCCTTTGTTCCCATTTTGGTTGCCAGGCCAACAAAAAGCCTTGGGTCGAGTTTCTTGGTGTGGCGGGATATCCATTGAACGCTGCTCCGAGATCTTGGCCGTAGCGAAGGGAACTAGTAGGAGTTTAGTACGGGTCGTGCTTCATTGTTGTTCACCTGGTGACAAATCGATGGCCCCTTCGGGGACCGTCTGTGCTGCTTGGTTGGGAGCCACGGCACGCCGAGGCTTGACGACTTGGTCGGACGAACAGCAGCACATGGAGCGTGCTTTCTGAAAGATCCGAAACGTCTCCGATCGATAGGCGGGAGCGACTTACGCGAGGAGAACTCACCAACCCCCTTTTTTTATTGATTGGTCGCAAAGTTTTGAAAGAGAGAAAGTGTTTAAAATGACAGGGAAAAAAGGTCCAGCTGCACTCAAATATACATGTGCGATATGCCAGAAGGATAAGTGGTGCGTTGACTTCCCGGAAGGATGTTTTTCGAAATGCCACCCGGGAAGTATATGCACCGACTGCATCCTTAAAGGAGAGGTCCGAGAGGCAGTGACATACTGCAATGAACTCAAGGATCTCTTCACAACCTCTGAAGAAAAATATAGGGCACTGGGAAGTAGAATACAGACTCTAGAAAGGCAGCACGCGCTTCAGATTCGGCGTCTCGAGGAAAAAATCCTAGAGCTAGCCTCTAAACTAGAGGCCCAGTCAGCTCAAGTTCGAGACGAAAGTCCCACTGACTTGGATGGTTCCGCCGATGTGACTCTAGCTCAAGGAGGTGAAACTGCATTGCCAGTCCCACTTCAGCCATGCGGAGAAGCAAATGAGAAGAAGAAAAAGAAAAAGAATAAAAAGAAGAAAAGCGGCCTTAATGCAGCTCACCCCAGTGTAGAGGATTCGAGCGTTACTGGTACGCAAGGGAAAGTGGAAAGAGAAGAAGAGAAAACAAATAAAGACAAGAAAAATAATAAGAAAAAGAAGAAGAAAAAAAATGTAGAGATACAAGAGGAAAGCGGCAAGTCGCTTCCGAGAGGAAAGACTAAGTTGCCTGCAGACAAATGTGCAAGAGTCACCCTTATTGGTGATTCTCAAGCACGGGAACTGCAGTTCCTGCTAGCGGCCCGCCTTCGCACTAGTGGGAAGGTAAGCTGCCTGCCAGGATGTGGTAACCACCACATCAGAGTAGAGGCTGAGAAATCACAGATTTCTGAGAGCTCAGTCGTTGCTCTGATGGTCAGTGGAAACGACCTCTACCTGAGAGGAGGTAGGGTCAGCCCTACAGATAAAATCCTCCACACGGTCATGGGTGCCGTGGACGACTGTGGGCTGAAAACCCGCAAGCGTGTGGTAGTCGGGATGCTCCCGAGGAGAGGTCCAACACGGACCGCTCAATCGATGAGTGTCTCTTGAAACCGGCGCCTGGCAGATTTGTGTACGGCAGAGGGGGTCTTTTTTGTGGACCCGTACCGCACCTTTTATGGTAGAAAGGATCTCTACCGAAGGGATAGGGTACATCTTTCTTTTAAAGGAAAGACCTTTCAGTCGAACATCATCCAGGATGTCGTAGGGAGGACCCAAAGGCCAGAGTGGGGGCGGACGTACGCCAGTACGCCCGTGTCACTCCAGGAACGACCTTCTCAGAGGTCGCAAAGAGGGGTGCCTCGCCAACAAACAAGCTGGGAAACGAAAAAGCGTAGGGAGTCCTACAGTTGGGGACTCCCTGAAAGTTCTTCTGTTCAATGCGAGGTCAATCAGGAACAAGCTTCCTGAGCTCCGTGGCCTCGTAGTGACGGAAGAATCCGAAATGGTAGCCATAACAGAATCGTGGATAAAAACCTCAAACCGAGACTTTGAAGGCGAATTCACGGTTCCACAAAGATAGGCCAGACATAGAGGGTGGCGGTGTAATGTTGTATGTCAAGGATACAATCAAATCCACGAACTCCAACATTATATCCGATTACGAGCTCCTAGGCGTTGACCAAGAGATAGGTCGTGTCAGATACAGGACCCTGAGAAGGACAGGGAACTGTACCAGCTGCTGGGGGAGCTTGTTCAAGGCAGAGTGTGCATCGTTATGGGCGACTTCAACAGACAAGTTGACTGGGAAACCAGAGCAGCCTGGGGCGAGAGCGCGCTACTCCTAGAGTTCGCCAACCACGAGTTCCTCACTCAATGGGTCAGAGAACCGACGAGAGGAGACAATATCCTCGACTTGGTCTTCACCTCTGAGGATGATATCGTTGAGGATATCTCTGTAGGCGAAGAGCTCGGTGGCAGTGATCATCAGCTAGATAGATTTACCGTCAAGGTCCCGAAGGTAAGGTCTGTTGTCAGTCAATCAAGGAAACTTGACTTGAGAAGAGCAGACTTTGCAAGCCTTCGTGCTGGGCTGACTGATGTAAGCTAGCGGTATGCGAAGAGGTTGAGGATTCGTGGAACAATTTCAAAAATAAGTTCATGAGTCTTTAATCAAGTTGCATCCCTCTGAAATGCCTCCGTCGGTCTTCTGTTCAACCAAAGTGGTTTAAATCGAGAAATTGGCCAACTGCTTAGGAAGAAGAGAAATGCGTACCGGTGATAAAAAATCTTGGGTGCCTTTGACGAGTACCGGAGGCTAGCTAGGAGAGTGAAGTCCAGCATAAGGGCGGCTAAGTGGTCTAAAAAACTCCGAGTGGCGAGACTCTGCAAGGAGAATCCCAAGGAGTTCTTCGGCTATGTAAATAGCCATAAACCAATCCATCGTAGGATTGGGCCCTTAGTGGACGAGGAGGGTGCATTAACTCACTCAGATGCAGAAAATGCTAACCTTCTCAATGACTACTTCTCTTCAGTGTTTACTAAAGAGTGTGGTCCCACACCCCAGCCCACGGATTCCTACTCGGGGGAAAAGCTAGAGGCAATGGACTTCACCGAAGGAGAAATAAAGAAAAAGATCGCTGACCTAAAGACGAATAAGTCCCCCGGACCGGACGGGTTTCTATCTAAGGTGTCAAAGGAAGTGTGCGATGAAGTATCATGACATCTGTGCGCTATCTTTAACATGTCAATCCGGACCGAATGCGTTTCTAGAGAGTGGTGTGAGGCGGAGGTGACTCCGATCTTTAAAAAAGGAGACCCCAGCCATCCGTCAAACTACCGACCTATCAGTCTGACTTCGATAGTCGGTAAACTCATGGAAAGCATGATGGTAGACAAAATGACTTCGCATTTAGAGTCAAAGCTGCTACTGAGGAGTTCCAAGCACGGCTTCCGAAGGCAACGGTCATGCCTGATGAACCTTGTGGAATTCTTCCACTTCGTGTTCAGTGAGCACGATCGGGACAAGGCAGTGGATGTGGTGTACTTAGACTTACAGAAAGCATTTTATAAGGTACCACACCACCGCCTTCTCCGAAAAGTGAGAGCGCTGGGCATAGACGGAAAAGTAGCCGGCTGGATCGAGAACTGGCTAAGTGGCAGACGGCAACGGGTGGTGGTGAATGGACAGGCTTCTGAGTGGGTTCCCGTTACTAGCGGGGTGCCTCAAGGTTCTGTCCTGGGACCACTACTATTCATCATCTACGTCAACGACATGGACGGTGACATGTTTGCCAAGATTTTCAAATTTGCCGACGATACCAAGCTTGGTATGAACGTTGCAAAGGATGGAAATACTACCCGCCTGCAGGAAGATCTTGGGAAGATTGGGGAGTGGTCGAACACGTGGCAAATGCCTTTTAACGTGAGGAAATGCAAAGTAATGCATATCGGCCACAGAAACCCCAAATCTCAGTATATCCTTAAGGGCACTGCTCTTGAATCGAGTGACACTGAGAAAGACTTGGGTGTAACTATCACTAGCGACCTCAAGTTCTCGAAACAGTGCATCGAGGTAGAGAAGAAAGCCCAAAGGATGTTGGGCTACATAAAGCGCCAGTTTGGATACCGTAACAAGGAGATAGTACTTTGTCTGTACAACTCCCTCGTTCGGCCGCACCTGGAGTATGCCATACAATTTTGGAGTCCTTCGTTTCGAAAGGACATCGCAAGGTTGGAACGCGTACAAGCTAGGGCAACCAAACTGATTCCCTCTATCCGACAGAAAAGTTATGAGGATAGACTAAGGGAATTAGATCTGTTCTCGCTGGAAACCCGTAGACTTCGTGGTCAGCTCATCGAAGTTTTCAAAATACTTCGAGGGTTCGACAATGTTGACTACTTGGATATTTTCACACTGAGTGAGAACAGAACGCGCAATCACGGCTTCAAGCTTGAACTGAAGCGTTAAAACCGCCATTTGTGTGGAAATTTTTTCACCTACAGTATTTGCGGTAAGTGGAACGCACTTCCAATGGAAGTTGTCAACAGTGAATCTGTTGACCAGTTCAAGTCAAGACTAGACAAAGTCTTGAAAAGTGGCCGTTTAGGGACGCAAAACAATTGAGCAGTCATGTGCCTGCTCGATTGATAGTCCAAACGTACCCTCTTTGAATGGACCGTAAGGTCTCCTAGGGTACTTCCTTTCCTTGTTACTCCTTGTTACTCTCTCTCTCTCTCTCTCTCTCTCTCTCTCTCTCTCTCTCTTTTTCTCTGCACTAATTTATAATGAGTTGTAAATTAGTCCAATGAACTATTTAGTTTAAAAGATTAAAAAAAAACATCGTATAGCTGTGTTTTTCTCCCCCTAAGACTTTTAATTATTTTATAAAAAATCCTCCTGAAGGCTTATAATATGCTTTACCTGCCCCTGTTTCGTGGTTGACAAGGTTTCTTAGTAACTTGTTTCCCTACTCTTGTTCTTATTATTTATCAAATTTGATTTCAGTTCAGTCTCTTCCCTAATTCAGTGGTTTATAAACAGGAGATTGGAAGGAAATACCCAATCACACACCTTTAAGACACCGCTTTTTGGAGTGTTGCCATGACTAATATAGCTTTTATCTATTTCTATGCTACTCTTCGGTGTGTATTCTTTTCCCTAATTGTTAATATATACTAATATTTTTGTGGTAAAAGCTTCATGAATGATTTTAAATCGTATTCTAAATTATGGAAAATTTTCGGTAATACTTCAGATTTGGGGCACATGGTAGGTGGTGCTATTAGTAGGCTACAATTTTGGGATACAATATATCTCTTATGACGTCAGACGGTAGCTTCAGATGCGACCAATTACAACGTTATATTTTTTGTTGTATTGGGGATTTGTAACTTTTAGTCTGTATTATTTACTAAATATCTTGCGCCTCTGCTTGTTTATAGATTTTTTATACGTTAGGTAAGGTTTCTTGATGTCTTTTATTGTTGTTTATTTCTTATTTTTTGTTTCGCAGTGAACGATAACAGCTTCTTACTGGCAACGTCGTAGCTATAAATAGAACCCGCTTAGCATTTGTTTCTTTCCTTATGGCTTTTTCGGGCTCTAGTTGTGCTTTTTCGTTATTCGAATTTGGGTTTATTTTGCATGACCGCGAAAAACTTTTAGATTATTTAGAGGCGCATAAACTAATCGAGAAACCTATAAAAGTAAGTATTGTTTGTCATTAGGTTAGGTTTTTCTGCCAGTAAAAAGCTGTTGGGGGGAAAAACAGTAAATTCAAGGGGACTGCTCGTGGGGGAGATATCACTGCGGTTGGACCACCCTGCGATGATCCTGAGTTTCAATCAATTCGGGAGGTCTTGGGGGCGCAGCCCCCCATTATATACTCATATACAAAAAAATATAACGCCGTAATTGTTCACATCTGACGCTACCGTCTGACGTCATAAGACATATATTGTAGCCCAAAATTGTAGTCTATAAACATCGCCACCTACCGTGTGCCCCGAAACTGAAGTGTTACCAAATTTTCTAATTGTTTATAAGCTAGAATTCTATTATTGATATCTGTTTGAAATATATTTTGTTAAAACCACCGTACTTTGGTAAAGGATTCCAGTAAAGAAACGGTGAAACCAATGCCCTAATTCACTCTCTCCTGAATAAAAATAACCTCCTTGGTTTATCTCTTTTATTTATTTTCTTAATAAAACTGTCTTGTCTAATATTGCAATGCTTGTTGAAGTCGTTTGATATTCTTTTGCTCCTCCCATTCTTTTGTCTCCTTTGCTGTACGGCAAGTTAGCCCATTTTCTACTTTTTTCAGCCTTACCACTTAAGAATATTACCATTAATCATTTAACAGGGGTATATGTGCTTTTATGAATTAATGTTACTAACTCAGCAAACGTCTGTTCTCTACTGTTCCCAATATCTCCTAAGCAATAACAAATGCGCCGCAATGTTTAGCTAATGGTCGTATATGTATCAAATTCTTAGCTTAGTAATCTTAGGACCCATAAATCAATGAAGTAATCTTGATTGGCCTGATAATTAAATCTTTGGTATGTTGCGCACATAAGTTATAATTCATGTGCAAAATACCAAAGACTTCTGTCGTTAGCTCACCCATACTTTTCCTAATTCTTGAGTGTAAATGGTTTCTCCTATCTTCAAGTGATAATAACCAAGAAAATGTACATAGTTTACCTTCCTCATGTTTTTATTCACTTTCTGAAGCTTTTAAAGACTCCATCAACCATTTAATCATCAAAGTACATAAGTTGGTCATGCTTTCAAACATTTGCCCATTACTTGTCATTTAAAGTGTGTAAGGAAATGATTGTCCCCCTCTCCCCCGTGCAGAAGACACTGAAAGGAATAACCCCCCACAGATAAACAATGCGAAAGAGTGTTTTATTTTGAGTAAAAGAAAACAAAAAAAACATTTGTTTTAATATCGGGTGTTACTCCCATTGGCAGCTCTGAAGGCCATTAATCGATGGGGTTATGAGGCAAAAGTTTCTCAGAGATGAATTATATCGAAAAAAATGGGGTTAATTAAAACCACAGGGATATAATATTTTGTTTTTTATTCAGATTTTAGCGCCCTTTCGAGTGTTTTTTTCGTCGGTTTCTGTCTATTTCTTTTTGTTGTTGCTCTACAGGAGGGGAAAAGGGGTCAATCACTTCCAGACACCTTCATACACTCCCATACACAAACGGGTTGGTAAAATTATCTTTCCAAATCAAATCGGAGACGAACGACTCTCATTTAAGCGCCACCGCATTGCTTAGCCCTGCCTTGCTCTCGGGGTAATAAATCTAACACAATGGGATATTAGAGTTATTAACTTTTCCCACATTTTGGGATCAAATAAAAAAATCCCTCCATTGCTATTCGGAGGGATTACACTGGGGAACAATGTATTTGGTGAATTGACAAAATACATTTTCCTGCCTAATTCGATCATACTGAATTCATATCTGAAATCAGATTCTCTCTAAATGCTACAGATTTTTCGCAATATTAATAATATTATACAATAATTTTAATTTTATCACGCCTCATCATCATGCCCTGAAGTAATTCTGAATCATCCTTTTGCGTTATTTATAGTAAAGCAGTTTTTTTGGCACAAACATTTTATTGCATATGAGAAGAAACTTGAATTACACATTAGGATTACAAATGCTGATCCATTTACACACGGGCAAGCAGATCAACGTAAGCAGCGAGCATCACGAAGAAGATCACGCTTACTACGCCCTGCCGAAGGACTTGCCCACTGCACTTTAGCTTAAACCAGCTACACCTTTGATGCTCCGTTTGTCTCATAAGGGCAGCCACGGTCTGATTGGAGATTCCTCCTGTTTACGTGGCTCTCAAAAGAGGCAGTAGCAAGCGTGGACGGGCTGATTGGAGATACCTCCTGTTCCTGTCCTGCTTGTAAGGAGGGCATCGGTGTTTCCTCCCCTTTGGACTCTGTGGTGCTGATGGAAGAAGAGTGACGCCACTATGCAAGGGTCGGCGCCCATAGCCGCCTCGGGGAGATCTGCAAAGCGGACGCGGAATGGGTCGGATTCAGCGTCACCGACGGAGACCT
This sequence comes from Ceratothoa steindachneri, assembly GCA_963969495.1. NCBI lineage: Eukaryota > Metazoa > Arthropoda > Malacostraca > Isopoda > Cymothoidae > Ceratothoa > Ceratothoa steindachneri. The sequence continues at coordinate 111,269,776 of OZ018331.1, read as the reverse complement.
CGACACCGAAGAAGACCGCTCGCAGCCTGGAGGAGGAGTTCTCAGACAGAGAGGAGTCTGAAGAGGCCCCCAGCGATGAAAGTGGTCGCCTCGTTATCGATGAGAGCTCCCAGACCGAAGAGGCCCAGCAGGAGAACTATGGAGGTTGGGTAACAGTCTCGAACTCCCGACGAGGCCCCTGTCCCAAGTTCAAACTGGTGCACCAGGAGAGCACCAACAGTCCCTACCAGACTGTGACGGAGCTGGAGAGCGCGCACCCTAGCCTGCGAATTAACGTACGCCCCACTCTCACCAGTGAATACGTCCTCACCCCGAAGGACGTTGGGTCGGAGGCCCTGCTGCGCCGCCTTGCCGAGGAGGGGGACCGAGTGATCCTGCTTGACCCCAGCGTGAGGAGGCACAAGGTGGCGCTTGAGCGCTATCCCACTACTCTCCCACTCCAGGCTGTCGAGGCCCACCCCCACGTGCTCTCGGTAACACGGCTCCTTGCACACAGAGACAAGGTCCCAACCAGGCAGATCCTGGTAGTGTACGAGAGGCCGCCACCACCCAAGTTGGACCTGGGCAGCTGGGGCCGCTACGCCCTGCACCCCTACCAGGGTGAGCCTGTGAGCTGCTAGAAGTGCCAGCGCTTCAGGCATCGCCATGCCATGTGCCAACACCCCGTCAGGTACGGCGTGTGTAGCCAAGCACACCCGACGGAGGAGTGCATGGGTCGCCTCAAGGCCAGCGAGACCACCAGGGCACGGTGCCCTAACTGCACCAAGGGGCACCACGCATGGAACGTGAAGTGCCCCGAGCGAATGAGGAGGATGCCACAGGGTCACTGGCAACAGCATCAGAGGGAACCACGTCCCCATCCACCCACGACTCCTGGCCTGCCCGGCACACGTCTGGGTGGTCCACAGGAGGGAAGGCAGCAGGCAGCGAGCGTGCAATAGCAGCAGCAAGGGGAACCACGTGGGCCCCCCCAGCAACAAGGCAGCCGACGCCTTGTTCCAGCGCCACCGCCAAATAGGCAGGCGTGGGCCTCCCACCCTTCCCTACCCCTCAACAGCCCAGCACAAGTCAGGTCAAGATAGGGGAAGATGACGGGCAGGCAGCTAGAGAGGGGACCAGCAGCTGCACAACCAGGAACTCCGCTCACACCTCTACCCAGCCACCCGCCTCCTGGGTCCCGAAGCCACAGAGGAAGGAGGGACAGAGGCGTCGGGCCCACCACGCCCGCCCCGTCGAGGAGCTGCCCACGGCGTTTCCCAATGCAGAGTCTCCAAGTGAACCCTCTAGCTACGGCGAGGCACTCAACGAAGAGGGCAGAGCCATTGTAGACGTCATCCTCGTGTGTGTGGTGCGACTTGTGAAGAGGCTGCTCGACCGGCGGCAGGGCACTGCAGCTTCCAACGCACTCCTTCGCGAAGAGGTTCTTACTGCCGTCACAGGGGGTGCCCTCCAGCCTTCACCATCAACTTCAACGCCGAGGAGGCCCACCCAACACTCTCTCCACCCCCTGCACTCCCACAACCAAGATGAAGGCGCAGAGTGATAACCCCGCCCACCCAGCCCAAGCACCGGCGTCCACGGCGAAGGAGCTGCAGTGGAATGTGCAGGGCCTCCACCCCAAGAAACACCAGGTGCTGCAAGCGCGAATCACAGGCTACACCCTCCACTCGCTTCCGGCTGGTGACGGAACTGGGCGTGGCTGTGCAACCCTCATATGGAGCACCATCCCGCACAAGAGGATCACCGCACCCGTGTGCTGTGGTGACGGCGTGGAGGTCCTGGCACTGGAGCTGCAGCTGGGGCCCCTCCTTCTCACGTTATACAATATATACAGGAGCCAACGATACATGCTGGATGCATGGGAGCTGTTCTCCCTCGCATCCCACTCCAGCCTCCTTGTAGCGGGATAATTCACCGCCCACCACCCCGTGCTGCACTCTGTGTCACCCACCAACGTAACTGGGCGCCACCTGGCCGACCTACTCGAAAAAGTCCCTGACGTCCGCCTACTAAACACCGGGAAGGCCACGAACGTCCATGAGGGGCGGCTCAACATCACGCTGGTGTCGGGTGACCTATACCCCGGCGCCACCTGGCAGGTCCACCACACCCTTACTAACGACCACTACGGGACCCTCACCACCCTCACTGTGGCCCCACCAGCTCTTCCTCTCCCGCCGCTTCAGTGGAACATCAAGAGGGCAGATTGGGCAAAGCTCCAAGCCGCCCTGGACGAATGGTGGTCCACGTATGTGCCACCGGCGGACCTGCACCAGCAGGAGAGGGAGCTCATGGCGGCCATGCCCAGGACAGTCTCTAACCACCGCCGGCGCCTGGACTGGTGTTTTTATAACGAGGAAGTCCGGGAGCACAATCACCACGTCAACGTCCACAGGAAGCTGTACGAGAAGCGCCCGACCGCCACTAACCTGCAGCTCCTGCAGGACGTGGTAGCCCGCGCTCAACAGGTGTCCCTGAGTGCCAGGGAGGCAAAGTGGCTGGAGTGGTGTTCCTCTTTCAGCCAACACACCTCTCTCGGCCAGCTGTGGGGATGCTTCAGGAAGGCCTCAGGCGCTTCCCCGACCCACCCAGCCGCTCACCCACGACCATAGAAAGAGGTTGATCGGCTGGTGAACTGTTTCACAGCGAGGAGTTCCAGCGAGCAGCTCCCTCCCTCCGAAGAGGTCAGGGAAGCGCGGAGCCAGCTGCACGTGACGGACCAGCCCTTCACACTCGAGGAGCTGGCCAGTTCGAAATGTGGGCGTGACACAGCAGCGGGGGCCGACGGAATACGGTACTCCATGCTGGCACACGCTGGGCTTGCCGCGGCAAGGGCCGCGCTGCTGGCCCTTGCCAACGCGTCGTGGCTGGCAGGCCACTTGCCGCCCTCCTGGAAGGATGGGGACATCCAGCCCATTCCCAAGCCGAAGGATCCCACCACCTCCAGGCCAATCTCTCTCCTGACCTGCACTGGGAAAACAACGGAGAAGATGGTGCTCAGTCGCCTACAGTGGTGCGTGGGGAAGCTTTCACCCTCACGTGTTCGGCTACACCAGGCGGGTGAGTACGGCAGACTGCCTCATCACCCTCCTGGCTCACGCCAACAACCAGCCCACCATCGTAGTCTTCCTCGACCTCGAGAAGGTTTTCGAACTGGCAAGCCCCCCCCCCCCGTCCCGCCATACTCGCCACCCTTGTGAGGAAGGGCATCCGAGGGAGACTGCTGTGCTGGCTCCAGGACTACCTTCAGCAGCGCCGGGCCTGTGTGAAGTTCCAGGGTCACAAGTCTCCCTACCTGACTTTCGAGAACGGGACGCCTCGGGGTGGCATCATCAGCTCGTTCCTCTTCAACGTGCTGATGGCGCAGCTGGTGGCGCTACCCTATCGGGAAGGAACCATCCTGCTCAGCTACGCCGACAACCTGGCCCTCGTCGTTACCAGGCGCGGTGACAAGCTCTCGCGGGCTCAAGAGGCTCTGCACCTCACCACTGCAAAGTGCGAAGAACTGGGGCTCAAGATCTTTGCAGAGAAATCCCGTGCCATGACCATCAAAACTACCACGCCAGCTGGCCAGCAGCTGCGGGTCCAGGGAGTCGGGCTAGCCTGGACCGACTACTACCAGTACCTCAGGGTGTGGGTGAACAGGCAGCTGTCCTTTACCCAGCATGTAACGTACCTGAGGGAACGGACGCAGGCTGAACGTGATGAGGGTCATGACGCGGCCGAGTGTTGGTGCAACTTTCCATGTCCTCCGCCTCTACTACCTGCAGAAAGTGAGCTCCCTGGTGGACTACAGTGCGCCGATCCTTGTAGCTCTGCCCGGGCAGCATCATCAGAGGCTGGAAGTGGTGCAGAACACCGTCATGAGAACCATGTTAGGGGCGCCGAGGTGGTGCAGTGCCTGTGTTATGCAGAGCGAGACCCACCTGGTGCCCCTCACCACCAGGGTGGATTGCATTGTAGCCTGTCGGGTGGCCGGAGTGCTCCAGCGCGACGTGGACGGTGTGGCGTAGAGGAAACTCCGGGTGGCTGTGGATTCCAAGCCACGTGGGCGTACGCGGCAATGAGGTTGCCGACGAGGCTGCCAAGCGAGCCACCCACGGCCCCACCATCACCTGAACCGTGCGCCCCAGCCTGCAGCAGCTCAAGGCGCAGGCCTAACGCAGGGCCGCCCACAACGCCCACCAGCAGCACCAAGAATGGAAGGCAACCAAGAGGCAAGCGGTGTGGTATGCTGCAGCCACAGCCTATCGCACAAGGACGCAGCCTACCAGCAGCCCAGAGCGAACGGCGTGCTGCTGCAGCGTGTCAGGTTGGGGAACTCCACGCGGGAAGAGCTGCACGCCGACTTTGTGGCAGGGAGGTGCGAACACTGCGGCGGCCGCTCCCAGCGCCCACTGGTGCACTACCTCCTCTTCTGCCCAGCCACCGCTCGCCTCAGGCCAGAGCCAGCGCAGGCCCCTCACCCTGTAAAAGGCGCCCTAGTGAGGGCGCGAGAGGCAAGAGCCGCGCAGTTGGTCCGCCACACACCGACAATTGAGCGGCTGGAGGTGCTGAGAACAGCACCCCCGCCGCGCTGATTGCCGCCTACGCCCAGCCGGGTGACGGGTGGTGAGGACCGCCGCCAAATACTAGTAGCAGACAAGCCACGCGTGGGACACTTCGCCACGTCTTTCTGCACGCCAACACTGGCGGACTCCCCGCTTTGTGCAATATATTTAGGCGTATTTGTATATTCTTTTATATATTATATTATATTTAAGCACTATGTATAAATGTATTGTACAATAAACCTATACAAACAAAAATAATAACCGTACATCAGGCTGGAGGACCTCCTCTTGATTTCAATCGGGCAAAAATTTGCGTTTGTAACTCTTTCTCTTGTAAGTCTTCTCTGGTTGATCTCTTCTAATCGTCCAGCAGTAGTCCACCATCATGTGGCTATCCCAGTGACCATGGTAGCGCTCTTCCATCGTCATCAAATCCTGATGGAAGCGTTCCCTTTGTTCGTCGTCCACGGCTCCAAGATTTTCTGGGAATCGGTCAAGGTGACTATTTAGGAAATGCAGCTTCACACTCATGTTGCATCCCAGATCACGATATGCTAAAAGCATATTAGTAACTAGATCCTCGTAGGTATGCGCTTTTTTGTTTCCCAAGAAGTTACGAACAACAGCAAAAAATGAGAGCCAGGCTGCCTTCTCTTTTTCATTCATGGTATTCACGAATCTAGAATCACTCAGAAGTCTTCAGATTTGGGGACCATCAAATACTCCTGCTTTAATTTTTTCGTATGACAAAGAAGGAAACGCTGATATTATGTACTGAAAACAATCATTGTCAGTGCTCAACGCCTTGACATACTTCTTCGTTAATCCCAGTTTGAGATGAAGTGTAGGGAAAACAATCTTCTCTCGACTGACGATTGGCTAATTAACAATTTTTGGCATTCCTGCTTCCAAAGTTTCCCGAACTGGCCAATCTTTTTGGCGCCAGTGTTTGTCACGGGCTCGACTGTCCCATATACAGATAATACAGATATAGCATGGAAACTTTGTATATCCCTTCTGGTGGCCAAGGAGGAAGTTGACCATCTTAAGGTCTACACACATGATCCAATTGTGTTCATGGTACTTAAGTAAATCCATGACCATTCTTATGTAATCGTGAGTTTCTCGCAGATGGACAGAGTGACCGAGAGCAACTGCACCGAGATCATTGCCATTATGCAAAAGGACACACTTGAGGCTACTCTTGGAGCTATCTTAAAACAGTCTCCACTCAACAGGGCTATAGGTGCTAAGTCCCAACTCGGTAAACAGACCAGGAACATCGTGGCACTATACAAATTGTTTGTCCTCAGAGAAATACTTAACAAATTTACTCTCCCTTGTTCGGTAATATGATACCCGTACCGACCTTTCAAGCATATGTCTTTCACTCAACTTGGAGGATAAAAGCTCTGCAGCTTTCTTGGAGAGCGCCAAATCACGTATCAAGTCATTCAAATCCTTTTGATTGAAACAGTGAAGAGCTAATGACTGTTCAGCATCTGATGATGAATCTGCAGACTCTGAATCCATTCCGTGGACGTCCATATCAGGTACATCATTTTCATCCTCGGAGGAAGCATATCCACTGAAAATCGGAACTGGTAAAGACTTAGAATGAGGTACTGGCCGGATCGCCGAGGGAATGTTGGGGTAGTCAATCTTGTGCCTATTTTTCTTGCTAATCCCTTTAGTATTTACCAGACAGAAATAACTTTCCGATACATGATCCTTTGGCTCTCGCCACACCATGGGGATTCCAAAAGGAAGACCATTTCTCCCCTTCCTTTCGTCTACTCACGAAGATGTTCCACACAACTATGGCAAATAGCATGTGAGGCCCACTTCTTATCTTGATCGCCAAAAGGAACATCAAAATATGCCTTATAAGTGCGAATCACAAAGTTTTATATATTGCGCCTTTGACGAACTAACATGTAACAGCCACATATGTAGCAGAAGGTGTCTGGATCATTAATGCAATTTCCTCTTGACGAAGCCATCACTCTAACATGAGACCTGAAAAAAGAAACAATAATGTCAATATTTTGCACATAACACTATGTACTGTGAAATACGAAAAAATAGAAATTACAGAATAACTATAGCATGTAGGTAAAAATGGATTATATATTTGAAATAAACATGCAAAACGAATTAAAATTGGTAGATAAATCTAAGTCACCAGAAAATGTGATTAAAATCGTTCTCCTGTGTTATCTTTACTTGGTCATTTGATGTGGGATTATATTTAATTGGTCATTTTTAGAAGGTATTATATTTACTCGTTCATTTTAGGAAGGATTATCTTTACTCGGTCACTTTAGAAAGGATTATCATTACTTTGTTATTTTCGGAGGATTATATTTACGCTGTGATTTATGGTAGTGACTATCTTGACTTGGTCAATTTTGGGAAGGATTATCTTTGCTCGGTCATTGTAGGATGGATCATCATTACTCGGTCAGTTTAGGAAGTAATGTATTTATTTGATAATTTTAAAGAAGGATTATCTTTACTAGGTCATTTTAACAAAGGATTATTTTACTCGGTCATTTTTAGGAGGGATTATCTTTACTCGATTATTTCTTAGAAAGATTAGCTTTACTCGGTCATCTTTAGGAAGGATTATCTTTACTCGGTCATTTTAGGATGTATTATTTTTACTTGGTCATTTTATAAAGGATTATATTTACTTCGTCATTTTTAGAAGGAATTATCTTTAATCGGTCATGTTTGGAAGGATTATCTTTACTAGGTCATTTTAAAGAAGGATTATTTTACTCGACCAATTTTAGGAGGCATTATCTTTAGTCAGTTATTTCTAGGAAGGATTATCGTGACTCGGTCATTTTTAGGAAAGAATATCTGTACTCAGTCATTTCTAGGAAAGTTTATCTTTACTCTCTCATTTTAGGAAGGATTATCTTGACTCGGTCATTTTAAGAAGGATTATCTTGACTCGGTCATTTTAGAAAGGATTATCTTGAATCGGTAATTCAAGATGGATCATCTTTACTGTTCATTTTAAGAAGGATCATCTTTAGTCACTCATTTTAGGATGGATCAGCTTTACTTGGTTATTTTTAAAAAGAATTATCTTTACTTATTCATTTTAGGAAGGATTATATTTAATAGGTCATTTTATGAAGGATTATATTTACTGGGTCATTTTTATGCGTGATTATCTTTACTCATTCATTTATATAAAGGATTATCTTTACTCGGTCATTTTAGAGAGGATTATCTTTAATCAATCGTTTTAGGAAGGATTAGCTTCACTAGGTCATTTTAGGAAGGATTATCCCTACTTGTTCATTTTAGGTGGGATCTATCTTTAATCGGTCATTTATGGAAGGATGATATTTACTTGGTCATTTGCATGTGTGATTATCTTTATTCGCTCATTTTAGGAAGGATTATCTTTACTCGGTCATTTATAAGAAATGTTATCTTTACTCGGTTATTTTAGGATTGACCATCTTTACCCGGTAATTTTTAGCAAGGATTATCTTTACTTGGTCATTTTTAGAATGAATTATATTTGCTTGGTAATTTCTAGGAAGGAATATTTTTACTCGTTAATTTTATGATGGATCATCTTTACTTGCTCATTTTTAGGATGGATTATCTTTGCTCGATCATTTTAGGAGGGTCAGCTTCACTCAGCCATTTATAGGAATGATTATCTTGACCCCGTCATTTTTAGTAGGGGTTATCTAAAATTCGGTCATTTAGGATTAAATATCTTTATGGATTCTCTTTACTCGGTCATTTTAGGAGGGGTTATCTTTATTCGTTGAATTTAGGATGGATAATCTTTACTCAGTAATTTTATAAAGGATTATTTTGACTGTCATTTTTAGTAACGATTTTATTTACTCAGTCATTTCTTGGAAGGATTGTCTTTACTCGGTCATTTTAGGATGGATCATCTTTCCTCGGTCATTTTAGGAAGGATTATCTTAACTCGGTCATTTCTAGTATGGATTATCTTTAATGGGTCATTTTAGGAAGGATTATCTTTACTCGGTGTCGTAGGTTAAGTTAGATTTCCTGACCTCCGCTTGCCTTCTTTGACTCAGAAGGGAACGTGGCAATCCCGCAGGACACTCTGCGATTAGCCTTGCCCTGAATAATGCACTTTAAACGTGGGTTGCACTAAATCGAGTAGGAGTGACTATTTTTTCCCATGGCCGAATTAAATCAACTGACTAGAAGGTTCCTGATATCAAACTGGATGAAACAAAAATAAATTAATGGGCAAAAGGTTTACTCACGTCAGCTCCAAGCGGGAGCCGTGACCACCTACACACAAACGTACACGACCGCAAAAGGGAAACTACCATTCAGCGTGGATCACCGACCGAGGATTTTGTACCCGAGAGAAGGGCTTAGGGGGTGAGGAGGTACGAGCGCCGAGCTGAATTGCTTTTCAACGGCATGGTTGGGTTTGCACTCGGCCGATTTGTACTCGGTCTGCTTAAAGTTATGAAGAAGAATACAACCTGTCTTCTAACAGCCACTGCTAGCTTCGAAAGAAGGAATCGAGGGGTTATTTCGCCGTGGAAAAGCTGAGACGAATACAGTAATGTGGGAGTCTCCTCGTTCTTAGTTCTAATTTATTCTTATTTAATTTTCTTGTCTTCGGGCCCTTGGAATAAGGGAGGCCGAGAGAAAGAATTCTTCCGCGATGCGTCCTCTTTCGCAAAATACTAATCTTACCCAAGCCAACGCTTAAATATGTATACGGGTTCACCGGAAGTGGATTTTAATTTATATATATATATATATATATATATATATATATATATATATATATATATATATATATATATATATATATAGGCGCCGGGAGTGAATTTAGACTTCACGCCATCTCGTGGAACCTCTCGTTATTACAATTAGGCTCGCTATTGCTTGACGTATCAAACGGAAGTTACCTCAAAAGAATCCGATCGCGGGTTCTTTCCGTCCTCTCTCTCTCTCTCTCTCTCTCTCTCTCTCTCTCTCTCTCTCTCTCTCTCTCTCTCTCTCTCTCTCTATCTCTCTCTCTCTCTCTCTCTCTCTATCTCTATCTATCTTTGACACTCGGACATTTTGATGGATCATCTTTACTCGGTCATATTTAGCAAGGATTTTCTTTACTCGGTCATTTTAATAAGGATTATCTTTACTCGTTCATTTCTAGGAAGGACTATCTTTATTCGGTCATTTAATAATAGATCATCTTTACTCGGTCGATCATTTAAGGATGGATCATCTTGTTAAGATTGAATTCCTATTGTACTTTCTTACACATGTGTGTGTGTGTGTGTGAGCCTGCATGAACGCATGTAAGTTAAAAGAGAATAGTTTAGATTTTCCTCCCCTAATGGGTTCTCCTCCCCCACCACCTCTCTCTTGCCCATTCTAGGCTATCGAAGACAGAGCGAGTGGTTTATGGCTTATGAGTATTTTAGGAGAGGTGAGGGTGTTGCGTGCTTAGGACCGTCCTGGACAGCTGGACGAATATTGCCCTTCTCCACCTCATCTGCAATCAGCACAGTCGACACGGTGGTTTATGGTTTTACAATGGGTAGAGGGAGTTTTGGGCTCGGGCACTTTCCCTCAACTCTTTCCCTCCTAATCATCCCCCAACTCCCCCTTTCCCATTCCTTGAAAACTCTCTGGCAGGAGCGCCAAAAGGCCACTATTCATCACAAAGTGGAGGAAGAAACAACTCGTTGAAACCCCTATCAAACTTAAAATCCTGGACTCTGGGCAGAACCGTTCCGAAGCTTGAAGAAGAAGGAACCGTCTACACTCAAAACTCGACGGAAAACTTCTGAGGTGTGCGGCACCGTAAACAACTCCTCCTCCCAAGTAAGGTTCTCACCCGAGTTCTCCGACCAAGGTAAAGCTTTTATACCCTCTTTCTCGCATTGGTTCGGCGAGTTCCCTCGAATTCCCATCAAACACACACACACACATACACACACACTCTCTCTCTCTCTCTCTCTCTCTCTCTCTCTCTCTCTATATATATATATATATATATATATATATATATATATATATATATATATATATATATATATATATATATATATATATATATATATATATATATCTAGCCTAAATTCATTTAACCTTCGGTCCTTCAAACTCTTAACCTTCTATCAATTTTGGAACCATCAAACATCTCTCAAACTCTCAAACTCTCTTCAAACTCTCAAACTACCCTTAAACTAAACTCTGACTAACGAGGGCATTCGGAGCTAAACATCTTTTCGAATAAGTTCTCTCTGGAGAGATCACTCTACTTTCCATCTTGCTTAGCCCTGCTCTGCTTTCGGGGAAATAATTCTAACAATCTTTACTCGATCATTTTAGGAAGGATTATCTTTACTCGGTCATCTCTAGAGTGGATTATCTTTACCCGGTCATTTTAGGATGGATCATCTTTAGTTGCATTATTGATGTGAGTATAGATGATATATGTAACTGAATCCTGGGATATTGAAAACAAAAATTAAGGATTGTTTAAATTGTATATTGTAGATGCATGATCTGACACAATCTTATGGATGCAGTTTGTGGGTGGGTTTTGACAGATGGCTTTTGTCATCCGTGGAATTATGTTATGTTATGTTACTCAGTCATTATTAGGGAGGATTATATTTACTAGCTCATATACATGGGTGATTACCTTTACTTGGTCATTTTAGGATATATTATCTTTAATTAGTAATTTCAGGGGGATTATCTTTACTTGGTCATTCTTTGGCGGATTATCTTTACTTGGTCATTTTTAGGATGAATTATCTTTACTTGGTCATTTTAGGAGGGAGTATGTATAATTGGTCATTTTAGGAGGATTATCTTTATTTGGTTATTTTTAGGAATTATCTCTACTTAGTCATTTTTAGGAGGGATTATCTTTATTTGGTTATTTTTAGGAATTATCTCTACTTGGTCATTTTTAGGAGGGATTATCCTTACGAGCGTAGCCTGGTAGGGATTACTTGATCTTAGTTTTTCCTCACCCTAGCTTCCATACTTTCTTTACTAGGCACTTTTCAAATCATAATAATATAATTTATTTAATCTTTAATTTGATCCTTATTTTTCCCAACAAAACAATTAGTAAGTTATTTTAATCTTCCCATAAAAGTTCCATATACACCCTAGGCCAAAAGTATGATATAAAAGACCCTTCATTGATTTATACATTTTAGATATTTAATCAAACATAAGGAATCTATCATAATGTTTATTTTTTAATATTTTGCTAATATATTTGAATTACTTTGTATTTTACTAAATCATGTTTTCTAAAGTCAGAATTTAACCAATATTTCTTTTGTTTCAGCTTAAATGTATATCTATTGTGGATTCAATGGCGTTTTAAATACAAAAAATAGGTTAAACTAAAGAACTTAGAGAAGCACAGAGAGCACAAATACAGAATAAGTCCTTGACACCTAGAGAAGACAGATCTATCATTCGGGCTTCACTACAGACTGGTAGAAAAATATATTCTGAACTTGCTGAGTAGTTTAATGAAGCTTTAAGTTAAAAAGATACCACCTAGAACAGTGATATTTTTAACAAAAATTAACATCTTTAGTGGGCCAAAGATAAAAGAAAATGGACACAAGAACATTGATCTAAAGTTATCTGATCAGAGGAAAGTAATTAACAGCTTTGTAAGAAAGATTATTGTATTGTTGTTTTAAATGTAATTGTGTAATTTCATTTAAATGTATTAGAAAAAAGATTGTTTAAAAAATACCTTTTAAGTAACAATTTTGAGAATTTTATTACTTCTGGACGAAAATTTAAAGAGGTATTTCACCCCATGTGGCAACAACTGTGAAGCATGGAGTTGGTTCTATCAACGTATGGAGTTGTATATCTTCACAGAGTACAAGGGGATATGTTTTTATGTAGGTGAAGAATGAACTCCACAACTTATACCACTAAATTTTTACAAGTTCTAGAGCAATCTAGCCAGAAATTGCATCCCACAACACAAAGATGTTACGTTATATTTTAGCAGAATAATGTTCTATACAATAATACATAAACCAGACCAAAAATTATTTTGGATAAATGGGATCATCCCTATGGAGAAGCCACCATAGAACCCAGATTTAACTCAATATAACACTTGTGGATAGTGATTCGAAAAGCAATAAGATGTACCATAAATACAAATAAAACAATTGTATGAACAATTCCAAGCTGAATGGGGGAAAAAAGAGAGCGTCGGAAATTTGTAAATATTTGGTGAAATCCATACCACGAAGAATTATGACTGTAATTTAAGGACTTTATAATATTTTGATTGTTTCCTCTATTGGCACATTGGTGAAAAGGCTCTCGACATCAAGTGAGGCTGGGGTGCCTCTTGGTAGGGAACTATGGAGAATATCAACAAATTCATTGGTCGTTAAAATTCTCCATAAAGTCGACCGATGAATTTGTTTATATTCTCCATAGTTCCCCACCAGGAGGAATCCCAGCCTCACTTGATGTCGAGAGGCTTTTCACTAATGTGCCAATAGAGGAAACAATCGAAATAATTATAAAGTGCGTTTACGAAAACCCCGACCTGCCTCCACCACGAATGGAACCCCAAATATTAAAACAACTTTTAAGAATATGTATAACCGAAGCTCCATTTCGAAGCCCAGATGGCAAACTTTACCGTCAAATTGACGGAGTAGCGATGGGATCACCACTAGGCCCTACGTTCGCGAACTTCTACATGGGAAACCTAGAAGAAAGGCTCTTAACTAAAAATTTTCACCAGATTTGTTTATGACATATACTTCACAATTAATGATGAACACTAATAACTACAACTCAAAAGGACCTTAGAATCCCATTCCGTTCTCAAATTTACATATGAATTAAGTGTAAGGGGCCGTATTATCTTCCTGGACGTAGACATAAAACAAAACAGGGATGGAAAATATACCACTATCGTCTATAAAAAATCGGTAATGAGCTCATACATAAGAAGAGCAATCAAGAAATGCTCAACGTGGACCGCACTTGATGAAGAATTTCGAAGATCAAAACAGATCCTGATCAATAATGGCTACTCAAACAGAGAATTCGACAAATTACAAAAGGAAATTCTCAACTCCAACTTTGAGGTAAAGGAGGGAAGAGAAAAGGAAAAACTAATACCATTCTACTACAAGAACAAAATGACGGATGTTTACAAAACAGACGAAAGAATACTACAAGATATCATAAAAAGTAACACTATCAAAGAAAATAACAAGTTATCTTCACGAATTTATTATAAAAAAACACAAAAGTAAGCAACTTATTAATGAAAAACAACCTCCGCGAAAAGCAATCGATCTTAAAGGCTATAAACGTGGTATACAAATTCCAATGCCCCCATGAGGACTGCAAACCTCATCGAAATAATCAATATATAGGTATGACCATTACTACCATCAGACGGCGCCTAACGATGCATTTGCAAAAAGGAGGAATAAAAACACACTACAAAGAAAAGCATAACGCACGCACAAATTACAAGAGAAACTCTGGTCGAAAACACTCCCATACTCAGAAGAAACACTGACCTTCGCCGCCTAAAGATTCTGGAGGCTCTTCTCATTAAAGAGATGGGCCCTAAACTTAACACCCAACGCACCAGTTCCGAGCGAGTACTTCACCTTTTCTGCTAAAGGAACATGGTACTCTGACTTTGATCTATAAAAGTACCAAAAGAACGAAAATCAATTTCACAGACTCTGCTCTTCCGACGATCTCGCTTTGACTCCCTGTTATCTTCCAGATAAAAATAGCTCTTTCATTTTGCACCAAGACTTTTTCAAGATCCCTCGTAGTACGAGCAGATTTTTACTCCCCTCGAGGCAACCGTCGACTCGAGAGCCAAATCTCCGCTGGAAAATTTTGCGTCCCGCTGCCAAACTAGGGAATTTTATAATTAATCTGGTGAAATTCTTATTGGAGGGGTGGGGTGTCTGCGGGGGAGGGGTGACAAATCGATACTAATATACAGTAATAATCTTAATGAATATTGCTTTGGAAATTAGGTAGGTTATGTAAGTAAATTTGACATTTTTAAAGTGAACGTTTGGAATGAATCAATATGAAAAATATCTTAACGTGGTCCACTGAGCGAAAAGGGGCATCACATCATTATTACGACGCGGTGTGGTCCTAACTTTGGATAAACTGAGTCCTTTAAGTAAAATTGGGTGACACCACGTTCCACACTATCGTTCTTCCTCTGCTTATGGAAGAACCACTCCCAGTTCTTCATTTGTTTGTAGAGGCCCTACTCCCATTTGTGCTGATAAAATGAGCTTGTCCAAATACGCAAAGGATCTCGGTGGTGTTCCTTGGAAACTGGAATAATAATAATAGTTTTTATATGGCTCCCTCCGAGACCATGAAACCTTCGCAGGCCGCCCGTCCTCAACTAGGATAAAACAAGACAGAAGAGGGATTTTCAGAGCCCACCAGGAGGCAGACCATTCCACAGCTTAGGGTCAACTACAGAATAGGCACAACCACATATACAATAGAGACGAGTGCGAAGAACCGAAAGTACGACGGCACTTCCCGAGTGAATGGCTATTTGTTGGCTTTACACATCCAGTGTGGAGGACAGGCATAATAAGAAAAGTAAGGTGGTAAATGGGACTTCTTTAGTTTAGGTTGATGTTCAATTGCCAATTCATGGGGGGTGGATGTTAAAATAGCTACATTATGTGTGCTGTTAAATACATAATCTAATCGTTTCATCAATAAAATGAATAGTGCATATGTTTACATTGGGGTTGCTATTCATAACATGATCCCGCAATCCTCCAGATGTCAGCTACGCTATTGGCATGGCTTTGATTTCTATATATAACTAAGAATATGCATTCTAATGATGTGCATTAACACCAGGCAATAAAATAACCGAGATGGACTAAATTATAATCGAAATTTAATTGTGAAAGTTAATCGAGAAGTCATATAACCAGACATATTTAAAATTAAAGAATAAGTACCAAAGATCCGTGATATTATTTTTTTTTATCTTTCAGTATTATGGCAGAAACAGAAGAGAACTGATTCTTTAGATTTATGGTCGAGAAAAATTTATGACTCGCATAACGCGCCAGCATTTGTTCTCACCACACGGGAGAAAAAGCGACAGGGAAGACTATTTTATTATCTGCATTAGATTTCATAAGATAAAAATGAGTCTAGTAATATTCATTTCGATACAAATTGATTAGAATGTTTCTGAGAATGTTTAGAAAGACGAAGGACGAAGCTCCGTTTAGCATTCTTCTTTTAGCAGACGACGCCGAATATAGAATGTAGATGGCGCAGATTGGTCGTGACTCAATAGTTGTCAAAGTTTGCTAGACTCGACGCAGAGTCGTACAGTAACAAACTCAAATCATTAGTCAGCTGTTCGCCAAGGTTGTTTGTCATCTGAGTGATTTTCTCTGTTTGTAGTCCTGAGTGCTGATTTTGTATATTGATTTCTGTTACTTTAAATGGGGTTTGTATGCCGAACATAAATAGACTTAATTTCGGTCGATTGAATAAATAGAAAAAAAATTCAATTCGCAATCGCCTATACGTCGAAATAATCGATGGCCAAAATCATGATTTAGCTAATTCGTCGTGCATACCTTTAAAAAAAAAGTGATCTTCTGTAGAAAACGTGTTTATTGCATACAAGATCTTCACAAATTTAAATTAATTTTACAAATTTATTTGACCGAATAATCTACCATTCTTAATTTCCTTCTCGGCATTTAGCATAATATTTGACAGTAAAAATTAATAAATGACTTACAGGTTTAGCAATGGAGAATTATTTGACTTATTGTTTGTACGAATAAATGATGTTATTAAATTATCATCAATTATTTGCGTGATATAAGCGTTTTTAAAACATTTCAGAAAAAAATACCACCACCCCATTTGGTCCTTAAAATGTAATAAAGTTTCCTGGCACAGCTTAGCTACGATCAGCTGACATCCGCGAAAATCTGAATCCAATTTATATACATTTCATGAAATTTATCAATACTTCTCAAAGAGGTAGGGAATGTCTTTTTTTATTAAAAATATACATTTTTTTATCACTAGAGATTGCAAGTTATATATATATATATATATATATATATATATATATATATATATATATATATATATATATATATATATATATATATATATATATAACTGAATCACGAAAATAAGGAACGTGAGGAATTTATGAATAACGTTACAGCCACGTTGTTTCATTTTCCTCGTGGCTGTAACGTTATTCATATATATATATATATATAAGTGAAAGCAAATACAGGTCTCCGGGTAGAAAGCAGCTACCACAAGGCTCTTTCATGTATGCGATATGGCTGGTGAACGTTTAAATTGCGAGCAGATTAGAGATTTGGTATAAAATTCCCTTGAAATGAATTACCTTCTAGCATGTGGGTATGATTGGGCAAAGCTTTAGATAGGTTTAAGGTACTGTGCCTGGTAGTTTAAGTAGTTAGAATACTCGACCGGCAATTGGGAGACGGGTTCGACTTCCGGGGAGGATATTTCCATAGATGGGCACGATAACCGATAATCGATAAATCCAAAATTATAATACAATATTGATTCTTAACTATATATAGCGGTATTTTATAATACAATAGTAAAAATATTTGAATACTGTTTCTTAGTTTCTTACCTGGTGATGCTCTCCTTCATCTCCTCATAGGTTTTGAGGATCCTCCTCCCAACTTGGACCTACCTATTTCTGCCTCCAAGGCACGCGCGGCTCGCCTCTGTGCTAAATTGGACCCAAAAACTGAACTGAAATTATCGATTATCGCTAGTTTGGAACCAAACGTATCGGCGATACCGATTAGTCGATAACGCGGAAAAAATATCGGATAACACGATATCGTTATCGCGATAACGCCCACCTATGGATCATATTTCGCGTTTTTTGCCCCTGCGTTATTCCTTTCTTCTTAGTATGGATTGCCTTAATTGGACTGACCCTTGATTTCCTTCATCTTTGTGATTTCCATTGTCCATTTATCTTACATTTCAAAACTCGGGTTTCAAAGGTTAAGGAAGTAGTAAAAGGCGTTTACTTTTCAATAAAATACCTAAAACACACCCCAGCTTTTTAAACCTTGCCCCTCGCGGTAAAATACTGTTTAGATCGTTGAAGTTGGGGCAGAAGCCTTTTAGGGCAACACACATCTCTCTAGACCATTTATCAGAACAGGCCCGCGTTGATTTATTTAATATATAATAGGCTATATCTAGGATAGGCACTGCAAAGCGCCTCGCATATATATATATATATATATATATATATATATATATACAAAGAAAGCCCCTACAGGATCTGCGGGTGATTATGCAACCACCACAGGGCTATGCCATTTTTATTTTCTGTCTTTCAAATAAAATTTGAAGGCAGAAAGAAAGATGCAGAAACCTGGTGTAGCTGACTATAAATACAAAGAGTACAAGAGGATCTGCTGATTGCCGGTCAGATGCTCTACCGTTAAGCTACCAGAAAAGCCACTCTACCTCGCCTAAAGCGTTTCCTCATCAAACCAAGTATCTCCCTAAACTAGGAACCTACCAAGGAATTTTTTATACCATATCTTCTTACCCGCTCACAATTTAAAGGCTCATTATCCATGGCACATCAAAGAAAGAGCAAATACAAGTTCTGCGGGTGGTAACAACCACCACAGGGCTTTCGCCATATTGTCTTCATTGAGGCGTCCTTTGCTCTCTTTGATTCTAGTGTTCCTTCAATGTCCCTTTCTCTTGCCTTTAAAAACTCCTGTTTCTTGTCTCATAGCTCATTCGCGTCAAATTTCTCTTTCTCTTGTACTATATATATATATATATATATATATATATATATATATATATATGATGTGAACACGTATGAAAAGCTAATGAATGACCGTCTGAGTAACACAGATGTAACCGGAAGAGAACTCACTCAAATGCATATATACATTATTTTTCATGCCATGATAATACTGTTAAAAAATCTGTAATATCTACCCTGTTTCTTAGAGCACATATAAAATGTCCTGTCAGAGGTTTTAATCATTCCATCGATTTCCAAGGAAGTAAATTGGTTTTTAAAGCAAAAAATTATGTCAAAAGAAGAAGTGTTGAATCAAGTTTGATCACATCCATTCCTAATTTCAATTTATCTAAAGGTCAATTTTCTTTTAATAGTTTGACATTTAAACAGGTAAACAAAATTGTAAAACTGCCCAGCCCTATTCAGGTAGTAAATTATGTCCCCCCTCAGATTAGCCCAAGCGGGGGATTCGGTCATGTAACATGATATTTGTCCATCTCTTGAGAGGCGCATGTAAGTTTTGTGTACAAGGTTTTTGTCTGTGCCGCATAATACTGCCGCCTCCATGCTTTCCTTGGGTCTAGTGTTTTTTTTCCGCTCATAGTGGGTTTCATTAGGGCGCCAAACAGGGCGAGGTGCGTTCCGACCAGAGCCTCATCATCCCAAATTGATCTGGATTCTTTGTGTTCTCCTAAGCAAACTTCTGTCAGGTGAACAATGAACCTTCTTCAGAAAAGGGGCCTTATTTGGTGATCGAAATCTGAGAGCTTGTCTAATAAGCTCATTACTAATTGTTTTTTTCGTAACTGATGCCCACACCCAGCCTTTTGTTGCTCATCTTGTGGTTCTACCTTGGTTATCAAAGGTTCTTCGATACCGAACTCAGCATCTGCCAAAGAACTTGTTGATATATTTTCCTCGGATCTCCAGGTTTGCAGTGGTCCTGGGAAGTCTTCCATTTTTAAGGAATCAAGCACATCTCCGTAGTGCTGAATCATCTTGCTCTTCAAATTAGTTGATAATTCTTTACTTTAACCCAAATTGCACAATATTGCATTAGGATGGTCAGATGCTAATTGCTAAATTAAGCTAATTTCAAAGGATTTCCCATGAATTTCTCCTCTATTTTTCTTCCTTTATTCTTTAGTCTTTACGCCAATAAATAATTTACTCGGTCTTATCACAAATTTCCATTTTCTTTCATTAGCACATCAAACTACTGTAGCTGTACGATTTCTATTCATTTTTAAAGGCTTGAAAATATTCTAAATATATATATATATATATATATATATATATATATATATATATATATATATATATATATATATATATATATATATATATATATATATATATATATTATGGATATAAATCTTTTAAAACTTAATATTCGTGTACTTTAATTCTATGAACCTTTGCCTAAAAACAAATAAATGAACTTTCATTTCAGTATCTTTTAAGAAAAGGTCACCTCGAAATAAAAAAAGAACATTTATTACATATTCCATGTGGTATAATAAAATATAAAAGAACTCTCGCCATAATGTTTATAATATTTGTACATAAACTGTGTATCAGGCTTTATTGCAGGTCAAACTTTGGGGCTGATATTTTGAATATTAAACATTGTACAAACGTGAAACTTGGGCCACTGAAATATCCTAGGTAGGTACGTACGCAGTTAACATTTCAATCGTATTGATAAGATACATAGAAATTTATGTTGTTATGTATTTTGATGTGCTTTCAACTGTGTCACGCTTTATTGCAGAGGTACGAAAATGCAAATTTAAGGTAATGAAATAAAGTATTATCGTTATATTACCATTTTATTGTAATAATGAAGCACGCTACCGAAGAATAGCAGCACAAGCTATGAAACAAACACAATCAAATTGTTGATGCTTTACTTTATTTGACTACGTAACTTCCTTGCTTAGAAATAACATCAAACAGTCTTTTATCCACAGAAGCTGTGAGCCGACTAATCTGAGAAGATGTTATGGTACCAGCAACTGTTTTGATCTTTTTTCATAGGACATCCTTCGATGAAAACTAGATAACCTCCTTCAAACATTTTCCTCTTCATGATCGACCATAACTGTTCGGTAGGGTTTAGGCCAGGAAAACAGGGAGGCCAGGTCATAAGTGATTGGCCTGTGGTTTCCAAAGTTGTGAGGTACGAAGTTGTAGCCTTGGCTAAATGCGAAGGAGCATTGCATTATCTTGCATAAAAATCAATCGCTGTCGACGTGAGAGTGGCAGATCATATAACCATGCTGCAAAATGCTCCTCCAAAAACATGGTGTAGGAGATGATGATGAGTTTGACGCTTAACACTTCTAGACGTCTCTTTAAGGATCCTACACCGGGTGCTTCTGGACACAGGTGCAACTCCAGCACTTTCAAATATGGCAGCACTTGTGCTACCGAGGTCTTTTCTTACTTATCTACCTATTTTTCGGATGTCACGCTGGGATACACTTCTTCTCGTACCTTTATCTTGCTTTGGTTTAGTGGTGGGGTTTTTCACATACGCCTTCAATGTTCTTGTATCCCGACCAAGCTCTTGGGCTGATTCTCCAACAGATAAGCCTTCTGCGAGACCTGCAACAATCCGCCTCTTTTCTGTAGCTGTCAGACGTCGTTTCAGAGGCATTTTCGTGCACCTGCAATAAAGCGTAACACAGTTGAAGGCACATAACTAAACATAAATTTCTATGTATCTTATCGAAATGATTGAAATGTTAACTGCGTACGTACCTACCTAGGATATTTCAGTGGACCAAGTTTCACGTTTGTACAATGTTTAATGTTCAAAATATCAGCCCCAAATTTGATCTGCAATAAAGCGTGATACACAGTTTATATTACTGTTTATTGCTTAGAATAAACTGAAGTAGCAGTTTGGTTTGGTTTCTGCAGGCAGCATACACTTCCTGCATAACTTTCATTGCACCTTCTGTACACCGATTACTTCCTGGTATCTTGACTGGTGATGGCTCCTGCTTCGAGTAATTTTCCAATGAGTTCATTGCTTTTTGTAAGGTTTCAATACTTCTTACGGGAGACGGTCCAGGGGAACTTAGAGTTGCGTGCTAGTGCGCCGCGACTGTTCCCATGGACCTATGCCCCAATGCCACGACGGCTTCAGGTCGCTTTATGTCGTCTCCGAATCGGGCACACTCGTGTGACGCACCGCCATTTGACGGAGCGCTCGCCTGCGCCCTATTGTGACGACTGCGTCGTCCCCCAGACTGTTCGGCACATTCTTGTTGAATGTCCCTTGTACTCGGGATGAATTCGTGCACACCGACCTGTGGACTTTTAGACTTTTTGGAGGAGGCCGGCCTTCTCCCCCTTATTTAATATTAAAATATGGATCGCGGTCTTCTTCGGAGGGGGAGGGCGGGCCTTCCCCTGTCGATGGAGCTCGCTCTATATTTTTTCAATTCGTTTGTTTTTCTTTTGATTTTTGTTTGTATTTTTTTATTTTTTTTTAATTTGGCTTTTAGTATAGCGTAGATTTAAGCTAGCTTGAGTACGGCCACTTATGCCCTAGAAGACAGTCACCAGATGAGATAATAATAATTAAAAAAATCAATACTTCTTACTAGCCACGTTTGCTGTGGCTTAACTTCGCTAAAATTGGTTTCTAAATATATAAACCATCAGGAATTTTATCCCCTTTCACTTAACCACAAGCTTTGAACAAAGATGCTGCAATATACCGAATCCCTTCTAAAGGCACTAACTGTCCTTTATTCTACATTGGAGAAACGGGATCATTAGATATAACATAACATAACATATGTTATGTTACCTGATGCCGTGTAAAGGCACTAACTGTCCTTTATTCTACATTGGAGAAACTTGAAGGTCAATAGATAATCGCATTTATGAACATAGTAGAGATATTAGGAGAGCAAGCAATGAATCAAGTCTTTTTAATAATGTTAAATTGTTAATCATGTTACGGATTTCTCTCGTACCCAAGCAATTTACAATTGTAACGATTTCAAAAGATAAGATCATTGAATCATCACTAATTAAAGAAATTCCGACATACAATGTCTCAGATGGGCATTTTAAATGTAGCCCCCATGTCTTAATTAGACCTAATCCAAAAGATGTTAATGACTTTAAATTAACGCCCCAGATTAATATCGGTGTTCCGTTGCTCCGGAGGATTTGAGAGTTTTTTCTCCAGGTCTCTGCCGGTGATGAATCTTGGCGCAATTTAATTTCCAAGATGAAGCCAACGATGATAAATAATCCAAGCTTTCTTGCAAATTTATTTATTACAAGTAATTTCATTCCTGCGCTTATTTTCTGATTTCTACCAATATATGACAACTAAATAGCAAAATTACAAAAATGAAAAATTTTGTATCTAAAATTCATACGTGAACAACTTATAATAATTGAACACTACGTTAATAACTATTACTAAGTTAGGTGATATGCAAAGGTTTTGATAACTATAGTAAAGTAGTAAACATACCTTGACGGAAAGCGATGAAGTATTTGAACTGATGACTATTTGAACAAAGAATCTTAATGCTGACTTTGGTTTGGTAGTTTGTGTTATTTTTACAGAACAAGAAGAGGAGGGGAGCTAGCGCTTCGCTATTAAGATTAAAATTTAAAATCTAACAAAAAGCAGCCATGGTTGAATTTTTATAAATTTTCTGAACTTCGTCAATTATAATAATTTTAAAAAGGAACTCTAAACTAAATTTCCTCCCTTTCAAAATGTCACGTTGATAAAATATAGCTATAGAAGATAAGTTAATGATGTAGATTAGTTGTGTTTTCTAAATATGTGGTAAATCCTGGCAAAGAACGAAGAGGAAGATGAAAATACGAATATAATTTCGAGCGAAATAATTATTAGTGATGGGACGAGTACTCACTATCGGTACCAAATATTGGTAGTATCGGCTGTTTTTAGTGGTATCGGAATTCTTATCGGTATCGGGACTTTTATGTCTCATTTCCGATATCAAAATCCGATACTTGCCCATTAATTCCCAAGACACTGTATGCAATCATTTTACAACATATTATATTCATTCTATTTAATGATTATATTCTTGTGTCCCGTACGTGAAAAATTCACATAATATGCACCTTATTTATTTACACAAAATTTAACATTTTATAACCGCTTAGTTTTTCAGGGAACCAAAAGGAACAAGCACAGGCCAAACTACTCGTTTACGCGTACGTGAGAAATTCACGTAATTACAATCAATCAAATGACTGCAGTTAGTTTGGTATAAATAATATAACTTTATTTAAATGTTTAACTCAATATTCGTAAATTTCGATAATTTTATCCAGTTCAAAAATATTTTGAAAATATTGTACACGTGCCGTCATAAATGAGGGAAAATTTTACATTATTTTCATCTCCATTATTATTGAGGAAATCTTGAACAAAAGATTAGAATTTCTAAAGAGTCACTTCCGTCGCAATGAAAATTATTATTACAGAAAAAATACATGCAATTAGCTTGAAATCAAAGCCGTTCCATATAGCCATATTGTATGTACATCTGCTACCAAACCAATTAATTTCTATTTTTGTTCCATCGTTTTTTCCGACAAATTTTATTTCGTTTAAATCAGCTGAAAGTTAAGCTTTAAATAGACTCTTAAAATCTTTATGTACAATTTTTATCTATAAATGTTATTTGTTTTATATTCTTTCGATATTCATATTCAATTTTCACCCATTGCCGAATGGATATGAACAGTTACATGAAATAAACGGTAGTGTTAGAGGGTAACCATATCGAACATGTTCAAACAGCGTTCATTCAAACGAACAAACACGAAACATATGACTCAAGATTTGTTATTGTATTACTATTCTTTCAATCTATAATCAAATGCGTAAGAATTTTTTTTAATGTAAATTATTTAGAATATTGCGTTTGAAGTACGACTAATATTCAAGTTTACATCTATATTGTCTGTTGTTTTTATTTGGTTGCTAAAGGAATTAGTTGTATAATTGGATGCCTAAGTATTCGCTTTGTAATAGCTTGAAGAATTAAACAAAGCCCTATTCCATTGTCAGTATTATTATTCTTCAAACAAGAAACCGAAAATAAGTATTTACTAATACACAAACACGTACCTATATAAATATATATATATATATATATATATATATATATATATATATATATATATATATATATATATATATATATATATATATATATATATATATATATATATATATATATATATTATATATATATATTATATATATATATATATATTATATATTATATATTATAAATATATATATATATATATATATATATATATATATATATATATATATATATATATAAATATATATATAAGTATTCGTACTCGGTATCGGTACTCGCTTGAAAATCTGGTATCGTCCCATCACTACTGTGGCAAAGCCCACAGGATGGGAGAAATCGAAATCAAGAAAAGAATCAGACTACGCAACCCTAAAAACAACGGCGGAAGAAGAAAATAATACAGCTTTAGAAAACAACACTAGTGTATTTCAGCGACGAATACCCTCTACCAGGAGGAAACGACAACAGGACATAGTCAAGGCCCTAAAGGGAGGAAAAATCAAATGGGCCTTCAAGGGGAAGACGGGAGAGCTACAAGAGGATGAAGTTATTGAGCAATTACTACTTACTGACAAAATCAGAATCTACCCTGGTAACTGTTACCTTACACCGGAACACACAAATATTTTGTAAGCGTGAATTATATGGCTGGTGATGCCGAAATAGCTAAGAGGTCCATCAGACAGAACGAAGGACAACTGAAGCGATCCATAGTGGCCACCAATGGCTCACCCTCCCCTCTCCAAATTATCAAACAAATGGGCGAATGATAAGTCATTGATTTACGGAAAGCGCGTCGGCGCCCAAAACGAAAATAAACAAAAAATAACCGAAAAAGAATCAAATTAACTCGAATACGACAAAAGTTCACTGCTATTATAATTATCCCAACTAGGACAATTTCACCAGACAAGAATCCCGAACAAGAACAATAAAATAGAAAACCGATGAATCCTCCAAACAGTGTAAATATATATATATATATATATATATATATATATATATATATATATATATATATATATATATATATATATATATATATATATATATTACAGTGAACTAAGTGAAAGACTAAAGTGAAAATTCACAAAGGGAAACCCCCCAAATGATAACAAGAGGAAACAACAAAAACAAACAGACAAACACTCACTCCAAGCAAATAAACAGAAAAAATTCAGGCTAAAGCCTAAAGACATAGAAACATAACGGCTTGAATGCTAAAGAATACAAATGAATGCAACAGTAAATAAATGAAAACAAATAACAGAAATTGGACGGACCATCCGTCAAGTTAACTAGAAAGAATAAAGAGAGAATATGAATAACACAGAGAGAGAGACAAAGACAGAGATTGGCAGTTCTCTGGCAAACTACGGAGAAGTTATTCAGAAAGAATGGAAACATGAAAGACGAATGGCAGATAGAAAAAAAATAGGAACCGTGGTTCGGATTTGACGTTAGTCAATAGGTCCAAATAATAGAATATTCCATTCTTTGTCTTTTATCCCCTTGCTTGCGGGAAGAAGGTCAACTTAGATCAACTTTTTCTTCGCTTAATTATTTCTCTTTTCACCTATGTTTCTTCTCCTATCCATCCACGAAACCTCGCCTTAACTTCTCCTCCAGGCCCACCAAAGACGGTGGGACCTGGAAGAGAAGGACGTTGGTAAGCCGACAGGGGTGGCCCGGGGGTTATATTCACCCCCTCTCCGCCATAGGGGGTAAAGAACCTGCGGAGGATACTCTATTCATCTTTCACACAATAAAGAACATCACTTGAGCCGGGCTCCATCATTCCGAGCGACCACCAGGCTATCAAAATTACAGTATGAGTAAATCCCATTCAAATTAAAATCCCAGAACGCAAAAACTACAAGCAAGCGAACTAGAAAAATTATATAAATTACCTCTTAAATTACATCCTCGATCCCTTATGATGCTAACCTCGAAGAAATAGATGAGGAGCTGGATAAACTTACTGATTACCTAATCAAAGCTGATCAAAATAGCATTCCCCGTATCAACTATAAAACCCTCCCAGCTCCCTCCTGGACCCCTCCTATGAGAGCCCTGGCCCAAGAATATAGGGACCTGTCCAATGTAGTACCGCTGATAGGCCCCAACCACAATGCCTACAGAAGACTAAGACAAATTAAGGAAGAACTCCAGACACTAATTACGGACCAGCAAATATTACTATGGGACAGACTAATAGACAGACTCGACATAGAAAAAGACACACACGTTCTGGCAGACGGTTAAACGTCTTAAAGGAAAACTTCCACATGCAAAATTCACAATTAAACACAATGGCAAAACAATTACTGAGACGGAAGAGATTGAAGAAAACTTTAGAAGTTTATAATCTTCAATCTTCAAAATGACCCCGGAAGAAAATGACAATTACGACCTCGAATTCGAAGCTGACGTAATGCAACCGTTAAACACACAAATACACAAAACCTCTCCTCACCATTGTGTGTGTCGCAGGAAAGATTGATAGAGGGCTATGGCATGAAATAACTGCCCTAGAACTCTCTGTTACTTTAAAGTCCTTTCGTCAAAGAGCCGGGTATTACGGGGCTGACCCGCGAGAATTTCATCCAGGCCCCGACCAACGTTTGGAGTGGCCTACTCAACATTATGAACACCGCTCTGTACACGGGCTATTCCCCCGATCAGTGAAAATTGGCCAAGATGATTTTCATCCATAAAGCGGGGAAGCCCCCGGACTGCCTTGCCGGATTTCGACCAATATCTCTTAAAATTTGCCAGCAAATTCTTCGAGAAGATATTGGCTAACAGAGTCAACTCTTTTCTGGATGAAGCCAACTTACATAATGAGTAGCAGCACGGCTTCAGAAGGAAGAGAGGGACCGACACGGCACTAGCCATCGTTACCGAAATGCTTGCGAAGATCAAGGCAGACAAAAGGCATGTCGACCTGGTGCTCCGCGAAGTTAAGAAAGCTTATGACAAGGTTTGGAAGAGAGGCCTACATTTTAAGATCCTTCAATTACGCCTTAACCCCATTCTTGAGAGGCTTTTGTGCGATTGCATAATGGAGAGGAGAGCATACATACAAATCAGAGAACATAAAGGCCTCGAATTCGAACTCGAAGCAGGGCTCCCTCAAGGAGGCGCTCTCAGTCCCCTTTTATCCAACACTTATACACGTGACCTACCACAACCTCTCTCCGAGGGTACGATATACGTACAGTTCGCCGACGATATATCGCAAATTTGTACCGCCGCTTATGTTCACAGGGAAGTGATGGCGCGAAATACGCCTAGGGAGATAGCTAACATCAACTCCTACGAGAGGAAATGGAAGATATCAACCAATGCCCCCAAATTCAAAATAATTCCCATATTTTGCAAGACCAACGATATACTTTTGGATGGGAAGAGAATCCTTTACTGTACGGAAAGAACGGTTCTGGGGCTCAAAATCACCACTAGGGGCTACACGAGTCATATCAAGTGAACAGTCGCGATTAGCAAGAGAGATTTGAGGGAATTTTATAAGTTCCGTGCCTTAAATCCCTTAAATAAACTCAAGATATTCAATGCGCGCATCCGCTCGAGGCTCCTGTACCCCCCCCCCCCGCCCCCCGTGCCGCTGAACGCGAGTGCCGAGACCCACATTGTAAAACTACAACTTATCATCACAAACACCCGAAGAAGAGCACACAAATGATAGAGAGAGCTCCACGACTCAGTTAGATTATCTTCAATCAACGTGGCGCTCCACGAGAGAGCTAAGAGGATCTGGCGAGCCATTGGCACCGGAGTTCTCTCGTACACACTTGGACATCGAGGTCTCTCGACAAATAAGATCTTTGAAAAGCAGCAAGGATTTGACAGACGGTGACTTGACTCCAAAGTACACATGACAAAGTCGACAACTCACAACAAACGTCTAGTGTAATGCTCAAGTTTCTTTAGTATTAATCACATATCAACACTAAGATTACCAATTTTTACTAAATTTTTCGAAGTAAAATCAAATGCTGAAATTCATTTAAAAAACTTTCTCAAAAACCTATATCGGGAACAAAAACCCTGCCCCAAATAAAGGCTTGAATGCCAATAAGATCATTATCTAACCTAATTGAATTAACAGGTTTAATTTAATTATTTTATAAAACAAAAACAAACAAACAAACAAAATACAACCAAAATACTAAAACAAAACAGATATACCCTTTCACTATGGACCTATCCATTATGTCTCCAACACCACCTCTATTCTTTAACCTCACCCAATTTCGCCATTTACTCTCTCGCTATCTCTCTCTCTTTCTCTTTCTCTCTCTCTCTCTCTCTCTCTCTCTCTCTCTCTCTCTTTCTCTCATTTCCACCAACTTTTTAAGTCCAAGTTCAGTCTGATTACTTTTAAGCGCACTACACACTGTTAAAGTAACTTATTGGCAAAGGAGGAAATGTGAATTAAAAGAGAAGCGAGAAACGTGATTTTTCACGGGACACTACTTTTCTTCATACAACACTTAATAAAGTCGGAATCGTCTTTATTTAACTACAATCACTGACGACAAATAAAAGACTCCAAAATAAAGAAGAAATATATACCTGAATCGGATTGATTGGAGATATCTCCTGTTGCTGTTTCACGGGCAATCACCCCAAAGTGGTGATCGCCTCAGGCTTTTCTTAATCTTCTACTATATTTATTTATATATTTCGCATCCTCATGCTGTAATTCCATCTAGCACAGCACAACCTGACTACCAGCAAGGTCCCAGAAGCAGTGGATAGTAGATTGTAGTGAACTCCTGAAGGAGACCCCGTTACAGGGCAAGAGAAGTAGCCCAGTTATAGGTGACGAGTCCAAACCCGAGTTACATGACTGCTTATAGATAAGGGTTAGGGGTAATTTTGGTAGGGTGATCAGAGAGTGTGCGACCCCAAACAGGCAGCATATTTAGAATTAGGACTATACAGAGGTCTTCTGCCATTAGTGCAGCTGGGATACTAATTTCTGAACTACTTCAGGAGGATACCCCCGCAGTTGGGGGCGGCATAAGAAAGAACAATAGACCCGCCGAATTTTACTAAGAGATTACCACTTCGACTAGTACCAAACGGAAGAAAAAGGAAGCCCTAAGATGCCGTCCAAAAGTATCTTCACGGACTTAAGAAATTGCTCTAATTAAATGGATAGAAGCACAGAAGGAATTCGTAATTATTATATGCACGGACAACAACGACTGGAACTCCCCCCCACCCCGCCTAATCTTCAAAATCGTGTGTGAATCGACAGAGATCGCGCCCAAATCTCTTGAAAAAAAAGGATTACTTGCGTACAGTATGAGGATACTTACATCGAACATCCAAAGAGACCAGTTCATAAACATCCAGATGTGTTTCCATTGTTCCATAATGGAAGAACACACAGCCGTCAACTGTCCTAACAAAGACCCTGGAATCTGCTCTGAAAGCATTGGATACCATACAAGGAGGAACTCTACTACTGCAATAAAAAATGTGCTGGTAGCCGCAGAACAATGGTTATTTCCTGCCCGATGGGAAAATATATAATCAGAAAAAAAGAAACAACCAAGAGAGGAAAGAAGCTAACAGGATCCTTAACGCAACAGCAGCAGCAAGAAACGCCAACCAAACCACGACACATATCGATATTGACGGAACCGTAAACGTTAAAATCTTAACGTGCATTCTACACTTGCACGATATGAATATTGCACAACCACCAAACTCCGTGTTAGAGGAAAACGGACTCGAGCCGATGAAGTTTCTGAAGGAAGTAGACTCGTCTGCTATCTTCAACATAACTATCCCGGAGCACACTAAAAAAGCGTTTATTGAAGAAACAAAATCAAAAGAGAACAGAAGAGCGGAAGCAGAGAGCAAGGAAACTGAAACTGAGAACAGCTCTGACGAATCAAACAAAACGAAGAAGTACAAGTAACCAGACAAAACACCCCAAAACATAAGAAGACAACTAGCGACCATTCTGCACGAGAAACAAAGCCAATTCCATCTACCCCCAAGAAACAAATTTCAGCAAGAACAGAAACAAGGAGAAAAACAGTCAAGAAAAAGTAGCATTAAAGAGCCAACTGTAAACTCCACTTTCTCAAAACAAATAACAACCGCAAAAGACAAATAACGATCATGGAAGGAAGAAAGCTCCGAATATTACAAATAAATACCACTGGATGTAAAAATAGAGAAAACATATCTGGAAACATTCTTAGAGAAATCGATCCGGATTTAATTCTAATCCCTGGCTACTGGGTAAACCTTACAACTGAAAGATTTGGAACTTCGACCTAATAGCCACTGGCCACTCGAATGAACATCATGCAGCATCAAAATTGCTACGGGTTATCAACCGCTCCGGCGCCCAAATCTTCTAGTAAATAACTTTGTGAGGAATATTTAATAATAGACAACCAATCTTCTTTATTGTGGATTTAACTGCAAGATACGCAGATACCGGTTACAGAAACAACAACCAAGCAGAAACGGACTTACAAGCCCTAATAGATAGACCAGAGATGGGCAAACTGCGGCCTGCGCAGATTTGCATGTGGCTCGCGTTTCATTTCAGCATTGGACAAAATATTGAAAATTAATTATTGAACATTTTTCCAAAATCTCGCCTTAAACGATAATTCTGTCAAATTTTGGAACGCCTTTGAAATGTTAATGCTTTGCATTTCCCAACAAATACACTTTATATAGGCCTTGTTTTATATTTTCGGCCATTATTTAAGTTTGGCACTATTGCATATTGCGTCAATAATTAATTGAAAATTATGGTTCTGATTCTATGTCAAGCTGTAAGTCCTCACTCTGGTATAAGTCTGGAAACAGTTTAAAAGGGATGGCAAAACTATGCCAAAAAATTGCACTTAGTTATCAATGTGAAGATATATCTATGACTATGTAATATGTGCAAACAAATACCTAAAGGTAATTGCAATTAACTTATATGTATTCGAAATTTGCACTTACTCGTAACTGTTTAAGTGCGGCTTGCAAAGCTTTACATAGGCTTCAATGTGTCCCGCTGCTTAAATTTATTGCCCATCCCTGAGATAGACGGATAGTTAGAGGACGGGGACCGGACTTTCCGATATTCACCAGAAACGAAACGACAAATAACAATATACCATTTACTACCAATGGAGCCTGCAGATGTTCTCTGCAGTGATCACACCGCAACGCTAATCACCATTAACCAATAACCAATTCAGATGGACTCTAGAGATGAAAGAAGAATTAAGGAAATAAGATTATTAAACGAGGTTATACAAATCAATGGGGCAGAAAGGAAAAAATACTTAAATCTGAGAACGAAAAAGAGAGAATTATTAAGAGATGTAGCTGATAAACAAAAGGAATACCGGCAGACAGCCGTTTAAAATATCGACAACGAGCTAACGCCCAAGGAATTTTGGAAGAAAATAAAACGAATAGGAAACACTAAATGCAAAGAGAAAACTAAGATTAAAAACAGTCATGGAAATATAATTGAAGATGAACACGAGATTGAAAGATTACTCAAAGAACACTGGACAGGAGTGTTCAGCCTAAGCGAGGAAGAGAATAAGAATTTTGACATCGACTTAGAAAATCAGATAATCGATTTATTAAAAGAACAAATTGAACGAACTTACTCTCATTAGTACGTTGTAGACTGTGGAGGAAAGATATATCAACTAGGGAATTAACGCCAAAATTGCTACCATATTCAATTTTAAACTAAAAGCGCCAGGAAGATCGGGCCTCACCAGGAAGAACACGGGATTTTACCCCGACGAGTTAAAAATAGCAAAAATAATATTCATTCCGAAGCCTGGAAAAGTCGAAAACTACAGACCTTCCTTTTTCAACTTCACCGGGAAGGTATACGAAAAAATTCTGAAACGACTGAATGAATACCTTGCAGAAACAACTTATGGAATAAAAGACAGTTTGATTTAAGGCAAAAGAGAAGCAGAGAAATGGCACTCAGCGTTATTACAGAAAAAATAAGTAAGGTTAAAGGAGAAAGAGGTAGCATAGATATAGTCTGCACGAGCGTATCTAAAGCATGGATAAGATATAGCAAAGAAGAATGCAATACAAAATTCTGAACCTTGGATTCAACAACAATTTAGAAAGAATACTCTGAGATTACGTTCTGGAAAGATACGCATTCATAGACACAGGAAATTTCCAAGGATAAAAGATCAAGCTCGAGGCCGGCCTCACTCAGGGAGGGTATCTTAGCCTCACATTATACTCCGTGTATACATCGGACATTCCTCCACCCAGGGATGAGGACTGCGTTAATATACAGTTCGCAGAGGATTTCATAGAATTGATTCCTTGCATCTACAGAAATACACAAATTCAGGACAGGATGATGGCCACAGAAATAAAAAACTTAAACGATTATGAAAAGAAATGGGAGATAATGACAATATAGATAAATTCAAAATAATAACTATGTATTCAAAAAGTCAGACATTTTCGTCAACGGCGAGCGATACATATATAATACAGTAGGCAAGATATTAGGCCTAACAATAACAACGAATGGTTACAAGAAACATGTAACTGAAAGAATAAACAGAGAGAAGGGTGGAATTAAATTTCTTTACAAACTAAGAAACATCAATTTGAAAAACAAGAAAAAGATATACCAAGTTATTATACGGCCTACATTAGTTTAGCCTTCACTTGCAATGTACACAATATTCAGATGCAACCTAATTAAATTGCATCGTGTACAGAAAAAAAGCAATGCTATTAATAAAGAGTATCAGACGAGCAGAGAGACGGAAAAAGTAAGATCTAGACAACGAAGCAAAAATAAAAAAAATAATTGAGAAAAGGGCTAAGAAATTTATAGAAAAATCACAAGAAGAAACAGAAGAGGAACTTTTTCTTTCTGTCTCTCCCCCTTCCAGAGCTCTTATCCCTCGGAGCCTAACAGTTCCTCCTAGGAGGGTGAGAGTGGAGGATGGGGAGTATATATATATATATATATATATATATATATATATATATATATAAATATATATTAAGAAAAATCATTGCAGTAACGCAATTAATTATGCGGTTAAAAGGCTATTTTTTGGCAAACACAGTCTTCCTCAAAGCCCTCGGAAGGAGCTCTTCTCGCATCCACGAGAAGGTAACACTTAAAATAGGTGTTCTCTCGTGTATGTCAGAAGAGCTCCTTCTGAGGGCTTTAAGGAAGACTGTTTGCCAAAAATAGCCTTTTAACCGCATAATAAATTGCGTTACTGCAATGATTTTTCTTAATTTATAAAGAATGGCAAAAATAGAGAATAATAAATTTTCCATTCTCATCAAAAAGCAGGGGTGACACTTGAAAAAAAACAATTAAAAGATAGTTTTCTGGCTATCTGAGAGAACGCTTATTTTAAGTGTTACCTTCTCGTGTATGTGAAAAGAGCTCCTTCCGAGGGCTTTGAGGAAGACTGTGTTTGCCAAAAAAATAGCCTTTTAACCGCATATATTTATATATATATAATATATATATATATATATATATATATATATATATATATATATATATATATATATATATATATATATATATATATAAGTGGCAAACGAATTGATGGACGCGAACGAAGTAGAAACAGGATGACCAGGACAGAGCCGAAGATGCCTTGTAACATTTAGTGCAAACGTTTCAGGATTATAACAAATCCCATAATCAGTCCTAAAGAAATGATACAAAATACAGATTTAAATATATACATAAAAAGTTAACACATGCAGTAAAATAGTGAAACATAAATATTAAATTTGAGACGAATTGATTACATTGGAAATACGGATAGAAAAATACAAGGGAATTTATATAAAACAGGAAGGAAAATAATTGACAGTGGATTTTATTCTTGCAAAAAACAATGTAAAATTTAGCAAATGACCATGTTTTTTAATGAAGGACTATATATAATGGACTTGGACCTACAAGGTTAGTTAAAATAAAAGAGAGAGAGATAGTGAGAGAGTAAAGGGATGAAATTGGGTGAGGTTAAAGAATAGAGGTGGTGTGGGAGACAGAATAAATAGGTCACTGGTGAAAGGGTATCTCGGTTTTATTTAAGGTTCTTGGTTGTTTTTTATATTTTTTTAATATAAACTATAGAATTTATAGCTTATACTAATTAAATTAAACTTGTTAATCTAATTAGGCTAGATTTGATCAGATTGGCATTCAAGCCTTTATCTGGGGCGGGTTTTTTGTTTCCGCTATGGGTTTTTGAGAAAGGTTTTAAAGTAAATTTCAGCTTTTGATTTTATTTCGAAAAGATTTAGTAAAAATTGGTTATTTTAGGGTTGTTAAGTGATTAATACCAAAGAAACCTGAACATTGCACTAGTCATTTGTTATGATTTGTCGACTTTGAAATGTGTACCTTGTAGTAACGTCGCCACCTGTCAAAGGCTTGCTGCTTTTAAAAGGTCTTATTTGACGAGTGACCTCGATGTCCAGGTGTGTACGAGAGAACTCGGGGGACAGGCGGGTGCCAATGGCTTGCCAGATCCTCTTTGCTCTCTCGTGAGGCACCACGTTGATCGAAGATAATCCAACCGAGGCGTGGAGCTCCCTATGTCTTTTGTATTCACAGCTTCGAGTGTTTGTGATGATAAGCACTGCTTTGTTCTGGATTCTTTGTAGTTTCACAATGTGGGTCTCAGCGCTCGCGTTCAGTGGTACAGAGGGATACAGGAGTCTCGAACGGATGCTCGCATTGAATATCATGAGTATATTTGAGAGATTTAAGGTACGAAACCTATAGAAATCTCTCAAATATCTCTTGACATTCGCGACTGTACGCTCGATATGACTCGTGTAGCTCCACGGTGGTGATTTTGAGCCCCAGAGCCGCCCTTTCCGTCCAGTAAGTGATTCGTCCCCCTTCTTGTCCACACGTTTATCGTTGAAGGTTTTGCGAAACATGGGAATTATTTTGAATTTGGGGGTATTGGTTAATATCTTCCATCTCTTCTCGTAGGAGTTGATGTTAGCTATCTCCTTAGCCGTGTTTCTCGCCATCAATTCCCTGTGAACATAAACGGTGGTACAAATTTGCGATATATCGTCAGCAAACTCAACGTATATCGTACCCTCGGATAGAGGTTGTGGTAGGTCCTCTGTATAAATGTTGTATAAAAGGGGACTGAGACAGCCCTCTTTGAGGGAAGCCTGCTTTGAGTTCGAATTTGGGGCCTTTATGTTCTCTGATTTGTATGTATGCTCTCTCCATTATGTAGTCGCACAAAATCCTCTTAAGAATGGGGTTGAGGCCTACCTGAAGGATCTTAAATTGTAGGCCTCTCTTCCTAACCTTGTCAAAAGCTTTTTGACATCGCGGCGCACTAGGTCGGCATGCCTTTATTTTCTGCCTTGATCTTAGTGAGCTTTTCTGTGACAACGGTTTGTTGCGTGTCGGTCCTTCTTTTTGTTCTGAAACCATGTTGCTGCTGGTTATTCAAGTTGGCTTCATCCAGAAATGAATTAACCTTGTTAGCCAATATCTTCTCGAAGACCTTGCCGGCAAACTCTAAGAGAGATATTGGGCGAAAGCTGGCAGGACAGACCGGGGGATTTCCCGCTTTTGGGATGAAAATCATCTTGGCCACTTTCCACTGGTCGGGAAAATAGCCCGTGTTCAGAGCGGCATTCATGATGTTTAGTAGGCCGCTCCAAACGTGAGGCGGGGCCTAGATATAATTTTCGAAGGTCAGTCCCATGTAACCCGGGGCTCTTGGATGAAAGGATTTTAGAGTAACGGAGAGTTTTATGGCAGTGACTTTGCTACCATAGTCCTTCATTAATCTTTCCTGTGACATACAATGATGAGGCGAGGTTTTATGTATTTGTGTATTTAGTTGTTGTATAACGTCTTCTTCAAATTCGAGGTCGTAGTTGTCCCTTTCCTCTGGGGTAATTTTGAAGATTGAAGACCAGAAAATTCTAAAGTTTTCTTTAATCTATCCTGTCTCCGTCAATGTTGTGTTGTCATGTTTGATCGTGTAATTTGTGCGTGGAGGTTTTTCTTCAGACGTTTTACTGTCTGCCAGAAAGTGTGAGAGTCCTTTTTTATGTCAAGCCTGCCTATAATTCTTTCCCATAGTAGTGTTTGTTGGTCCGTGATTAGCGTGCGTAGTTCGTCTCTTATTTCTCTTAGTCTTCTGTAGGCATTATGTTTGGGGCCTATTAACACTACTACATTGAACAAGTCTCGATATTCTTGGGCCAGGGCTCTCATGGGAGGGGTCCAAGGGGGAGCTGGTAGAGTTTTATATTCAATACGGGGAATACTATTTAAATTTGCTTCTATTAGGAAATTGGTGAGTTTATCTAGATCCTCATCTATTTCTTCTAAGTTTGAGTCATTCAACGGGTCGGGTATGTAATTTGAAAGGGAATTTCTGTAATTTTCCCAGTTCGCTTGCTTTTAGCTTTTGCGTTCTGGGATTGGGATTTGTATGGGGTTTACTGCTAACGTAATTTTAATAGCCTGGTGGTCGCTCGGAATAATGGGGCCCGGTTCAATGTAATAGTTGAAAGGAAACCTGACGCTAGAAAAAAAAATACGTCAGGTTTTGTGGTTGTTGTCGCATTTAGAAATGTCGGGAATTCGGGTGTCATTCTTGTCATAGATTGTCGGTAGAGCAGTGTCTCAATGTTTCTACCTGCGCTATTGTAGGAGGTATATTCTGCCGCTGCACATCTTGCATTTAGATCACCAGCAAAGATAACGCATCTCCGATGGCCAAGTATCTGCAAAATATTGTGCATGGGTACATATCCGCTTCTCGGAGGTTGGTACCTCGTGGCAACGACCAGTTCCCCGAGGGCAGTACTCACCTTAATAGTGAGGTAATATTCATCTAATTCTCCTAATGGTTTATATTTTAACCCTTTTTTTGACGACTATTGCACATCCATCACACCATTATGGAGTCAGTCTGTGTTCCGATATGAGTATTAGGTCAGGGTCACTCTGTCTTATTATATTGCCATAGGTGGAATCTTTTCCGTCCCACCCATTGACGTTCACGCGTAGTTTCGTAAGTCTGTCTGCCATTTTGTGGTTTGGATTCTTTAGTATGTGGGATTAAAGTAGACTTATTTGCGTTCTACTTTAGCCCCATGTGGAGTATTGGGCGGGATACGCTCCCTGCCGTTTCTTTTTTTCTATATTCCGTGTCCGTGATCGTGTGGAAGCAGTCCGGGGTCAGTTTAACTATACTTTGGGCGAGAGCATCTTCGGCCTGCCGCTCGGGTACCTCATCTGAACATTCCAACTTGCACCTTCTGGTCTTGAGACCTTCCGTTACTTCGCGGGAATCCAGCTCCATTGGGAAAGGAGATGATTCAGGGGCAAATATTTTGAGGTTGAATCCCCTCGCGTTTTATTTGAACTGGTGCACTCTACCTTGCGATGAGGAGGAGGTTGACCTTGGGTGGCGAGTTTGTGAGGTCTTCCTTGATCGTGGAGACCTGGCCTCCTTGGGTTCGCACTGCTTCCGTGTTGGGTGTGTGCGTTTGTGTGTCTTTTGTTTCGGCGATATTATTTTCGGATATTGCGGGTGCTTGTTCAGGTGTATGTGAGTTTATTTGTCTATTTAGACGCGGGTCCCGTCCACTGGCTGTGTTTTGGGGCGTGGGAATTTTTTTTACACGAATTTTTGCACTGAGAGGCTACACTAATGCGCATAACCTCTTCCGATGGCGGGTTTTCCGGAAACCACATCTCTTGCAAGCCGTTTGTAACCATCATGCGGGACGTGTAATGTTTGCAATGTATGAATAATAAATGCAACACATTATTTTTGTAGACTGTTCGTTTTCTATGTGTAGGTATGTTCGTTGGTTATTATTTTCAGCGATAACGGTTTTGCAACTTGGACATAAGTCGTATTAGCTTTTATCTCCTCGTTCTTGCGCTTTTTTTGTGTCTGCTTTTGTATCTCCTGTTTTTTAACTGGACATGTTATAAACATAGTCAGGTGATTTCCCTCGAAATTAAGACATTTTGGGGTGCTGCTTTTGCAATCAGGTCAAAAATGATCGCGGCTGGCGCAGATAGAACACAGTGTAAGAGCTTTGTCTGTACGGGCTGGTGGCCGTGGTGTGTTTGTCGTACTTATAGCATCGGAAACACATTGTAAGTCGACAAACTCCTTGCGTTCCATCTGCTCCGGACAGATTCTTATACGCTAAAGACAAGCAGGCCATTCTCCTTTGCTTTTTGTGCCATTGCCGTATCTTCTAAAATAACCTTGAAGACGTGCGTGTAATTTTTAAATTTAATTACCTGCGCTAGCTCCGCCCATCAATGGTTCCTTTCGATCTCTGCTTGTATTTTGTCTGCCAAATGGCATCCAACTCAGGAGTCAATACGCCTGTAGATTAAGCTACGGTGTGATCGTATTTGTGGAGGTGGTGTAGGTTTTAGATTAATCGATTTCAGGCATTCAACGGCCTTGCTTAAGGTCAAGGCTTCGCAATCGGCCTCCCTCGCACAGATAGCCGAGTAACCGTTGTGTATATCTATGAGCCTGACCAGCGCAATGCTCAATGTACCCCAAACTGTTTCAAAGATCTATCCGAAAGAATATCCTGCATTCGAGAGTAGTAATCGCATTTGTTCATAATAACCACGCATTGACCTTTATTTGTGTAAAACCTTTAAATCATTGAAAGAAAATAATGGAGAGAAAAACTTTCTGCTGTTAAACTTATAGAAGTAATTATTAAACAAATATTTAATTTCTTCTAAGCACCTATTTTTAAGAGGCGAAATTCATTCTAAATTTTCCATATACACCACTGTTTTAAAACACCATATTTTTATTAAGCTCCCATTTATTGGTCCCTCTACTTCTTCTTTGGGCGGTACCCTCAAGAAATTCTTTCAAAGCCTTGGGTTCTTTCTTCAACTATAAAGATTGTATTGATCCGATGTTGAGATCCTCTGTTGTATATCAATTCAAGTGTGCTGGCGGCAATGCCTGCTACGTAGGCCAGACTAGCCTACATCATAAATAGAAGGTCAATAAACATCTTGGATTATCCCATAAAACTCAGACTCAACTACACCTGAATTCTCCAGCATACAAAAATCACGCAGAAAATACTGGCTACCTTATTTCATCGGAACAATTTTCCATTCCCTCTGGGGCTCCTTCAGTCCACTTATTAATATATATATATATATATATATATATATATATATATATATATATATATATTGGTACCTTCTTATGGCCAGCTCACCTGAAGATAAAACCACATTTTTCGTCTCTTATCGAGACTATTCCAACTTTTCTCTTTTTGAAATTAGAGACCCTAATTTATTACTGTTGACAGGAGCGACCTCAAATTTCGTTATTTGGGTCACTTATCTCCATTGAAATTGTCATGTATCTCCTCGGAAATAAATACATGCAGGCCGTATGACCGTTAGGGTAATCTGTATCAGTCGCGGTTCCTGGATCGAATCCTAATGGAGGCTATTTTTTAGTTTTTCCCTATCCAATGTACGACCTGTCTGTAACAGGAATTTGGCACTTAAGACACTTAAGAATCCAAAGTGACAGCTAAGAGATGTAGGCCGATATTTGAAATCGGTATTAATCACGAAATTCTTCTTTCGTAACATTTAACATACATAAATTGAATGAAATATACAAGCGTCAAAAGTTAAATACCCAAATAAACATTTTCTTGAAAATAATCGTTTAACTTCCATGAAAATTACGGATAAAAGAAGTTATGAGGAAATTTATGCATATTTGAAGAAACGATGCATCCAAAACTAAAGAATGATAATTTAAAAACTTTTAGCTTATATATATATATATATATATATATATATATATATATATATATATATATATATATATATATATATATATATATATTCATACGCTCTGCATGATAACACTGCCCCACCATGTATTAGAGAAAGCTACTGAGACGAGTTAAGGTCGATAAGTCCTTCAAAAAGGAGGTTAATCAATGAAAGATCGAAGAAATTACACTGTCTGACATTTTGAGGCATTCTTATCAGCCAAAAAGTGTGATTGAACGCATATTAAAGCTCCCTGAGGCTATGGGTTCCACAAGGCGACGTAAAAACGGTGTTTCCTCGAAAACCCACTCCCAGGGAAGATCGGTCGATACACCGGATGAAGATGAAGGACCGATTTGAGACAGTGTTGCCACACTGTCTCATGTGGCTGGAGAGAGACGAGACTCATGCCATGCTCCTCTGCTAAGAAGCGGCTCATAAGTATAAAGAAGCCACCCGCTGAGTTGGCTTTCGCGGTTGAGCATGTTGTGTGGAGTGATGAAAAGTAGTGTTTATAAGCAACGAAAGCAATTTTTATTTGTACACTGCAGAATTATAAAAATTATTTAGCAGATGAAGATTGACTTTCACACGCAAGAAAAGGAAAGTTAAATTTGGAGAATGGCAGCGTTATGGCATGGGAGATGTTTTGAAGTGCTGGACTCTCGCCATTCGTCCGTTTACGTGGCAAATTAAACGCTGCTGGATGCAAGAATCTGCTTCAGGAACTTAAGTTTCGCTCTCTCCGAACATTGGAAGTACGTCAGCTTGTTTTCATGCAGTAGAATCATCCGTGCCTCAGAGAAAAGTGGGTGAAGCATTGCTTGACTGCTGACAATATCGGTGTGATGAACTCTCCTGCGCAGAGCCCTGATTTAAACGCGATAGAAAACCTACGTAAGATATTTCCTGAGAAGTTTATAGCTCGGAAACCCACAAATTTTGATGACCTCTCAAAAATTTTGGAAGGAGAATGGAATAAGCCCACACGTAAAAGAACGCGACAAATTGGTGGTCCAGCTGCCGAAGATGTACCAAAGTCATTCAGGCAAGGGCCTACACACTTCTTATTAAGATTTTTTTCAATTATCTACGAGGTATTTATGTTGTTTTCCTTTTTATGTCTGCATTTCGACTTATCGTTCTCTAATTTTGGACGCGTCCTTTCTTCAAATACACATTACTTTACTCAAAAGTTGTTTTTTTTAGCCTCTGTTCTATGGTATGGAACTAAAACTCTATCAGAGGCAAATTTCAGCGAATATTCTGTGAAATTTTCATCGAAATTAACCGAGTATTTTCAAGAAATATAGATTTGTGTATTTTGTTCTCTAGTTTTGTACGCTAATGTTTTTAATTACTTTTTTCTTGAAATATGTCTTCATTTTGGTACATATTGAAACTAGTACGAATTCTTCACAATTGAAATGGGGTAACATTCGGTTAGCCTCTCTTCACAGGTACTCTTCAAGAACCTAATTTCGTAACCTCTTCGTGAAAATGGGATTAAATGCTCTTCAAAATTTTCGATTTACGGGAGATTAGTCCCCCCCCCCTCCTCCACTGCGAAAGGTGTTCTAAATTAATCCATTAGAGTCTTTTCGACTGTCTGAAGAATGGTTTCCGGCAGTTTGGCTCTTGAAAGCTGACGCCTTCCGTCTCCTTTCCTTATTCGTTTTCTAGTCTTTTCTTTGTTCCTACAAGTGGATATCAGGTCACATCTAGAGACTCTAATGCCCTTCCAGCCCCAATGCTTGCTTGAGAAACATCGGCTATATATCTCCCACACATTTTCAGGTTCTTCATCTTACAGATCTCTACTAACAACCTTTTTGCGTGATATGCCCTCGCCGTTATTGCGTTTTAAATTTGAGGGGGGAAATCCTTCCATTTACCCTTCCTCTCTCCTTCTATAGCAGACCCATCCATTTTCACTTTTTCTAGAATTCAATCCAAGAAGAAGGACACGTAATCCCCTACTCCGATTCCGCCTGACCGATTACGGCGCGATAGAAGGGAAGGCATCTGGTTCATTTCCTTCTATCCGACCCCGCAAACCGCCCGTTGAGGACGAAAAACGACCCTTCTTATAGACCATTTACCGATAGTCGATGGGCTCCTTGAGGGGCTATTTCCAGGAAAGGTTTTTGTGTTTCCCCCTTCCTGGCAGAGCCCCCCCCCCCCCCCTCACCTCAGAGTCGTGAGGCTATCTAGGAAGTTGCAAGCATCTAATAATGGCCTCGTTTCCATGGAGAATTTAACTATTCTATCGTTTTTTAATCGCTCTAAAGACCCGGCGATTACGGTTTCTATGCAAGTTTGTTGGGGAACTTTGATTACTTATCTACATCCGTTTTAGGGCTACGGGAATTAAACTAATGAAAAAATGGATTCAAAATATGCAGACTAATACATCAAAATATAATGAAGCGCAACTTGGTCTCACTAACCATATCGAAAGGGAGTAAACTAATTAGCAAAATAGAATGTATTGATAACTAAAAATAAAAAAAATATCGTGCGGGGGTGGGGGAGATTGAAAATTAGTATGCACGACCAAGAGCTGTTAGTCCTTGACTAAATTTCGCGTCCGAGAGCTGACATCTATATCGAGAAGTAAGAACTTTGAGAGACTTTTCTAATTATGAATATTAGACGCCTTTCTCGCGACCACGAACCTATCTTCCACCCGCCAAGTGAGTATGGACAAAGTCCACGTCGAAGTCCGGCAACCAGACACGCTCGGCCAACAGCGTTGAATGGCATAAAATTAACGCCATTTCCATCGAAATAGAAACACACTTACGGTCCCGGTAAAAGTGAGCAACGGACGAACAAACTGGTTAATTATCCTGTGTCTTTGTTGCAAAAGGAGGCAAGTTCATGAGAAGTATGTGCCACTCCTGTACATAGCAATAAAACTAGTCTTCTCTTTTAGCTACTCATGTTATGTATCTTCCATTGATTTTAATTCCTCTTAAGTGGAGAAACCAAACGAGAAGGCGCGCAGCTCTCCTGTGCTTTCCTGCTTACCGAACGAAGAAATATAGCTCCTTTGCGAGGGACTCGGGGGTAAGGAGGGAAGCTGTGGTCCGAAGGGCTAGGAAATGAACCAGTTGCTACCATGTTAGCCATTTGTATCCTCAAACTTTCGACTGATCACGGTCTATCGCTCGAGTTTGCCAGGTTACTCCCGCCATTGAGCCATTTCCATCTTTCTACCTTCTATGAGGTCATCTTCTGGGTTTATTCATCTTTGAAATGGGCTATCACAATAGATATTCTCCATAAATCTCCTTTAATCACCCCAAAACTTCTCGGATGAAAAGTGAAGGACTGATGGAGCACTAATGAATGCACTTCCACAAGGAATTCAATATTAAGATTAGAGAACAAAGACGGGGGAGATTCAAATAGAGGAATAGGAAAATATAAAAAATGTAATGGAAATTGCAAAGAAGGAAAGCTTTACATTATATATTTCTTCCGTCAGAGAAGAAGCAGAAGATGGAAGCGAACCTGAAAAGATAAAATCGAGTCTGCAACACGGGTAAACATATCAAAGCCATAGTTGTTTTTGATATGTGGTGATGAAATACCCGTCAGAAGTAAAACCAAAATATAAAACAATACAAAACTCAAGACAAAGAACAGCAGACTTATATACAAGTATACCGTCAACATACCCCAATATATCCCTTAAAAATTTGACTAGCAAACAAGTATAACAAAATTATTAGCGTTTATTAGAATTTTCATTTAAAATTGCACCGAAAATATAATAAATGATTTTAGACTTTGTAAAGTTA
The DNA here is from genome assembly GCA_963969495.1 of Ceratothoa steindachneri. NCBI lineage: Eukaryota > Metazoa > Arthropoda > Malacostraca > Isopoda > Cymothoidae > Ceratothoa > Ceratothoa steindachneri. Next base: position 111,225,497 of record OZ018331.1, on the reverse strand, counting down.
TTAAATAACTATATTAAAACAACATTTACAAAATATAAATTAATCGATGATACTAAAAGGCTTTGAGATAAGAGGCCATTTGGGAAGATTAATGGTAGAAAGGTAGAACGAATTGAAAATGCCGCACTCAGCCAAGCTAAGAATATCCCTGGGCTAGTGATGTAAATCTGGTGGAGGATAGTAATGAAAACAAATGAAACAAATACTAACAATTGGTATATCACAAATTAAAAAAAAATGTAATGAACGAACACTAGAAAAAAGCAGTTCCGTAAAAAAGTTTATTGGAAGAATAAAATGTATTTAATTCTTTTATAGCAAAAGAGGATTTTGAAATTTTAAAGGGATAAACAATGAAAGCGTCACGGGCAAAAAGTTTGTAAGAAGAAAACTATAAAAGGGGTGAGGTTGGAGGCATTGAAAATGAGTGTCGAAGATATATAGCGGCAGATAGACATGCGAACGGTGGAGATGGAAGGAAATTTAATCTTCCAGTTGTTAGCTACACCATGATGATCCTTGCTACAAATCAAAACACCTTATGTGAGCAAACACTAACACTGGAAGCCGTGCCATTCCCCCAGGTTCCAGGTGTAGGAGATTTGCCCCTTTTACATCCCCTACTCCCTAATGGGAAGGAGTCTCTCCCATAGAACCCAACACATCTGATCTCGCGTTTCAACAACTCATTAAGTTCATTTATTCAATCAATTCACCCATTAAAGCAAATGAACTGAAGTGATGATTTAACTAGATGCAATTATTAAGTGCAACGAGTTGAATTCCAGTGTGTGTTGTGAAACGTGGATAGTCACTTCCCTAGAGTATTACTATCCGTGCTGGCTCATCCTTTGGACCAGCAGCAACCGCTATTTTTATTCTTTTTTTCAGGCTTTTCCTCAATAACACGAGAAATTTGGAGGCCCATTCACAATGTACAAAAGGAGGAATATAAATACAGAAATAATACAGAGGTTAAGGACGCCCAAAACCGGAATAGCAAACCTTGCCAACTCTAGAAATTGAGGTTACAGGACGGCAAAGCCTCTAAGATCCTCTCGATGCTAGTCTAAAAAAAGGAATAGAATGGAGAAGAGCAGATCAAAGTGGACGGAAAAGCGGATAAAAATTATATAAGCGTTTTTATACTCAATGTTACTATTCTTTATAGAAATGTTGGATTTTATTTTTTAGCGCTTTAATTCTTCAGCTGATTGAGTGAGATGTTTTCAATGACTTGCGACGGTAATTTATTCTCTAAGTAATTTTGTCATTAAAGTTCAAACCGCTATATCTAGTGGCCGCTTAGTTATCCACCTATAATATCAACTTATACTTTATAATGTGGGAACTATTTATTATTGAAAAGATCTCGATGAGTTGACCGAGCAAACGACGATTTTCCAGCGAAGAAATCATTTCCAAGTTCAGGATCAATTTCATCACCCTCCGTTGCACACTTTCTAAGGTCAAGGTTTCTTTTCGTAGATGAGGAGACCAAAATTGAACCGCATATTCCAAGTGAGGTCTGATAAGCGTATGAAAATATAATGGAGGAAAAATATCTTTCGATTTTAATACAAAACTCCTGTCTGTTTTACCCCGGAGTGTATTCGCTTTTTGGGCTGCTACAATACATTGTTTTGAAACTTTTACGTGCTCGAAATTTATTAAGAACTTCAAATCTTTTACGAACGAAACTATGTTTAGATTATGTCCGCCCATCCTGTACGCTCACTTCCTGGGAATTTATGTGGCCTGAATGCATTAGCTTACATTTATCTATATTAAAATTCATCTGCCATTTTTCAGTTCATTCCATACCCAAAGACGCTTTGAAAATTTACTACACTTCTGGGATATTTTGCTTTATTTCATAATTTTGTATCCTTCGCAAATTTTTAATAATAAATTGCTTCCAAGATCATTAATATAGACTATAAACATTAGACCTAGAACTGCTCCTTGAGGGAAATAGCTTGTGACTGATGCCTAGTTTGAGTTAATCTAATTTACCACGACTCTTTTCCGCTAGCGGTTATCCAACCAGTTCTTTATCTATTTTAGTGCATTTCCCCTTATACCATGCACTTTAAGCTTTATTCGTACGATTCTTCAAAATACAAACTTTATCCCTCACTTGGTCGCTAGAATTCTCTCAATATTCCCACCATGTTTGTAAGAATAACTAAAGGTACATAGTGAATGTTATTACAATTAATCATGTTACATAAATCAGTATTTAATCAGTCCCCAATAACTTAAGGTAGTCCGGGAGATACAGATCCACTGGCCATCTTGGCCTGTCAATATCCCTTGACTTGCCATCCAGCGATCAAAATATTGTATTGAAGGCTTGAAACCACGTGGAAAACTCTCCACCCCCGTTTGTAAATGTGAACGTACGTGAATGTCAGTCCTACTTTTGTGTCTGCAGCGTTGTGTTTATTGAATAAAAAAGACTGCTGATATGATCCTTTTAAATAGTAACATCTACAATTATCTAAGCGTAAAAAATAGTTGTTCCATTTAAGACATCAAATGAAGTTGTACTTTCAATTTCTGTCAATTTAATCAGCTCTTTTGAAAAAGCTTTTTCAGAGTTATTCGAAATGTAAATATTATTGTCATTCTCAGCATTTTGCTTGGTAATTCTTTCACAAATTCCTCTTCAGTTAATCATGGTCTTTTTCGCCTGAATTCTGTTGGATTTAAGATCATATGGATGGAAAATAGAAGCCTTTAAAATACATTGATTCTCCATTTTGATTTTCTCCCAACGAGACTCGCATTTGTGCGATAGAGTTGTACACTTTCATAGTCTCCTGTCTTATGGTAGTCTTTTAGTTACTAGGATAATAAGCCCTCCATTCATTTTTACTCACTCTAATTTTTCCATTTTCTTAACTAGCATTTTTTTCTATAGCTTTCGTGACCGGGATACCCTCGTTGATCTTCTTTATTTTAAAAATTATATTGGCCTTACTGGGCCAGACACGGTCCACTACTCTTTCGCCCGAGACTGGTATTTCGCATGGTACTTGCACGAAGAAAAACGTCGGGTGTGTGGTTTCCAAGCCCAGCGGACATTATCCGTGCTTAGTCCTTTTTTAAGAGGACGGGATGGGAATTCTCCCCTCCCCCCCACCCTCCACACACACAACCCCTTCAACGGAGTTTAAAGCTCATAAAATTTGCCTTGCGGGAAAATTCTCAAAGATGCTACGAAATGTCACTCTTAACAAAATCCTGCAGTAAATCCTTAGCAGAATCTTACAGTAAATCCTTAACAGAATCCTACAGTAAATCCTTAACAGAATCTTGCAGTAAATCCTTAACAGAATCCTACAGTAAATCCTTAACAGAATCTTGCAGTGAATCCTGTAGTAACTTAACAGGATTCTGCAGTAAATCCTTAACAAAATCCTGCAGTAAATTCTTAACAGAATCCTGCAGTAGATCCTGCATTGAATAATGAACGTATTAAAATATTATAACCCAACTACTGTTTTCGATATATTGACCTGCCCTTCAAATATATAACATATGCAAAAATATATACTTTTTTCCGGTACAATTCGCTAGGGCAACCTTGCTGCAGCTGGCATCTGCCGGATACTCTACCCTCCCGACTCCAATGCATACAAGAGAATCTGATGGGGGGGTTTCTTCCTTACATTTTCACTTCTTCTAGCTTCACCATATTCTTTTCAAACTTTCTGCGGGATTCATCCTCGTTGGTATTGCGCTTTAAATTTAAGAACAACAAAAATCTTCCGTTACATACATAGACTAGTAAGAAATATCTGACGAACACTTTCACACGATCTTATTGCAGACTCATTTCCATAAAGAGGATCAAATTTTATAGACTTCAAATAAATATACCTTTTAATCCAAGATCAAAATGCTTATAGATTCATTTTTTAAGTTCTAATCAGAAGCCAATATCAAATGAATGTCCGTGTGGCTTTTTTTGAATGAAAAAAAAAATAAAAAACTTTATATCCATAAATACTCGTAAATCGATCTCAGTTTTCAGTGGATAACTTACAACAAAAGAATAACAAAGTTCCCTTGACTCTCTCTTTTTATTTTCTTCGATTGGATTTTGCTTATATTAGCGTCGGACTCCAGCGTCCATTTCTGTTCTAGTTGGCTTCCGCAGCGATCACTTCGCAGATGTGATTTGAGACAAGTTCAGCATCGTAAATCGGGATTCTTGTAAATTGGGTTTCGTCAAAAAGGATTTTCAGAAGAGGCCATTTTCGGCGAAATCGAATTTCTAAAATATCTTCCTAATGATCAGCTTGATAAGAAGCAAACTGAGGTGCGCCCTAATGATGTGTTAGTTCGGATTAGTAATTTCTATCATACGATTTGATTGGCCTTATTATGGAAAATGAAAGTGGTTTCAAATTTTGAGGAAAAATGTTTTTTACAAGAAGAGTCACTATCATGTGTGCATTTCGGGGTCGTAAATGGAAGACGTAGGTTCATACAAAGCAGGTGGGAAACCAAATCAACGAACCTAGGTGAGGACGGACTGTTCTTTTTTTAGATTAAAATGGAATTTGTGTAATTCAACGAAGGCATTTTTCAATCAATGGAAATATAATTGGAAGAATGACAGGCGAAGGAAAAAGAGGATAAATAGACACCAGTAAACATTGATAAGTATAACAAAGATAGCCTATTAGTTAACCCTATAACCCCACGACGTACATGGGGCGAGATAGGTTATTAGGAATCTCGAGAAATAGGTTCGCATATGGAACACAGGCGCCACAACTACGAACTAACCTCCTACTGGCATGACACTGGTAAAGCAAGTACATAAAATATTCTCGAAAATATATTATTTTTGTCGTCCAAGGTGGGTGCAAGTTTGTACGTTTGAATACTTGTCCTCTTTTTACGAACTAGTTCGTTCCGGCCTCACCATTCAGGATTGTATTTTCTGAAGTACTCCATTTGAATTCTTTTTCATCCCTAAACCCTTTAACAACTATTATCTATTTAATTTTTCTATTTTATGTAAAAACATTTTCATTATTTTACATCCTTAAGTAGACCCTAGTGACAGCGAAAGATGGCGTTAAGCATTTTGAAAAATAAGAGAGTCTCGCTTTTGTAAACCATTTCCCGGTCGATGTGTGGACTTTAATTACACAATTATTTATTTTCCATTTATTCTCTCTTTCAACTTCAATTTTGACCATTCTTTCCTTACCTGTCCTTCTACTCCTTCCCCACTCAAAATGAGTTGGGAGAAGGTGGGGAAGGGGGTCGTCGTACGCCCGAGGAGGTGGCGTCGGTCGGTAATTGAAGTGCCAATTAAACGAGGCTGGAATCGAGAGTCGAAATTGCCTCTAACGTGTATTCCCGCACTTTTGCCTCCATTCCCTTCACCCATTTAAGCTGCACAACACTTCCTTCCCTCCCCCACATATTCCTCTCTCTACCTAACGCTTTTCACCCTATATTACATATTTCACCTCCGGCACATTTATCCCTCTCCCACACAGTTTACTTATTTCATACAAAATACCAAATAATTTTTTTTTTTTTTAAATACTCGTTTAATTTCCATGAAAATTGCAAATATTCTTTGAAAGTTGCCTTTGTAGTGTCCAATTTTTATATCATAGAACAGCGGATGAAAAATGTTAAGAAGAAAGTAATGGTATTCAAAGAAAGGATACGTTTCAAACTAGAGACTAATAACATAACTTTCATTTTACATGTATAAATTTGTAAATATGTATGGCAACAAAGTCCCACGTGTATTGTAGCCTGGCATTGAATGTATTACTCATTTACCAGGATGGCGAGGCAAGTTAAGGTGGAGAAATGTTCCATGAAGCAGGTTGTCCAGTGTAAGATTGAATGAATGACACTGTCCCATATTTGGAGCATCATAATCGGTCAAAAAGGTGTAATTTCGATTTCACACAAAACCTCCATGATGAGACGCGTCCTGTAAGTCGAAGAGAAACAGGTCTCCCTCGAAAAACACTTCGACGGAAGATCACCGATGCAACGGACGTCAATGAAGGACCAATTTGAGATAGCAGCCGTGATTTGACGCCAAGTTGCCGAGAAAAACTATACCTGAATCTGTCTCGCCCGTCTACCTCACGTCACTTGTGAGTGGTGGGACGAATGAATAGGGTTTTGTCCCCTAGCACACACTACACGAGTAATCGGGGCGAGCGAAGTGAGAATTATAACACGCTTTCTTGCTAAGAAACAATTCATACGTAAAAAAAAAAAAAATCCCGGCTAAGTTGGCCTTCGCTACTGAGCATGTCTTGTGGAATGCACGAAAAAGACGATTAATTTGGTGGTGGCAGAGTTATGGTTTGGGTAGTAGTGATTAATGAATAATATCGATGGAACGGTCGCTCCTCATTCCTTGACTGAAACTAAACTAGTAATTTTGCATAGCAAATATATTCATGCTTATCCTTCGGAGCGAGCATTTGTGACGTAAATCAATCCTTTATGTTTCACATTAAGTTCAGTTTTCCATTTCTTTACATCGGTAAAAGTAAAAATTGCAAGGGAAAATTATAACAGAGAATGCAGCGTTTTTGTTTTCGCTCATGTTAACATAAATTATATTTTACATCTGTTTTAGTAATATAAGTAAAGATTAAAAATTCCATTTGGAAAACTTTATTTTCAATGAAGTTTACTTCCATAATATTCATATGTCGATTGTCATATGTATTTTATTAGATTGTTTGTGAGTTCCCCCAAAGTGCGAAAGTTTAGTTCATTCTTCTGCTTCTTTGCATAGTGTCGTACTTTGCTGCGTTAATTCCTAAATCGGTTCTATTTGTGAACTTAAATTTTTTTAGTGTATTAAATAAATGTATAAATAGGCATTAAAATTTAATCGATTATTAATTAACCTTCGATATAATAGGGCAGCGAGGTTGTTAGAACAAAAGTTTAATTTTTAATTCAAATGATATACAATTAGAAGTAGAGTAGGTAAGAAACAAAATGGGCAAAATAATTTGAAGAAATTGCTCAAATTTGTGATATAAGTTAAAGAGAACAAGATCATTAAACGTGAGTACCAAAGCTTCTGCTTTTGATGTATGAAACAATATTTTTTCAGTCTAAGGACAAATTATCCTTTACTGGTTATTGAGTGGCACCCCACCTTTTTAAACGGGAACACTATCAAATTTATACAACTTTATTTCCCACAGATGTGTTTAGAAAAGCTATAACAAAATCCCATTTTATAATAATTCGAGACATATATCAGAACTCGAAGTTATATATCGTAGAGAAGATTTTATGGCTCATAGGGGAACTATTGATTCCCTGAAGTACATAATTGAGATTGGAACGAAAGAAATATTAGCAAAACGCTAAAATTAAGCTAACTTAACCTAACCTAATCTATCCAGCTTTCAGATCCAATGGGATATGTAGAAGCATAAAAATGATTTTCTAAAATTAAGAAGAATAAAAAAACAACTTCGTTGGAGCAATATGGGACCAGATAGATTAAATGCATTGATTATGCTAGCAAGTAAAATGGATAGTTCACGTAAGCCATCTTTTGAAAATGATTTGATAGACCTTTTTTTTCAAACCAGAAAACGAGAATTGATTTCGTTATCAAAACAATTTAAACCAAGAAAACATACCATGAGTAGATTTATAAAACATTTTTTTTTTTTTACATCTCACTTTGGATTATTTTTTATAGTATTTATCACTTCTTTTGGTATATTAGCACATTAAAGATAACTTCATATCCTCGATTATTTAGTAAAATTACAATAAATATATTTTATGAAATCTCGCCTACATTCATATACATGAGTCGCCACTGTGTGTGTGTGGGGGGGGGGAGACTTGGTTTCAAGCGCTGGATTCTGCCCGTTTGTCCGCTTACGCTCCTAAGTAGACGCTGTTCTATAGAAATATCTGTTTCAGGAACATATGATCCTCTCTCTCCGAACAATGAACTTACCCGGGCCTGTTTTGGTGCAGGGCAATGAATGTTCAGTACGGCGCAGAAACGGGGGTAAAGCAATTCTTAAATTCTGAAAATATCGACGTAAGGGACAGGCTTGCGCAGAAGCCTGTTTTAAAACCGATAAAAAAAAACTTATGGAAGAGACTCGGTGAGAATGTTATGGCTGGAAAATCGACGAATTTGTAAGATCTTTAGCGAAGATTGGAAGAAGTAAGGAATAAAATTACGTCCGAACAATTGGGAGAAATTGGAGAAGTCCTGCATCCTTATCATTGTGTTCTATTCTTTATGAGATAATTACGTTATTTGAGGGGTTATGGCTGGATTTTTCCTAACGTTCCTTAGTTTTGGACGCATTCTTTCTTCAAATCAACATTACTTTTATCATAGTTTTTTTTAGCCGGTGTTCTATTGAATGAAATTTGGGCACCATCAGAGGCAAATTAAAAAAAAAGTAGATTCTGTTGTTTTTTTCTCTAGTTTGAACGGTACCGTCCCCCCCCCACCCCAGCTCTCACTCATTTCTCCGAATCCGACTCACACTCATTCTCCATTTGATAAATATTTCTCTATCCCATACATTTTATTCTTTCGTACCTTTCTAGCACACACCTTTCTCCATCCCACACTTATTTCTCAACTCCAACACATTTAATCATCTCATATATTTTTCTCCTTCTCTCACACATTTTACACTTTCATGCTCATTTCTCCTCATCATACTCATTTCTTCCATTCATACTCATTTCTCCCATTCATACTCATTTCTCCCTCTACCAAACCTATTTCCTCTCTCATAAATTTCTCCCGACAACACACATATTTCGCTCTCCTGTAAAATTTTCAATCTCCCCTACATTATGTATTTCTACGGCGTCCTTTTCTGTAGAAACCAGACAGGCAGTGATTAAATGTTGAGTAAATTTTTGTTTTCGAGAAACTTATTTTTGTATAAGATTTTTGTCGTTTAAATTCGAATCGGGCTATTTTTATTTGAAGCTCAGTTGGGTTGGGTTTTATGAGAGCCGGGACTTTTATAGATGTAGGAGGTGTTGGGGGTAAGGGTGAAGGAGTAGTGGAAAAACTGATCGCTTTCTATAGATACTAGAGTTATGCGTGGAGAAAGAGATTTTATTCGGGTGTTTCACCTCCAACAGAACAAACTTTCGGAAAATGGCGAGGCTCTGTAGTTCGGATCCAAGCTTTAAATGAGTACAAATTCACCTCCTAGTCTTTGTTTCAGGGTTGATGAGATTAACTAAGGAAAGCCATTTTATTAGCCATAATTTTACTACTACCAGTTTCCTTTTTTTTATTTTTATGCGATTTATGCTTACTCGATTCATCACTGAGTTGAGTAACGACTCTGATGGGCAGTGCCACTTAGGAGCTAGAAGATTCGAGCCTATGATCAGTTCGCTCCGACTGTCTTCTCGCGTCAACTCTCTCTCTCTCTCTCTCACTGTGACTCTCAAACTCCATCGTCAATACTTCCAGTTAAAAATAGATAACCATTAATCATTAGAACTTCTATATCAATAAATCTGTACATAATGGCGGTGTCTTTCTCTCCCTGGGCACCCCCCGCTATTGGTGACCCTGGAGTTCTGTGAATACTTAATGAACCCACAGTGTTATATAATAAAAAATCTCGTTCACATCGTCATTGGTGACCCCGGAAGTTGGCTACTCTTACATTCAGTAACCACCAAATAACATTGACAATGAATAGTAAATCTATAAACTTGTACGCGATGGAGAAAAACTGATGTCAGATACCAAATCAATGCTATTGAATTAGTCACTAAAATGTCAAATCAGTTCAAAATCAAAATCACTGTCGACCAATGTTAGATTTCTGTATTAACGAAGCATAGCTAGGCCGCTAAGACAGCTAGCAACACTTGTGCTAAACCTACCTATCCTGAGTTCCAACAAAATAAAAAAAGTACTCAATCCTATCTCTGAGTGATGCTCTCTTTTTTATGGAACAAATTGAATTTTTCTCTTGTTTCTCTTGCCTCTCAGCTAAACCCCCTTTAATGATTTTTTGTATGACAAAATTGGAAAAGTTAATTCTTTTAATGAAACCCCAAAATGTTTGATTTTTAAACAAAATATTTGAGGATTTATCGTGAACGATATTCATTGGGACAAATGACGTCATATAAAAACTCCAAAAAATCTTCATTTTTCTTCCCCATCACAATTGTCATCATCTTCAACCTCAGCACACAGGGGTCATGTGTTAACTTTTCTCAATGGCCTAGGATGAGTAAGAAAACTAATTACCTCGTTAGCTGCCGCCAGATGAGCTTTGTAAGATTTTAAAAGGATAAACCCATACCCTAACCTCTTCGCCTTATTACAGACTCAGCTAATTCCTACCATTTCATATTTATTGTTACACCCTAAAACCAACTTTAAAGCTAAAATTAAGGTATAAATAAAGTATAAGCGTGGTAGAAATCTCACTTCTTTTTGACTGTTTCTGAGAAAGTATTGGGGTGGGTTTTATTTACTGTCTTTCGAACACAACGCAGAAGCATCTTAAAAATTTCTATTCAGAACTTTATTTGATCGCTTTGATTGCTAATATCCTACGGGGCATTGCATACGCCTGATTTGACTGGCTGAAGATATATCTTCCTTTCTTATGGTAATTAGATTTCGACTTTATCTTGTCATCATAACTTTGATAAAGGACTCAAACTACTGAAGCTTCACGTCATATGCGGCACTTTCCTCTCTCCTTTCCTTGTCAACTAAGCCACGTGAGGCCTGTTGCTTAGAACCCTAAATAAAGTCTAGGTTTCAACTGAGATATGCACCAGCGTCAGGAGGAATCAGTGTCAAAGCCATGTTATAATGCAGGGTATTTTTAAAGTAACTGAGTATTTTGATGGAAAAAGTCAAACTAAAATACTATTAATAACTTATTCAGGTATCTATTTTTTGTATACCAATTACAAGCCGAACCTACGGTACTCCTTCTATGAGCAGCTTGCGCTTTGCAGGCAGACATCCGGTCTGTGGCTTACGCCCTATCCAGCTCTGGCAACGAGCTTTTGGTCGAAAATTTTTTGAAAAGGTTTCCAGTAAATATCTCCTAATAATTTACTCTTGGTCTATGATTTTCATATAGGTCTAAAGGCAAAAAAATTAAAAACTTTTATCGGAATTCTTTTGAATTACGAAAAAAAACAACCCTCAGATTTTTCCCTTTCCCTCGGTCACAAGAGAAGCCCAGGTCGTCCCATACCCATGTTAGTAGCTCCATGACCTGCATTAGCTGAAAGATTTGGCATTCGCAGATACATGGATGGAGCCCACGTGTAGGGAAACCATTAACCTTTGTTCCTTTATGCATTTATAGTTTGTATAAAAATTGATATTTAAATAAGTTATTAATAGTTTTTAATTTGAATTTTCGAATCAAAATACACAATTACTTTATAGACACCGAGTATATATTAAAAATTTCCAAGCTAAATTACGTTCCTTGTATCGTTATTGTTACGGCCTATTTGTCGTTGTATAAAAAGCGATTTTCACCTCTGTCGACAATAATAAGGTGGCTGAACCAAGGAAGATCAAAAGAATCAATGCTCCCATCATTGCCGCTTCTGAGGTTCGCGAGAGAATGAGAAAAAAGTCTGTCCGTGGTTTTATGGAGGAGAAATTTTTTTTTAGCCCAGAAAAGGGGAGCAGGAGTTCAATGTCCTTGGCGTTACTTCTATGCCGTACAAATAGGTAAGAGGAAGATGTCTTGCAGCCCCTTCCTTCTGTGTTTGTATCACACTGAATGATAGTGCGGAGTGGGTTAGAAGGAATGTAAGCGGTTTTGGAGATTATTGCACATTTTATTAATATTGAGATTCTGATTTAAACATTTATGTATGCAAAAGGCATGAGCGCAGTAATAGGCAATTGTCAATGCTGTTGAGGTTAGAATTTTGTATTCTGTCCTCCTGTGCTCTTTCCAGCTTCGTGTCAATTATCAAGGGGGATACTATTTATGAGAAAGCAAAAACAGTTGTGTAATTGGGGAGGTCTGGATCATATGTCAGGAAAAAATCAGAGCAAGAACTGATTCAAGTAACACAATGGAAGGAACAGTAAAAATAAATCTGAAAGATTCGTCAGTAATGACGGCTACGAGCTCCACCTACTCGTCCCCACCGTGATTCCCAACCCCGGAGCTTTTTTTTTTAAATAAGGAACTGGAAAAAGATTCGAACTGCCGACCCAACGATTGTCGGGCAAGCGTGCTAACCACTATACTAGCCAGGAGACGATCTGTTATTTAATTCACGTATGGTACAAACGGGAGTCAACCACTGCGTTTAAAATGTCAACAGAAACCATAACTGATTGGAAAGACTTTCTGTGCGAAGTTTGAGGCAGTTTCGTGCTCCTAAACCTAACCTAACCTAACCTGCAGCCTGCACTCACACTACGAGCTTCGAAAGCCATAGCCTAACTTTAGCCAAACCTTAACGTCGAAATAGCCCCTAACGCCTAATTCCTTGCCTAGCCTGTCAATTCAACATTAGTTCTTAATAACTATCTGCGCTAATTCTCCTTGCATTTCATTTGCCTGTCATTTCGTTTTTCTACTATTTTTAACTATACTTGGAACTAGAACGTCTTATGTGAACTGCTGCTAAGTTATTATCAAATTCCTTTCTTCTTTATTATTCTTACATTAAATTGAGGCGTTCATTGAAGTCGGTTTTCTTCATTTATATGAATCGTGTTTTTCCGTCATTCAGTTGGTGAAGTTCTCTTCCCTAATTTGGGTCGCACGCTTCTGTTCGAGATCGGTTACAGCGAAATTTTTCTCCCAGAAGAGAATCACTTTTTAAGCTGCCTCTTCCGAGCTTTCGGGAATTGACGATTCCTTTCCAGGAATAGGTAAGGAGAACGAATCCAAATTTCTACCCGTCTAAATCAGCAAATCATTGGGGTATGTGAATTGGCATTTTTTTTTTTACCAACACAAAGGTTGTATGTTTTTCAGTTATGATTATAGTAGTTAAGTGCGCCCCACTCCTCTTTTTAATTGTGGACGAAGTTCCTGTCCGGATGAAATTCATATAAAGATCAGAAGGTCAATCGCTCCCAAACAAGTAGAAACCAGGGATAGGTCCTCATTGTAGGGTGGATATGCACAAAGAAAAGTAGTAGTGTATTTTTGTCACCCATAAGAGAACAAGTAACCCTTCGTTGTGCAAGAAAGGACCACCTGTTCCGCATCAGGGAAGTGTAGATTTGAAAATGTCTTCGGGAGGTTTCAGGATGGAAGAGTGATATGTTGCCTTTGTGAAGAGAGGATTGAAGAGGAGAAGGTGGTGTTGTGATTGATTATGTGTGGGATAAGGTAGATTGCTAGAGCTATCTGCATCTAGGTCTTAAGCTCGGCGCAGCGCCTGAGTGGCTGCCGATATCTGCTAGCGGCGAAATCTTTTTGTGTCCCTTTTCGCCAGGTATCAAACCCAGCGTCGACTCCCACGCTTAACCACTAGGATAGCAAGAGATCCATTTGAAGCAAAAGTAGTTGAATCTAATGTGTAAAAGATTGTTCGCAACAACAATCAATGGCGTGTTTGAGGGAGTCCAACGCTGACTTGCTCTGTGCGCGATGCAACATCGTCTCATATTTGGTAAAGTTGCCTGCAGTCCCTCGATACTTATTGCGAGGGATGTATGCATTTATTATTATTAAATCAAGAGCAGTGTTGCATTCAGACACTTAAGGCTTAGTCACACATAGCCGAATTTGAGTCCGAATGCAAACCGAATGTCGTTCGGTTTGCATTCGATTTTGAATCAGAGACATTTTTTTCTGACTTTCGGAAAAGATTCGGAAAGTTGCCCGAATCATTTCATGAAACATGAAACTATCGGAACCAAGTCGAAATAGCGAGATCCCGAATGTGGCTCGGGATCGAATCGGAAGCAGTTCGGCTATGTGTGACCTAGGCCTTTGCAAAATGTTGAGGAAGGCATGTGGCCGAACACAACTGCAAACTACAATAATGGCCAAACGTTATGGCAACTGTGTATTTTTTTTTTTTATTTCTAAGCCTTACTGCTTCAGATTATTTGATCACAATGGAATGGAATGGCGGCTGCACAACTTTGATCGTGATAATCAGAAGAGTAGTGAGCCAGGAATTGGTAAAATGTCTATTCGAAGGATAATTTTTGAAAAAGTTTTTGAATCAGCAATGGGTGCGGTAAAGCCCAATAGAAAAGGAATTAGATAGCTACAAATGCATGAAAAAGTATTGGCAACACCTATATTATTCCTATTTTTTAAATATTTTCGGGTTTTGATTTCACTTTCATAATGTATAGGAACTACATAGCCTTCATACTACATTGCGACTATATATCGCTATAAAATGGTAAAATAAAAGCAGATATAACAATGAAAAATATATATATTTATCGGAAACATGAAAAACATAAATAATGGCAACATGAAATTGATATCTGTTATGATCCCTTTTAGCTTAAATAACAGCCGTAAGGCGTTTCTTTTAAGGATGTACAAGATTCGTCCACTTTTCTGGAGAGATTTTATTCCACTCTTTATCAGCAAACTTCTCCGATTCAACAATGTTGCGAGAACCTCTTATAAAAGAGGCTGCTTCAGCTCCTCCCACAGAGGTTCGATGGAGTTCAAATCTGGGCTTTGAGAAGATCACTTCATTACAGTCGGTGGCCTGCAGCAAAAATGCAGTAGGTTTGGAATAGTGGTGAAGCAGTTTTCCTGCTGAAGAATGTGAAAGAAAAGGTGGCAATGGACTTTGTAACGGACCCAACGTCCGAGAAGGTACTCCTGCCTTCCTTGAGGACGGGAGTAAGGTGATGGGTAAACATACCCCGAATCCCTTTGGCATGGTTCCACATGTCTGACTGAAGGATCCTCCAACTTAGTACAGAAGGTAAAGGAGAGATGTCCATAAGAAATAAATCCCAGGTCGTATCAATCTAGTATGAGCCTTCCGAAATTACTGGGTCCGGGAGTCCAAGACGTGCAACCACTACTTTACCTACTAGGCTAGCGAGAGCTCCACAGATCACACTTATAACTAAGCATTTAAGGTCGAACTCTCCAGTCTCCACTAATTTCTGGGGTAACAGGGCCCGTAGTCCTGTACCTAGGCGGGAAGGTTCTTCTCTCTCTCTCTTTCTCTCTCTCTCTCTCTCTCTCTCTCTCTCTCTCTCTCTCTCTCTCTCTCTCTCTCTTTCTCAGCATATAAATTTGTGCCAAAGTCATATTCAGCAAACTAACAAAACCATTTTACAACAACCATTCACCGGACCAGGCAAGTTTGAGAAGCAACTAACGCACATATGATCGTCTGCAGTTTGTTCCAAAATTACTTCATAGAACACATAAATACGCAATACCTATACATGTCATTTGTAGACTATGACAAAGGCTTTGTCTTAGTAAACGCCGATTAATTTCTAAGGGCACTACAAAAAAGGGACAATTAACCAACCTACGTTGACATAATCTCTTGAATATAGAATCATGCAACATCGTCATTTAGGCTGCACTCGTTTAATAAATAAATCCAGAACAAAACGGAGTGAGAGAGAGTGAACCTAACTCCCCCAAACAGTTCACAGCAGTGCTTCAATAATTTCCAAGGGATTTCGTGTGGTAACAAATGGGAATCAGAATGACTGGGAAATAATTAACGAAGTAAACATCTCTCCATCCATTCTTCTTTTATGTCCACACCATCGCAGAACTTTTTGTCACAACCTCAGAACAATCTGTCACAACCTCAATCACAGGCTTTTTCACGACATAAAGCTCAGTCGATTTTTTTTTTACTCTTCCTTATTCTATCCTCCTTTCTCACACGCAACATGGTTACTTGTTCTTTTATACTTTCAAGCATTTTAATATACTCTTCTTTTTCTCTCTGATTGAACAGCTTTTCACTTTAGGTCTTCCCTTCCACCTTCATTGCCTTTTCTTATCCATACATCAGCTAACTTAAGCTTCCAAAGCCCTATCATATGGATAGAGAGTCACATATTGTTAACTCATAGCTTTTATATCAAACATCTTGCAGAAGATTCTTTTTTGGCAGAAACAGATCAATCACACTCTTATATTATCACCATCTTTTTTTCACACCTTACTTGTACTTATGCATATTTTTGTGTTTGAAGAAGTGTTAACCACACACGTTTCTTTCATCACAGAAACTTACCATTGCCATAACTTTCATCCTATTCCAAGAGTGGCAATAACTCCATTATCCCATCTCTCACCATGTCACATATCCGTCACTTCATATCACCTGCAACCATCAGGCGATATTACTATGTCGAAGCGTTCTATTCACGCGCTGATCAAGGACTCAATGAAATCAATGCAAATCAAAGATATTAAGTTATCAAGCGATACCCATACCCAATTTCATCCGCCACTCTTCTGGAGTCATTCCAGAAACCCATTTTCGGAGACTCAATTCTACCATTACAGCCTCCATAGCCTACAACCATTCACAGTTTCACCCTTATAGATCTCAACTTCACCAAGATGATTCTAGAGCTTACACCTTCATGTCAAACCATTTCATCATGCCACTTCTCACTCAAAAGCATTGACAAGAATCCATTTTTACATCTATCACTATGATTAACTCTTAATCGCACTCCATTCACTCCATTCACTCTATTATACACAAACTCTTCTTTTACTTTCAGGTTTGTTTCACAGAGTGCAAACATTTGCAATCTACATTCTTTAACAGGTTTACTACCTCTCTCTCCTCTCTTCCTGATCACACATACCCCTAAAAATTTGCCAATACAACTGGGCCGTCAATGATTGTGAGCACCACGATTATTGCTACTTTAGGAAGACGACCACAACGTTCTCAAAACTACTTACGAAATACCTAGAGATTACTGTAATCAAGCACCACACCCAATCCATCCATGGCATTGAACTCAAACGAAATATGCTCAACGACCATACCACCATTATACGCCGTGAAAGTGATCCAACTTGACTGCCGATGGCTGAAGCAGTGACCATATTTCGCCATAGACCACTGACTGGAAGCACTACAGAAAAATGGGAACAGTTCAAAACGCTGGTGAAGAGTCCGCAGAGTTCATCATCGGACCGAAACAACGAGTCCAACAGGACTCGTTCGATGAGAATGATGAGGGCATCCGACAGCTGCTGAATGAAAAGCAGAAGGCCCACTTAGAATGGCAGAATAGCTGCTCCTCTGCCTCAAAGCGCGATCGCTTTCAGCATCTCTAGAGAAAGACTCAAGCTGCACTGAGCAGAATGCAAGATGAATGGTGGGAGAGAAAGACGGAAGAGGTCCAGCGCTACGCCGATACTAAGAACTCCAAGATGTTCTTCAATGCTATCAAGGAGGTGTACGGACCGGCTAAACCATGTACCACGCCACTTCTGTCACCTGACGGCACTACCTTACTGAAGGAGAAAAACAGTATCAACATGAGGTGGAGAGAGCATTTCAGCAATCTGCTCAAGACACCTTCCCTTTGAGACCCATGTCGTAAAATGGACTCTCGAAGATATACCATATACAACTATACGTTGAGGGAACTTATTTAATTATCTTTAGAGTGCGTCGATGTCTAGGCTGGCCGATATTATGTATCTTCGATATGCTTAAGAAGTGGAACTGAGCTCAAGGATAATAATATTGCTATCTTTAATAAAATAGAGTTTTATTAATAAAAACTATCAACAACACACAAAACGGAAAATATTGACATAAACAGAGAATTGGAAAGGGTCGTGGGAAATCGAGCTAAACCGGGGATTAAGAGATTTAAAAATGTAAAACAAATATAAATTAAAGGGATGAGATGGTTCGCTAAACCATTTAAAGCACAGGATAGAGTTGGCAAAAGGGGTAAATACTCAAAGGTAACGTTCGGCTTACGTAATTATACTTGTTGTGCAGAGGAAGGCGACGTGAAGGAATTTTCGGTCCGCTGGCGAGTTCCAGCCGAAGGGGGGGGCAATTAAATGATCCTGACGTGGCGTCTTGGGAATGACAGCCGTTTCTTGACGAACGGCTTGAAGAACAATGGCTGTTCTACGTAGTTCTCTTCTGAACAACAGGCGGGGGGGGGGAGAACCGTCTCTTGTCTACGGGGTCGAGAACAATGGCTGTTCTAATGTTGTTCTCTTCTGAACAACAAGGGGAAAGGGTGAGAACCGTTTCTTGTTAACGGGCTCAAAAGAACAATGGCTGTTCTAACGTTGTTCTCTTTCTGAACAACAGGGGGGGGTGAGAACCGTTTCTTGTTAACGGGCTCAAAAGAACAATGGCTGCACTAACGTTGTTCTCTTTCTGAACAACAGGGGGGTGAGGACCGTTTCTTGTCAACGGGCTCAAAAGAACAATGGCTGTTCTAATGTTGTTCTCTTTCTGAACAACAGGGGAAGCCTTGTGGACTTGGCTTCACGAAGGCTCGAACCTTGGCACTCAAGGGATATTGTCCTTCTTCTGGACAAGTGACGGTGAATCTCGAGGTTGAGGTCCCTTGGCGCACAAGGTGAGAGTGGGTCGTAGTGATGTTTCGTGACGAAAATCTGGATCTCCAATCTGAATCTTAGTGGTTAAGTTTACATATAAATAGCCGGTACATCTCCTTGGCGTGGGGGACAATGGAGTGGGAGCTTCGAGGGAATGCACAGCCGAGCCTGAGAACAATGCCTTATCTGCCCATAAGCCTAACTCAATCTGGCGAGGTCGGAGCATGGGTAAAACGGGGGAAGATAAACCTCCTTGTTTAAACATTGACTCAGGTGGCTGCGATAAGGCCCCCGGCTCCAAAGCAAAGATGCACGTGGGTAGCATCGTGGTTTTAAATAACATGTGATAGTGGTTGTAATTAAGCGGCCTCAACCCGTTCTATCACAACCCACACTTGGCAATCTTGACCTATCTCCTACAATGAACGAAGTCAAGAAGGCCATCAAGCTCACCAGTTCTGGCAAAGCACCTGGGATAGATGGGATTCCTGCTGAAATCTTCAAATCTGCTGGGCCGGTGGCCCTCGAAGCCTTTCACGCTATCATCTGGGAGGAAGAATACATGGCTAAAGACTTCAGGGACGCTGCGGTATCTCGTTGTACAAGAATATGGGCAGAAAATCTGACTGTGGCAACTACCGAGGTATATCCCTACTGTCAGTCGCTGGGAAGGTCTTGGCTCGAGTCATCCTCAAGCGCCTGATCACTAATATATGTGAAAAAATCTGCCAGAGGAACCGTGTAGATTCCACCCCGGCCGAAGCACCATCGACATGATTTTTACTGTCCGCCAGGTCCAGAAGAAATGCATCAATCAGTACATGGACCTCCATGTCGTCTTCATTAACCTCACTAAAGCGTTTGATACTGTCAACAGGGAGACTTTCTGGGTAATCCTGAAAAAGTTTGGATGTCCAAAGAAATTTGTGGAACTCATCAACCTGTTTCACGATGGTATGACCGGACTGGTACTTTATGGTGGAGAAGCGTCTGAGCCTTTCAGCATCACCAATGGCGTAAAGCAAGGATGTGTGTTAGCTACTGTACTCTTCAATCTCTTCTTCACCTGCGTACTCAGTCACGCTGTCAGAGACCTGGAGCGCGGAGTGTACCTGAAGTACAGGTTGGATAGATCTCTATTCGACCTACACCGTCTAAATGCCAAGACCAAAACGATTGAAAAAAATCATCATTGAAGCACTTTTTGCGGACGACTGTGCCTTTGTGGCTCACAAGGAGTCTGACCTCCAGCTCATCGTCAACAAGTTCACTGAAGCCTTCCGCCTGTTTAGTCTGACCATCAGCCTTGGTAAGACAGAGGTCCTGCACCAGCCGTCTCATGCCTCCACTGCTAGTCCCCCATCAATATCTATCGAGGAAACTGAGCTTAAGACAACATAGGACTTCCAATATCTCGGCAGCGTCATCTCCAACGATGGAACCCTGGATAAGGGAATCAACGCCAGGATCTTCTATGCGAGCCAATCTCTTGGTCGTCTGAGAACGCGAGTCCTGAGCCAGCACAATATCTGGTAATTCACAAAACTAAAAGTATACAAGGCCATCGTGTTTACCAGTCTTTTCTATGGATGTGAGCCGTAGATCCTGTACAGACGACATTTGAAAGCGCTGGAAGAGTTCCACATACGCACCCTGAGGTCGATTCTCGACATCCGATAGCAGGACCGTATTACAAACCTGAAGGTCGCCAAGCCGGAGACCACAAGTGTTGAAGCCATGGTCCTGAAGAGCCAGCTTCGATGGACAGGACATATCATCCGAATGGACCACTCCAGAATGCCAAAGTAGCTGCTGTACAGAGAGCTCTCCTCAGGAAAGCGAAATCAGGGTAGGCCTCGCAAGCGTTTCAAGGACTGTGTGAAGGGAGCTTCGTGGGAATGCACAGCCGAGCCTGAGAACAATGCCTTATCTGCCCATAAGCCTAACTTAATCTGGCGAGGACGGAGCATGGGTAAAACGGGGGAAGATAAACCTCCTTGTTTAAACATTGACTCAGGTGGCTGCGATAAGGCCCCCGGCTCCAAAGCAAAGATGCACGTGGGTAGCATCGTGGTTTTAAATAACATGTGATAGTGGTTGTAATTAAGCGGCCTCAACCCGTTCTATCACAACCCACACTTGGCAATCTTGACCTATCTCCTACAATGAACGAAGTCAAGAAGGCCATCAAGCTCACCAGTTCTGGCAAAGCACCTGGGATAGATGGGATTCCTGCTGAAATCTTCAAATCTGCTGGGCCGGTGGCCCTCGAAGCCTTTCACGCTATCATCTGGGAGGAAGAATACATGGCTAAAGACTTCAGGGACGCTGCGGTATCTCGTTGTACAAGAATATGGGCAGAAAATCTGACTGTGGCAACTACCGAGGTATATCCCTACTGTCAGTCGCTGGGAAGGTCTTGGCTCGAGTCATCCTCAAGCGCCTGATCACTAATATATGTGAAAAAATCTGCCAGAGGAACCGTGTAGATTCCACCCCGGCCGAAGCACCATCGACATGATTTTTACTGTCCGCCAGGTCCAGAAGAAATGCATCAATCAGTACATGGACCTCCATGTCGTCTTCATTAACCTCACTAAAGCGTTTGATACTGTCAACAGGGAGACTTTCTGGGTAATCCTGAAAAAGTTTGGATGTCCAAAGAAATTTGTGGAACTCATCAACCTGTTTCACGATGGTATGACCGGACTGGTACTTTATGGTGGAGAAGCGTCTGAGCCTTTCAGCATCACCAATGGCGTAAAGCAAGGATGTGTGTTAGCTACTGTACTCTTCAATCTCTTCTTCACCTGCGTACTCAGTCACGCTGTCAGAGACCTGGAGCGCGGAGTGTACCTGAAGTACAGGTTGGATAGATCTCTATTCGACCTACACCGTCTAAATGCCAAGACCAAAACGATTGAAAAAAATCATCATTGAAGCACTTTTTGCGGACGACTGTGCCTTTGTGGCTCACAAGGAGTCTGACCTCCAGCTCATCGTCAACAAGTTCACTGAAGCCTTCCGCCTGTTTAGTCTGACCATCAGCCTTGGTAAGACAGAGGTCCTGCACCAGCCGTCTCATGCCTCCACTGCTAGTCCCCCATCAATATCTATCGAGGAAACTGAGCTTAAGACAACATAGGACTTCCAATATCTCGGCAGCGTCATCTCCAACGATGGAACCCTGGATAAGGGAATCAACGCCAGGATCTTCTATGCGAGCCAATCTCTTGGTCGTCTGAGAACGCGAGTCCTGAGCCAGCACAATATCTGGTAATTCACAAAACTAAAAGTATACAAGGCCATCGTGTTTACCAGTCTTTTCTATGGATGTGAGCCGTAGATCCTGTACAGACGACATTTGAAAGCGCTGGAAGAGTTCCACATACGCACCCTGAGGTCGATTCTCGACATCCGATAGCAGGACCGTATTACAAACCTGAAGGTCGCCAAGCCGGAGACCACAAGTGTTGAAGCCATGGTCCTGAAGAGCCAGCTTCGATGGACAGGACATATCATCCGAATGGACCACTCCAGAATGCCAAAGTAGCTGCTGTACAGAGAGCTCTCCTCAGGAAAGCGAAATCAGGGTAGGCCTCGCAAGCGTTTCAAGGACTGTGTGAAGGCGAACAGAACCCTCGCCGAAACCGCTCCAAACTAATTGGTGGAATAGGCACAGGACATAATCTACTGGCGTTCTCTGGCAAAGAAGGCCCATAATAGCTTTAAAGAGGAGCGGCGAGCATGTGTCACTGAGGCCCGAAAGAGAAGGAAGGCCGCAGCAGCCGTACCTGCAGAGCATGGAGAGTTAACCTGCCCCCGCTGTCAACGACCATGCCGTTCCAGACTTGGACCTCACAGCCACCTGCCAATCCATAATAGATGAGATGTGCAGATAAGTGTCATTGTTGAAGTCGATGGATTACTACTATTTCAAGATAACCAGCACTCAATATCCAGATCATCTCTGAAAGAGTCCTCCCGAAAACTCGCAGTAACATTGCTTCTTCTTAACTTTTGTTATACATGGTGAGAGATGGAAGAGGATGAAAGTCATGACAATGGTAGGTCTCTGTGATGAAAGAAACGTGTGTGGCAAATACTTCTTTAAGCACTCGTGCATCTTTTACCCGTGTAGTTGCTTCTTTTACTTTTATTTTGTATTAATTCTTTCCAATTTTTTTAGTTTGTTGTCAAAAGCAATTTCTTATATTTAATACCATTTTTACTTCTTTTTTTTACATTTTACGAACGTAATTATGAACGAAACCAAGTTTCGTGTTAGAAGTGCCTTATTTTTGGTCTGAGAGGGTTTCCTTTTCTTTGCGTGTCTTAACGCTACATATTAAAGGCTGAAATCACCAATTATTTTATTTATTTCCACATTTCCCAGTTGTTTATTGGTCCCTTTTTTTTGTTTGATTCACTTTGCTTTTGATACCGTCGATTGGATTTCCTGTAGCCACCGATGTATGTACATACATTAAGCCATAAGAAAGATGGACAGATGGTCTTTCACGGCTCCTTATAACACTCTTATAAAACTCTTCCACAACACGATGAGCCTTCTTTACCTACCGAACAAAAGAAACAATAATCAATAAAATTATTAACCGGGGAATAAAGACAATAAATAGAAAAAAAGATTCGTTTAATTATTTTCTACCAAACTAAACTGACCTTAAGCCTTATTATGTCAAAAGGCCCGAGACATACACCTGATCCTAAACAACCCTTCCTATCTTTAATGGGAATTATCTCTCTCGAAAGAGAGAGGGAGAACACATGGAACATAGGATAGAACATACTCATTACTTATAAATTTTACCGCTACCGAAAGTCAACAGGGCCTGTCAAATGTCATTCGAATCAATAAAGATATTTTTAAATAATAAAACCCCGCATCAAGCTCAAACTGAGCTCTATAATCTCCCAAAACAACCGTATACAAAATAAGAGGCTTCGGCAAATTGAAATAATCGAAAATTATACCGTTCGTGAGTAGTTAGGGGAATATTAGGTAATAGATGGCACAAATAATTATAATTTAGTCTATATAATCACAGTGACGTCAGTTCTTTTATAATTTAATCATTGAATAAGCGAAAGCTGACGTTGGGAAGCCTTTTAACGTCATTTGGTAAAACTAAACATAAAAAAGGACTTTGGTTCGCAAATGCCCGGCACAAGGAAAATGTTGCCCTTACATAATAAGCAACCTTGAAATTGTGAGCTGAATTGGAAATCCTTCAGGAAGGAGATTAAAGGGAATTTAAAATGATGGATATTTATTGAAATCATTAGAGGATGAGAAGGCGTTATGAGTAGTAATATAGAGTCTATTAAGGCTTTTAAAGCAGTCAAAAAATAGATTAAATAGTTTTGTAGGCTTCATTAAGAGAAATATTGGTTATAAAAGTAATGAGGTTATCCTTAAAGGTCTCTGGAATGAACCACTGCAAGATTCTCAAGGTAGTCCAACTCTGAAATAATAATATCAAAGGCACATTTCATCAGTAAATAGGGAGGAAGAATTATTGCACCCTTTGATTTTTGTTTAGGGGCACGAATTGTACAGAAAGTAATGCGATTTTTTTATATATTGTAGCATGTTTAAGCATTATTAACATGCTTTGATTGGTGATGGTTTTATGGCGATATCCTGAACACAATCATTTGGGTATAGTTTATTAAGGGATTCAGAGGTCTGGTACACTGGCTGGTTGATTGACTTGGATGACCTACAATAGGACTTAGTGACCTCTATGAACCTTGAAATTATGTTATGCCACGTGCAAGAGAATTTAAGGGCTGAGATATGCCTTCGTATAAACACATATGAGCTGTGAGTGACACAAAACTCATACAAGAGAAAAGCATGGTTAGAATTTTACACTTTGTCCAAGACTATCGTCAATTTCTTTTTCTTGTAGCCATCCATATATAATAAAAGCAGCCAAAATTAAGCAACATACAATCTAATTAGCACAAAATACTCCCGAGTAGGAGAACACGAAGCTGATCTACGATGTACGCTTAATCTTTTATCCTAAAAGCTTAAATCACTATGGACAGTGATGCCAACTTATCTCAAAACGGACTAAATTTAGCCCGTTTCTTTATATAAATTTGGCTCTCAAAATTTTCCATTTGGTCCTGGCGTGCTTTTATAGCCCACTCTTTTAAAAGTTAGCACCTTTTTAGCCCTTTTTAAGCTTTATCGATAAATTCATTTTTAGTAGCCGATGACTTGTAATAAATATGAGAAAATCCATTATAATTAAGAATAAAACTCATCCTTATAATACATATGAGAAAAAAATGATTATAATCAAGAATAAAATTAATTCTGTATTTGCCAAGACATGTTCAAACCGGCGTATACATAACAATTCAATCCAGCGTTGCCACTTCTACTGATGATCTCGATTCTTGACTCTTGAGATTCTCAGAAGGGTAACCCGCAAGTAGCAAGAGCACAGCTTCCTAATACCTTATGCAGGCTATAACGCCCAAAATCAGTATTTCTGTGGTTAATGCGGTCTGGTTCAGGTATGATGTCTTGTGAGTGCTGAATATTGCTTCTGCCGTGACACATAGAAGATCTATATACTGTATAATGTATACACCCTTTTAAATATGGAAAAAAATATACGCAAAAGTTTCGAAGTGAATGGTTGTTACAGGAAAAATATAAAGATTAGCTGCAACCTGTCGCCGGTGACAATGCAAAGTGCCGATGCAAATAATTAAGTGCATAATCAAAGCTAAAATAAATGACATTGAAAGACACTTGAACACTGCTAAACATATACAAGTTCAAGAATCATTTAGTGCCAAAAGAAATAATATTCTTCAATTTGTTACAATAGAAAATGATTCCACTAAACGAGCCCAATCTTCACTTTCACTTTTTATTACTTGTTATGGTGGTATATCTCTTTCTGATCATCTAAAGTAATTCGTGAAAAGCACTCTTTCTCAGATAGTAAAAATTGCAAGGATCTAAAACTTCATCGAACAAAGTGCTCTGCTATCATCTCCACAGTTCTTGCTCCTGATTTTAGAGAAGACTTGGGAAATAATGTTGGGGATGAAAGTTTCAGTTTAATCATAGCTGAAAGCAATGATATCTCAACGAAAAAACCATTAGGTATAATTATTAGATATTGCTCGTATTCAAAACATGACATAGTAGTGTCTTTCTTAAATTTGATTCAACTTCACGAATGCAATGCTGAAAGTATTTTCAGGGCAATTAAGGTATCTCTTAGCTAATTAATGTACTCTAAAAATTCATTGGTTGAATTTTCGGGGCGGAAAAAGGCTATCGTGTCGTCTACGTATCTCTTGTGGAACTTAGGATCAAATTGCAGTGGCCATTTGTCAAACTTCATCCTCCCTCAAAGGAATATATGAAGAGTTTTGGTAGGGAGGTAGCAATAAGACTACCCATAGCGAAGCGATCTATGATCGATTTGGTGGAATAAGTCACCATTAAACGAGAATTAGTTATGTTGCGAGACAACAAAGAGTATTTGTTTTTTGTTAAACCCGTAAAAGAGGGAGTAGGGGAGGGAAAGGTGCGAAAAAAAATATTAATGGTTTTTTAGAAGTGGAACGCTGGTATCGAGGGTGGTTAAGTCAAAACTAGTGTTATATAGGTCAGGATGTAGTGCTTTGAGTTCTCCCTTAAGATATAGTAAATATTTAAAAGTATAAATCACCCTATGGAATCATTCATATAATGTTCTTAGACATTTTTGGTAAATGAATTCTATACCAACCTTTATTATTTGTACTTCTGGTACTTATTATTGCTTTATCAAGCACTCTCCACAAGTAGTCTATTGGATTTAAGTTTGGGCTTCGTGGTGGCCATTCCATAAGGGTGATCCTCATTTCTCGAAACCAATTCTTGATGTGGTTGGTTGTATGATATGTCCGGCAGCCATATAAGTTTTCATGCGGTTGGGAGAGGCAATTTCTGGATCGCTGGCTCTAAAACATGTGACAACATGGTAGTATACATAAGTTCTGAAGTTCATTCCTTCTTG
Source organism: Ceratothoa steindachneri (assembly GCA_963969495.1). Classification (NCBI taxonomy): domain Eukaryota; kingdom Metazoa; phylum Arthropoda; class Malacostraca; order Isopoda; family Cymothoidae; genus Ceratothoa; species Ceratothoa steindachneri. The sequence goes on along the minus strand of OZ018331.1, from coordinate 111,198,859 downwards.
GCATAAAAAAAAAACATCTCTAGCTCTGACGGAAAAATATAGCCTTATACAGAGGGGGAAGGGGTAATTTTTTTCCGTAGGCAACTCTGAATTCCGCGAATATGTGTTGTATGGCGTCGGTTCTCTCATTTTCATCATAGTAGACTCAGTTGTGAATCATCTGAGAAAGAAGCAATACGATGGCTGTGCTGCTTGGTCTAATGCCGAAAGCTCCAATACTAAGATCTCCGAGAGTTTGGGTGTCAATCTGAGGACGATGCAGAGAAACAGGAAAGACTTGGATGAATCAGGCTGTGATTACGAGGATATAGCGGCTCGGCGTTCTCACTCTAAGCGTACTGATATGAAAAGAACCCCTGAATCTTTTACAGAGATTTACACCATCCTTGACAACGATACCAGTAAATTAAAGAGGTTCATAGCCAGGAACAAGGGAGTGTCAGAGTCTCTCATCAGGCAGTTAGTGAATGAGGAGATCCGTTACTACTCATACAGAAAATAATGACAAAGAGAAAGAACGTGCTGCGAAGCTTGTGAACAAACTGAAACATCACCTAAAGCTTGGCAGGCTTTGGTTCTTCTTAAACGAGAAAAAATTCTGCCAAGACCAAGTGGTGAAGTCTCAAAACAACCGGTGGCTTGTAATGTCCCCCTTATATGTACCGAGAGTCATGAAGACCAAGTTTCAGGTCCATATCATGATGTTTGGAGTGATCAGTGGCCATGGCCACGTTATACCCCTGTTTATCTTCAGGGAGGGCCTCAGACTAAATATGGAGGGCTACATCAAGTACCTTGAGGAGTTGGTCTTGCCTTGGATCCAAGAGGCAGCCGCCGGAAGGACGTACGAATGGCATCAGGACTCTGGACCATGGCACACGGGCAGGTGAACCTAGTCTTGGCTTTCAGACAATTTATTTTACCACATTACTCCGAACATATGGCCTACCAACTCCCTAGACTGCGACCCCCTGGACTATTATGTGTGGAGCGTGGTTGAGAGATATCAATAAGTCACCGTGCACCACCAAGGTTTAGCTTAGTTTCGTGATTACCACAGTTTTCACCCAGTTAAACAAGGGGCAGCGTCGAGAAGCCCTGCAACAGGTTCCGACGATGCTTAGACGCCGTGATGGAGGCTAACAACGATCTTATTGAATAAAATGAAGAGTACAAGTCTTCTAATCTCTAACCTTTAACTTTGTTAAATATATCTGTATAAATGAAGTGTTATTTTCTTTTATATTGAAGTTAAGCGACAAATTACCCACGCACCCTATAGAACTCTCACTTCCATGCTTCAGAGTTGGTATCAGCAATTTTTTCAGCGATTAAAGGACTACCTGTCAACATGGCATTCGTGACGAAAAAGCCTTCAACTCAGTCAACGCTCATTCCATTCTAAGAGCATTACAGAGACGAAGAATGAACAAAACCAGCATTGACATACTCTCTTTCATATTTAGCCATGCACCCTTATCATTTAACCTTCATTCATTCACTAATAAAATACAAATGAATAACGGAGTGAAGCAAGGAGATGCCATCTCTCCTCAAATGTTTACATCGGTTCTTGCGGAACTTCTCAGGACTTTGGAGTAGAAATAAAAGGGGAAGAAATTAATTGAAAGATTTAAACCAGCTTCGCTTTGCGGATGAAATAGTATTATTTGTTTAAATCTTTGTGTATTCTTATTAATAGCCTAATGAGTTTTTGAGCAGTTTCTTGAGTATTTCTTGCCTTTTGTTTTATTTCGTCTCGTAGGAATAAAACATTCTGTCGATTTGTATCAGGAATGTGGGTATGTTCATGAAGTTGATTAACTAATCTTTCTTTGCATATTTATACCATGGCTCTCTGGTCATAATGCCGACGCCATTCACATTCGTACGATATAACACTTAATGGGATAGATATAACCAATCAAGAAAGAGCTGAGTAATACCAAGCTACCAGTTAAATTTACAAAATTAAACTGAAAGGCGTTGAAATTTTTTCTCATCATTTTGATTAAACAAATTCCTCTCTTTGTACATGTTACCATAGTATAAAATAAATGGTAACTTTACTAAAATACTTTGTTTAGGATTCTATGAATAATACGGTATTGTAGAAAACTACGTGACGTTTTATACCATTTATTCATTACTTGCAAAATATGATAGATAAGTCCGACGTTTTATTCGGAAACAAGTCACAACATTTCTTCGTGACATGATACACTTTCTAAACCTCTTTCAATGTTATTTCATTCCAAAACTTAATTGTACTTTCTTTTAATTCGGTTTCGATCAATTATTCCCTTCGACGTTTATAAACCTTCTTTAAGACTATTCCAATAGTTCACGAGGGTTCAATCTGTCGATGGAAGAGGCCAGTCATTTTTACCAATAGAGGTGATCACAATCTTTTGTCAGTGGTTTAACCTTTTTATGCTAGTGGCACCCTAATTGCTATCTAGAAGCAGCCGTGGCACCCCAATATAATATAATTTAGCTATAGATATTTAATTACGTGGAAAGCACTTCAAAATTTACTATGATTGATATTTAACCTATTTTAATCGAAATAGAAGATAAAAATTTGAAAATAAATAAAGCTCACCTTTAAAAGTTTAATGAGAAATTTGAGCTTGATGAGTATCACATAATTCTTTAATATTGGTAGGTATAGTTGACAAGTCAACTCTCATTTCTTCATTCAGAACCGTCTGCAATCCTTCTCTTTTTTTTATGTTACACAATGCACAAAAACTAGTTTCAAAATAGTTTCAATGGTTGTTATAAATGTTTGGAATACATATTATTTTGCAATTTCGGCATTTTAAAAATGATTTCTTGCTCTCTCCCGCGGCACCTCGGTTGAAAACCACTGCTCTATATGGAAACGCACTTATATGACTTGATGCACCGTCTTGATGCAGTATGAAATAGGTTTATGACGTGGTTTCTGGTTTCTTTGTACGTCAGAACTCTTCTCACGCATTTTTTCACCATACTTGATTTTTCATAAAATAATAAAACTTCTCAATTAAATTTTTATAAGATCACAATCGATTAACAACAAAAAAGGTAAAATTTACTGATCGTAGACTTTATTTTCAGAGTATAAATAAATCTCAATCTTAGTGTGTGTGTTTTCCCCACTCAGCATAATTTTATTGCTCAAATACAATCATTTGGGATGAAGCTTTTGAAAGCATTTCGGCTGGCATTATTTTGATCATGTAAAAAGCTTCTTTTTTTTTAAACTGAACAACATTAAACTACAAATTGAATTCTGCAAGGATTTGGACTCCGACCTTCGCCATGAAAGAGAACTACTTGAAAGTAAATTCATGAACTAACGTCTTACAAGGAGATGAACATACAAAATAGTTAAAACAGTCATTACCGACAGACATACAACTTCAGAGGTAGCTGTTGTATCATTGTAGTAGCTTTTGTATCTTATAGAGCCTGTCAATGAATATCATCATCAAGCTGTTTAACAAATGTCACAGCTACGTAATGAATGTCCAATACCCCTCACCATGGCATTCGTAGTCCACAAAGAAGCATAAGTTACATTGACACAGCTCCATATGAAGTTAGGCATCATTGTAATTTTTGCTAAACAATAGAAAAATAATAAATGAGTGAGAGAATGAGAGCCCATCTCCATAAAGATGTTCACAACAGTGATTTATAAAATTTACAGGACTTTGGATTGGGGGTAAAAGTGAATCAGAATTACCTCATAATATTTAAGCAACCTTCATCGCCTTGCCTCGAACACTGAAGGATTACAGTCAATGATTACAGAATAATCACATGCCAGTCTCAATCGGAACGAAAATAGAAGATAATAAAGATCAATACTTGTGTAGAAGATGGAGTAATTACAAGTGAGGATCAAATTTACCCTAAGTAGAAGCATGTGTATATTTAGGACAGCTTATGACTCCTCATGGAAGCATTGAAAAGGATATGCGAACAAAATTAGGCTGGAGAACGATAGGAAATCTTACAATATCTTCAGAGGCGACATGTATATGTTAAAACGCAAGATATTATATTTAACCAATACATCTTAACAATTCTAACATACGGAATTGGACGTGGTTAATATAGCAATGAATAGCTACCTTCACATTGCATCTGTCACTTCTTCATCCAAGCAAAGCAAGTGACTGTATCCAATAGACCAATCTTACTGCCATTCTAATGTAACTGTATCAATTGAGCATTTTAAGCTTCACCTTTGCCGTCGCTGTACACGGGATCGTTATCACCCACCCGTGGAGGCACACTCATACAGTGATAAATTTCTTTTTTAGGGCTGTTAGAGCGATCTTTTGATACAGTCACTTGGCTTGGATGAAGAGCGTCACCCAGGGGGATTCGATGCGATGTGAAAGTGGCTACTCAATGCCAAAGGCAACCGCATACCATCATTGCCTACTTTGTAGTTTACCTTACTAATACGAAAGTGAAACTTGGACACTCAATACGTCTCAAAAAAACCCTCAGTTACATGTTAGAAATAAAACATCTCTGCAAAGGCATCATTGCATGTGATCCCCGCAATTTAAATTGAATGTGGCTAAATGGAACAATAAATGGGATCACAGTCCCTCGCTCAGGTTCCCTTAAGTTCTTGGCAAGAGAAACCGCAGAGCAGACAAAATCCCTCCTCGGCCTTTTCGCATTTGACTTGGAAGGAGAAAAAACAAGAATTCCTGCAACGATAAATTTTACCTCCGGATGCCAAAATAGAGACGTCCGACGTACATTGACGCTAAATATGACGAAGTTAAATTGATTTTTGGTGTATTTTTGAGTGTTGAAGTTGGAAAGCGGGAAGAACTTGAAAGATGATAGAAAATTTTCTCTTCCCACCTCCTTCTGCTACTTCACATATTTCTTTCCATTCTTCTTCAAAAGGGTGTGTGGTCTATATAGACTGAATTGCTGGAGTGCGTTAACTCAGCAAGACGAAATAAGGATTTTTACCTTTGAAACTATTATTAAGGTGTATTATATTTTTCTTTCAGAAGGATGGGTAAGTGAAGGTGGTAAATCTCTCACCCATGTCGAAAAATGTGCATGTCTATCAGGGGGCGGGGGCACCGATTCTTTATTAATTAAAAGACAAAGTTGTGACTCTGACAGAAAACGTAAAAAAATAGTGATATTATGGGAAGAAAACGAGTGGGAAGTACTAGCTTGAGTAGCAATAGAGACTTCTGTAGTGGTAAGGATTTGAAGAGCACGCACCTCTCCCAAACCTGCCCTCTTTTCGCCAAAAAAAGCGAGTCTCTTTACTAGGGACCAGATGAGCAAGAAGGGACAAGAGTCACATAGCTGTAAAGAAAGATGATATAGCGCTGATGCGGGGTCAATTCCACCTGCTGGTATTATGTACGACATTCGTCCTCGGGGAATCTGTCTCTCTAAGAGGCTCGATCTGTTTCTGCGCCACAATGTTGTTCGCTCATAACTGACGGTCATTCACGCATGCGCGTAAACTGACTGACGCACGTGCGGAAGCATTTACCCATTGTAAGTATATTTTATGATATTATATGATAGAGATAGTGCGCAACTCTCCTGCATCTGCCTTGACCCCACAAATAATAATAATTAGCAAGTTAAGATATTTTGGGGCCACAATATAAGAATTTCAAACAATTTGCACCTGTATTTATTTGCGCCAGGACTTTTTATCTGGGCAACGCCGAGTATCTATGCTAGTTTTCACTATAAAAGGGTTCTAATGAGCTCTTTGATTTCCAGGATTTGACTGGGAATATGAAAGGCCCAAATAGGTGAGAATATCGACTTTAAACATAGCCCCCCTCCCCCGGGCCATTGTGATGGGGTCCTTCGGTTAAGGGGTTTCTCGGTTTCGGTCTTCCTCGTTAGTTTTGTGAAAGCGACTCGGGACACTCGAGTCTCGGCAAGGTCATCCCAGAGACCGCCCTAGGATCGAGACCGAGTGTTTAGTCTCCCTCTTAGGATCGGTCATTCTTACCCTTATGCGATTCCTGAATAAGATAGGGGATCGAACCCAATACGTAGTTTCCCAATGGGGCATTGGTTCATATTTTTAAACCCTTGCACGTGCGCGGCGGCACACATGGCAGTGTAAAAAAACACACACACAAACATAACCACACAAGGTTGCTTACTATCGTTAGTAATGGGGGAGGGGTAGTTTCAGTAGAGTTACTCCCCCCTCCTGAGCCCGTCAAGTAGTCTACTTTTAGGGGTACTCAGATTATGTACTATATACCATTTTTACTTTCCTGGATATGACCCTTTTTTTTACACACCTTACAAAAATATCATGGAGATCTCCCAAATTCGTTCCATTTTTAAATTAACAAACAATATCTCCTCGTTAGATATCTCCCCCCCCCCTCTTATCTCTCTTTTGACCTTTCAGTTCTCTTCCGAACCTCTAGTGTTACCGGGCTTCCGATCCTATCCCTTTCCGAGGCACTCACTCAGAGAAGAAAAGCGACCAGTTTAATTTTCAAGAGCATGATACACATTGTTAAGGTCCTCGTTGACATTTATGTTTCATCCTTTGGCCGCCGAGGCAATTTCGTGCTCGCCTTCGCCATCTTCCTGAGAGCTACCATTGTTCGGCGAAGGTTTTGTCAGAGAGTCTTCGCGCCTCTCGAACAGGCACATGCGATGTCAAATATCTCACTCTCTATACTCGACCTCATTTTTCTTCGATTTCGATTCAGTTTCTCTTCATTTCATAAAAGCTTTATTTTTCACTATCACTCCACATCTGTTTAATAGCGTTTGGGGATTCAGCATCTCTGTTTGAGAGTTTTTGTTATGACTGTTTTTTTTATTTTAAAGTTGTCTTTATTTGCACCATTTTGGGATACCATTATTTAGGACTACAAATAGGGTTTTTTTTTCTATGCATTTTAATATAGTCGTCAGAGAATGTAAAAGTCGGAAGAAACTTCTAATTTTAGGGGCAGGTAGATTAATGGTCAATAAGAGCTTACATCTTCTCGGAGACAAACAGCTAAGGATCTATGAATAATGTTTTCCATTGTCAACATCATAGTTTAACGAAGAGATAAAAACACCATTTGAATACCAAGCTGGCTCATCTTGGCCTTCTGACAGAGGTCTTCGTGCTGTTTGAAGGCGTGCTGAGAAATACTATTGGTTAAACGTTTTAAAAGTATCCAAATCAATTAAATTAATCCACAAGAACATCAATAAACAATCTTTATCAGCTTGGTCATGATGAAGGCAATCTCTGTAGAAGCTCCTTTCTACTGGGACATGTATTAAGCAGAAGTATGAGTGGATTAATATGAAAAGTAAGTCTCTCGTTTTGTCATATCATATTTTTAGTCGCGTGTGAGTCTAGTCGCGGGTAACTCTACATCTCACTATGTCGGTCGGTCCTCGTTTTTGTTTTGTTTTGTTTTTTGTAATGACATTGTAACTATTCGGCCGATTATAACAAAATTTGAAACCCTTATGTTGTTTTAAGGGGATGCCACATTTTTCCATTAGTCACTTTTCAAATTCTTTCGTTCAAAATTGGCATTTTAGGATTATGTACATCATTTTATTGCAAATTTTAGGCACTTTTTTATGGTATAATTATTTTTTTTAGCAACATGACTAGAACATAGTAAAAATTAAGATATTGCCAAATTGTATACATTCGTGGAAAAATAGTCTAAGATATCTAAAGTTAATTTGTGAAAAAACAAACAAAACTACACCATTGATTTTTATATCATTTTATTGCAAATTGTATGCACTTTATTACAGTATATGTTTTGTTTTAGCAACATGAATAGAACATAGTGAAAATTATGATAATGCAAAAAATTATACATTCGCGGAAATTCTCCGTAGATTTTTAAAGTTGATTTGTGAACAAAACGCAAAACTATACCATGCGATTTTAAATATTTGCTAAAAAAAAAACGGCGCCAAAGAACCGGTTTATATTTTTAGCATCATTCGAATATAGATTTAACTAAATTCCAGGGAATTCAGAACACCCAAACTATTCACCTAACATCGCCTATCCAACTGAGAACAAAGCCTATAGTTGACCATGTATAAAAAATATGTTTCAGTCCGCCATTAAAACATATTTTAATGGAACTAAAGAAAACTGATTTCAAATGATAACTAAATCATATGTGAATCTTTTGGTCGAGAATTGAGTTCGAATGATTAATATTTAGTAATTCTATAGCCATTTATATGATATCAGGTTTCAAGGGGAGGGGGGGGTCTGAAAGAACCCCCTGTATCTCAAAAATGGCGCTGTAGGTTATTATGATTTTGGCAGGAATAAAAGGGCTTTTAATGTGCTTTAATTTTATATATGATAATCTGACGTAGTATAAAGTTGAAAAAATGAATGTGGCATCCCTTTAAGGTCTCTTTGGAATCATCATCTACATAACTTACACCACCACCTAGACCAGCTACACCACCACAGTACGCACCACCACCACCACCACCTACACTACCACCGCACGCACCAGCTACACTACCACCACCACAACCACCTACACCCCTACCACAACTACCTACACCCCAACCACCTACAATCCCACCACTTACACCACCTACATCACCACCTGCACCACCTACACCACCACCACAAACAACAACGCATGTACACCACTTCCACCTACACCACTTGCACTAATACCACCTACACTAATACCACCACCTACACCCCACCACCTACACCCCACCACCTACACCATCACCACCATCTACGCCACTTACACCACATACACCATACACACCTGCACCACCTATAGCACAGCCACCCACGCCACCATATCCTGTAACACCTACACCAACACAACCTACACCGCCACCACCTACACCACAAAAACACCACTTACACTACCACCACCTACATCACCGCCACTTACACCATCTACACCACCACTACCACTTATACCACCCAAGGTTACCCTGGAATTATTTTTTTTTGACAATAACATCATAACTATTCGGCAGATACTAATTAAATTTGAAACCCTTAAGTTGTTTTATATTCTCTTTCTAATGATATAATTTACAAAGTACTTTCAAGGTTAGCCGGGGAGTTATTTGTCAATAACTTCATAACTATTCGGCCGATTCTAACGAAATTTTAAACCTTTATGTTGTTTTATATTCTCTTTCTAATGACTCACTTGTCAAAGTACTTCCAAGATTAGCCGGGGAATTATTTGGCAATAACATCATAACTATTCGGCCATAAATTTCTGGGTGTTTTTTTACAAGGTATATATATATATATATATATATATATATATATATATATATAAAACAAATTAATCGGTAGAAGATTTAGATTACAGAAGATAAAACGCCACCGATGAGAGGCACAAAAGAAAATGCGATTAAACACTAGCGGATCACATTTGATCGCAAAGGAACGCAAATGGATTCTCTCAATGAGTTGACAATTGCTCGCACTAACCATGATCACGAATGTTATCGTCGATGATGGAAAAGGCGAAAGGTAGTAAATGAAACTCTCGTAGGTTTTCCTTGTAGCGCAACTAGGACGGAAGTTTAAGAAGGTGAGATTTGACTGTGGAGAGTCGTGCGTCAGGAGAGAGAAAAGAGAAATCGACTTCACGCTACGGCTCGTTAATCATTTGTTTCTCCACCTAAAATTAAAATGATGTCACTAAGGGATCGATAAGAGACAATTAACTGATCCAAACTTTTCCATAACTGGTCGTCAGTTGAGAATGCTCTTGATAAAACCTGAAGTTATGATAGAGCGGTTTTTGATAGTAATTTCGCTTCCTATGCCATAGGCCTCTTCGTGTTTTCTTCCTTGTGTTCTGCTGGTGGTCTTCCTGGCCTCTGCTTGTAGTCTGCGGCTCGCTTGCTCGCTCTTCCGACCACAACGGTCACATGAGGGTCTGTAGCTCTATATTTTACATATATTTTCACTTCATCCATCTTACAACTTTCTTTACAGGCCTCCCTTTACGAACTTTCTGGAGGAGATCCGCTCGTTAAGATTCGCCTCGTAGTTTTAATTAACAACAACAATAATATCTGCGGCATTGAGGTCCTACCCCAACAGGTAAAATAAGGAGGGCTGAGTTAATTTAGGCTTTACAATGATTCTTATCGCTTGATGTTCGTTTAAACAGGAAGTTCTCTTGGAACGCGATAACTGGACTCAAATGCGGATATCTCTATCAAGCGGCCTATATATGTGCACTTGGGTTATCTGAAGCTCCTTTGGCCTTGGCTGAACCTCACGCTCAAGTGGTGGGCCACCACTAACTAAAGATGATGTGTATTTGAGATGATTTGGACATCTTTTTTGAACAGTGGATGACCATACAATGTTAGATAGGTTAACAACATCCATCAGATACACCTTTCTCCCGCCTAAAGATTTAAATTTATTTCTGGTAAATCCTTACTATATCTTTAAAATCTTTAAATCCTTACTAAAGCTAATATTTAAAGTCACATATTTTACATTCAACAATAAAATTTACAAACAAACTGATGGTGTCGCTATGGGATCACCGATAGGTCCTTTATCGTTAGATATTTTTATTCCCCCTCTGGAATCTAAAATGTTTCAAGATTTTTCATCTGACTGTCGTCCTGTGTTTTATAGGCGTTTTGTTGATGACTCGTTTGCAGTATTCCAAAACAAAACTCAAGCTGAAGCATTCTTCCAATACCTAAATACAATTCATCCAAATATCGTATATACAATGGAAACCTTACCATTTTTAGACCGTATTATTCGTAAGACAAAAGATTCCATTGTCACTACAGTTTTCCGAAAGCCTACGTTCACTGTGTTGGGAATAAACTTTTTCAGTTCGTGTGACTTTAAATATAAAATTTCAGCCATAAAAACTTTGTTATACCGTGGTTACCATCTATCCTCCACTTACAACTCTATGCATCATGAATTCCTAAAATTAAAAACATACTTTGCTAATAATAATAGCTATCCGTCGTTATACATTGATAAAATGATTCGAATATTTCTAACAATATTTATTCACCCAAAGTAAATATACTTACTGTCCCTAGCAGATCCATTATTTTAAATTACCCGAAATGTGAACTATAAATAAATTATGCAGACGAAAATTCTCATTACCTGTTAAACAATATTTCTCTCAAATTGAATCTAGATTCGTATTTGTAAATGATAAATCAATACAAAGTTATTTCCCTGTTAAGGATCGAGTACCCGATTGTTTGCGCAGTGGTATTATCTACAAGTTTATTTGTCCAGGTTGTTCCTCGGCTTCATATATCGGCGGCACTGTGCAATCATTGGAATCTCGTTATTTTTCGCATATGGGAATTAGCCATAGGACAGGGTCTTTTCTTTTGAAAAATGAACATTAGACTATAAGAGACCACATAATAAATTGTAAGACGTCAATAACAATAGAAAACTTTAAAATCATAGCCAGCAATAAATATCCGACCACACTCAGGATTGCAGAATCAATATATATTAAATCTTTAAAACCAACTCTTAATTCAGATATTTCGTCCATTCCTCTTCATGTTCTGTAATAAAACACAACCTACCAAACCATACTGAATATTATTGTTCAAATATTCGCCAGTTCTTCACTATAGTTATCAAAACCTTTGTATATCAGATAACTGTGTACTATTATTTATTAAAAGTGTTCAATTATTGCATACAGTGAATTAAACATTTCCCCTAATTTCTATAGTGATTACAATCCATTCATGTAAGTAATCTAAAGCTATATTTCTCATTGGTGTTAATTTTGCTAATGAATTGTCATATATTCCTAGGAACTAGAGCATGAGCGCACAAGCTCGAAACGTTGTTAATCTGAAAAAATGGATTTATAAAAATGCTTGGATTATTTTTCGTCATTAGCTTCATCTTGAATATATATATATATATATATATATATATATATATATATATATATATATATATATATATATATATATATATATATATATATATATATGTGTGTGTGTTGAAGAAAGTAATTAAATGAAGTTCCACGTCGTCGTCTATATATTTAAAGCCTTTTTTTTTTACTGAATTTTACAGGCTTCTGAAAAGACGGAAGTCCGAAGGTGCTAATAGCGAATTTTGACAGAAACGAACAGGTTGGAACTTGTTAAACAGAGTAGTGTTCATTTAGCAAATTAGGAACGAAGAGGTCACAATTTGTTAAACATAATACTGTTCATTTAGTAATTAGGAAGAAAAAGGTTAGAAATTTTTAAAACAGTGTTCATTTAGTAATTAGGAACGAACAGATCAGAAATTGTTAAACAGAGTAGTGTTCATTTAGTTATTAGGACTGAATAGACGAGAACTTGATAAACAGAGTAGTTTCCATTTTTTAATTAGGAATGAATAAGTCACAACTTGTTGAACAGAATAGTGTTCATTTATTAATTATGAATGAAGAGTTTAGTAATTGTTGAACAGAGTAGTATTAATTTAGTAATTAATACTTATTGAAAATATATATTTTTTTAATTTTCCAAAGCGGCATGAATTTTCCGGATGACCTAATACTAAAAGAAATATTTTTTAAAATATGAAAATTTAGGTTTCCTTCATGAGACTGTCGGATAGTCTGGTTATTTATGGGTAGGGGGAGGGGGATATTTTGGGAAGTTATTTTAGCAATTTGTATAAAGGACAAAAAATGTATACATTTTACATACCCCCATACTCATGAAAATGACACTATACATCAGTTAGAGCAGCAATTCCTTTAACGTAACTCGCATTCTCATAATCTGTCTGCATGTTTAGGAGTTGACTGGGTTCTCACTAACCTCATTTGGGGGGATTTTGAGTCCCCCAAAATACGTTTGTCTTGAAGTTGATCTTTCCATTTAGGTTCAAGGGGGTTTCATCGGACATTCACTGCAATGAAAATGGCTCCTTTCATTTTGTATCCATCATTCTCAGAGCCATTTTGAAATTTTCTGGTGTTATCACAAGTTGTTCCTACCTGTTCTTTTTATATTCGATATACAAGGCACTTCAAACCATCAATTAGTACTTTTCTTAGAGTACTTTCAGAAAGCAAAAAAAAAAATTATTTCCCTTTTTAATGGAGCTTTTCGGGACTGCCTACATCACTATTTTGGACCCTCTTCGAAAATTAAGCTGTTTTCATTCAAGGACTGCCAAAATGGGTTGATTGGTCATCATACTGAGATTTTGAACTGTGATTTTTATTGTGCTTTTTTACTGTGATTAGAACTGTGATTAGAACTGTGATTAGAACTGTGATTAGAACTGTGATATATCCAAAATTTACAAGGAATTAATGTTGTTGATAAAAACGAAAAAGTCTGAGTTTTTACCGTTTCGTCTGATGAGGTTCTCAAATGGTGTTTCATGCATAAAACTCGCTGGTTTCCTTTTTTTAATGATTATGGACATTCTAATTATAACTTGAAAGGAAATTGAATAGATCTAGTGTTTACAATCATGTAGATATGTACATACGTGAGTGAGAGAATGTAGTCATCGGAAGATCTAGATCACAGTGGATAAAACGCCCTCGTTGCGAAAGACGATGAAACAGCAATGGATCACAGTTGATCGCATTAAATGGATTGACTCAATGAGTTGATCAAATTGGGCATTGATCATGAAATGTGGCAAGGTGCCTTAAATGTCTTAGGGTGCTTTTTATTTCAATCGCCTTGTTTTATGTTGTTTTTCCTCGAATATGAAGCGCAATAACAACGAGCCCATATCCCGCAGAAAGAAACTGTAAAGAAACTGGTAGAGACAGAGAAAGGGAAAATGAGTGGAAGATATATAGCTACAGATCCTCCTGCGGGCATTTTAGTCAGGAGGCCAAACTGCATGTATTGGGGTTGGGAGGGCACGCAAGCTTCCAGGTGTCACCTGGGATTCTATTAATCCATAAATGTTGAATGTTTCCTCTTCCATGTGCATTACACCTCTATACCAGCACATTGCTCTCACAATTAGGCATTGTGCACTTTGGATTATTTTTTATTAAGGCCAAGCGTTGCATTTCTCTTGTCACTTCATAAGGAGATTTAACTTCGTTGTGGAATGGAGACAGTGTCAGGAGAGTTGCGCGCCCCCTTTGTCCCTTGTACTATAAGCATGGTTGGTTGAGAAAAACCTATTGACCCTTTTACCCAGTTTTGGCCGGGTGAAACTGGGTAAAACTGGAAAAAGTATACAAACATAAAATTTCATGTAAGTATAATATTAATATAAGATCACAGAATCAGCCTCAGTGGTCTTTGTTATATATGTTCCATAGCGTTATCAACTTGAATCTTTAGCAATATTTAGTCCCAAATTTTGAAATTTTACATTTTTTTTTTTTTACCTCAGCTACTATTGTATATTTTTTATATTTATTTTAGTAGAGAGAAATCATGGTATTCTTGGTGGACGGCTAAAGAACTCATTGTGGTCTGAATATGAAGATATTTCTAGCAATAAAGTTTGTTGCAAAAAATGTTTAAGAATAATAGCAAAAAAAATTGATCGAGTAAAAGACCATCATAAAAAGTGTTCGGTAAACACTTCAGCCCCATCTGTAAACGCCGAAGCTATTAATCCTAACCAAGAAATTAATATAAGCATCATTACTCCCATGGATTGTCACTATGCTAATAACTGCACCACCGATGATATAAATGTAACGAATGAAAGCAATGATCAAACAAGTTCTACTTGAGAAATTGAAAACTCACAACCAGTTTCAACAGCATTCCTCTCATAAACGTCTGATTCTGATATACTGGCTTCAATCAACCCCTCACAAATTAGTTCAACTCCAGTGAAAATTTGCAGTCATTCTAATGTAATTTCAAGGCAAAAAGTTATTAAAAACAGAAGGCACAACGGAACTATTAATCATATTGACAAATTTATTCAGACAGCAAGTGAGGAGAAATTTAAAGTGATTAAATGGAAGTGGGTTCAATTTTTCTACAAGGTAAGTTTCCAAATTAAACATGATTGAGAATAGGGTAAATTATGTATTTTTATTATCAATATCTTAGATTATCTGCAGCTGCATTAAAAATCAGTAATAAAGTTCCTATTATAAGTTTCGATTTATAGTTCAATTAGAAGTTTGATTTGCTTAAAAGATCACCCAAATCATCACTGACTCTATAATTTAAGAAGGGAATTTTTTGAGTATTTGAATAATAATTTCATCTTAGTTTAGTTATGACTTATGTTTGTTATCAAAGTTATTTCTAATAATTCTTTTATAATATCAAGAAACAAAATGGTGAAGTTCAGAAATAAATATAAGTATCGAAATTTTGTGAAACTTTTAAACCCCAAAGAATTACAAATGGTGAAGTTCAGAAAATTTATTTTTATATCTCTTCTTCTATAACTATATTTTAGCAACGCAGTATTTTGAATAGGGGGAATTTAGTTTAGAGTTCCTTTTTAAAATTATTATATTTGGCGAAGTTCAGAAAATTTATAAAAATTTAACCATGGCTGCTTTTTTTTAGATTTTAAATTTTAATCTTAGTAGCGAAGCGCATGCTACCCCGGTAGAGTGGAGTGGCGAAGCCATTGCCTGGTACTTATTATATCTTTTTAGATCAATAACATTCAAATACATTATAAATTATATTTTATTGACAGGATGATCACAACAACCTGTCAGACTGCTTGGCTTAATCTCATCGCAGATAACAACATCAATGAAGAAATAAGAACTGAAATAAAGAGAAGGTTATTGATCACCGAAGACGAGATGCCATTGAAAAAACTGAAAAATGGATTGCTTTAACGGACGAGCAACAGGATATTGCACGTAACTATGTTGGTCATTTGGCTGAAAATTCAATGGTTGTCCTGGCTACCTGTGAGACAGAAGACATCACAATATTTCCAAAAATAGTTTTCCAGAAATCTCTGAGCAAATTATTACCTCCAAAATATTGGCAGTATATGTTAAAAGTTTCTTCATTAGATCTAGTTAAAAAAATTCTGGTCCCTGATGTTATTTATCTATTTCGTCATGTCCACCTTTTATTGCTGGGATTGAGAGGTTGTTCGGCACAGGAGGCCTTTTTCATACAAAGCTAAGAAACAGACTCAACAATGAACGTGTTGCTAAGCTTATTCACGTATACAGGTACTTTGGAAGGAAGGAAACAAAAGATAATGAAGACAATAATAGCATCATAAGTGAAAGCACATGTCAATCAACTTCTAGATGTTCAGAGGATGACCTTAATGAATTCATGGATTTCTGATAATCAGAATTATGTGTATCTTTGTTTGTCGGGGCATCGTTTAATTTTTCCAACTAGTAATGAAAACCTATGTTACGCCAACTAATATATTATCATTATCATTATGAATCTACGGGTATATAGTTTAGTCTATCTCTTCTAATATAGTAAATATATCAAACTTAAGTGTATAAATTTATTAGTAATCAATTAAAAGTTCAATTCTTCCTTATTTTATCCTTTTTACTAGTTTTTCACAAAAAAATCAGTTTTACCCAGTTTTGCCCAGGGAAAAACTTATCCTTTTTCCCGAGTTTTTCCCGGGCAAAACAAAAGAGGAAAAAAATTACCTTGCTAACCCTGACTATAAGCAGTCTCCTCGTTTGCCTGTCTGAGTTACCTTCGACACATTTGAATTTTTCCGAATTTAGCCGTTTTACACGCCTCTTTTGTATACGTTCTGGCGGGGTTTTCCCAGTTGGTTCTTAAATAACAACCTCTGTCAAGAAGTAATCTGTCTACGTGTCAATTTTCGATGCTTTTGAGTAAATTGTAGCCATTTGAGGACTTACAATTGCAGACGGTCAAAGGTTTTGTGACTAATATATATTTTTTATCTTTTTCATTCGTGATAAGAATAATTATTATAATATTTAACTTATCGCAGGTTTATTAAAAATTCAACATTTAAAAAATAATATGAAAGAAATTGCATTCCTTCGCTGAATCCAAAATCGCGTTCTGGTCCTGTTCTTTCATGAGGTGAGTTTCATTCCCTGCGAGATTTTCTATTTGCTCAAAGAGGTATGATGATGACAAATATGGGTTAAATAAATAATGATGTGTAATTATAATCTATTTCCTAATAGATATTTGTAAAAATAAATGTTTGAATCTTTTACAATTTTCGTATGGTTCTTCCTAAAGAAAGACGGGCAACCATTGGTGATCTGCACCAAAGTGGTTTAAAATACAAAGAGATAGTGGCTAAGGGACGGAATCTTTTGGATAATTAATGAATTTAAAAAGAAGAGTTATACAGCTGTGAAAAGTCTTCTGGATGCCTAAAAGAGCTTCAACTGAAACAAATATCGCCTCCTGGTAACGCCTTCATGTGCCAAGCTTACTCGTGATTGAAAAGAAGCAGGCGTGGACGCTTCATCGCGCACGGTGAGGCGGAGATTTTTCCAAAAAGGCTTCGAGTCGAGAGGGGCTGCAAAGAAGCCTCATCTCACCAAGAAGAACATTTCGGATAAGCTCCACTTTTGTAGGAAATATAATGAATGGACTGCTGAAGACTGGAGCCAAATGATATTCTCTGATGAAGCTCCCTTCAGCTTGTCTGGAGCCTCTGGATGATCCCTCGTTAGGAGGAGAAAAGGGAGGTCTTTCACGAGACCTGTGTCGTACTCACCGTGAAACATCCGGACACTCTTCAAGTCTGGGGCTGCTTATCATATAAAGGAACTGGAACACTAACAATTTTGCCCCATAATTCTGTCATGAACTCAAAATGGTACCAAAACCTGCTTCATCACCACTTTTCCCCCAACAGTTAAGGAACATTTTGGGGATTATAAATGTATTTTTAGCATGATGCCGCACCTCGTTGCAAAGCAAAAGTAAAAACAAAGTTCTTATCTGAAAATAACATCGAACTTTGGGGACTTTGGCCCGGGAATTCGCCAGATTTGAACCCAATACAGAATTTGTGGGTGATAATCAAACTGGCAGTTGATAAAGAGAAGTATCCAATTGTTAGTTACAGGCACTTATTGGACAAAAATATTTCAATATCAGTCAAAATATCAGTTATGATATCCTTACAAATTTCCTCTCCAGCATGCCAGAACTAATCGAAACAGTCCTGAAGAACAAGAAACAACATTGTAGATCTTGACTCCGCGTATCAATTGAGTATATTTATTAATAAAATGGGTTTGGGCTCTAAATTTTTGTATATTTTGCCTTAAAATTATGGTACAAACATACCTAAACAAAATGCAACTTTTTATGTTGTATTCATTTTTTTTATATCCAAAATATAGTAGTCTCAAAACTTTTGGGGTCATTACTGCAGAAGAAGATCTCAGACAGCCTCTATTCATGAAACATTTGATTTTGTCATTTTCGTGCAATTTTACGTCTTCCACTTTACAATCAGAGAATTATTTGTTGCAATCCAACATTAATATTATCGGGATATTTTTATCCAGTCTTCGAGTCTCTTTTTTATTTTATAAGAAGAAAAAACGCTTATTTTGGGGGCAACCAATTTTAGATGTAATTTTCTTATCCAACCTTCATTACACTTTGAGTTTTTTAATTATCATCTCTAAACCTTTATTTTAGCTTATTCTAATGGCCCTTTTGAAATATAAAATCCTTGTATCGATTTAAGAATAATTGCTAGGAATTAATTCGATATTACTTAAGTGTAATTAAATAATGTAAGGAATAATAATCTTGACATTTTACGGTATACCTAGTGTGAAAAATTTAATCAAACACTGTCAATATATAGGTCTTCGGACTACAAAATAATAAAACATTGATCCAAAATATTTCAAAATTAGGGACAAATACAGACCTCTATATCACCTCAAGGTCAATCCTAGGAAGAAAAAGAAGGAAGCAGATCAGAGTGGACGAAATGGGAAAAGGAAAAAAAAGTATAAATTTAAAATCAGTCATACGCATTATACTGTTAATTTTTTAGCTCCCTCCTGACCTTGTAACTCTAACTATGGCGCTAATGACCCTCAGTCGGTAAATGGGGCACAAAGTCAAGGTGATCAGGCAGTCGGCGCAACGGAATCCGCCTTGCTGAGAAAGGGCTGCCTGGTAGTTTGTTACACGGTGCAATTTGACGTTGAATGATGATTCTTGCAGGGGGTTCGATCGTAGAAGAAGGGTGCGTGACCCTAAGTGATCACAGTAATTCAACGTAATTGCTTACTCCTCTTTAAAACTCGGTACGACGCAGTGGTGGAGAGCAAAAGTAGCTCTACGGCTTTAGCCTTATTCAAAATACAAGATTTGCTCAGAATGACTGCTGATCTAAGGTTTACAAGAGTTTTGTATGAGAGAAGGTGGAGCTCATCTCCAAAGGGGTTTAACAATAGGATACTACTTAGGAGGAGCTATTGGGTAATTTAATGGAAGTCTTCCAATCCTATATTACGTGGGAGGGGTTTTCTCAGTTTTTTTTTAAGTGGGTCTACCAGTACTAACCTAAGAAGGGCAGATTAATATCCAACACTGCCAGTTTATTTGCTACTTTTACGACCAGTGGGCTGGCGGGCATACACTCTTTCCTCACCTATCTTAGAATTGGGTGGTACCGGTAATTAAAAGAGGATTTTTTTATAGTATAACAGATTCTTAAGCATTTTTTTCAGCAGTGTTTTCGTTAATTTTTTCTTACATGGCAGATTCTTGCAGCAATATCATCGATAAATGGAAAAATTAATTACAAATTTAATAAACATGAGAGAATTGGATATTAAGAACATCTGAGCTTTTCAGCAGTGTTTGGTTTTTGTATGGTTAGACGGGCGAATTTTGCTGTTGTATCATTTACGGTCGAAAAGTCAATTACAAAGTTTTGGCGCATTTGAGAGACTGGGATAAAGAACAGCTGAGCTTTGAAAACAAAATGTAATGAACCGCTAAGCGTTTAATTCGTATCCGTGTATCTTTTATCTATCGATCTATTTGTCTATCTAATTTTCTGAAAATGTGTTTTTTCCCTAAGTATGAAAGTGAGAGGCGGTCTTCCCGTTTCATCTATGCTATAGTTACTTTCTTTGTTAAGGGACTTGACACTAACTTTTTAATATTAGGTCTATAAATTTAAGTAACATTTATTGATTCTATTTTTAAACACATTTACTAAGGGTCTTTCAATGACTAGCGAGAGCAAATTATTCCACCTTTTAGTAATTTTATAATAGAAATATTTTGGAGCATGGTACGGTTAAATCTCTTTGTTTAGAAGCTTGAAGCTGTTATTTCTAGTGATCTATAAAGTTATATAGAATACTTTTATGTTTTTATCGTTGTCAATGTTTAACATTTTTATATTTTTAGTTGATACGATATTCCCTAAGGGGTTCATGTTTGTATGATTGAATCCCTGTACTATTTGTATGAATTTGTACCTCTAAATTACTAGTAAGCCAGCACTCTTCTCCTAGTATTTAGGAGCAACGAATGGAGTGAAATCATCAATATGATATGAAAATACCAACGAGAGTACTTTTCACTGTTCTAAGATAAAAGTCAAGCTCCGACATTTTAATGATTTATTTTGAAAAAAATGGAAATATCCATAAGAGAAATTAAGAACGAACAAACAACAAACGCAGAAGTTCATTTTGAAGCATCTGCCACGAAAGAATAATCGACAAATTAGTAATTTAACGTAGCACAGTACGAATAAACCTAAGATCTAGAGTTAAATTTCAAGTAAGTTTAAAGTGACAGAAGAAATATGTGGTCGGAGATTAATGAGTTCAGGAGAACGGCGTCATATCGAATGATTAACGGACAGGATTAACATCGCTGTGGGAAGGTCGTCAGAAGAGTGAAGAAATGACAAACTAGAAAGGTCGGGTACAGAGATAATCGGTTCGGCACTTTTACTTGATACTTTCTTCAGCGAAAAAAGTAAATAAAATGGCACATTCGAGTCTATGATAGTGAGAACCGTGTTAGCTTCTTTGTTTCCTGCTAAGCGGCTCGCTAGTTTAGGTGTTTGTAGTCTGGGGCAAGCCATGTCATGAGTGGGTGGTATTCCCGCTCAGTCATAGGGCAGGGTTTCGCCACATCAGGTCAAGGTTGTGTTCTCTTATTCTTCTGTAGCTAAGTCCTGAGGCCGGGTTTTGGGGGGTTTTTTTGCAGAGTAATAAGGGTTGCCTTTATACAGGCGAAAGAGAGAGGCTGATGATGGGACATGTTTAAATGCGGCCGATTCTTTTTGTTTCAGCTGACGAAATGCTACAAAATCTTTGCCCTCCCTAATGCTATTCGCTATTCTTCTTATCTCATTTTACAAACCTTTTTCTCTGTTTGTTCCCATTGCTCGCTATAGTTCTACCAGTTTTTTTTTTCTTTCTAAATACATATAAGACAGAATATAATACATATCTTTTATTTAAACTTATGATGGAGCTATTGTCTCTACTGAAGACCACCAATATTTAATGTACCTACATTAGAGATTAAGCTCAGTCGTTAATACAGTGGAGAAGGACACTAGACACGTGGGTTCGAATCCTGGAATTCCTATATAATGTTGAGGTTACATATGAGGAAGGAGTGAAAGTAGGATTAAACTGTTGTAGGAACTACTCCAACCTTCAACATCCCCCTCCCCCCACATCCTACCCCCATAAACAAATGTGATTTTAAAATGCCTGTATGATGTGGTAGTTAGACACACAACATAATTTATAGCAAAACATTTATTTTCATGTAAATGGAACAAAATCATTTTGGAAAAAATTAGAACACAAACTTAAAAGAAATTCAACATCATTGAACAATACAATAATTTGTTTTACGTGTCAGCAGTAGCGTAGCAAGGGTCCCCTGGGGCCCCAAGCAACAAGTGACGGGGAAGGGTTTGAACAGAATTCGCCATAGACCAAAATGTATATATATATATATATATATATATATATATATATATATATATATATATATATATATATATATATATATATATATATATATATATATATATATACAGTTTTAATTTTAAAGTGCACATCTGTATTTCCCATGTAAACATTATGTGCAATAAAAATACAATACAATTAAAAATCCACTAAAAGAAAACAGTCAATACAAACCACAATAATAAATAAAAAGTATTAACAAAAAATGTACACAGGTTCACAGTGCAATTTCTACAGTTGGCACAAACTATAATCAAAAGTGCACAGCAAATTTGTATATAAAAAATACAAATTAAACATTATATATGTGCATTTAAAATGACATTATCAAGCAATAAACACATAAAATAAATCATAAAACACACTGGATTTTGCTACCATGTTCAAACTATGAAAATTGGCCCTACCAGTGGTGCTTTCGAGACTTGGCTTGTGCAAAAGCAGTGCAAATTCAAAGATCTTCACACCTTGAGCTCTTTTGAAATTAAAGCAAGCCCTGAAAACCTCTCCTGGGACATAGTGGACCTGAAGTAAGTTTTTATCAACTTGAGTGCCGAGAAGCTTCTCTCCCCAGAGGCGAGAGTGATTGGCATTGTCAGTAAAATTCGAAAGGCAATGCTAAGATTTGCCTAAAGATCTAGAAGTTGCTCTTTGTAAATATAGTTGAGCATTTCTCTTGGGGAGGATACATGATCAGGAAATGGATGGTATGCAGCCCTGACCTCCAGCACCAAATCCTCAGAATCTATGTCGTTGAGTGCTTTTTCGAATTTTTTACACTTTTCTGTAAGGGTGTCATTTTGAATTGCTGCATACATTTCTTTCTTTGAAAAAAGAAAAGCATAAAAGTTATAAACATCTTCAAGTCTGAAAAGCCTGTCATTTAGGCTGGTCAGGGCTGTGTCCACCAGTGGGAGGAAAAACTCTCTACAGAAATTGCCGGGTTGTTTTATTTTGCCTTTTTGCTGGAAATGTCATTTCAATGCCTAAAGTTTCAACTATTTCTCTAGCATCTGTTTTGGCATCAACTAGCCCATTTTGCCTGAACTGTTCCAGGTATTGTCGGACTGCACATGTTTCTCTTTGCAAGAGTTCAAGAGAACCAGTGGGGCTCAGCGAAAGCTTGCTAACACGATTAATCTGATAAAGTAGATTATACCAGATATTTGTGCACAGCAGGAAACGCCAAGTCATCAGTTCTTTCTTTATGCTGGTTTCTGTTGACATTGTCTCAGCGTCCTTTTTCTGTACCGAGGCATTTTGTAGAGCAGACAGTGCCTGAATTATTTCTGGTAGATTGTACCGAACTACCTTCACGCTGTCAATCCTGGCTTCTCATCTGGTCACAAACAAATATTTTACTGTCAAGTGTTTTACGTGTTGCTGTAAAACAGCCCAATGTCGAACAGAAGAGCTGAAAAGGTTGTATAGCCTCTACAGGACACCAAAAAAGGAGATGGATGTAACAGAAGATTTGGCCGCATTAGCTACAGCCAAATTCAATGTATGATTGCTGCATGGAACACATCATGCCTTCCCATTGAGATGGAGGATTCTTGATTGAACACCTTGCTTTTGGCCCCATCATGTTACTACCATTGCCGTAGGACTGACCACGGCAGTCTGCAAGGTTTAAGTTTAAGTTAGACAGCCTCTCCAGTAGTGTCTCACATAGACCTCTTCCAGTTGTTTCCTTTACATCCACAAACCTTATGAAATGTTCAGTGATTGACACACCCTCTAATGGCTCACAATTTACAATTCTTAACACAATGGAAAGTTGTTCGGTGTGGCTTGTGTCAGGGGTGCAGTCCATGATGATTGAAAAGTATTTGGCTTTTTGCACCCTTTTAACTATTTCTGCTACTATTTTGCCTCCAACCAATTCAATCATTTCATTTTGAAACTGTGGACTAAGATAGTGTACTTTTGTTTCTTTCTGCTGAATTCTCCTCAAATGCCCATTCATAACTGAATCAAACTTTGCCATCAATTCCACTTGAGACAAAAAGAAAATCCATTCTCGGGGTCAAGTAAGACATTTGTATGTCCTCTAAGTGCTTGGTTTATTTCTGAAGGTGGCATATTATAGCAATCGCCCTGTGGATTACTGCTTTCCAGTGCTACTCCTCAAGGTATAATAAATCTTGATTAATTTGATCAAGAGCCGTTTTTGTTTTCAGCTGGATCTGGAGCCCATGCCAACTTTTCATATTAGTAATATGTGTTTTTGAATACTTGTCATCTTTTAGATGCCCTGCAAGGTTTAACCAGTTTCTAAACCCCCCTTTTTTGTGAGTGCAGCATTGTCTTGTTTACCAAATAGTTTACAAGCACAGCAAAACGCTGAGTCTGTAGATACTGAATATATTAGCTATGTTCGTTGTATTTTTTCCCCATTTTTCATTACTATATGATAATTTTAATTGTCCTTTGTAAATCTGCGTGGAACTTTGTCATTGTTTTGTTTTAAAGACAATATCTTTAACCTGAACAGGTCCTTTTTGACCAGTGGACACTTTTCAGTAATGTTGAGAACATCAGGCCATTGTGCAGGATCATCGAGTTTTAGACCTGTAGTTGTAGCTTCATGATGTGAATTTTCTTTAGTGGATCCTGTCTGAGCTAAACTAAATAAAAAAAGACACACAATTATTTCAAAAAACGCCATAGTGTATGTGGTAAAATTGCAAGTAAATATTTAAACACCTAAAATATCATACCTGGATGGGCCCTTGTGGTGGTGTCCTCTCCTCCTGGTCAACAAAGTCAGGAGAAGGAATGTTTTTTATTGCAGTGCTGGTTGAAGCTGACTGCTCACTGAAGGATATACTTGTGCTTGGGTATGTAGTGTTTGAGGTAGCAGTACTGGGGGCTGTAGTACAGTTAGCTAAAGATAAACATGAACAGAACATGGCCTATAATGTCAAAAGACATCTTTAAATTTAAAACATAGTTAATGTGAGAATCATTTACTTACAAGTTGCATGTTCAAGATTTGGTGAAGGTGCTGTAACACCTTTAGGTGCAAGAAACCTTCTTAGTGATCCTGAGCAAAAGAAAAAATGAAATAATATAGTTTAGTTATATAGATGATGAGACATTTATTACTCTTTTATAACATCATACTGACACTTATGGCACTTACTGTTAAAACAAATGCATTTCATGCAAGTATAAATTCAATATCTATTTTTTACACGTATTTTGCCTTAAACAAAAAATGTTGAATGTATAGCATTATTTCATAATGTTTTTTTCCATTATTATAAAACACAATGCCTACTTAACTTGAGAAATGGAAAATACTTAAATATACACAGACCTTTACATAGCCCTGGCCTACTACTTACTGTCTGCATAGTGAATACACGCAGAAACTTATATTGCAATTACTTAGGTAAGATAATAACGTAACATTCTTGCAAAAAGTCAATAATTTAGCATATCTTATTAGCTTGGCTGTATGGTCATTTTAAACATTCATTTTATAAAGAAAAAGTACTGTTCAAAGCGACATTTATTTACCTTACAAAACGCTAGCATGCTGATGCTGTTTTCATGATTAACAAGTTAGTTACAACAACTCATAGCAGGTACTTGAGAGACAGTCAGACACATCTAAAACTACAGTTATTTATTATACTCACCGCTGTCTTGCTTTCTTTTCTCCTCTTCCTCCTTTTTTTCTTTCTTTTGCACTTCCAGAAGGATAGGTTCTCTTCATTTTGTCACAGTCGCGGTAGCAGCGCCACTCATGTTTGTTTACATATGATGAGGCAGCACGCACCTGCACCCTCTCTCTCTGACAGAGAGAGACAGGTGGGGAATGGAAGATTGTGACTCAGGGGGCCCCTTCCGGCCAATTGTCATTGCAACATGTCACTGCTGCTTTGTAGTGAATTTATTCTCTAGATTGCCGTTGGCCCTCTGGGGGCCCCAAGCAGCTGCCTGTCTTGCCAAATGGCAAGCGGCGCCTCCCCCCACATCCCATCCCCAGAAACAAATGTGATTTTAAAATGCTTGTATGATGTAGTAGTTAGACACAACATAATTTACAGCCCCTTCCGGCCAATTGTCATTGCAACATGTCACTGCTGCTTTGTAGTGAATTTATTCTCTAGATTGCCGTTGGCCCTCTGGGGGCCCCAAGCAGCTGCCTGTCTTGCCAAATGGCAAGCGGCGCCTCCCCCCACATCCCATCCCCAGAAACAAATGTGATTTTAAAATGCTTGTATGATGTAGTAGTTAGACACAACATAATTTACAGCAAAACATTTATTTTCATGTAAGTGGAACAGAATTATTTGGGGAAAAATCAGAACACAAACTTAAAGACCCTGTGTGAACAACAAATCGAGCTACCCATGTCCATGCCCCTTTCTGTATTAGGAAAATTGTCGATTACCAACTAAAACTGGTAGGCCTTGATGTAGGCAAGGGAGATTCAGGAAAAATGGGATCACACACATTTCCACACTTTTCCCAGAGGGCTGTAGTAGTTGTCCTCTTCTTCTGTGTAGTAGCAATCAATTCCTTTGTCCAGCCATGTCTTCACATAAGGCAGTGGATCCCATTGTCTGCATGGTGTTCCTACACAGCTAATTAAGAGGAGATTGGCTGCATTCTTGGTTGTGAGTTTGCTCCTGTAAGCTGCAATGGTTATGTTCATTGAGCTGAACTCTCTTTCACAATCTGCACTGCTTGCAGACAGTGTATCTACTGCCATAAGCAACTTCTTCATCTGGTTTGGAATGCTTCTCACACCACTTGCCTCGTACTCCACAAAACTAAGGTGGGCCTCTTTTTCATTCACATGTAGGACCTGACTTAAAGCATTCACCTCCTCTTTTCCAGAGCGAGGATTGTCATGTTCTCAGCTGTCAGGGTCGTGGACTGACATTTGATTGATGAGGGTGTTGTAGGTTTATTTTCGGTTGGCTGTGACACTAGCCTGCGCTCTGTTTGCTGTGGTTGTGAAAAGCCCTTCTTTCACGTTGTCAGACACTGCTCGAATGAACTAACTCGAGTTGATGATGTGAGCCTTTCCCACACTTAGTTGCTCTCTTTTAAACTCCATCACTTCCTCCGCTTGGTTGGCAGCGACTGTGTATTGTCCTGGGTATGTACTGAGGCTTTCGATGCGTTCGACATACATTGCCATGGTGATGTGGGCCTTTGGGAATGTCATCTTCCTGTTCTGGAGTATTTCAGACAAGTCATTGAGTTCATTGAGAACATCTGCCATAACTACAAGGCTCTTCAGGAAGTTGATCGAGCACAACTTGGAGAGAAGACCTTTCAATTTATCTCTCTCTCTCTCTCTCTCTCTCTCTCTCTCTCTCTCTCTCTCTCTCTCTCTCTCTCTCTCTCTCTCTCTCTCTCTCTCTCTCTCTCTCTCTCTCTCTCTCTCTCTCTCTCTCTCTCTCTCTCTCTCTCTTTCTCTCTCTCTGCCATCCCCGGTCTCATCCTCTGATGCCTTCCGGAAATTTTTCGCCAAGGCTGGAAAGGACTGCCAAACTGCTGGCACTACCCTGTATGATGAAGCTACCAGCGAACATTCAACACTTTGCCGATCCTTTTGAGTGTGATGTGGACGTTGTGAGCACATTCACTCAGCTCCCTGACGTTCTTTGGGGACTGGCTGTACAATAAGTAGAGTGCGTTGAGTAAGGCCAGAAAGTCTTTTGCTACTCCTGTCACATCTAATGCTGGTCCGCAGCAAGCTGCAGTCGGTTATTGAGGCAGTGCCATAACACTATCCCAGGGAAGTCATCCTAGAGCAGCTTTCCAACACCTAAATGAATGATTGGTTTAATCACACATCATGAAATTATTGCATTGCATGTACAGTAAACCTAACTTACCTGACTTTACTCCCAGCATTACACTGGCCCCATCACTGCAAAATCCAATAAAGACTTCCTGTAATAAGTCAATAGTGAAGCCATTCTTCACCAAGCAACCCATAAGCTGTTCCTTGATGTGAGCTGCAGAGAGACTTTCCAGCTCCACTAGATCCAGTGGAAAGGCAATGGGCTCCATCTCTCCATCTATACTCGCCCTTATGTACACAATAAGTGTTCCCATATGTCCCACACTTGTTGACTCATCAGCCAAGATGCTGATCTTACTATTGTTCTCGATTATCTTCTTCAGGAGTTCCCTTTTCATCTGGGCTGATACAGGCTCAATAATATCAACACAAATAGTCTTGCTGTGCAAAACACCCCCCAAATCGACGAAATTGGCTTTCTGCAGGTTGATTAGACTTTCAAAATCAGTGAATGGCTTGTCATTCTTGACAACATAATATGCCGTCCTGAATATATTGGCGTTAGAATGAAATGTAGCCTTCTGACTCTTGGCATTAATATCCATAAGTACATCTTTCTTAGATGTCTGGAGAATCTTGCTTGCTTCATTTTGTGCTTTGAAGTTCCCATGCTCATGGATCTTTTTGCGCAGCGCTGCCAGCTAGGTATCACTGGAACTACCATATGGGGCTATCTTTCCCTCACCCCAGTGAATAGCAATATTGACACCACGGGATGCCATAACACCCAGGTTCTTCACATCACGGCATGAGGTACAACCGAAGATTTCCATCATGAGCATACAGCTATTCATTTTTATGCCTGAACTATTCTTCTTTCCATATAGAAGTGTATACTATTTCTGGCCTAGCATCACCTGTGCTTGAGGATCCTGCCACTTCTGCCTCCTCCTGCCTCATATCTCTTACACTCAACTGTTTCAAATAAGAAAAAAATAGAAGCCTACTAAAACTAGTCTAGTTAACCTTATTCAGTGTAGGCCTAACTGTAAAAATGTAGGCTATCCAAATTCAAGGCATGCTGTAGTGTTCCAGATGAGAGCTGCACAGAAGCTAGCTAATAGCCTACATGCAACTTAAAAGGTTAATCTTATAATATAGCCTACTGTTGTGTGTGCGTGTTCTGAGACAGTAACATTTTCATGCAGTTTTGACAGCCTATCACTAAAAGGCCCTTCTCTGGCCTTTCAGTGTAGCCTACTCGTTCCTGGTAGTTCTGCTGCTTCCTCCCTCTGTTCCTTATCTCGCTCTATCCTAACAACAACAGTATCATCTTCGGCCTCTTTTTCTCTTAAATATCTGATCATTTTTTCTTTGCATTTTGACTTTTCTTTTCTCCATTCAACAAGCTTGAACATCCGTTCTGACGTTTTCCCTGTTCCCTCCTTCTGCAAAATTCCATAGCAGAGATTCTTTATTACTTAGAGATGGTTTACTCATTAACAATGCCACTCTAAAAAGTGGTCACAGGAAGTGTTTCCTAAAATTCCAAATATGTCATAATAGGCCTACTATCACTGGTAACATTGATAAACTCACCCGTGAGCGCTCACCCCCTTAACGCGGCCGCTACTACCATCACTACAATGTGGACTGCCGTGCCGAGCGCGTGTACATTGTAAGCGAATGTACGGAAATGCTCTAGTCCAGCGCGTTACAATATGGGAGGGGGGGGGGGGGATATCCTTATTATGATTTATTTTATTTATTAATATTATTCTTGTTCACCTTGCATTTTCATTTGATTTTCTCGATGACCGTTGTCTTCTTCGAATCCATTTTCTTCTTCTTGACTTCCGTATTCTTCTTGGCTGGGTTGGTCCTTAATCTTCGTTTTCTTTCTTGATGCATCTTCATTTTCTTCCATTTATCTTGAGTTGCTGATTTCTTTGTGCTTCTTGTTGAGTTAGTCCTTCAAGCGTTTTCTTCTGTTTATCTTTTTTTTTGAGGGATCTTCATAAAAATTTTTGGACTGTTGAGTTTCGAACGCGGTACCACTGGATTTGAATGCCAATACTCTCGACACACGACTGGCGTTAGTCCGTCTTATTGTTGGTAAGTTTTTCGGCCATTTATATTATCGAGTTGGAAGGAATTTCTCTCATACATTTTTGCACCCCTACAACAAAATGCACTACAACACGTAACAGCACATATGAAATTCTGTTGATAGAATGAATAATACCAAAGAAATTTTTATGTTGCCCTCAAATTTACACTTATTTTGGAGAAATTCGCTTGAAAATTGTACTGATCCTGTTGTGTGACACGCTACTGCGCCCCCCCCTCCCAAAAGCGTTCCGCTGCGTACCGGCTGCCTGAATATTTCTTTCCAAAACGGCGCACCAGACCGTTCCGGCCTACTTTCAACACTAGTGTAACAGGCTACTGCCCCCCCCCCTCCCCAAAGCATTCCGCTGCGTACCGGCTGCATCAATATTTCTTTCCGGAACGGCGCACCGGACCGTTCCGGCTTACTTTCAACACTAGTGTGAGGTCATGAAGTTGTAAAATAAACATATTTACGGGTAGCATAAAAGAAAGAGGAGGAGAAAGATAAAAATGTGTAGGAGGAGGGGAGTGAGGAAGGAGAGCAAAAGCAGCAGGAATCTGGTCAGTTTGCTTAATCCACAAGCGGCGATCGATGTTTCCTCATTAAGAATTAAAGGATCAAAGTCTTTTATGGTCAGTAAGACCAACGAGGAAGATTTCGATTATCTCGCGAACAATTCAGACCTCCATGTCTACCTCCGTAGTGCACTGTTGCAAGTGGTCGGAGCTGTCGTAGTGTAATACTTTAAGTGACAGGAGGAAGATGACTTAGAAACCACTCATCTTCTGTTAGTAACCTGCAACATGACTCGTAGCCGAATGTTGGTAGCACTTGTTAATCCACTTAGTGTTTTATTCGTGGTATTCGAAAATGGAAGTCAGTTTGGTTTTCTCGGTTCAAGGTTTTGTTGACCTGGTTGGAGCTGCGAGCGCCACCCCTTACTAAAGTAATTTGGATAAATAATAGGCTCTTTCTAGTTTTTCTTTTACTCATTTCTTTCTTTCAGCTCAAGTTCGTCCTCAAATATTTAATTTCTAAACCTATTCCTCGAAGTTCTTACTACGTGTTCCTGTCCTCATCTTAACGGTGGTTATATCTCCCTTTATATTATTTCTGTTCTTTCTATTTATTCTCATTTTTCTCCTTTATGTCTACTCACCCTCAATCGTTCTCTACTGAATAAAAAGAAGCTCTATTATGTTTCACTAATTTCCATACTTTTCTTATTTTTCTCGCTTTATTCCTTTTATGTGACAGAAAGATGTTATGGGCGCCCTAGAACCCCACCTCCCTTAGTTCCGTTCTCCTTCTTATAATCTATCGAAGAAAAAAATTCAAATAATTAATAACTCAAATAATCAATAATTAGGTCTCGAAATATTTTTACTTATTAAGTTAGCAAAAAATTGAACAATAAAAATGACGCTATTTCATGAAAGGCCTCGAATATTTTTCCTTTGAGGCATTGAAAAGGGCTCTGCGGATTTTTTTATCAACCAGTAAAAGTAATTAGCGCATAAGAGAGGTTTGTGGAGGGGATGTGGGCCTTTGGGAATGTCATCTTCCTGTTCTGGAGTATTTCAGACAAGTCATTGAGTTCATTGAGAACATCTGCCATAACTACAAGGCTCTTCAGGAAGTTGATCGAGCACAACTTGGAGAGAAGACCTTTCAATTTATATATCTCTCTCTCTCTCTCTCTCTCTCTCTCTCTCTCTCTCTCTCTCTCTCTCTCTCTCTCTCTCTCTCTCTCTCTCTCTCTCTCTCTCTCTCTCTCTCTGCCATCCCCGGTCTCATCCTCTGATGCCTTCCGGAAATTTTTCGCCAAGGCTGGAAAGGACTGCCAAACTGCTGGCACTACCCTGTATGATGAAGCTACCAGCGAACATTCAACACTTTGCCGATCCTTTTGAGTGTGATGTGGACGTTGTGAGCACATTCACTCAGCTCCCTGACGTTCTTTGGGGACTGGCTGTACAATAAGTAGAGTGCGTTGAGTAAGGCCAGAAAGTCTTTTGCTACTCCTGTCACATCTAATGCTGGTCCGCAGCAAGCTGCAGTCGGTTATTGAGGCAGTGCCATAACACTATCCCAGGGAAGTCATCCTAGAGCAGCTTTCCAACACCTAAATGAATGATTGGTTTAATCACACATCATGAAATTATTGCATTGCATGTACAGTAAACCTAACTTACCTGACTTTACTCCCAGCATTACACTGGCCCCATCACTGCAAAATCCAATAAAGACTTCCTGTAATAAGTCAATAGTGAAGCCATTCTTCACCAAGCAACCCATAAGCTGTTCCTTGATGTGAGCTGCAGAGAGACTTTCCAGCTCCACTAGATCCAGTGGAAAGGCAATGGGCTCCATCTCTCCATCTATACTCGCCCTTATGTACACAATAAGTGTTCCCATATGTCCCACACTTGTTGACTCATCAGCCAAGATGCTGATCTTACTATTGTTCTCGATTATCTTCTTCAAGAGTTCCCTTTTCATCTGGGCTGATACAGGCTCAATAATATCAACACAAATAGTCTTGCTGTGCAAAACACCCCCCAAATCGACGAAATTGGCTTTCTGCAGGTTGATTAGACTTTCAAAATCAGTGAATGGCTTGTCATTCTTGACAACATAATATGCCGTCCTGAATATATTGGCGTTAGAATGAAATGTAGCCTTCTGACTCTTGGCATTAATATCCATAAGTAAATCTTTCTTAGATGTCTGGAGAATCTTGCTTGCTTCATTTTGTGCTTTGGAGTTCCCATGCTCATGGATCTTTTTGCGCAGCGCTGCCAGCTGGGTATCACTGGAACTACCATATGGGGCTATCTTTCCCTCACCCCAGTGAATAGCAATATTGACACCACGGGATGCCATAACACCCAGGTTCTTCACATCACGGCATGAGGTACAACCGAAGATTTCCATCATGAGCATACAGCTATTCATTTTTATGCCTGAACTATTCTTCTTTCCATATAGAAGTGTATACTATTTCTGGCCTAGCATCACCTGTGCTTGAGGATCCTGCCACTTCTGCCTCCTCCTGCCTCATATCTCTTACACTCAACTGTTTCAAATAAGAAAAAAATAGAAGCCTACTAAAACTAGTCTAGTTAACCTTATTCAGTGTAGGCCTAGCTGTAAAAATGTAGGCTATCCAAATTCAAGGCATGCTGTAGTGTTCCAGATGAGAGCTGCACAGAAGCTAGCTAATAGCCTACATGCAACTTAAAAGGTTAATCTTATAATATAGCCTACTGTTGTGTGTGCGTGTTCTGAGACAGTAACATTTTCATGCAGTTTTGACAGCCTATCACTAAAAGGCCCTTCTCTGGCCTTTCAGTGTAGCCTACTCGTTCCTGGTAGTTCTGCTGCTTCCTCCCTCTGTTCCTTATCTCGCTCTATCCTAACAACAACAGTATCATCTTCGGCCTCTTTTTCTCTTAAATATCTGATCATTTTTTCTTTGCATTTTGACTTTTCTTTTCTCCATTCAACAAGCTTGAACATCCGATCTGACGTTTTCCCTGTTCCCTCCTTCTGCAAAATTCCATAGCAGAGATTCTTTATTACTTAGAGATGGTTTACTCATTAACAATGCCACTCTAAAAAGTGGTCACAGGAAGTGTTTCCTAAAATTCCAAATATGTCATAATAGGCCTACTATCACTGGTAACATTGATAAACTCACCCGTGAGCGCTCACCCCCTTAACCCGGCTGCTACTACCATCACTACAATGTGGACTGCCGTGCCGAGCGCGTGTACATTGTAAGCGAATGTACGGAAATGCTCTAGTCCAGCGCGTTACAATATGGGAGGGGGGGGGGATATCCTTATTATGATTTATTTTATTTATTAATATTATTCTTGTTCATCTTGCATTTTCATTTGATTTTCTCGATGACCGTTGTCTTCTTCGAATCCATTTTCTTCTTCTTGACTTCCGTATTCTTCTTGGCTGGGTTGGTCCTTAATCTTCGTTTTCTTTCTTGATGCATCTTCATTTTCTTCCATTTATCTTGAGTTGCTGATTTCTTTGTGCTTCTTGTTGAGTTAGTCCTTCAAGCGTTTTCTTCTGTTTATCTTTTTTTTTGAGGGATCTTCATAAAAGTTTTTGGACTGTTGAGTTTCGAACGCGGTACCACTGGATTTGAATGCCAATACTCTCGACACACGACTGGCGTTAGTCCGTCTTATTGTTGGTAAGTTTTTCGGCCATTTATATTATCGAGTTGGAAGGAATTTCTCTCATACATTTTTGCACCCCTACAACAAAATGCACTACAACACGTAACAGCACATATGAAATTCTGTTGATAGAATGAATAATACCAAAGAAATTTTTATGTTGCCCTCAAATTTACACTTATTTTGGAGAAATTCGCTTGAAAATTGTACTGATCCTGTTGTGTGACACGCTACTGCGCCCCCCCCCCCCAAAAAGCGTTCCGCTGCGTACCGGCTGCCTGAATATTTCTTTCCAAAACGGCGCACCAGACCGTTCCGGCCTACTTTCAACACTAGTGTAACAGGCTACTGCCCCCCCCCCCTCCCCAAAGCATTCCGCTGCGTACCGGCTGCATCAATATTTCTTTCCGGAACGGCGCACCGGACCGTTCCGGCTTACTTTCAACACTAGTGTGAGGTCATGAAGTTGTAAAATAAACATATTTACGGGTAGCATAAAAGAAAGAGGAGGAGAAAGATAAAAATGTGTAGGAGGAGGGGAGTGAGGAAGGAGAGCAAAAGCAGCAGGAATCTGGTCAGTTTGCTTAATCCACAAGCGGCGATCGATGTTTCCTCATTAAGAATTAAAGGATCAAAGTCTTTTATGGTCAGTAAGACCAACGAGGAAGATTTCGATTATCTCGCGAACAATTCAGACCTCCATGTCTACCTCCGTAGTGCACTGTTGCAAGTGGTCGGAGCTGTCGTAGTGTAATACTTTAAGTGACAGGAGGAAGATGACTTAGAAACCACTCATCTTCTGTTAGTAACCTGCAACATGACTCGTAGCCGAATGTTGGTAGCACTTGTTAATCCACTTAGTGTTTTATTCGTGGTATTCGAAAATGGAAGTCAGTTTGGTTTTCTCGGTTCAAGGTTTTGTTGACCTGGTTGGAGCTGCGAGCGCCACCCCTTACTAAAGTAATTTGGATAAATAATAGGCTCTTTCTAGTTTTTCTTTTACTCATTTCTTTCTTTCAGCTCAAGTTCGTCCTCAAATATTTAATTTCTAAACCTATTCCTCGAAGTTCTTACTACGTGTTCCTGTCCTCATCTTAACGGTGGTTATATCTCCCTTTATATTATTTCTGTTCTTTCTATTTATTCTCATTTTTCTCCTTTATGTCTACTCACCCTCAATCGTTCTCTACTGAATAAAAAGAAGCTCTATTATGTTTCACTAATTTCCATACTTTTCTTATTTTTCTCGCTTTATTCCTTTTATGTGACAGAAAGATGTTATGGGCGCCCTAGAACCCCACCTCCCTTAGTCCCGTTCTCCTTCTCATAATCTATCGAAGAAAAAAATTCAAATAATTAATAACTCAAATAATCAATAATTAGGTCTCGAAATATTTTTACTTATTAAGTTAGCAAAGAATTGAACAATAAAAATGACGCTATTTCATGAAAGGCCTCGAATATTTTTCCTTTGAGGCATTGAAAAGGGCTCTGCGGATTTTTTTTATCAACCAGTAAAAGTAATTAGCGCATAAGAGAGGTTTGTGGAGGGGATGGGGGCACTATATTATCATTGGGTCCGATATAGCAAGAATGCTCGGATGTATGAGATCACAAGGCAATTTCTCCCACCCAATTACCCTTCACGCACACAAACAAGAGACCAAGGACACCAACCTTCAGAATGATTAGTGAATAGCGAGACCCGAAAGAGGGTTCGGCTTGAATGAATACCAATGTCTTCGGTAGTCTTGTGGTTCTTTTCTGAAGAACTGCCCTGGCAATCTAATCACCCAGGTTCAGAAGCCTAGAATTCGCAACCTCTCAGAGAAGGCAAAAACGGGACGAACTATCCTTTGATACCAGACAAATCTGCTATAACTCTGAAGGAGGGTATTTTCACTTGCCATATTCATTTTATGTAATAGAATGTGCGTGTGAAATATATATTTGAATGTGGGTAGGAAGAATACGCAGACTGCCCTCCGGAGCGGGGGCGTTTCGTGGAGACTGTTTCATTAACGAGTATAATCTGGAGGACTGGCGCGCCTTATTCTATGCGGATGTTATGTGTAGAGTGGGCATCCATTGCATAGTTGGCATATGGAGGACCTTGTGCCCTCCGAACTATCTTCAGTAAGGAAATCGAGGACGCTGGTGCTAACTGCTACCACTACAGCCACTTCCAAGAGAAATTTGCTCTCTCTCTCTCTCTCTCTCTCTCTCTCTCTCTATCTATCTATCTATCTATCTATCTATCTATCTATCTCTCTCACTCTATCTTTCTATCTCTCTCTCTCGCACACACACACACACACACACTCACTTTCACTGCACATCTGTAAAATCTCTGCGGTAAGTGGAACGCACTTCCAGTAGAAGTTGTCAACAGTGAATCTGTTGACCAGTTTAAGTCAAGACTAGACAAAGTCTTGAAAAGCAGCCGTTCAGGGACGCAAAACAATTGAGCAGCCATGTGCCTGTTCGATTGCTCGTCGAAAGGTACCCTCTTTGAATGGACCGTAAGGTCTCCTAGGGTACTTACTTTCCTTGTTACTCCTTGTTACTCCTTGTAATTCCTTTTGAATTATGTGGGTGTCATTGTGCCCCAGTCCCGGCCCTAGCCCTATCACCCATAATGAAAGTGAAGACGGTGGTGGCAATTGTCAAGACTTCAATCACAGCCAAGAGAAAATTATACCTACTCGCCGGTCTTCATTCGCACATCTTTAAATTGCCCGACATTCATTCAACTGTTCTCCTATCTAATACCAAGGACCTGACCTGCTATCTCAGAAGAGAGGCTCTGGACCTTTATAAACAACACCTTTTAACACTCGCATGGGGTGCAAGAGACAAGGTTTGAAGGTTTTGGGGTGTTTAGATGCAATTAATGGGATGAGCGGTTGGTTAGCGGCGTAATAACCCCATCCCTCCGTGTAATGGGCTGACTCCCCCACCCTGCGACCGCTCTCGAGTGCATAAGGCTGTAGTGAATATGGCAGATTGCTTTACTGCTTTATTGGTTGCCCTGTCAACTAAAAGCCTCGGACAATGGGTCTGCCAAATGAAAGATATTCAAATCCTAGTCGTTCTGTCGACGACTAGTAAAACTTAGTAAGCG
Organism: Ceratothoa steindachneri; assembly: GCA_963969495.1. Classification (NCBI taxonomy): domain Eukaryota; kingdom Metazoa; phylum Arthropoda; class Malacostraca; order Isopoda; family Cymothoidae; genus Ceratothoa; species Ceratothoa steindachneri. The sequence goes on along the minus strand of OZ018331.1, from coordinate 111,161,667 downwards.
AGTGCCGCCCTAATCCGACCTGCCTTTCTGGCTGCTCTGTTGGGAGCTACAAGCTTTGGGAAACCGTTTCTAATAACACCGTCCACTAGGCAACCTCAGGTGTCGTGGTGACGGCTGAGTATGTATGTACGTTTGTTCCGTACATGAAGAACTCCGTTTCTTTTTTCTCTAAGAGTGCTTTACTTTTTTTTACTTTTGATTCTTTAAACAGGGAGGATTCGTAATATTATATATCTATTGCTATATGCAGCGTTTCGAGGATTTAATTAAACAACTAGGGCAAAAGTATACTTTTAATTACATAAAAAAATGGAATATTAAAACTTTAAATATACTAAGGCTATAATAAGAGGATCCAAATAAAATTAATACTACCAATGAGTACTACGCGATGGTTGACGCAAAAATTCACTTTAGTACGGAATGGTAACTAACGAACATGAATAAGTTGGAATCCTTTTACTTTTAATTAAGAGGGAATCTGGCTTTGGGTGACCTTGAACGAGAACCTCTTTGATGCGATGATTCACGGCGTGAGGCTGACGCTCGGACACACAGCTGTCCGTCTCTCTGAGCGAGGCTACGTTGGTGGAGGCAATTCGGGAATAACAACTGATCCTGAGGTAAGTGGAGAGCGTGTGACGATGCTTCTTGACTTGGCGATCTAAGCGAGGGGGTTGTGGATGTACGATTATTCTAATCCTTGGGTTACACTTGCGGGCTTCTTGATGATGAGACTTGACCAAGAGGTGAATCTTTTCTCGAGTGGAACTTCACATTGGTATTCCTCATTGGTGAGGGATATCTCTGTTTTTATTCGGAAAACTGAGATATGGGATTTCTCTGAACGAGATTTGTATGAGAGTGATTATCTATATCGAGGTCTACTCTTCGATGTGACCAAAAGAAACAGCCTCGGGAAGAAAACTCCCGCTCGGTTCCACTTCTTCTTGATTCCCTGTTTTACTCAGGGACTGCTCTTCTTCTCTCGATTGCTACCTCGATTCTCCTTTTTCATTTCTCCAGATTGAACTATATATACTTAGATTATCCCCTAGGGAGAGGGGAGGGGAGATGAGGGACCAACTTTAAGCCTCTCATATACGGCATCACTTTTCAACGTTGTGACCTTTCGCCCTTCTGGAGAAAGTGAAATTCCGCCTATTTTTCGAAAATAGACCTAAACAATACAAGGGGACAGTGAGCTTGTTCATAGATTTTTGTTTTAAAGGCTATCCCACTCTCCTTTGTTTATATTAACGGACTAAGAAATCTGCTGATGGTACTCCTTCTTTGCGAGCGATCTCGAGGATTTTGGAGACAGCGGGACAAAGGGGAGGAGGGAGGGAAGGGGGGTAAAGTATCGGACCGTATGGAACGTAACTGTTGACGCTGTGTAACTAAACTAACGTCTGTTTGTCCTCGCGATATTGATTTCCCTACATCAGGTCTGAATGACCGTGAGACTGGTGTCAACATCATTATTAACGCATCTGAGAAGGAGGCCCTTTAAAGGTCGGAAAATCTTAGATGGGATAGGCGGGTGAGACTGGGAGCGAGATAGAGCTCCCCACCTCATTTTTCATCTTTTCTGGTCGAATTCTATAATGAGTTATGGGTGCGCTCTTGTTTTTATGCTCACTATTGTGTATTCCTTAAAATTGAAGAAAAACGCTGGTTAAAAGCTAGACCTTGTCCTAACTTAGTGCTGAAGGGCGTGGGAGTGGCCACGATACAGCTCTTTCTGATGAAGGGACTTTGCTCCAACCACCTACAACCAGTAAATGGGCTACCCCTTTATCATCGTTCTATAGTTAGTCGCCTCAAAGTGGATACCTCTCTAACGTTGAGAGGACTCCCATTATCCAATTTCAGAGACCCATCCCAATTTCTCATTGTGGCGAGAGAGTTTCCCCATTTACTATACTTCCGAGTAAAAGAGCTTTCCCTTTACTTTTTTTCTCTCTGGGGACTGCCCCAAAGCGTATCCCAACACACACATACAATAGTAGGAGTGGCAGGAGAAAACTCCACCCTCTCGCAGCGAACTGGGAGATTGAATGGCAGACCCCATTGAGCCTGCTAAATATATTTAACCGCAGATCACTGAATGCCAGAGGAAAAGCTGTGCTGGCACCCAGGGCATTCATTGAGATAACATTTTTGTTGGTTCTGGCCGACCCCCTTGCCCATTAAATCCAAAACCCTGGTATTTCTCGGATGGGGCCGCTGCTTCCTCGAGGCTGTATGCCCCTACGATGGAATTTTACAAAGGTGAGCGAGAGTCACGACCATGTAACTAAAACAGCCCCAATCCAAGACACGGAAGCTGTGAACGACAAAATGTTTCATACAAGGCCAATTCCTTGAATTGTGCCTTGCTTCATCGAAGCATTGAGATTCGTATTTTTTGAAAAGGACATCCTTCTTGTCTAGGCTCCGAATTGAATATCTTTTAAGGGATAAGGAAACGGTCCTGTTTGGCTCTGCGTGTCCAGTCACCTTCTCTTGCCTCCCAAGTTAAGGAAGAGGCAGACCAAAACCCAGATAGATAATTGGACACAGGAACAAATCTACAAACATCTATCTACCTCTTACCAGAAGCATCCATAACCACACACATAATTTTTTTTGTTGTCGGGTTTTTTTACCATTCCTTTAAATAGATAACTGGTATTCATTTTTTCTCCCTCTTTCATTCGTAGTCGGGTCTAACTAGATGTGGAAAAGAATGCTGGGAAAATAGAAAAGTAAAGAAATTCAAACTACCAAAACTATGAAACATATTAATAGTATAAAACTTAGTAATGAAACAGATTGATATAATAAACCCCATCAGCCCTAACCAGTGGTATCGAGAGGGGGCATTTGCAGCCTCCAAGAACAAATTTGTCGGAGGACCAGGTACCTTAAAGACTAGAGTACAATTTGGTTCTCCATTGCGCGGATAAAGACGTTCGAAGAGACAAAGCAGTGAAGTGGGTATGAGGTATAAATGACTTTCCAGCAACCTTTGGCAATCCTAGATTGTCTAAATATTCGGTAGAGATGCTTTCACAAATCCAAAAATTTCATACGGAAGTGCAAAATGATTTAAAATTCCGAACTTGAAGCCCCTTGGAAATTGCTGGCACTATAAAATTATAGTGATACGAAAAAGAAGACTCATTGAAGACTATCATTCTCGTATAGAAATTTCTGGCAACTTTGCTCTCTTTGTGCCAATTACGCGCCTTTCCTTTCACTAAGGCTCTGTACTCCTTTTCTCTCCACCGGGTTATGAACCTAACGAGCATTCTTACTTATTCTAGCCTGCGTCTCACTAGCTTCGTACATAAGGCGTTGGCTATCCACGTCTAGGTGTCGAATTTAAGTACCGGCGATGGGGGTCACAAAGAATTTCGGCATTTGCAACAGGCAGCCGCCAAAAAGGCAGGGCCTCGAGTCTGGGCATACGGGAAGACAACTCGCGCTACGTACGTGATCACATACGAAGACACCTCGGTCTCTCTTTCCCCTTTCTCTTCACACACACGTCACTGAACGTACCGGAAGATATTATATCTATACTCCCTAGCGTGAACGGTTTCTTTCGACCCTCCAACTATGACCAGTTCTGCTACACAATCAATGGCTGGCCTGCGATGGTCGTTCTGATTTTTAGGTAAATTATATTATCCGGCAGGAGAACCTCGTTTAGGATTGAAAAGGGTGCAGATGGGACAATTAATTTCCTTCAACTTTACCACTTCATTTATGAACTTCTTTTCGAAACCTGTGGTGGAAATTCCATCGTTGTCTGTTTTTTTTTAAATAAGCAAATCTAGGGCGAACACACAGTCACGTTTCTCGTCCATGTGAGCGCTCACATTGCCACTGCCAAATCCAATTTCACTCTTGACCATAATTGCAACTCCAGGTAATGGCATTACAGGTCGATACGGTTTGCCATGGCGATTTTTCACCATTCCTCTTCCGTATTTTTTTTTTTATTCTTCATTCGGATTATATTCTTCCGATAGTTCTCAATTTTAACCGATGAATATTCCTACGTTGGATTACACAAGTTGCGTCGTCCATTCTCAGTAATGAATTAATTTTTCATTTCCCGAAGCCGTCAGAGGCCATTTGAAGCAAATTCTGAGATAATTTTAGATCTATTTTACATTCGAAAACCATCGAGGGCATCTCTTCCAAATATTTATTGAAGATAAGTTTGAAAAAGTGGAATAGTTAGGGAAGGTGAAAAAGAGTGGAAGGTACGTCGCCGAAGCAGCATTTGTTCTCACAAGGGGGCGCAACTCCGTAACGAGAGCAAGTTTCCTTGCGGGAGAAACGCCCCAAGAAAAAAACGGACCAACAAAGAAACGTCCCAGCAAAGAAACGTCCCAACAAAGAAACGCCCCAAGAAAGAAACGGCTCAACAAAGAAACGTCCCAACAAATAAACGTCTCAACAAAGAAAAGACCCAACAAAGAAACGTCCCAACAAAGAAACTCCCCAACAAACAAACGCCCCACGAAAGAAACGGCTCAACAAAGAAACGTCCCAACAAATAAACGTCTCAACAAAGAAAAGTCCCAACAAAGAAACGTCCCAACAAAGAAACTCCCCAACAAACAAACGCCACAAGAAAGAAACGGCCCAACAAATAAACGTCTCAACAAAGAAAAGTCCCAACAAATAAACGTCTCAACCAAGAAAAGTCCTAACATAGAAACGACGGATGTCTCCCAATTATCTCCTTGCGGTACACCGAATTTGGGGAATGTAGTGTACCATGAGGGACCCGGTGGGCAAATCGGTGTAACAGCCGGGTCATTGGCGGGATTAATTAGTTACGTTCAAGGAATGGTTTTCAAGCGTAGTCGCCTGTGTGGAGCGGTGTCACGACCTCGGGTCAGACATCCTACTGTTACGACCGTAGAACCCTGTTTATCTTCTTCGCCTACTCACTTGTCCAGAAGCGTTTGGAAGTGTGTTTCTCTTATCTCATATGGTGGATGAAGTATGTAAGGTTGATTAATTGTAAGTGTATGATATTAATTTTTATATATTCATAGTTTCACTTTTTGAATATATATATACACTCAGGAAAAGGTCCAAAACACCCTAGTTTTATAATTACGAGAAGAAAAGAAATTTGTATAACCGAATAAAGGGGAGGGGATAGACATATGGGCCGAAACGGTGGTGATATAAATGAAAGCTGAGTAAGAAAATAAATATCAAGAATGGAAAAGATTGCAATAGAAAATTCTTGTGAAGGAAGACGTTTTCAAATCTTCGTCAACTTTGCGAGGGAAATTGAAATCCAGAAGTGCCAACTTAGACACCCCTGTGGGCCAGGAGAAACGGACCATTCTAGGATTGGTTCGTTCTACTGTTGGTTAAACTGGAGCTTTTGGTCCTGGACTTTGTATTCACCAATTCACGGAGAGTTTGGTCTCCGTAAGGTGAAAATTACCAGCATCATTCTGGTTTAAAGTGAGCTTTCTTGAATAAGCTTACTCTGAGCAGGGAAGCTTAATCCAACAGAGGTAAAAGTCTTGTATTTTTCCGGTAATTTATTTTATTTTAAAAAGAACAATGAGGTTATTTTCCATAAGAAGGTCTAAAAAGAAGGTGGCATAAAGGCAAGAGCGCTATGGACCAACTTTGCCATATGGGCTCTCATTTTTAAATGAAAGCAGGTCCAATTCCCGGGTTCTTTAATTATCATGTGGTAATAAATAGGTGGTAATAAATAAATCCTGAATCTCGCCTATGTTTAAAATCACGGGGATCAGATGAAGTCAGGAGATAATCCATTTGGTGAATTTCGACCGCACCTTTTTATACACATCAAGAATTCTGAATCACCTTTATTTTGATACTACTATTTAAAATTTATGTGTGTGTGTGGGGGGGGGGTTACATTACCTTTTTCCATTGGTAAAATTGTTAACAAAACCACCCGCCTCATATTTAAACTTCTAGCTAAAGAGAAAGGCAAACCATCTTTAATAGAACGACCCGGTTGTAACCAGAGTCGAAACGTAACTGGAACCTCAGGAAAAGTCAATGATGACTTCTGATCACCGTATTTAAAAACGAGGATTCCCTCCGGTCGATTCCCTTTGACCCTTAACGGAAACCTTTTCTAGAGTTATAACAGATTTGTCTGGTATCAAAGGATGGTTCGTCCCGTTTTCGCCTTCTCTGAGAGGTTGCGAATTCTAGGCTTCTAAACCTGGGTGATTAGATTGCCAGGGCAGTTCTTCAGAAAAGAACCACAAGACTACCAAAGACATTGGTATTCATTTAAGCCGAACCCAAACATTAGAGGTAGTTTTGGTTGATTACTTCACTATACCTATATAATGGAATGTGAGGTGTATGGTTCGGATTGCACGTCTTTGTGATATTATTGGGTTTCTGATGAGTTATGCGAGTCAAATTACATGCATTTTGACCTAAAAGATTCCGGGCAAGGGACCATACTTTGACATTTCAGCTTGAATCATTTGCAGCCACTAACACATCCACCCTGGGGAAAGGAGCAATATTCACTACGCAAGATCCATGGTAGGGGGCGAGGGAGGCAAAGTTCGAAAGTGACACTGCGATCGGTTGTCCCGAGCTGATCAGTGGCTTTATTTGTACGGACCTGAAGACCGAGGCATTCGAATACTCAGATCTGGTCCCAAGACCCCAGAGGATCGCAAGGTTTGTAGTAGTATTCGTTGTCATCCTCGATTCTGCTCTATTGATCTGTTTGTTTGGTAATTCTTTGCATCTCTTTCTCATTTTTGCAATACTGACCCCGAAAGAGGGCATGTATTCATTGCGGAGGTGGGTTAAGTGTGGTTTCGGAAGACTTGCGCGCTTTCCTAGTCCCTAGTGCTCTAAGTCATTTGACTGTATATTAGAATGTTAAGAAATTAGTGTTTTAATTATGACGTGGAAAAGTGTTTTCTATATAAGTGTAGAATATTTCCTTCTACTCTCATGATGGCAGGAAGCAAGATCAATTCTTCTCCATGACATTGGCCACTCACGTGTGGCCAAGCAAGTAAATGATTATAATTGGCCTAGGTTGGGAAGTTCTCCCTCCCCCTCCATTTCCTCGCCCCACCCGATACCACTTGTACCACTTGTCTCATCAGCATCTCAATTAAGAGAGGTTCGAAGGAGATGGGATGTGATTTTTAAAGTTAGGCATCCATCGTCTGGTTAAGAGTTGAAAGAACGTTAATAACACTAAGTTACAAAAGATTCTTTGAAGGTGTTTAAGTTTTTAAACTGATTTAGGACAATTTGCAAAACAGAATCCGAAAATGATATCCGATTCTTCCGATTAGGTCAGGTTTTTGCGCTAAGTCAATTTTCTAAAAGGGAAATCCGATCTTATAACAAGTCGATTACATTTTTGTGACAATTTAGGTTGACTTTTGTTAATATTTATCCTCCGAAAGAGGGTTTCTTTTTAAGATAAAATAACATCGTTTCTGACACAATTTATTAATTAAATGTTACAAAAATTTATTAGTGTATATTGAATAGTAGACATTGATAAAGGTAAGTACATGTAAATTTGATAGTGGTCATCATTGTTCAAAATTCAGGGCATAAACTTCCGTTTCTTCGAATCTTAGAATACTCAGTAATCTAACAGTAATCAGCTATCATGACTACATCCTAGAGTTCCTGATACCTAGTCTCCATCTCTTTCATGTCCTGATGGGATCTCTCCCCCTGCTCGTCGCTCATTGATCCCAGATTCTCAGGAAGCCGATCCATATGTGAGAATAAGTAATGCAGTTTGATGCTCGCGTTGCATCCGAGGTTTCTGAAAGCAGTCAACATAACATATTGTTGACAAGTTCTGTGTAGTTCCTGGCCTTCGTGTTGCCAAGAAAGTTCTTCAGGACCAGAACAAAGCCTTCCACGCTTCCAGTTCCACTTCGTTCACTGAGTTTTCAAACTCTGAATCTCCGATGAGCTGATGGAGTTAAGGGCCGTCCAAGATTCCAGCTTTCCATTTCTCCATGGTCAATCCTGGAAACGCATTGAAGCAGCCACCTTCCTTGTCCACAGTTTTGGTGAACTGTTTAATCAAGCCGAGCTTGATGTGCAGTGGTGGGAAGAGTCTCGTTTCTCTGTCCATCATATATGGCACAGAAGCTGTGCAATATTTATACACCATAGTACACCAAGTCCTTCTTTTCACAGAAAATCCCCGGAGGTATTCTTGATATCTGTTGCGGTAGAAGGGGATGCGAGCACTGTCAGAGAGGAGGGTTTTTTTTCCTTCAATTTGGATGCCAAGAGTTAGGCAGAGAGGATTTTGATAAGCTAAGGAGATCACAAACAAGATCATTTAGATCCTTTTGGGAAAAAGGATGTGGAGCACCATCGTCAAAAACTACTTCCTCTTCATTTACTTCAACACTGGAAGAATCTTCGTCACTAATGTCAATAAGTTCTCCAAAGACAGGTACTGGAATTTCATCCCAATGAGTTACAGAACGACGTTTCGATTGAAGATCAGGATACTTGACGCTGCTCTGGTTTCTTTTGTTGACCAAAGTCAAATCAATAGCGCAAAAGTAGCATTCAATTCCATGGTTTGCCGGCTCCCTCCAAACCATGGAAATTCCAAACTTCAGACAACTCTTCTTCCTCTTGGTCCAACGACGCAGAACCTCGGTGCATGTCTTGTATACCAGGTGTGGCGCCCAAGTTTTATCCTAGTCTCCAAGTTTCATACCAAAATAAACATGGTAACACGAGTTATGAAACTTGTGACTGGATTCCTGTTAGGAACAACGGTGTATTCGCCGCAGATGAAGTAGAATACATCTGGCTTATTTTTGCCAAATCTTGTGGCCGAATCTATTACATTCACCAGCAAAAGAAAAATTACGACTTATTAAAAGCTTCCCGCATGTAAACTCTTCACAATTCGTTTATTTAAAGAAATAAGAAATAATTTTGCATCATATAAATAAAAATACCTGTACATGTAAAAAAAACGTACAAAAAAAACAATGTTGCAAAAAATCAAAAGGTTGACCTGATTGTGCAAAACTAGTCTGATTTTTTGGATTCAGCACATCGAAATTGTCCTAAATCATTTAAAAAACTAAGACAATAAAGTTTATGTTCACCAGTTTCATAGTACTACTACTACTAATAATAATAATTATTTATTTAATTCAATTTAATATGTTATACCTTTTGAAAAACGTTAGTAATTTCTTGATAACCAGATTAATACTTTCTACACATTGTCATTTCCCTTAACTTCGGCACTTTGTTTAGAAACAGCTCTAAATATCTTTATAAGAGAGATACACTCATTGGTTTTCTATTTTTTTAAATTAAAAAAATAAATTTGCTTTTTAAATGCCATGATCCCACTGGTTACAGACGCTTCCTTATAAAAAAAGGTCACGTTATCCTTGACTTTGACCTTTTTGAGTATCAAAATAATCTCGTTATCTGCCCAAGCACGATTATGTCTTCAGCTGGAGTTTAACCTCTTTCCGCCTCTTTTCTTTGCTTCTTGCCTCCTTTCGCTCTCCCCCAAAGGGGAAGTTCTCTAACCCTCCAGACATCCTGTTTGCTCAGTGTGGGGTGTAAATTTCTTGCATGGGTATTCGTTGATTAGAGCTACCTCTCCTCGAGGATTGACCTCACCGCTGCCACCGCCCAAAATTCAATGTACTCGTATAAGGGCACAGTGTTGTATTTTTCCAGAAACTCGTCCACGTAACTCATCTGATGCCCATCCTCCCTCCAAAGATGCCTTTACTGCGGAAAAGTAGGGGAGAGGGGATTCAGAACAGTTACGATGCCCGCATGCCCCCACCTCCACAAGAGTTTGTTTGTTTACTTAACTGGCTTTATGTACTTTCCACATATTTTCATTTCCACCAACATTAACACTTCCTCTCAACAATCATTTTCAAAATCCCTGGTGGAGATTTTCCTGTTGTATTTTGCATAAAAAAACAAAAAACAAACCCGAGTCTGTGAGCTCGAACCTCGCACCTTACCTCGAGATTCGACCTATGTACCTAGAAGAGGTTGACGATGTAAAGATCATAACTCCCAAAATATTCTGTTCAAATAAGCTAGCCTGAGAGATATCCCTTTTTAGAAGATAAATAAAATTTATTTATTTAATATAATATATTTTTTAACTATTGAAACAAACGCTCCAAACACGACATTGCAATAGGATATCACTACTAGAAGACAAATATCGTGAAAATAAATTTAGCTAAAATGATATTGATTATAATTAATTGTCGAGCAGAAAGCGGGACAACCGAACTCGGCTGAGCTTGTAAAGACAAACAAGCCCTTAAAGATAACCTGCCCTCAGCTATTCTTGGGCTGCTGATCTTTACCACGACCGAAGGGAGTTTTCAAACTCGCCCCTTAACGAAGTGACGCAACGTTAAGGCTTTAATCTCAGGCCTCAGATCACTCGAACTGTTAATGTTAAATGCGCCACAGATCTCCTTGCGATATGGACGAGCTCCTTCTACAGGATGATGAAATTCGCATCAAGATCAGGAAGCTCTCGCTAATAACTAAGGTGCTGGATTTCCATAACTGGATAGTGGGTTTCATTCTCGGCGAGAGCGGAAAAAATCACGCTCGGTGGGAGCAGCTGCCACTCAGGCGGCACATCGAGTCTGAAGCTTTGAAGAGTATTATTTCATTGTAAATTAACTCCAGCGGCGAGACGGACGGGTAATGAGTATACAGCAACACCACAGGGTGTTACGATGTTTGGTCCCGTCTCACCCTAAGGGTGCTTATATTACCGGGATCCGCAAGGAGGAGGACGGGCACCGGGAGTACGAGGCTGAGTCGGTCAGTACAGGAGGATCATACCGTTGGAGATTCCCAGGAGGAGATACAAGTGCGAAGTAGAGGACTCGTGTTGGGCCTCCTGGGGGATCCAGCACGGAGGATTTCAAGGAGGAGATGGCCGAAGGAGAGATTGTGGTGGCGTTCGAGTAAAGGAAACTGGTAGAACTAACGTGACCATTACCACTCAGCGGAAAATGAAATTAGAAGGATAGAAAATCAAATATAAATGGGGATAATAGAAAGAAATGAAATAGTGAAATGGGTTAAGGTGACCTGAAGTACCATAGTTAACCTCATTAAGCTGCAATACTGAGGTTTGAAAGCGAATTAGAAAGCACCAAAAACAAGTTGTGGGTCCTTCAAGATAATCATTGTCATTATCTTTAACACTTTCATTAATTTATTATTATTTGTGTTTCAGGAGCGGGTGGCGATGTGTGATGGAGGACGAAAGAGGGAGTTCGGTCAACGAAACTGAGCAGTTCATCGCGACCGGCCGAACTGGAAGACGCAACGCCGTGCCTGACATTCTCGACCCGACCATCAGTACCACCACCGCAGCAGACCTGCCGCAAGCAATCCAGAAGCTCACCTGTGGTAAGAACCGACTCCAGGCATAAGTGCGTCGTGAAAAGGCATTCATTATGCCACAGGGTTGATCGGTATTCATTTATTTTCGTTTAAAAAAAGGTAAAGTTTGCTTATTTGTACACATGTTTATTCCTTGTGGGTGTCTTATCTTAGCCTGCGAAAGGTGGCTCTAAATCTGAAGTTTTTAATTCAGGTTCACTTTGGTATCCATCAAGATAAGGGCAAGTTCAAGAGACCTAAGTTGTGTGCTCTCTATTATTCTGACTTATGACCATATGACCTTACGACCTACAAAACGTTCACTAATTCCTGGATTAACCTTGATAGAATCTTGGTAATTATATCATTCGAAAGAGAATGTAAAACAACATAAGGGTTTCAAATTTCATTAGAATCGGCCGAATAGTTACAATGTTATTGTCAAATAATTATCGAACTAACCTTGGGAAGACCTTGGCAATTCTATCATTCGAAAGAGAATGTTAACCAAAATAAGGGTTTCAAATTTCGTTAGAATCGGCTGAATAGTTACAATGTTATTGCCAAATAATTCTTCAACTAACCTTGGGAAGACCTTGGCAATTATATCATTCGAAAGAGAATGTAAAACAACCTAGGGGTTTTAAATTTCGTTAGTCATTAGAATAGACAGAATAGTTACGATGGTATTGCTAAACAACTCATTGAAAAGTAAAATGGGTACCATTGGACCGACATATTAACTTATAGAATCGCGTCCACGCAACTAAAAATCCTTAATTTTACTATAAAATGCACCTGTCCACTAAAGGGCCATGTAAGGACTATTATTCGTTTCCTATTATTTATATTGCAAAATCTGCCTCTGCTAAAAGATGCCAAGAACCTCAAATTTCGGGGAGATTTCTTGATACTTAACGAGGAAGGTTTGCGGATCGGTCTAAGGGCGAACGCCCCCCTTACGAAGTGGCCCTTTTTTAACGTTAATAGAAATGGAAATTATCATTTGAAGTTTATTAAAATATAAATTCAATCACGGTCTGATAAACCTGCGTCTTCGGACCCCAGAATGGGGGTGTCAATGTACATGGCATAAATGCCTTCCCAGTACCAACAACATGCAGCTTGTAAAAAGCTGCATGGCCTTCCGTTCTCCAGGTAGTCTCTTCTTTAGACTACTCGAATTATGTATCTTCTCCATATCTTCCATTCTCCCATCTTCATCATTTTTTATACGAACCTTTTCTCACACTTTTTCGAGGAAATACTTTCGCTGATTTTCGCTTCTTAATTTTAACTAACATTATGTCCCCGACCTTGGCCGGGATAAAAAGTCCTGTCGCAAATAAATACAGGTGAATAATGTGGCACAAAAATGTCTTTATTTGCTTCACTGAATACTAATATTAAATACGTTTTCAAGGACACTTATAATTAGAGATGTTTTCACTACACTTAATATTAATGACGCTTTCAATTACGCTTAATATTAAAAGTGTTTTCAAGGATACTTAATATTAAAAACGTTTTAAGAACACTCAATGCTAAAGACTTTTTTAAAAACACTTAATATTAAAGACGTTTTCAAGTACACTTAATATTAGATATATTTTCAACTACACTTAATATTAAAGACGCTTTCAATTACGCTTAATATTAATAGTGTTTTCAAGGATACTTAATATTAAAGACGCTTTAAGGACACTCAATGCTAAAGACGTTTTTAAGAACACTTAATATTAAAGACGTTTTCAAGTACACTTAATATAAAAGAAGTTTTCAATTACATTAATATTAAAGATGTTTTCAAGTACATTTAATATAAGAAACGTTTTCAAGTACGCTTAATATTATAAGCGTTTTCAAGGACACTTAATATTATAGACGTTTTCAATTACACTTAATATTATAAGCGTTTTCAAATACACAATATTATAGGCGTTTCAAGGAAACTTAATATTAAAGACGTTTTCAACTACACCTATTTTTGAATACGTTTTCAAATAGACCTAATGTTAATAAATGTTGGGCGTTAACGTGATTGGAATAATGCTACCTGTTTGTGACTCTACTTTTTTTCTGACGAGTGAAGATTTGCTGTTCATTTGCGGTGGAAGCATAAATTTCGGGGCATTCATTACCCGGCTATGAATTTGAGACAGTCTGCAACCAAGATTCAAATATAAAATATCACCTGTGGGTCTGGAAGAGAAAGCTTCAAAAGATGGACTCTATAAGACATATTCTGTTGTTAACATTAATTCTTAAAAATATATTATTATTATTATTGAAAATTAAGTCATTTCCTACAATAGGTTTGTGAAAAGAAGTTGGAAAAGAATGTCGTGAAGATGGGGGATGTGATAATGTCTAGAAACTATATAGCCCGAGTACCTACTTTAGAGAAGAAACTATTCGAAGAGCCCGGAACTGATGGTGCTCGCACCTCTCCAATACCTGGTGTGGCCGGTAGTGAACACATTTTCAGCATGATTTCTTATTCTACATCTAGTGCACCTTGCGAGACATTTATGAAGCTCTTAGTCCAATAAGCTGTCCCGTGGACAAATTGAAAAGGCTACCTTTCTCTTCAAGGAGGATGAGCCCCATACCACACTTCTAAAGCGACCAATGTATAGAAGCGTAAAATTGGATCAAACTAATTCACTGGCCCCGATCGTATACTGTATAAACATCAAAGATACGCGCGGGCAAAAGAGCCATTACTAATTTTTTTAAAGTGGCAAGTTGCGTCCTAACATACTGGTAGAAACAAAAGATCGTAGGGAATTGTTCCGTAGAGCAACCGTTACGAAGGATCCACAATCAATTTGGTGGTGATCCATCCGTTTTCCATCTCCCCATATAAGATCCCAAGGCCCAACAACTTCCTAGCTCTTGATCTTATCGATGCCACAACTGAGTGTGTTACATCACAGTTTATACTGACCTTTGTAAAAAGAGTAGTCTACATATACGCAGAAATTTCCTGAATAGTCCTTCGAGGAGTGGTCAGGGTGGAGTGGGTGGTGAGGAAGGATGGAGGGGTCTCGAGAGCAGACACTTTGTCACGGTTGACCTGGACAAGCTCCCTGAGTCTCTACAAACTGGACGATATCGCTTTTGTGTGAAAGCAATTGGTGCCAATTAGCGCTGCCGCCGTTTCGGCCATTCCTAAAAAGCGTGTGGGTGTGCAACGAAGAGTCAACCCCAAATTGCCTTGAAATGTACTAATGCTGAGTCGTGGTCTGAGCAGCCATGGATCTCCTAGGTCACCCTTAAGGGCTGAGTTCTGAAAAGTGCAAACGTTCCAGGAACAGGTGAGAAGCAGGACCATAAATACAAAAGTTCAAATCCCAACACAAACGAGGAGGTGTTTGTTTAGACTTCGATTTCTTCTCGTATTCTTCATCTAGAGAATTTGTAATGCTCTTTTCCATTATTTGACCCTTCGGAGTCGGACCTCAAGTTCGCACATTTGAATATTTGCGTTCTTTTATGCACACTTGTTCGTGGAATTAAAAAAAAAGCAACACTCGTCTATCATTTATGGTTGAACATATTTGAGCTAGCAATCATCATTTTTAATTCAGACAGCCTCATTTTTAATTCCTGAGCCCCTGCCTCTCGCTAGAGCAACAAGGTTTGCGGATGGACAACATCCACATGCACTATTTATTCCCCGCTGCCGCACTTCTCAGTTGCAGCGTTGCTTTTTGCCAAGTACGGTAAAGTAGTGGAGTGATCTTCCTGCAGAAGTTATGCAGGAAGATCTTCAAACGAGGTTGCAATGCTAGATTAAGGGTGGGTGCTACTGCCTCATAATTTTAATATTGATATGATTTTAATAATTTTAAACTTATTTATTTACACATTTCAATTTCTTCCTTCTTTATTCATTCTTTCTTACTTGACATATGGACACTGTGTTCTGTGGGAGCTTGTTTCCAAGTTCATGACCGCTTGGCTTTTCCCACAAGAATTTTGTGTTCATTATCTCAAATAATAATGATAATAATACTCCACATTTTATAGTTTTGTCTTTCATTTCATTTGCATTTTCCTTCTCTTCGTTGTCCCCTCCTTTCCCCACCGAGTCTGCGTGACCCCATTGGATTAACAAGTGAACTTTCGCAAAATAATCCAAGATTTATATTTTGCTGAGGAGTTCAAATCCGGCGCCAACGAAGATGATTAATTTCGTTTCTTGAATCCGGTTTAGCCAAAGCAAGTTAGGCCCGGATGTTTGGGGACCAATTTCATTCGAGTGGAGAAAGATGAAGAAATTAAGATGGAAAAATGAAGAAAATGAAGAAGGAGAAATGAAGAGATAAAGGGATGGAGAAAATAAAAAGATAAAGGGATGAAGAAATGAAGAAGAAAGGATGAAGAAATGAAGATGAATAAATGATGATGTAAAATGAAGAAGATGAAGAGATGAAGAAGGAGAAATGAAGAGATAAAGGGATGAAGAAAATAAAGAGATAAAGGGATGAAGAAATGAAGAAGAAAGGATGAAGAAATGAAGATGAATAAATGATGATGGAAAATGAAGAAGATGAAGAGATGAAGAAGGAGAAATGAAGAGATAAAGGGATGAAGAAAATAAAGAGATAAAGGGATGAAGAAATGAAGAAGAAAGGATGAAGAAATGAAGATGAATAAATGATGATGTAAAATGAAGAAGATGAAGAGATGAAGAAGGAGAAATGAAGAGATAAAGGGATGAAGAAAATAAAGAGATAAAGGGATGAAGAAATGAAGAAGAAAGGATGAAGAAATGAAGATGAATAAATGATGATGGAAAATGAAGAAGATGAAGAGATGAAGAAGGAGAAATGAAGAGATAAAGGGATGAAGAAAATAAAGAGATAAAGGGATGAAGAAATGAAGAAGAAAGGATGAAGAAATGAAGATGAATAAATGATGATGGAAAATGAAGAAGATGAAGAGATGAAGAAGGAGAAATAAAGAGATAAAGGGATGAAGAAAATAAAGAGATAAAGGGATGAAAAATGAAGATGAATGCATGATGGAGAAATGAAGAAAATAAAGAGACAAAGGGATGAAGAAATGAAGAGGAAGGTATGAAGAAATGAAGATGAATAAATGATGATGGAAAATGAAGAAGATGAAGAGATGAAGAAGGAGAAATGAAGAAAATAAAGGGATGAAGAAATGAAGATGAAGGGATGAAGAAATGAAAAAGATGAAGGGATAAAGAATACAAAGAAATGAAGAAGAAAAAAATTATGAAGATGAAGACTCGACCTAATTTGAAAATAATTGAATTAATGTATAGATGAAGGGGGGGGGGGCGGAATGGCACTCAAGCCTCCAGATGTCAGTTGTAGCATGGTTTCCATGGCTACACCTGACACCCCATTGAGGGGGAGGGAGTACTAATAGATGTAAAAGATGGGGGCAGTAGAAGTGGTAAAGAGTAGAAAAAAGCAGGCATAATCCCCCCCCCGGAGCCAAGAATGAGGGTGTGACTCTCCCTCCCCTCCATGACCAGGAATTAATGGACGAAAGCTGGTCGGCGACTAGCCACCAAAATTAGTAGCTAGCCAGTGAAAATAGGTGAGAATGGGCTTGTAAAGAAAGCGGTGAAATAAAATGTATAAAAATATATCTAGAGGAAATGAAGCCCAGGTAGTCTCAATCTAGTCTGAAACTATCGGTGGCACTGGAGCCGGTAATGCGTGCCGCTTCTCCATGGTCCAATCGTAACAGTATACACGCTACCCCACCCTTGAAGTGGATTTAGGAAACAACCACTCATAAATGGCCAAGAGAGGGAGTGGAGAGGGATGGGGGGGGGGGTTATACACGCATTGGGACTAAAGGAAATAGTTAAAAAAAGAAGGAAGTGGATGATAAAAATTGGTTCTGGGAGACAAGAACTTATTCGATAGTAAACATCATCACTCTCAAAGCAACATCGAAATTACTCTCTTTGGTGGATTGTAAGCCCATGTGGACATAGTACACATTCTAGTCGCTTCTCATAAATCCGAAGCCAATCCGTCAATCCGCGGGGTCTTTGTTACGAGGTGTGGGGCGATCAGTAGCCACCCTTTATCCATTTATATCTATAAAGTTGAATTCCAACACCCAGAGATATAAAAGAAACATGGCACCCTAATATTTGTTGCAGAATAAACGTTCTGAATGAATTCAACTTGGCCTAAGAGATGATTTAATTGAGATCAAAGCGTTTGCTCGCTGTCTCAGTGTGCACGGTTCGAATTTCACCCCTGTACGGAATTTTTGCGAATTAGGAAATAATATTTCCGAAGAAAAATTTTCCCCGTTTTCTGTTTCTTGCGATTTGTTGGATTCATTTTCATCATTCTTTCGCGCTCATGAAAAATTTATACATTCTGAATGAATGAACCATAGGATGAAAAGAAAAGGTTATTGAAAGCACTTTCGTCTTTCTTTACAAAAGTCGCATTTTTCAAAATGAAGCTTTGTGTCAGGTGTCCAAGAGAGATCGTGCGGGGTTTGAGGAGGGGGGGGACCGGAATGAATAAATGAAAATAGAGTTTAAACAATTTTATTCTACAAAATAGTCTATCGATCCGTTTCAGAGATCGGTTCCTAACAACATAAAGGTTTTTCATTGCTCTTGAATTAAAACTTCGGTTTTAAATAAAAAAAAAAACTGTTGGTCTCTTCGAGTTGCGTCCTTATCAAAGAAGCTTTCATGCAAATCTGATTGTTTAAAGATAGAAAAAAGTGAAGTATTCGCTGCACACCTGCGAAGAATACAAGACGAACTTACCCGAAACCATCCTCCACTGGTCAAAGGAGTTGTGTGTTCCGCAGGACAATACACGACAACACATCGCCCGCATCATGCGAGATACTCTAAATACTCTTTGTTGAGAGCTATTACCTCGTCCGCCACACTCTCCATGTCTCTTTCTGATTCCCACCTTTTACTTTTATTTAATAAAAAAGATTATTTTCTAATATGTCATATTATTAGCTATTTCGATATTCATTCTTTGGGGGGTGGCGGCTAGCCTACAATGACATAATACTACTTGAACCAATCTTTTGTGGTAATGTGAAGGGTAGTCTAAGGAAGAAGAGTGTTTAGTAGTACAGGATAAAATCATAATAATTTTGAGCGGGAGGAGTTATTTATATATATATATATATATGCGGTTAAGGTAATGGCATAAATAGACAACTGCTCTGCTTCAGGTCCAGCAGGTGATCCTATCCTCCTTGAACTGGAAGACAACACTTAGGGATGACCCTAAGTGTTGTCTTCCAGTTCAAGGAGGATAGGATCACCTGCTGGACCTGAAGCAGAGCAGTTGTCTATTTATGCCATTACCTTAACCGCACCAATTTGTCTTGGATATTTTTCCATATATATATATATATATATATATATATATATATTGAATGGAAGATATTACATTAGCGTGATATATATCAGTGAAAAATAATGGTAAGCCACAATATTTGAATCAAGATTTTATTGAATCTGATTCCTACCTTTTACAAAATGGCATTTTATAACTTGCCGAAACTAGTCTGATAATTATAAATAAAATCTTGATTCAAATTTTGTGGTTTATCATTATCTTTCATATATATATATATATATATATATATATATATATATATATATATATATATATATATATATATATATATTGGTTAGGGCTTCTCCTATGGAGCTTCAATTTAATTTGAAGGATGAACGAAAGGACATATAAAGGAAGATTCATTTCATTTTCTTGATAGATACAACGTTTCGGGTGAACTTTTCATCCATCTTCGGGTACTGGAAAATACAATTCGTGGAGTAGACAAACAATTTAAGTTAGATTTTAACAGACAATCAGAATGATGAATTTATGGAAAGTATTTAATATTTATTAAGGGAATATTGCGAAAATTTACAGGTAATTGATATTTTTGGATTATTATGTTGGGAGTTAAAAATTAACGATTGAGGAAACACTGGAAACACATCGAGATAAACTAACCTTAAACAATCAGCCGTTAGAGGATAACTAGGGAGAAGGGCGAGGAGCGTAAGAAGAAAGAGAAGGTTAGGAGGTTGGTAATATTTTTGTTTAGAGTAGAAGTAGTGGGTGAGAAGAAGAATCGGAATTTAAGGAAGGAGAAAGGTATTTAATATACATGGATTAAAGGATCCTTAATAATATGGGATCAGGGGTGGTTTTTAAGATTTTAAAATCGTCCATTGTGATATCAGTTTTACAATTAATAGAGCGAAGCCTAACAGGTGAGAATTCTTTCTTAGAGAGAACCTTCCCTGTCCTGTGGCTAACCTCCAAATGGGAACAGACCCTCGTCCTCAGCGAGCGCACCGTACTACCTATGTACTCGTATCTCTCCAGTTTACAATTGGGGCAAGTAAACTCATAAATAACGGAGCACTTCGCTTCAGGCGGGATTCTGTCCTTACAATTAAAGTATAATCCTATGTGGTGTCTATTTATGAAAATTAACTTAAAATTGGTATGGAAATAGAATTTATTTAATAGAGATTTAATTTCTTTTGAATTTTTTTTATTTCAAAAACCCAGATCCGGAAAGATTATATAACGGATATGCTTACAAACAGTAGGGAATTTGAATTTGGGATGGTAAATATTGTTTGAAAATTAGGCCTTAATTTTTTGTTCAATCAGAGACACAGGAAAACCGTTTCGTTTGAAATAGTAATGAGAAATGCGACTTCTTGGTGAAATCCGGAGTAGGATGAACAAATATTAAAATCCCGGAATATTAGTGTTTTGATGGCACTTCTTTTGAAAGAAAAGTCACAAAAACTGAAAAAGTTTAGTGCTCAGAACTTGACAAGGCAAATATTGTTCAAAAAATTCATGGAAGTAAGTCATTACCCTAAATTAGTTGATTGTCTCAAAGATAAAAGTAATAAAATTACGCCAGATCATTTTGACCACCATATTTTGGGAATAAAAATGTTCTTTTGCACGTAACGTGTAATTTCCTCCATCCTAACATGTACAATGTACAACTTATAGTAATGCTTAGATTCTATCTGTAATTTATCATACATTACTTAACATTATTTGGTTTGAAACTACTATAAGTTCTGAGATGGAAACCCAAGTGCCATAATCATTATGGCCCCTACTGTATGTGTATATTAGGTTGGAAACAATTTTCCTGCACAACTTTTTTTTAAAGTTTAATTATTTATAGATTTATTCAAAAGTTTATTTATTTAGAGATTTATACAGGGTGTACGACTAGTTAATATGTAGTGGCCTAGTCTTTCCTAGCCCTTGCTTGAAAGTTGATTGGTTTAAGACTACGATTGGTTTAAGAAGTTTCAACGTGGCCAATTCGATCTCCAAGATCAGCCAAGAAGTGGCCGATCTTCATTTATTGACAATCATCGTTTGTGCGCCTGTGTTAAAACTGAGCCACATCGGGCATCGCTGAACTGAAAAGTTTAGCGTCAGCCATTTTGTATCATTTAGAAGAAATGGGCAAAGTCAGCAAAGTGGACGTATGGATTCCACGTAAACTGACCGATTTCTACCGTCCACGTCTCACAGACGCCTGCATGGTACTACTCTCCAAGAAACGTCGTTTTGATTGGCTGAACAAAGTGGTTACTCTAGCATGGGATGCAAAAGTAGATGTATAGACAAAGGGGCACCGCACAACTTTAGACAAATGACGACTGACATCAAACGAAGATTATAGTTTGTGTCTGTGAGATGTGAAAGGAGTGATTTACTGAGAAATATTCGAACGCAATCAGTCTATCGACGCTCAATTAAACCGCCAACAACTGCAACTGATGGCAGCTGCAATTGAGCAAAAAAAGACCAGAATTGACTGATGCCAATGTTTCTTCATGATAACGCCCGACCACACGTTGCGAATCATACCCGTGAAAAACTCCTGGAGCTGGGGTGGAAAGTTCTCTCTTACCCACCGTACTCGCCAGACCTGGCGACATAAGACTACCATATATTCCGAGCAATGCAGAACTTCTTGAATGGCAAAACGTTCGCAAATAATGACGAAGTGAAAACTGCAGTTACCCGGCTTGGGTAAGAAGAATATTATTTTACCTTTTTTCAAGGCATCCGGAAAATACCCTGCGCTGATTGACGCGTTGAAGATATCTGTCAATTTTGCCAGAAAGACATCCGGTGCTTTCACCAAGTTTTCACGGGATATCCCGGAATCGCATGGGGTTCTTTGTTATCTCCTCTCTATTTCTTTTTAGGTATTCTACTATAATATTCTCATGTACATGGTTGAAATTTTAATTTTCTTCTGGGGATATGTCGAATATCTTGCTCCAGTTGTCTCTAAACGCGGCCTCCTTTGTTGCGGTTCTTGAGCTTCCTCTCCGTTATATTTAAAGGTTATATTCTTCTTCGATTGTATGTTCCCTCTGGCTCTATTGATCCTCTGCCAGAATTTTGTCGAGTTCGTTTTCCCCTCAATTGCCAAAACTAGCTGATCCTACCTGGTGCCTCTTCCTGCTATAATTGCTGTGGTTAATTCGTTCTTAATGTTGAGTAGTCGTTCCCTGTCACCCCTGTGGGGACCAATTCGCTCCATTCTGTCTCTTAAGTTAGCATAGTTGCTTTCTAATTCTGCAATTAGTGGCGTATGAGCGTGGTGCGGCAAAGTTCTGAACGCTGTTCTTGGGATGTGTTTTATGTCTGCTTCGGTTAGCGTCTTGGGTAAATTATTTATGGCTACATCTATATCTTCGAGCATAGCCTCGCTAAGATCTGGTTGCTGGAAGTTTTTCAGGTCTTCAGCATATCCGCGCTAGTTTGCATTTTTGTAGTTTTTCTTAATGGGACATTTCGCTTGTAAAGGGTCGGCAAATATTTTTTATCATCATCATTTCATTGTCACTGGTAGAAGGTGGAGCTCTTTTGATCAGGTAGTTGTATCGGAATTTAGGAGATGCAAGCATTATGTCCGGTTTGGTTCCTCTTCTGCCAAAATATGTGGGAAAGTCCGGACCTATTCTTTTTAATGGGTTGAGGAATACGTTCTTGCAGTTTTATCAAATTTATTCATTACCATTAACAATTTTAGAAAAACTTCATTTTTAATTCATAACAATAAGCAATTTAATCAATAATGTATTCTCCGTTGTTATTTACGACTTCTTCCCAACGTTCAACTAGTTTTTCGATGCCTCTGCAATAAAAATCTCTGGAGTTTGACTCGAAGAATTCGTCTAACCAGGTTCTTAATTCAACCTCAGTATTGAACGAAACGCCGCGCAAATTGTTGGAGAGTGATCGGAACAGATGGAAATCCGATGGAGCCAAGTCTGGCGAATATGTAGGATGCGGCAGGATTTCCCAATTAGGCGTTTAAATAGCGTCTTTTGTCATATTGGCAATGTGAGGACGAGCATTTTCGTGTTGCAGAAGGACTCCATAACGTTGATGAGGTCACTTTTCACGAATAGCTTCGGCGAGTCGATACATTTGTTGAACGTAGAGTTCTGCATTAACAATCTCGTTGTTCGCAAGGAGCTCATAAAGAATGATGCCTTCACAATCCCGCCACATACACAACATCGTCTTTCGTGGATGAAGTCCTTGCTTTAATTGGGGAAGGGGTTTTTTATTGGGGTTAAGCCATTGTTTTCGATTGTTCATGTTGACATAAACACAACACTTTTCGTAGCCAGTGGTGATGCGGTGAAGAAATATGTCCTTACATCCACGAGTAGCCTTGTGACGAGCAAGCAAACCTGCGGCAATAATGAAGCGTTAAGTTTGTTGCTTTCGCTCAAAGCATGCGGAACCCATGCACCGAGTTTTTGAACTTTCCCCATCGAATGAAGGTGATTCACTACAGTTTTCTGATCACACGCCAATTGTACAGCCATTCTCTACTCGATTGACGAGGATTTTCATGAAGAAGGTCGTTCAATCAATCTTCATCAAACTTAATGGAGCGACCAGAACGTTCTTCGTCATGAAGATTGAAATGATTGTTTTTGAAACGTGAAAAACACCATTCTACAGCCAATTCTATAGTCGATTGATAAGGATTTTCATGAAGAAGGTCGTTCAATCGATCTTCATCCAACTTAATGGGGCGACCAGAACGTTCTTCGTCTTAAAATTGAAATGACCGTTTTTGAAACGTGAAAACCACCATTGAGCTGTCCTTTCTGATAAAGCATTTTCTCCGTACACCGCACAAATATGGCGACGAGCTTTGGCTGTGTTTGCATTGTTCCCGTCTCGATTGAAAATGAATAACAAGTGTCGAAAATGCGCCTTTCTTTCAACTTGACATTCCATTTTGAGGGTACAGAACAAAAATTAAATTAACACAACTTTTAAATAAACCGCAATGACTTATTACTCAACTTCAAGACGTAGCCTAAGCAAAAGCCTAATAGTCTACGCTGTTAAGAGACGTAGCCTAACCTTTGCAAATTTTGCTCTCATTATTTATTATTTTTTCTTAATAGATGTACAAATCACGTCAACAAAACTCAAATCAACACAACATTAAAAAAAACGCAAGAACTTATTCCTCAACCTAATAGAATGCCTCTTTCTATTAGTTTGTCTAGATCTTTACCTGAATTATTAAAGTTCCTGGTGTATCCTGATGCTATGGTATGCGCGTTTAGGTCTCCCATGAACAAAACTTTGTCGTTTTGGCCGAATATTTCCATGAAGTTGTGGATAGGTACATATCCTCTCCTTTGATCTTAAGGTTAGGTATGCCTCTTCTAGCTCTTTTAGTCTCGTGAATTCTATTTCCTTTTTTATAGCTATATTTACCCCATCGTGTTTGATATCTGAGGTAGTTTTGTATATTACTGAGTAGTTATATATTTTTATAGGGCTTGTTTTTGGATCGATGTTTAAATCGTTTAGTATTATAATATCTGGATCTATTTTTAGATATGAATTGCATAGTGAATGCCTTTTGGCATCCCATCTCGCCACATTATAGCCTACTATTTTTAGTTTTCTCTCGTTATCCATTATTCTGTGAGTTTCTATTGCTCCAATGATGACCTTCTTTACGTCTTTTTTAATTTTCTTTCACATGGGGGATTTTTTCTCCCGCATCGTTTCTTTTTAAATTCCTCTTTCTTTATATCATAGCAAATTTCCTCAGTGATTTTTATTTCTCCGCTCATTGTTCGAATAAGGTCCTTAGAATTTGTATTTGTAAATTCCTCTTTTTAGTCCTAAAATAATGTCTTTCGTATTTCCTATTGGGAGGGGCCTCTCCTCTGGGGACGTAGAATCATAAGTTAAAACCCTTTCCTTCTTTATTTTCTTTTTGTGTCTGTTGGTAGGTTATTTCGATCCCCGTTTCTGCCTCTTCCGCTGTTCCTCCCTCTTGTTGGATTCTTGAACATCTTTCGATACTTGTTCATAGTTCTACGTCCATTCTTTCTTCTACAGACTGAGCCTTCTTTTGTTTTATCTTCGGATCCCTCAGTAATCCATGATTAGTGCTTTGGCTCTTAATTGGTGGTTCTATTACTTCAGCTGGCGTTTGTTTTTTCTTGAACCCGTTAATTGTATTTTATATTTAAAACATCAACCGAAGGCGGGTTCTCCGGGAACCACATTTGCTCTAAACTGTTGTTGTTTAACATTTTATTAAGCTCTTTTGAATATATACCTGGATTGGCAACATTCATTTAAATTTTACAACAAAGGTATCCATGATCTATCCCTTCGTTGAAAGCAGGTGCTCGAAAATAACGGTGATTACATTGTTCATTGATATGTTTCTTTTAATGCATTGATTCGTCGTAAATTATTGTCAATAAAAGTTGCGCGAGAACTTTGTTTCCAACCTATTATATTAGGAATAAACACGCAAGTTAAGGAAGTTAAGCTTAATTAAGTTCAGAAAAATACTAATAAATCCTTTTAAAATAGTCAAACTGTAGGTTGTTTTAGAAATCGACTGCATACTTAAAAATATATCTCTCCTATCAATTAAAAGGAGTAAAAGTATATTGAACTTTTTCTATCTACATATATTTCATGTTATTATCAATCCTTCGTTTATTTTTTCTACGTCATTTTCCCCTACTGGCGAGAGGTTGCCAAATTTATATCTGTGAAATGTCTCCCTTCCCCTCTGTATTTCTGTGCAAGCGACATAGCGGATCCTCAATCCGACCTTGTCTCAAGGCTGAAGCTAGTGACGAAGGAGCCACAAAGGAACGAAACAAATCAAATATACAAAGTCAGAAGTTTTATATAAAAATCGCGACTTTTCTCTATTTAAAATACTGCCCGTTGTACAAAATGAATGTGCAGGTGAAATCCGATAACAACTTAAAAAGTAAAAGTGTAAATTTAGGAGGTACTTTGATGTTTTGCTTATTGTCCGATTGCGATGGAACAATTTAGAAATGAAACCCAATGGAAGTTAATGAAAGTGGCATTTACAATGCTGAAACCAGACATCTTTATCATAAAATAAGCGTTTATTTTCGTGTATATTACATCACTAGTTCCCAAAATAGTCCTTTACAAATATTTTTGGCCCTTAAATAGATGTACAGATTAGCGGTTGTTTATTCTTAACCTTTTGAAAGTCTTCGTGGACAAAGACTTTGGTATAGCTCCTAGGCGTAGGGAGTCCGGATTCAAGTTACTTTGCACTGGCATTCTATCCAAACTCACGTTAAATTTAACTCCTCAATCTGTAACTATAAGACGTTCGGTCTGTTCCTGTGACCACTACGTTGTTCACTCATAACCAACGTTCATTCACGCATACGCGTAAACTGCCGGGCACGCTGTGAAAAAGTTCACTCATTATAAGTATGTGATATGATATGATATGATATGGTTGGGAGAGTTCGCAACTCTCCTGAATCCACCTTTACCTCACAAATAATAATAATAATCAGCAAGTAAAGATATTTTTGTGCCACAAGATAAGTTTCAAACTATATGCATCTGTATCTATTTATGAGGGGACCTTTATCACTGACAACGGCGGGTACCTATGACTGTGAGGGATAAACCGGCTGGTCTGAGAGTTGATAGTCGAATGAGACGTCTAACATCAACATAATTAAGATCGGAGATTGCTAGGGGCCTAAATTCCTGCCTTTGGGTATCTTTGCTTCCTATACCACTTTGTTCCTAGGTGATTTTCGTTTGTTACATAAACCCCAGGATTATGATTTAAAAGAGTCATATACCCCCATTTAATTCTCCCCTTCCCATTATTTTCGACTTTTGCGGGATCATATACAGGTTAAAGATGACTTTGTACCCTTTTAAAGATAAGTTAGATCGTGCAATTTCTCAGTTTACCTGTAATGACTCGCCTCTCTCATGATAAAGTGAACTTTTTAAGGGGAAAGCCGAGAAAGAACTAAAACTCGTGTTTTGTTTCAGGTGAAGACTCGAGCAAAGAGACAAGAGGAGGAGATGGGCATAATAAAGATACCAAGACTAAAGCATCGAGTTCCTAACACTTCAGAACCTGTCTCTGTTGAAAAGTCACCTTTTCAGCCCCTTCACCAATATGAAATAGCCATTTGTTACTCAAAATTTTAACGTCCGAATTTCATGTTTAGTTTGTTTTTATTCCATAAGTATGAGAAAGCACAAGTTTTTTCGTTTTAATGAATCGATCTTTGCCTTATTGGCTCTTTGCCATAACTTCAGAAAGTATTATTATATTTCGAAGAGGTGTATGAATAGACCTATCTTCAGAGAATGTATAACAGAACTGATGAGAAAGAATAGAGGTTTTATAAAGTGAGGAATATTCGTTGCTACCTATAAATCAGATTAAAAATAATTTGTATATTGTTTAAATTCATCGATATATTTATTAACGAATCATGACATAAATTAAAAGCAGGAGAGGATTTGTACATATGGAAATTTACTTGGTATAAAAATAATTGCATGCCGAATTTCCTAGAATAGTTTTATTCTTTTATGTGATTTGTTAAACATGTGTGAAAATATATTTGTTGAACATTACTTCTTTTAGGAGTGGTGATAATTCAATTTTCTTATTTTTTTAAGAGTGACTAAAATATATTCATTTTCAATGTATATGTAAACATTCGTTTGTGGTGTGAAATCGAAATCTAGCCCTTTTCGAGCGTGGATTGCCTTCCTAATTAGTCGATTTTTTATTTAATGGAAGTAGTTGTTTTTTTTTAAGTTTGTAATAACGAATTGGCGTTTAGGATCAGGGTTTTTTTTTTCCTAAATATCAATATGTAAATACAGAAAATAGAAATGGACAATTATCTTGATTTGAGTAAAGCATATGTCCTCAAGATGCTGAATAGGCTTATGTTCTAGATTAGCATCCAAATGTGTCCTTTTTTTCAATTTTTTTGGTAACAACCTTTGTTTTTTGGATGGTAACATATATTGAAGTTTATTTATTCACTTTCCTTTGTGGCAGTGGAATAAGATTTTACCTTTAATCTATTCTTTCCTTAGAAATACTGATGATGGCTGTAATTGCAGTTACATTCGTATTGATCACTTTAAAACGAATTTTCCAAGATGAATTATCTGGAAATTTTACTGTGAAAAATATTAAGTTTTTATAAACCATGACAAGCGAGCAGATAATCCATTTGTGTAGATTTTTCCAAGAATTGAACATCGAGGCAATCGTAACAACTCAAGTTATTGATAAATAAATACACTAATAAGCTCCCAAGACTTTTTATTAGAAAATATAAAACAACCGCTTTCACGTATTTTATCCTTTGACTGATAGTAAATCCGGTAGCAAAGGTTGGTAAAATCACCATCGAAACCGATTTAAAGTTGAACGCCCGTATTCTTGTGGACGGAGATCAATACCGTTAATAAATCAGCACTTGCCATGATTACTTTGGGACAGAAGTTGGTTGAATAAATCTAGCAAATGAAATGATTTGTTAAATGCTTGGTTGGGTTTTGAGAGCGAAATCTGAAGGTTATTGCATTGTACGAGGCAAAGCTGGGGAATGCAGTTTACGATTTCTGTTCGCAGAGATAAGCTGGCAGAGGCAGTATCTATTTTTTTAAACAATAGAATGTGGAAGTGTCGATTATTTGTACAAGTTTTTGATTGGACTATTGCGAGCTACTGCTGCGTTCCTAGAATGTGAACATGCAGGCCTATGCCAGTGTTCTGGTGTGACCTGTTCAGACTAATTTTCAGTTTTTACAACTCTCCAATTTCGCTTAAACAGTATTAAATTTGAATTTCTGCCAACTCTTTTCTTTCATTTTTTTTTGTCTGGCTCAGACTTCGCTGTGCAAAATGAGAACAGGCTCTTCTCAACCTGAGCAAAGTTTAAGCCACATTAGAATGGCTAGTCTTCAAATGGAGGTCCGATTCGAATCGGGTCGACTTAGTAGCGGTTGATATGTAACCGGTGCCGCGTTGAGTGAGGTCAGCTAAAAAAAAAGACTAGGCAGAAATTCACTTTTATTTTGAATCGCAAAATCCTGACAAAATTAACGGCGAAGAGAAGTCACGGAGGAATATTATGAAACAACCATCGCCTCCCACGAAATCAGAATACAAAAATATCACTGCAATGCTATTACAAAAACACTAAACTTTCATTCAAATTTTCCATTAGACAAAGATATTTAAATGACAGTCATCTGGTATATCAGGTCAACTGTCCTTGTTCACCACTACTTCGTCATATATTGGATATACCACTAACACACTCAGAGCCGTAGCAACCGCCCCCCGGCCCCCTCGGGCTGGGGGTGGGTTCTTGAAGGGGCCCCACTCTGGCCAAAAGTGTTTATTTTATTAATGAAAATATAAAATTTTTGAATACCCATTTTCTGTAATTATCTGATTTATCTATTCCCTTTCAACTGTATCATTATTGATAGACCAGAATATTTGTATTACAGGAATATTGTTATGGGGGAACCGCAATCTTGATTTTTTTTTTTGGGGGGGGGCACTAGACATTGCTACGGGTCTGAACACACTAATACTCGTAACAAGAGCACAACCATACCGTTTTTTTCTAGCAAACATTTAAGAACCAACTGTAAATGGACTGACCTAAATATCAGAACAAAAAGTATTTACAGATCTAACAACGAACAAGACCTAAAACTAGAAGAAACAATTCTAATTAAAGATAAACAAACTTCAAATCTGACGAAGGTCACAAAGTCTTTAAAATATTTTAATGAATACTGTTTTGAAATTTCAGCACAAAAATAATCAAATCAATTTTCCTGATGCCGTTTACGATACATAAATAAATACATCTGTTTTATTTTTGCTTTATGTTTGTTCCAATAAGATTCTACATGTTGAATGCGAACATTTGTTCTATTATTAACAAAATGTAACGAATAATTTACAGTTTTATGTAGGTATCCTAGGTTACTGAATTTTTGGTAAGCCTTCCATTGTCTGAGTGCACAGTCGAGCCTTGCATAGCAACCTTCTTAATTATTGGTAAATAGAGTACCAATATCGCGTTGTTGGACTATTTCCATGTAGCCTATGGCTGGTCTCGTCGATGTATCTACCATTCCCAAAACCCAAATTTGTGAATGGATAGATCTTCCTCTGTGAGGTTTGGGTTTGTGCGAAAAGCATGACTCGTCTACTTATACCGTAATACCAGACTCCTGGTTGCCAGAAACAACAATTTTAAATAAAATGAAAGGCGGTGGTAGTTAACTATTAGAGTCACATCTTGATCACTTTTGCTGGAAAGTACTGAGAAAAGATAAAGCACATTTGCTTCTGGCATTCCTAAATGATATATGAGCTGTGTATCGTTAATTAAAAGATTTAAGTTAAATTGGCTGCATCAGTTATGTAGCACACTGAAGTGCGTAAAGACCTGGTAGACCGCACGCTAGTGTAAATGAACTGGTAGACAGCACGCTAAAGTAGCACCCTATTAACTACCTTTTTAATAATAGGCGTCCTATTTTCATACATTTGAAGAATAGCGGTCCCTTGCTCATGTGGGACCAATATTCTTCAAAAGATCCTATTTTTGTTTTAAAAAATTCCAAAATATTCGATATTCATATTTATTTTCAATAAGTTTCATTTTATTTAAAAATGTGAATAATTACTTAAAGTAGCAAACATGGTCATTCTCAGGCTTTTAAAAAATCTTAGAAAATAACTTGAAATCTTCCCAAGTTAAAATAGAGTTATGGATAACTACAAATTAATATAAAACTTCTGCGTAAATGTAATATTATTTTCACTTTGACAATGTTATTTGTATAATAACAAAATTTTACTACAAACAAATAAATATAAACAACTAGAAGATTTTCAAAGTCAGCTGTTTATTATTATCAAGGGTAATTTTAAACAAATTAAAATTAAATGCTAGGTAAGTAAATATTTCCAAAACTGGTGCTTAAATCTGAAAAAAGTCTAACCATAACACTATATTTTAGGAAGGTAATTTTTTTAACAGTTTGATTTTTTTTTTACTCTCGCTTAGCTCAAGTTTCGCTTTGTGTGATATTATAATTTACCAGGCAATGGTTTCACCACTCTCCCATACGTGGGGAGCTTGCGCTTCGCTACTAGGATTAAAATTTAAAATCTAAAAAAAAGCAGCCATGGTTAAATTTTTATAAATTTTCTGAACTTCGCCAATTATAATAATTTTAAAAAAGAACTCTAAACTAAATTTTTTCCCTTTCAAAATATCACGTTGCTAAAATATAGTTATAGAAGAAGAAGATATATAAAAAATAAATTTTCTGAACTTCACTATTTGTAATTCTTTGGGTTTAAAAAAAAAAATCACAAAATTTCGATATTTATATTTATTTATGAACTTCACCATTTTGTTTTTGATATTATAAAAGAATTATTAGAAATAACTTTGATAAAAGAACATAAGTCATAACCAAACTAAGATGAAAGTATTATTCAAATACTCAAAAAAAGCGCCATTTTAAATTATAGAGATAGTGATGATGATGTTGATGGTGATGATAATGATGATGATGATGATGATGATGATGATATGTTCTGGAAACTTTTTAAAAAAATAGACTAAGACCTCGTTGCTAGAAACAGATAGACCGTAGGTCACAGACTAAAGGTCTGCTTGCGAAGTACAAGCTCGTCCTGGAAGGAGGCGAAGCCGCTTCTCTTGTTATTACTATTATTATTTTTAATGAAGTAAATAAGCTTGATTATTATATAGCTCTAAAATTAACTTAAAATTCTGGTCCTCAAGAAAACTTAATTTTTATATTTACACTATTGCTAAGCTTTCATTTATTAAGAAAAAGCTTAGCAATAGTATAAATATTAAAGATAATATAAAAAAAACAACAAGTTTTCTTCAGGACAAGAATTTTCGCAACTTAATTTAGAGCTATATATTACTAAGTATTAAATTGGAATTTTGCCCCTATTTGATTAATATCGCTCTTCCTCTCCAACTATTAATGCTTTTGTAAACAATTTTTTTTTTAATAATTCATTTTAATTTGGCTTGCCACAGATAACCCATCTGCTACATACTTTTTTCCCTCTCTCATTTAAAAATAAGTGAAGGCAGTCACTTCCGAAACTTGCCCCCAAAGTAAAGAATTATATAATTATATATCGTTTTATACTAAATAACTCCGTAAACTGGGTCTCTATACTCATTATTTTTTTGTTTGTTTGTTTTTATTATTACTAGCTAGAAAGCAAAACAAATGTAGGCATTTTCCGCCTCAGAATTGTCGAAAAGTTTTTTAAAGAAACAATAGGAGCGCCTTCACCACTCCTTCCTCCAGCTTGCGCTTCGCAGGCAAACTTTCGGTCTGTGACCTACGGCCTATCCTGCTTTTGCAACGGCCTTTTGATTTGATGTATATTATTTAAAATTCCCGTATGTATATACTAATAATTTACTCGTGTCTATTTTTTTACATCGATGCTTATTTTCTAGGCCTATAGGCCTGGGAAGGGATAATAGGGAATTTAGCTATGAAATTGATGGGCATTGGCTGAATTCAGTTGAGGATGAGAAGGTCTTAGGCATAGTAGTAGATAGGTTACTAAAGTTTTCAAATCAGTGTATTGAGGCAAAAAATAGAGCAAATAGGCTGCTAGGTTACATTAATAGGAATGTTAGCTACAAGAGTAAAGAGGTTATCCTTAAATTCTACAACTCGTATGTTAGGCCACATTTAGAGTACTGTATGCAAGCATGGTCACCACATTTTAGACATGACATCAAACTGCTAGAGTCAGTACAAAGGAGGGCAACCAAAATAATACCTTCCCTGAAGCACCTTGATTATGAAGATAGACTGAGAGTACTAAATATGTTCTCATTTGAGAGAAAATGTGTGAGGGGAGATATGATTGAGCTTTTTAAAATCTGTTATGGGATGGATAAGTTGGATTTTAGCGAGTTATTTGAGTTGGAAGGTAGTAATAGGACTAGGGGTCACCACTTAAAAATTAAAAAAAACAGAGGTGCATGTTGGATGTTAGAAAATGTTTTTTCCCCAATAGAGTGGTAGATTACTGGAATAGTTTGCCATCCGAGACGGTAGACAGTCCAAACTTGAATGACTTCAAACGCAGATTAGATGATTATATGGAGAGGGAGCGTTAACTTAGGGTGGTGGGGGGTATTCTGGACTCATTCCTGTGGATGAAGGTTTTATTATTGTATATTATGATTGATTTTGATTTTGATGAGTCTTGATGATGATGCTTTTTTGTTTCTTGACACATTCCTGTGGATGGTTCGAATTGTATATTGTAGATGCATGATCTGACACAATCCTATGGATGCATTTTGTGGGTGGGTTTTGACAGATGCGGATGACCTTTGATAGGCCATTGTGGCTTTTGTCAAATGTAAATTTATGTTATGTTATGTTATTACAAACAAAACTTTAATCGGATTATTTTAAATATGGAAAATCACAATCCTCACGATTCTTTTTGTTCTCCATCTAAATTTCCTATAATATTTTCATTTTGCTTTACTTGTTTATAGGTGCCAGTAGCAATTTCCTCCTGATAGAGATTAAAATTGAAAATCTATTTTAGAAATAACTTCGATTAAACTATAGGGATTCGATGTTAGTTAATGGGTAACCAGTTATAGGGCTCGAGAGTTATAGGGGCACCAGTTATGGGGTGCTCGAAGTATATATGTGTTCGAACGTTCTTGTGTTATCGTGGTAGAGGATTCAAGGACCTTAAATTTTAGGCGGCCGATAACTTGATAGGCTTCGGAGTAGAGAGGAATTCGCTTGACCGAGGTTATAGATCAGGTAGGGTGGGTAAGAGAATTGATATGGATTACCGATAGCAAGGATATCCCAAACGGATGGATCTCGGACTCTTTTTTATGGCGTAGAACTCGGGTAGCTTCGGCGTAAGAAGAATTCGAAACGGTCATGTAGTGTGTTCAAGCGGGCCTATTACTCTATAACGTCTCTCTGACTCCCTGATTTATTTCCCTCCCCTTTCCGATCTTTTCTCTGAAACTTGATTGTCTGAGGGTGTCGGTATATATTTGTGTTGGAAACAGTGGACGTGGCCTATTATTATCCAATAGTGTTGTTTGGGTGGAGCCTATTCCACTCCGTGTTAATTTGTGTCCATGGATATAGAGATTTGTTTTTGCCTCAAATACCAAAGATGCGACTTTGGGTTTCGCAGTTCTTCATTAGCAAATACAGTCCGCTACTATCGTTTTTGACTTTGTGCCTGCTGCTAAGCTTGTTTGAGCAGCTGACCTTTTATCGTGGCTATGGGAACCATTTCATTTTTACTTCGCTTTACTGTGTATGTGTGCGTGCATGTGCATATGTTTGCTGCCGTGTGAACGTCTTGAATTCATTCTTTTCGCCTCAAGCAAAATATATATTATTATTTACATAGACCCATACATTATTATTTTACAAAGATGTTATATATCATTTTCACAAAGAGTTATTATTATTTATGAAAACTGCTATACATATTTTAGATTATTTGTATGTGGCATACTTATTTGCGTCCCTGTTACAAGCCTTTATAGGATTCACATGATAGTCACTTGTTAGGCTTCATTGTTGAACCTATTTCCCCTTGCAATCACTTTTGGACGAAAGCTATATATTTTTATTTTACTAAGATGTTATACATTATTTACACAAAGTTATTCTTATTTATCAAAACTGCTATACATATTTTAGATTATATGTATGTGCATAAATATTTGCGTGCCCATCTCAAGACTTAATAGGATTTATATAACACTCATTTGTGAAGCTTCATTGTTAATACTAATCCACCTTGCAATAGGCGCTAAAAACTTTCAAATATACGGAAAAAAACTAAAAACTAGCCATGCTTAAATTTTTATAATTCTTCGGACTTCACCATTTGTAATTCTTTTTGTTTTTAAAAAATCACAAACATTCAATAATCATATTTATTTTTTTGAACTTCACCATTTTGTTTTTTAATAACTCTAAAGAAACTCTTAAAATTAACTTGGGTAAAAACTTAAAATATACCAAGGTCATAACCAAACTAAGAGAGAAAAGTATTTATTATTATTCAACCCATCAAAACTCTCTTTCTTAAAATATAGTGTCATGGACTATTAAGGTGAAGATAGAGTGGAAATATCTATAAATTAAGAAGCCAGAGCAGCGTGAAGATGAAGCCACATAAATCATTCAGAACCTGGAAGTCACGTAGCTCTTCTGCAGCCTACCGAACTTTCACAATGCAAGCGATTTTACCTCTCTACTAGACCGTTCAATCTTCAGGCTGAGGAAGAAGAGACGATTTAATTTGTCAAGGTTCGGAAATTTTCCTCTTGCACTAACATGGCTTGAGTGAGGATATATCGGTACAAACACGAAGTATTTACCAAATTATCTGGGCACCAGAAATTGGAACTAGCCTAAAAATATCCCACAAAATCTCATTCGAAAATTAGCTGTTAAGAAGTGAAAAATAACGAAAAACTAAATGAATGAAACCATAATGACAAAATTACCAAGGCAAAGTATGTGATGTCAATAAACTGAAAAAGAAAATGAAAATAGACGATTTGTAATAAATTCGAAAATTAATTAGGACTAACCCTACAACCGAGGCCAACGGTTTCCGGGCACCTAGAATATTTCTTATTCCTTGGGTATGTCAATGAATATGCTGGTGTAGGTTTGCATGTGGAAAGTAAAATTAAAGTATATGCTTCCTTATTACTTTTTAAATGTATTGAAATGTTTGGAAACTTGGTGTCAGTAAAATACATGTTTCAATCAAAACGTCATCATATTTGTTGATTAATATGATATTCTATATTGGCAGGAACTGATAATGATATGTGTCGAGGAATAGGCCGAGGGGTGGTGGGAGTTTTCCCCGACTTATATATATATATATATATATATATATATATATATATATATATATATATATATATATATATATATATATATATATATATATATATATATATATATATCCTATTATTCCGAATGCGGAGGAGTCGTCGTACTACTCCGTATACTTCCTGAATGGGTTTATTGACTCAGAGTGCTTAGAGGTTGGCTACGGAGGGATTGGAATGAACTTTGCCAGCTAGCGACCCAAAGGAAGTTAGATACACAACAATATGAAAATAAAGTTTTAATGAACACTAAACAAGAATATATATATATATATATATATATATATATATATATATATATATATATATATATATATATATATATATATATATATATATATATATATATATATATATATATATACAAATAATGTGCTTTGAGAGAAAAATTAATAAGTGAATCTCGGATATCTCACTTAGCTTGAAAATTACTATTCACCATACAAATCCCTATACACTTGTAATGCTGGTAAGCTTCGCGGTGAAGTCGGGGAATGTGAAAGGGAAGGGTTACCTT
Organism: Ceratothoa steindachneri; assembly: GCA_963969495.1. Classification (NCBI taxonomy): domain Eukaryota; kingdom Metazoa; phylum Arthropoda; class Malacostraca; order Isopoda; family Cymothoidae; genus Ceratothoa; species Ceratothoa steindachneri. The sequence goes on along the minus strand of OZ018331.1, from coordinate 111,125,278 downwards.
GGAACCTGATGTTCGGGTGGCGCTGGTGAGTGAAGGTGGTGAGATAAGGGGTGGAGACGATGATGTAAGTTCTCCAGGACCGACCTGATCCCACAATTCTGTCACTATTCTTGCTGGAAGAAGGCGGCGACGGGAGCTTCTTGTTAAAGAGGGCGCCACGCTCGTGAACTCTGAGGAATCTTGGGTGCCTTTGTGAGGGGGAAGGGCGAAGTGACCTATCGACGCGTAGTGTCACGGAGAAAAGCCGAGATGTAGATTTCTCGCTTAGGGAACCAGAGTGAGGCTGTTTGTAGAATCGGCTCTTCCACGTGAGTACGAGCTTGGGTCCTTACCCCATTGATCTGCCTTGCAGATTAATGGGGTAAGGAGCCTCCCTTACTGGGACCGATCTCCTCTCTGAAGACTTGATGCTTCGACTAATTACCACTACACCAATAGATGGCAATCTCTGCCCGGCCAGACGCTGTGCAAGCTCTACTACTGAGGGTTAAAAGAATTAATCTTTTATACTCGAAACTCGAGAGAGGCTCTCAGAACGCCGGAAGTAGATTAGATGTCAAACTACTCCATTTCGTCCTTTATAAACTTCCAGCAACTATCGGAAGCGAAGATGGGCTCCCATTTATCAATAAACAGTCCAGGAAATTAATTATAATATACAAATAATTATAATATACAATTTCATTTTAATGGATATATTTTGTTGTGATACCAATGGTCCTTATCGATTGTCATTATACATACTCGTATGTATATCATGTATTTGAAATGTATTTAAAAATGTATCTAAATACATTTAATGTTTTTAGTATCAAAATACATTTTTTTCATGTATTTAATATTTAAAAACTTTAAATGTATTTAGTGCCCACCTCTGTCTCTGCGTCACGTGAGCATTCAAGATCGTAAGAAAAACCGCAGTCTACCTGCCGGATGAATGGATAGAGGGAGACCAGGTAAATCATACGCCAGAACAGTCCGTCACTGACTGCTTGCACAAAGCCTTAATTCGTGTAAATCCCGCCAAAACGCACTGACTAACCCTTAGTGGAAGCGACGTCGACGGGCTTGGGCACGTGCTCACCGCTATTGGACCATGCGTCAGGGGGGACGTGTCTTATGGTCCGACGACTCGATGTTCCAGTTTTTGTGGCAATTGCCTAGTAGATGTGCCACTCAAAATCAATCAATCGACGTTCTAGATTTTCTAACGCCAGGTAAAGTTAGAATCCGCAAAAGGCCAGGAGAGCAGTGGAGTCGAGAGTGCATAGTGCCAACGGTAAAGCATAGTGGTTATTATGTAATGGTATGGGGCTGCATGTCAAATTCAAAGAAGTACCAAATAGCCTGAAAGATTACATGCTGCCTTTAGCTCTAGACTTTCTAGAAATTCCTAGAACGTGATTTTCCAGTAGGATAATGTCACAAGTCTGCGTCCACGATATAGTGGCTCCCGAAGAACAATATTACGGTGAAGGGCCTGCCGCCTCAGTCTACGGATATGAATCCAATAGAGAAACCCTCTGGCAGGATATGAAAGAGGTCGTAGGGCCGGCCTCCAATAAGCAAGGAGCCAACATCACACCCCTCAGGTGCCGCACCCTCGTGAAAGGACTGCATCGAAGAATAAATGCCCTCATCGCTGCCAATGGACTCTCGACACACTACTGAGCTTCGTGTATTAGTTTGGTGTTGCTCTAATTTTCAAAGAGCTTCATCTGTATGAACGTTATATGTTGCTGATGTTACATGTTTTGCCATTTTTTTAATTATATTTTTCAACCTTCCTTTGATTTAACTCAGCTACTACTAAGTTCATAATTCTTAAAACTAAATTCACTCATTCTTGTCCAAGACCACGTCAAGATCTCTGAAGAAGAAGAAGAGGAAGCAGAACGACTACCACAGCAGGAAGAACACGAGCTCGACAGAAGGAATATCAAACTCAACATCGCCCTCAACAAAAACACTACTCAACAAAGAGAGATATCCATCGAGGATGTGGCCTCAGGAGTCAAAAGAGTCCACATCAAGTGGTGCTATGACTCACCCGATGACGAATAGTCGGTCAAGACAGCCTTACTGGAATGCAAAGTAAGGTTGTACGACGACAACTTCAAGCTCTACGACTCATCCTTCTTCAAAAAAACTACGATCGGGCAGACCAAACAACCCGCAATAGGACAAAATAGTATGTCAGTAACAAGTAGAAAATAATAAAAAGATCTCGCAGTGGGACAACTTTAATAACAAATACGAAAAAATAAACAAAATAACCGGGCACCCGCACACATATCTGCTACCACTTCCCTCCTTTTCTCACTATTACTCTCCACTCTCTCTTCCAAAATCCTCCCCCTCTTACTTTATCTTTCTCTCTTTCTCTTTCATGCTTCATGTTTTTTTTATAACTTATTGCTATTTATTTCTATTTATTTTACTGCTATATTCATATTGATATACAAATCAAGACTACAACACTGCATTTATCTATTTTCCTAAAATTTCCGAGGTCCGAAAACTCTTGGCAAATTGGATAACATCGTAAAACCAGTGTTTAACACCGTGTACGAAATTTCAAATAGTTTAATTTGGCTTCCAGCATTTGGTAGACTAAAAAAAAAAAGAGAGCGAAATCAATTGCCAGAACAATTTTATTTTAATCGATAGCATGTCAATCGGCAAGTTGCTCTCCCTGTTCCATTCTGCAGCTGATATATGTGGCTATATATCTTCCAACACTTCCATTTCCTCTATCTTCACCACTGTTTTTTTGCAGATCTCTTCTTACAAACATTTTGTGGTAGACGTCTTAGTTGGTTTTGTCTTTAAATTTAAAGTTCTAAAAATACAGCCCTGTTGCGCGTAGACGCCTGGCAAACACGGGCGAATGAAATTATGAAAAAAAAAAAAGCCCGTCGTGTTGCCAAACTCAACGGATTCTGGCAGTGACTAATCCAAGCTTAGGTTAAGGCACTATTATTTTCCGCACTTTCCCATTATCGGCAGAAGGGTTTATTTTTTTACTTTCCTATTATTAATAGCCAATTAGTTTTGATAGAGGATTTTTCTATTATATTTTTTTTACTAAGGAATTAGGTTAGGTTGAATTATTCAATTTATAATTGGGGTTTTGTGAAAAAATATTTTGTTTGATAGTTTTTGTTTTAATAACCTTTAGTAAAAAAAAATATAGATAAAAATCCCCTGGAAAAATATAGATAAAAAAAAATCTTTAATAAGAGAAATTGGCTGTCAATAATAGGAAAAGAAAAAGATTGGCTGTCAATAATAAGAAAGTATCTTATTTTCACTCATGGCTGCTCAGAGAGTTTTAATCACATCAAATAATCGCTTTTTTAACATTATTTTGATATGTGACACCATTAGATTCGAAACAATTATAAAATTATTTTAATATTTCTATATGTGCACGTATGTACAGAAGCAAGCGCGCACACGTACTCATGCGCACACACACATTCACTAGACAACCCCCCAGTATGTTAGTAAATAGCTGATGCTATGGTAGCAAGCTCAGCACAACCTTGCATGCGATTTTAACTCGCAAAAGGTCGTAAAAGCGCGTTCACGGAATGTAAACATTGATTCATGGCCCGCACATGAGCTGTCATAGAAAGCGGATACATTTACGAATACACAAACATGCAATAATGGTGAGCACCAACTCTCTCTCAGTCTCGAATTTTTTTCCACACATCAGAAAATTATGAAGTGGAGTCTTTTGGGCGTCACTTCAGATATAATACTGAATTTAATAATTATTTTTGAGGTTTACCCGTTATTGAGATATGTAGCATATAAGATACATTCGATCGCAAGGGGTTAAAAAACTGTTTTTATTTATATTCTATATTATTGCATAACTCTTTCTGAATAACAAAATGCAAGTATGGCTTAAAAAAGAAATATAACAAAGGGATTTGAATTTCGTGTGGGGCGGGGGCTTCAGCGCCTAGCTCCCTCTTTGATCCGCGACTGATTAGAATGGATATATAAGCTGATGGGGAGGGAAGTAGGGGATTGTTAACCATCAATATTGAAATAAACTGTTATTAGAGAGTAAAAGTACCTTCACCGTACTGTCATTTGCGCGTAGGAAAATGATTAAAATGGACGGAAACCCCGAGTTGGGAAACACACTTTTATATAATAATGGCACCAGTGCGTTCAGCGAATAAGGATCAAGCTGGAATACCCAAAGGATCCAAACTGTGCCAGAGTAGAAATGGAAGAAGAAACCTTGGCTGATGCCCGGCTGCAAACGCAAACGACATCACCATTCTCTGGCGCGGCCACCGGAGTCTCCGAAGATCATCGGCTTGGGTCCACGGCTTCTTACGCTATCAACACACCTCTCATTTAATTTTTCCCTCCGTTTTTCTCTCATGGAGTGAGGATGCTCCAACCATTTCAACCCTCCTCTAACGGGCTGGAGACATAAAACTCAACCCTTCCACCACCTCACCTACTCATGTCGCACATGCCAACACACAATATACAGAAATCAAGGCTCCGTTAGTTGCAGCCAGTGTAAACACTGAATATACCTGCGCCGTTCTGACCTCCCAACTCAGACCATTGCATCACAAATTGGGCATGTACCACGTGCATACACTAACCACTGCAAACAATGCACCAGACCAACACAACTCAACATAAACTCCATCTAACTCAAATAACTTGAGCTAAGAAACTTCTGACACAAACACAAGATAAACTTAACACTCATCAAAGAAACAAACCTAACACTGCTAAAGACCATTCCCCTTTTTAACCACTATACCACATTTAGATGAACACCTCACCCAGAAAACACAGAGTCATAACTATAGTTTACAACTCTATAGCATTCGCCAACACCACCTCACACCCCGAAACTTTCCTAAACAAGGATGGAAACACTTAATTACAATCCATTATAATTAACATCAAACGGTCTAAATACAACTTCATAAACCTATACATACCCCCACCTACACAAAAACTCCCAAATGACATACCAAATGTGGAACCACTCACACAACCTCCCAACCTATTCATCTGCGGTGACTTCAATGCACACCACCCATCCTTGCTTAGCTACCAAACAGCAGACCACCTAGACGCACAGATAGCACAACACCTACACACCCTAGCCACATTAAACAACACATCCCAAACAACTCGCCCCCCCCCCTCCTTCCCTTCAAGTACAGCCAAATATGCTCTCCCCCGACATAACTCTGCTCACATTACACCAGAACCACGTAGAACACAATAGCAGATCCGCCCTCAGACCACCTCCCAGCCATCATAAAATCTAAAACTACGCCCCCTTCCACTCCGCATTCTTCATATAAAGCTTGTCTATAAAAAATTATCAAACATTGAAAAAAGCCCTGCATCCCATCGCCAACATAATCAACCGAGCAAGCAAGAAAAAATCATTCTCCAAGGTTACAGAAGGTCTTATAACCCCCAACCTCACGCAAGAAATAGCAGACTTTATAAAATAATAAAACAAAGGAGAGCACCTAGCAACAAGAGTAACAAAAATCCCACAACTTAACACACATCATTTGTCTAATCTCAAAATTACAATCTGAAAACAAGAATCAATAAATAAGTACAATAAACCACAAGAAAAACTTGACCCAACTCTGGAGAACCCTAGAGAAAATTCATCCATCACACCCAATCCCGCACCCACATACGAGTTACTAGTGACCCAAAACAACCAAGTTGCAACACCTAAACAACACTGAAACATCATTTCAGCACATCAACAAAGAACAACTAGCCCCATTCAGTACAAATATTTTACTCAAAGCCATAAAATCCCTAAAAAAACTCTAAAGCCACTGGCCCAGACAACATCTTTATCATACCCTTCAAACACCTTGCCAACTCTGCAATCTCTGTCATCACACAAATAGTTAACCACTCATGGCTAAACAACACAATCCCCCTTAATCTAAAAAAGTCAACATCATACCGATACTCAAGCCAGGCAACCCCCAACACTACTCACACTGCCCTATATCGTTAATGTGTTCACTATCCAAAACACTTGTAAAACTAATACACAAAAGAATAAGTTTAAATAGTCCCCTCCCCATCTTCTTAGTAAGTACATACGAGGGGAGGAATTCTAAAGAATTATAAGGCACGCCAGATGCAAAGGAAATGGCAGATGATCGGGATTGTTGCAGGTCTTTGAGCTCTATAGGCAGAGGGGTTTGTCCCTTGATCATGGCGGCATTGGGAGACACTTTGGAGTGCACATGACATATCGGAGGATTCTGAGTTAATTATTCTGTCCGGGACTAAATAGGGACGCGAAGGATTACGTCAGGACATGCCACGTCTGTCAACTATCCGGTAGATGGCAGATTAGGCTAAAGAAAAAAGCTACTCTTCCATCTATACATGTGGTCAGAGAACCTTTTTTTTCGGTATTAATAAATAAAGTGTGTGTCCTTCACTGCGTACTCGTAAGAGTAATGAATATTTCTTGCCAATTATCACTAGTCAACAATGATTTTGCTACTTGGGTATTAGCTTGTAAATTATATTAAATCTAGTATGCTGATTCCGAATCTGTAATCAGAATTGTTCTAGCACGTGAGGTTCCTGAGTTACACACATACTCTTTCATTACACATATAGGCAGTGTTGCTTCAGCAACCGTAGTTAGAAGATGTGTTTGGTTCCTGCGTTACACTCCTGCTTTATCACGTTGTCAAATTTAGCCATTATAGTAGTGGCGTTGAAACGGTATTTACATACAGTGTGATTAATTACATTTTTCTTTCAAATTTATCCCTCAATTAATTTGTAAATGAAATAAGATTGTACAAAAGTATATAACAGGATATATACAAACTAAGTTCAAAACATGAATCGGCGAGGATGTATAAATAGCCCAGACAACTTTTGTTATATATGTGGAAGATATACTCCAAGCAACCAGCGTGAAAATTTAGCTAAAAGAGTGAAAACTGCATACAATTATTAATTTGGTTGTAAAGTTGGTAACTAAGACAATCCCTGGGCACCTCACAAATCTTGTTAGGGGCTCACACAGTGGTTAAATGGCAAACAGAAGGATATGCCTTTTGCTGTACCAATTGTGTGTCGTGAGCCAACAAATCATGTTTTTGATTGTTTCTTTTGTATGACAAATATTGCGGGATTCTCAAATAAGAACAAGTCAAAAATTTTATATCCAGATTGTAAGTCAGCTATAAAACCAGTCTCCCATAATATGGAGATGCCAATCTCAGTTCCTCCACCAGATAGTGCAGTTAAAGAAGATGATTCATCGCCTGAAGAGGAGGATAACAATGACGATGAAATGTATGAGGATGATTCTAAGGAAAAGAAAATCCAGTTGATAAATCAAGAAAGATTGAATGATTTGGTGAGGGATTTTTCATTGTCAAAGGAGAACGCAGAACTGTTGGGCTCCAGACTACAGCAATGGAGTCTTCTAGAATCTAGAGGACGGTGCAAAAATATCTACTTTCCGTAAAAGCCATGAGGCCTTAGCTGCCTTCTATAAAGAAGAAGATGGTGCTTGTTTCTATACTGATGTTAATAGCCTCATGAATCAGCTAGAAATGGAGACTATTCATCGGTGCAAGCACTGCTAGCCTCAAAGCTGCGTTGCGACACAATGGTAACAAAAAACCTTCAATTCCTGTCGCACTTATTGTTGGGATGATAGAGATATATGACTCAATAAAATTTATTTTGGAAGGTGTTCATTACTCGCATCATAAGTGGAATATCTGTGGTGATCTAAAGGTAATTTCTTTACTTCTTGGACTGCAGCTAGGATATACAAATAATATGTGCTTCTTATGCCTCTGGAACAGCCGTGACGACAGGAATCATTTTATCGTCAAAAAGTGGCCCGAAAGAGAAGAACACATAGTTGGTCGATACAATGTGAAGCACATGCCTTTGGTACACCCACAGAAGATCTACCTTCCACCACTTCATATCGAACTTGGCCTTATCACGAATTTTGTTAAAGCAATGGCCCATGATTCTGATGGGTTCCAGTATCTCAAAGAGAAATTTGGTGCAAAGAAATTTGTGATGATATCTTCACTGATCTTGCTCCATTTTTGTTTAATAAGAACCCGCAACTGCTCACAAATGGATGGCTTCTGTTTATCAAACGCCAGTTTAATTATCGCCTAAAATTTTATATTGGGTTTCAAATCTGGAGAACTGCCGGACCAAGGTCCCAAATGTTTGATGTTATTTTTAACCAAGATCTTTGATATTGTTTTTGCTTTGTGGCAAGGTGCGCCATCATACTCAAAAATACAGTTATAATCGCTAAATTGGTCCTGAATTGTTGGGAAAAGGTGCTGATGAAGCACGTTTTGGTACCATTTTAAGTTCATATCAGTGTTCTTGGGCAAGTTTGTTCCCTTACATGAGAAGCAGCCCCAGACATGGAGAGTGTCCAGATGCTTTACCGTGATCACGACACAGAAGTCGTGAAAGCGCTCCTCTTTTCTCCTCCGAACGAGGGATCTTCCAGAAGCTACAGAAGGGCTCTTAATGAACATGAAGACTACCGCGCTCCTCGGCCTGAAAAGGCCAGGAGTCAAAGGTCTTTTATTAACTTGATAGACGTAGGAAGTGCCTGTCCACGCAGACCGTTGTAGGGCCAAGTACTTGGTCTCTCTAAACGCGATTCATTCAACAGTCTGGATGGCCAGGACCTAATTTTTGAACAAATACAAAATGCAATACTTCGAGGAAGCATGGTGCTGCTCGGCACAATTTACACAATACAGCTTCATAACAGAAGCGGTTGCAGTGGTAACGCCGCGGTAATGTCCTGAATGCGTTCACACGGTAGCGATACCAGCAACTTGGTACTCATCCCAGGGAGCCTGTCTCGCTCAAACGTGACGAAGAGTGTAGGCGTGGGTCTCAACGTCCCCAGCCAGTTTCTTAATCACTCGCTCAACCTTGACTCCACTCTGGTCGGTCAGCTTTTCAGGGATGTATTCTAAGGAATAACTCATTAACTCTATGGTATTGACTACTCCTTTAATGAAGTTCATGGAAAGTGCGGGGTCACCTGCGCAGGTGAGCCATCGAACCCCCAAAGAACACTCAATATGGCCACCTGGGAAGGGTTGGCCGCATTCACCGGAAGGCTAACCTTCAAGAAACAGGGAAGTATGTGTCCAATTCAAGATTGCTTATTTTAGAGTCGCTAACTCAAAAGAACTTAATGATTGATAATGGTTAATTCAACAGTACCAATGAGCTAAAATTACAATGGAACAAGGAATGACGGATAAAATTGATAGTTTAAATTGAAAATAATAAATAAACCAGACTACCAGCCGGCATGTAAGCTATAAATAAGATTTTAAAATCGATACAGTGAATAACTTAGGACCAGAATTATATACAGGGATCCTCAACATATAACTTCCGAGATATATCTCAAATATAATATCAAACAGAATCATCCCGCTAACCTAACATAGAACTGAGCATTAAGGTATTTCGAATCAATCCTGCTAAATACCTGTAGCATATCTTTTGAGATGAAAGTATTCCAAACACATTTACAAACACACTGCAACTCATCCGCCAAAACACGGCTTCTCGCCCTCTTACGAATCCTATCTCATCCATTCAATGCCCATTCCCTCTCTATGACGGCTTTTTAAATTTTCGCTTCTTGACGTCAGGGAAGGAGAATTTCTCCTGCGACCTCATCCCATCTGAGAATCTTGCCACTTTTTGCTTAGCATTAACGTGGTTAGATGTGAAAACTACAATTACTCTTGATGTTGTGACCCTACGATTGTATTCTTTGGACAACGTTGTTAGATGCACGGGGCGTTGTGGAGGGATTGATTTAATCACGTTCCCATACCCCCCTCCCTCTTTCATTCAAATCGAATTTCTAAACACTTTTGACAAGCTTTACTCTGAAATCTACTTTGCAGCTGAAATCGTTTATCGTCCCCCTGGACACCCCAGGGATAATCTCTTATAAGAGTTTGGTGAATTTGTGAACATGGCACTCTTTAATCCCACTGCAATCTTACTTATTCTGGGGTATTTTAATATCGTCCTTAATACCTCCTCTTATATGCGACCTCTGACATATTTATGCTTTATTCTCTCTCAATATGTTTCATCCCCAACTCACACACAATGAAATACACTTTACCTAACAGCCTCTTCCTTCCGGATTCTTAGCCTGACAATAACTGACCCACAAACAGCAATTTGTTAGAATTCTCTCATTCAGTATTGTTCCTCTCAAACCCTCGCATACAACCACCAAGCCGTATCATCGTCGGCTCTCTTCAATTAACCTACCACAGATGACAATTGAACTCAACTCTCTCCACCCTCCGCTTGACTCGGCTCTACCTTCGCTCTTTCTTTCTTTCAGCCTCAACGTTCATATCCCCTTCACCCCTATCATTTATCCCCACCTCCATTCGCCGACAACGTGCCCTGTGGTTCTCAAACAAAAGTTTATTTCTTAACGCTAAGAAAGAAATGCGTGTGTAAGAGACGGCTTCGCGTTGCATTTGCTCGTGGTGAAGAAACAGAATTCGCCTGCGTACATACTCCCTTGATACTCATTCCTACATTGCCCTCCAAAGGGTCAGTCTGTGAGGTTCATACCTGTCATATCCCTGAGAAAACAAAAACAAGCTGCACACCCTGTTCAAGCTACTTGCTAATCCCTCTAACACAATAAAACCGCAGGCTCCTCCACCTCTCTCCGCTGCTGAATTCTTAGCCTTATTCTCTGATATGAAAGCCCATATCCGCTCTGCCATATAAACTATCTATACTCTTCGACACCTAGTAACTCCCCCCTTTTGCTGCTCCCCAACTTGAACTCCCTTCTTTTGTTCAAGTGTCCAATGAAAAATTGAGTTCCCTGCTATCATCGATAAAGACCTGTTTCCCCTAGGCTCATTCTCCTAGTTTTCTCCCTGTTCTTCTTTTTTACCAAACTGATATTTTAAATACCTCCCCTATGGAAAGTACCAAGTGACTTCAAACACACTGTTGTCGCCCTATGCTAAAGGAACCGAACTCGAACCCAAACGCCCTGCAGGCTGGTGTCAGTCTAAATTCTAGATCACATGTCCTCCTCAAATCCCGAGGAGATCTTTTAGTCGGGTTTCGAGGCAGGAGACGGCACTGAATCACCTCTCCTACATGTAACGGATCGCCTTCGCCGTGCTGCCGACGCTGGCCAGTCTGGTAATCCTGGACCTCGATTCTGAATTCAATACTATTGACCACTCACTGTTTTTCTTCACCACACTCGTAAATTCCAGAAGGTGTTTCTGCAACTACTCTTAGTGGGGGCTGCTCGTATCTTGCATATCGTACTCACTCTATCTATATTTGCTAATGCTGTATCTCTACCGGCGTTTTGGTGTTTTGCAAGGGTCTGCTCTTGGACCACTTCTGTTTCACATCTATTTTCTTCCTCTTGGCATTCTTAGGCTTTTTCAATGTCTGTTATTTCATTTCTTTGTTGATGACACGCAAATCTATCTCTTTTTTTCGTTTGCTGAGACTTAGAAACCCATGTCCACTTATGACACCTTTACTGAATGGCTCTCGGACAACTTTCTGAAAATCAACCTTGACAAAACTGAGGTAATACTAGTGGGCACTATTGCAGGGGTGGGTAGAGTACTGCGAAACTATTGATCTTTACTTTAACTTTAGCACCCCTCGCGTCCTTTTCCCGATAGTTACAGTTAAAAAATTGGGGCGTACATTTGATAGTCAGTTATCTCTCAGAACTCACGCTGCTGTGGTTTGTAAATCCACTCTCTGCTGTTTCAGTTATCCCTGCTGCATCCGTTCTTACTTTGACCACAACAGCTTCAATATTGCCATACATGCCTTGAGTACTGCAACTAATTTTTCACGGGATCATTGGTTTCCACCTTTTCACCTTTCAACTGGTTCAAAACTTTGCAGCCCTTGATGTTCTTCTCCACCGGGAAGGTTCCTCTCGTGCGACTCCCTTACTTCGCGAACTTCACTGACTGTCCATTCAATAATGAATCATCTTTAAGCACCTTCTTCTTATATATAAGACCTTACATGCCGCAGCTTCCACCTACTTCTTATCCACATTGACCCTACACAGCTCCCCCCCCCAAACCCTGCACTCGAGCTCTGTTCCCCTACTAATTGTTCTGTTTATTCGTCTGTGTTACATGTCTGATCATTATTTCTCTGCAATTGCTACGAGAATGTGGAACGCTCTACTTGTGTGGTGCGCTCATCCCCAACCTTGGTACCTTCAAGCGCACCTTGAACTTAAGTCTCATTTCTTCTTTCTAGTTTTTCTTTACTCAGTAAATGGGTCCATCAGGGTCCATCAAGGGTCACCCTGGTCTCGTCAGTGAAGAGAACGCAACTCATATCCATCGTCATGTACTTCCGAGTCCATTGGAGCCTCAAAGTCCTGTGATGGGGGTTAAAGGAGGTAGTTTCCGGGAAGTTCGCACGGAAGCTTTGAAGAGCACCATATAGGAATCTTTATATTATTATTATATTAACGGTAAAATACAAGATAGATTAAGGAATAAAATTATTCTCTAATTAAGGTACAATTCTACAAAAAAGCAAACCTTATTGATTAGAAATCACGAGTGAACGAACGAGCCAGCTGCGGGGCCGAACGTTGCCAATTTTAACATTTTGGATCGAGAGGGTTTTATATATACATATTATTATAATAACGAACAACAATTTTCTCAAGGCCTTAAAAGAATGTTATATGTGTTGTTAAAATAGGGTTATTTATATTTAAATTTAAAGCAATGATATATATATATATATATATATATATATATATATATATATATATATATATATATATATATATATATATATATATATATACAGGGTGTCGCAAAAAAATGAAACCTATTTTTAAATCAATATACCTCTGAGAGTACTAAAGCTAGATAGTTTCTGAAAACTTAATTTTGTTTGAAATTTTATAAACTTACATCTATAATTGTAAATTCTGCAATGAAGTAGATGAAAAATATAAAAAGTGTGCAAGCAGGTAAAATACACAATCAAACTTCAAATAGACATATTTCAAAGCCATTTAGTAAAAGGGAACAGAAAAAAATACAATTGTCTAAAGCTTAGGCTACTAGGTTTACCAAAATTACTAGCCTAGTTCCTGCTAAGACATTGTTTGGGAATCGCCACCAGTCAATTTAAGCCTTTATTTTTATTCATTCTTCAAGCACCCTAAAATGCAACTTACAAGTGAACAATGAGCTTTTGTGGTCACAAATTATTATTTAAGGACTGGAAGCTTTGAACAAGTTCAACAACCTTTTGAATAACGCTTTCCGGATAGAGTTTCCCCAACCCCAAAAAAACATCTGGACAAGTGTTAATAAGTACAAGACTGAAGGAACAAGTTTAAATTTAAACAAAAATCGATCGGGTTGCAGGAGAACAGAACGGACACAAGAAAACATAAATCTTGTTCAAGAAGAGCTTATTCAGGATCCAAGAATATCAGTCAGAAAGGATGGTTTGAACATCAGTAAGAAAACTTTTCATCAAATCATTAGACGCGATTTGAAATGGTATCCTTACAAAATGCATGTAAGGCAAGAAGAACTATTTGAACAAGATTTACCTCGCCTCCTAAATTTTGACAACTGGCTTCTGCATTTCATATGAATGGAAGAGTCAACAATCATAACATTTGCCAGTATGCGCCACAAAGCAATCCTCCAAATTTTAACTTTAATGTAGGCATATCCAGGAAAAAGGTTTCTGTGTGTGGTTGGAATGTGTGGAAACGGACGTCTTGTGGGCCTTTTTTTCTACGACAATAACTTGACTGGAGATGGATACCTGAACCTAATTACAGAAAGGATAGTTTCTGAACTGCGTCAAATCTATGGAAACAGGTTTGACAGGCTGTGTGGATTCAAGATGGCGCTCCAGCACATAGAACTCACGCTGTGCGGGAATTGCTGAGGCGCATATTTGCATTGAACCATCCAATTGAGTGGCAACCCAGATCTGCGGACTTAACACCTTGCGATTTTTTTGTGTGGGTCCATCTCAAGAGTAAAGTGTCTTTTCTCCACCAGAAAACACAGACGATTTGAAGCAAAGAATTAGAAATGAACTTGGTTTACTTAAAGAAAATCAGGATTTAGTTAAAAGAATTATGGTAGAAATGCGAAGAAGGATGCAAGTATGTGTAAAAAGAAATGGAGACCATACCGAAGGAAACGGATATTAGCCTCTTACATTATAAATAAAAATTAACTATGTTTTTGTAATAAATATTAGAAATTAAATTGGTTTTTTTTAGCTCCCTTCTACTAAATGGCTTTGAAATATGTCTATTTGAAGTTTGATTGTGTAATTTACCTGCTTGCGCAAGCACACTTTTTATGTCTTTCATCTACTTCATTGCAGAATCTACAATTATAGATGTAAGTTTATAAAATTTTCAACATATATGCACACAAAATAGACAAACAAAATTTAGTTTCCAGAAACTATCTATCTTTAATATTTTCAGAGATATATTGATTTAAAAATGGGTTGTTTTTTTTGCGACACCTAATATATATATATATATATATATATATATATATATATATATATATATATATATATATATATATATATATATATATATATATATATTAAATGATTGATATAGTAGGTGAGTTAGGGACCTGCTAAACTTTCCCTCTCTTCAATTTATCTGGTTCAATTTTTTTGTTTACCCACCTTGTTCAATTGCTTGTCTTCTGCTCCACTGTTGCTAATCAGTACAATATCGTCCGCAAAGAGTCTACTTATTGGATCCTCTTACTTGATGTTTATTTCCAACACTCATCAGAAGATCAAAACTATATAGGTTCAAAACTGAGCCCTGATGCAATCCGACTTTCACTTCAAACTTCTCTGTTACACATACATTAATCCTCACTTTGGTAGTTACTCCTTCAAACACGTTCTTTATCAATTTCACATACTTTTCTAAACCGTTTCTCTTTCATGCACCTTTAAACTTAATTTCATTTTTAAATTCCTGCCTGGGTACTCGGTCAACAGTTTTCTCTAGCTCAACAGACACTATGGGCAACGCCCATTGTTTTTCATCATATTTCTCTATAATCTCTCAAAGCAAAATCGCATCCGTTCTTCCTCTTCCAGACAAGAATTTAAACTGCTCATCACTCCCCCTGATCTCTCTTCTTAATCTTTCTTCTATTATTCTTTCATATATCTTCATTAGGTTAATTCTCGGACAATTTTCGCCGTTTTTTCATTCTATATCAGAACCAAAAAACTATTTCTACAGGCATTCGGTACCATCTCTTGATAGCAGCACTTATATCTCTTAATACTTTGCTGGTATACAATATAGCCAAATTATATTTCCTTTTTTCATTCGGTCAAGGCTCCTTTTACTTCCTGCCTACTTAATTCAGGTATTTCACTCTCATTTGGTAAAATCTATTTTATTCCTTTCGGATTTCCTTCATATAAGAGATTTACAAAATAATTTCTCCATCAGTTTCTTGTGTTCTCTTATTTTGTAATGGCCTTGCCTCATTCGTCATTTATTTATTTGATTTGAGTCAAGTCTTTGATTGCTTTATCTCTGGATTTGGCTATTGGGTAGATGCTTTTCTGGCCCAATGGAATTCCAATTTCCTCACATATTCTATTTACTACATCAACTTTCGCCCTCACTACTGCTATTTGCCTAAGCTTATTTGCCTGTTTCCATATCTATTTTGCTCTGTTTATGATATAAGAAGCTCTTCAAGCTTTTACTCAGGTATCTAAATTCCACTACCACGCCTCTTTTTCATTTGATTAACCATTTCTTAATGTCTTATAAAGCAACTCCCTTCTCTCCTTTTTCAAAAGCACCTTACTGTTCTCTCCTCACTAGTTATTTACTTCATTCTCTAACTTTATCTCCCTCAAAACTCTTCCATTAAATTTGATTTCCAGTTGCTCATCATTTAATCTCCACCATTTGATCTTTAGATCAACTTCCTTCTTCCCTCTTCTTTCTATCCTGATCAAAAAGTTTGACACCGGCAATCTGTGTTACATGCTTACACATTCTTCCGTTTATCACCTTAGAATACTTCACTTCTTTTAGATGTTTCTTTTTAAGCTGCAACAAGTCAATTTGACTCTCGTTCTCTGCCCATCTATGTTGTGTATTTTTTTCTTTTTACAGAATGTATTAACAATTACCATGTCAAATGTCATTGTGGAATCTAATATAATCTTCCCTTCAACATTGCTTTATCTCATTCTTCTTTCTCCATGTATTCTTGATATTACTCTCTAATTTGTACCGTCATGTCTATTTAAATCTCCCCTATGATGAGTCTCTCTTCTTCTCTAGAATTTTTCTTTTTTCTTCGTGTTCATAACCTACTTGTGGTGCATATGAGCTTACCACATTTATTAATTCTTCTCCCAAATTCACCTTAACTCTCATTAGTCGACCTCCTATCCCGTCAACATCCACCAGGTTGGCCTTCATATTTCTGCTCAGGACTATGCCACCTCCACTCTTACCTTGTTCATTGGCTACGCGATACAGAAGTTTAAATCCATCGCAAATTTCGCTTACCTTGTTTACGACAAACACAGTATCTCTATAAGGAGTGTATATAAGATACCAGTTTATGGGGGAGGGTTTAAGTTACTGTGGAACTTATCCTGTGAGGTTACCGATTTGTAGGTGCGTGGTCGGTAATTATAAGGGCGTGTATTGAAGAGTTCTTGTTGCTATTGCACTCGACGGGAGACAAGGACTTTAGGCAGTGGACCTACTTTACGCCTCTGTCGAATTGGTTCTGACTCCTTATAATTTCTCACAAGGGTTATGCGTTAGGTTGGGATTACCGAACGTGGCTCGGTAATTGGGGTAAGTAAAGGACTTGGAAAGGACGTGGCAAAGAAAATATAACTTTATTCTTAAATTGGCCTACTAAAGACGCAAGCGGAAACGTCTCGAGTTCTTTAGGGTCAATGTGTAGCTTTACTATTTTACGCGAAGTATCGAGTCTAAAGGCGGCAGGACTTAGGCGAGTAAACGGGATTCTGTGACAGTACTTAGGGAATGAATTGAGTTAATGAACAAGAAATAATGATTCTTGTCAGAAAGAGAGAGAGAGAGATAGATAGATAGATAGATAGATAGAAAGAAAAGGAGTATCTCACGGACGAAGAACATTCCATCGGAACTTTCGGTAAACTTCCGGAGCGATATTGAAGTCAAACTGGAGCCGGGACACCATTTTGCGATATAGCGCTAAAACCATCACCGCCGTGTCTTTGGGATAGAGTCAGAATCGCTTCCGTCGGAAAACAAAAGAGCTTCAGGTGGAGTCGTATATATTCCCTAGCCCTGGAATGATCAAAGGAGTATTCGGGACGCGAGCTGTATCCACACCGCTTTTACGCAAGCAAGATACGCGCAGTGCTCACGCAGTACTCTCACAGTACTCAGGCAGTATCTAGAGAGGTCAATGGAATAATACAAGGACGACGCGCACTTCTCAAGCGACACCCCGGTACCCTAAGGGCTCGCAGGCAGAAACCAATATTCGGAACGACGAGGTCAAGGACGAAGGACTCAGTCAAGAAAAACGAGCTTAACTACGCTCCCCGAGAAGAATACCCTCCCGAGCGTTACTCGAGGTCTCCTCCAGAAAATCGTAAGCCATTACATTTTCGTTTTCATCGTCGAAGAGGCGTGACGCTCTCCGACCGCAAGAATCACTTCATAGTCTCCTTTCGATCCCTCTCGGGTAATTATTGTGCCTCGTACGGCTCAGACAATATCATTCTTTGTAAATTCAATTCAATTTTCATTTGCCGAACGATAAACGTAATTGTTAAAGTGTATCATTGTTATTAATCTCATTTGTTGTTTGTATAGTATTAAAGATTATTTTGTTTGGCTTGTTTGTATCCTATAACCACTCGAACCCTATTGAAATAGTATCAAAGTCGGCCAATATTAGAATTTGCACTCGTCTTTAATTCCCACGCACTTAAGAGGGAGACATTTCCCTATATTTGTTTGTCAGGGAGGTCTACCTGATCCTACGACGATTCTGATCAATGACCCAGGAGAGTCTGCCTATATAAATATATATATATATATATATATATGTGTGTGTGTGTGTGTGTGTGTGTTTTTTTTGTCTCCAAGTAGCGTGAAATTGACTTGTCCGTGTGGCGGACCCAGTGATCTAGTTTGTTTGTTATTTCCACCCTTTGGGCGGAGTTTCTGACAGCTATGTACCTGTTGTGCCTACATATTTCCCATTGATTTAGCTTTATTATAGGTTATCACCTGTTGCAGATCTTTATTAAATTTCTCTGGTGAGAGCCTATATTTGTTCATCTGCTGATAAATGTTCCCAACACACGTATGTTTGTTTGTGTGCGATCCTCGTATTTTTCCAGGTGGTCAATTTGATATCTTTGTATGTTCACGGGTTTCCGCACGACTCTAACGACCGCTTAATTTACACACATAGCAATTTTTAGGATTTAATAAATCCACCGAGCGTCAATTTGTGTAGTTGCTCGCTGGGCCTATTAAATCCTGCCATTTGGCGCTAGAGGCTACCTATTTTATAGAACGAGCCCTACATCTCAATATTCATCTCTACTATTGCATCAACCACTTCTCTGCCCATACCCACATTGCTGCCCACGTGCCGAATTTAGACAAGCTAAATAAGATACAACTTATGCCTCACAATCTGCGGAGGCCTCACAAAATTTCTGATTTTGGTTTTTGTTGTGATTTTTATGTTGAATTTATATGTAATTTTAAAATAGATTTATATGCAATTAATTCAAGGTATATTTTTATCTATTTTTTTCTATTATGTGGCGATCCAAGGTCCAGTTTTAATACACACCCTCGTGAGACTTTCCAGTGTAACATTTTAACAACGGGCTTCTAAGCATTATATAGCTTCGAGCCTCACCAAGACAAAAGCGGCCTCGGGTAGCCCTCGTATATTTCAATCAGGGGTGGAGCTGCACTGGACGTTGCTTGAACGGGGTACTCCGCTATGGGGGTGTAGAAGTTGTGTGGGATGGAGTCAATCGAATGCGTTTGGGATGGTAGGAGTAAAGAGGGTGAGAAAGTGTTTTTAAGTAAGGAGTAGCATAATGCAAGGGTTGGGTATAAATGTGTGAGCTCGAGAAGTACATATGTTTGGAAGTTGAGATTTGCAAGAGTGAAACTGTGTGTGGTTGTATTGTATGGACCCTGTAATTATAAAAGTGAAGCTGAGAAAAAGAGCTTCTGGAATTACTTGCGACGAATGGGTGGTAAAATTGAGAATAGTTATTGGTTGATCGTTATGGGAGATATGAATGAAGAGATAGGTGGCAGGATGAGAGATGGGATAACTAAAACTTTTGGTACATAGGAGAGAATGAAAATGGAGATATGGTGATAGGGTTCTGTGCAGAAAGAAATTTATGTATTACAAACATATTCTTTTAACACAAGGATGTGTATTAATACCCATGGTTCTGGCAAAGGAGTGGGGATAAGTTAAAAAGATATATATGTGCAAAGTAAAAAAATATACTACTGATGTAATTGTGTAAACATATGAGAGGTATGTAAGCTTAGTGGTTGATGTATGAATGAGAAGACGCGACGAAGATGAAAGAAAAGGAAGAATAAAATGTGAAAGTTTATTGAATGAGAGAGAAAGGTAAGAGTAAGTAATAATGCTCAAGAGTGAAAGAGAGAAAATAAGTGTGAACACGGTTAAAAGTGTGAACAGTACACCTCAAGTGAGCTGGCAGGTTGATGGGATTGTGAACCATGGTATCGTCCTCGTTAGGCCCACGCTCAACCACAGGCAGAGTGAGGTAGTATGTCAGGAGAAAATACACAAATTTCTGCTCGAGCTTTTCCACGGATCCAGCCAACTGACTGCTTTGGTTGCCTTAGTCAGTTGACTCCCGCTTTGACAGCTTACTCGGAAATTTGATCAAGTGAACTTTTGCGTAGAATTGTGAATAGCGTGACTCGTCTCGAGTAGTGACAAAATATTGGAAATAGTGAAAGCTCGAACGTTCGAAAAGTGGACCACTGGCCTTCTTCGATTGAAGACGGTTACGGACGGATCTTCACTCCTTCGTGGAGACAGGATTGAAACTTCATTTGGCTCACTTGCAATCTCCAGAAAAAAAATTATTGAGGTAAAGTGGGAGGGGATGTTGTACTTGGACATTGGCCCTTTGATCTCCCCTCTTTCTCTCTCTCTCTCTCTCTCACCACATTTCCTTACACATAACCGACTTTATGAATTGTAACCATCTAGTGTACGGTAAGATGCATAAAAAAATGAGAGAGACGCTTCGCATCACTCTTCGGGTCCTCTAGGAGGGGCCGAAACCGGACAGAGGCAAGGTTTTTGAACAAATATATGGAAACTTGAAAATTGCATTGGTATGACTAATTGACATTCAGAATGGATACTCTGCTATTTGTGCGAGGGAGGCCGATTGTGAAGCCTTGACCTCAAACAAAGCAGTTGAGTGCCTGGAGACAGTTAACTTAAAACCCCACACACCCCCTCAAATTAAGATACACCGTAGTGTCATCTGCAGGCGCCTCGACTCTTGGGTCGGGAGCCACTTGGCAGAGGACATAAAAGACGAAGTTGAAAGGAACCACCCTTGGGCAAAAGTTGATGAGGTTATAAAATTCAAAACCTATACGCACGTCTTCAAGGTTGTTTTCAAAGATACGGCAATGGCTCAAAAGGCAAAGGATCTCGGTCTACTACTTTTTAGTGTAAGAGTCTGCCCAGAGCAGATTGAGAGGGAAGAGTTTGTTGACTTGCAAATGTGCTTTCGGTGCTACAATTACGGCAAACATACCACCTCAAGCTCCCCTGAAAAAGACCTTACACTATGCTCGATTTGTGCCGGTTGCAACCATTTTTGGTGCGACTGTAAGAGTACCTCTCCAAAGTGTCTCAACTGCGAAGGCCCCCACCGGACGATGTCCATGGCATGCCCGATCAGAAAAACCGAGATACAAAAACAAACCCCGCTACGACGTAAAACGGAGGAAAGGGAGGTAAATTCGACCTATGCAAAAGTAGCTAAAGTCGCGATTGCCGAGACGAACAACGAGAAAACTTATCTCCACATTGAAAATGAACACTCCACCAAAATATTGTTGCATTTCTTATGCACGCATAGCAAACATTACTCGCCCTGGAACTTTTGCCCCTGAGGTCAACCGCATGCTCGTAAGGAACGGCCGTCAGGAGATATGGTTCCCGGACAACCCTCCTTCAGAGGAGGTTATGCGAATAAGCGTAGCCCCTCAGTGCCCAGAAACGTGCCAAAAGGTACCCGCACCCCAAAACACAGCCACCACACGCGACCCACGTCTGAACAAATCCAAACAAACTTACCAAACAGAAAAACAAGCGCCGCTTACACCCCAAAAAATTAACACCGATACACTAAAAACACAAACACAAACCAAGACACCTAACAAGGAAGAAGTGCGACCAAAAGAGACCAACCAGGTCTCCAAGGTCGAGGAAAACTTCAAAAACACGTGGTCCCAGGTCAACCTCCTCATCTCGAGGCAGAGAGCACCAATAAAAATATCATGCGAGAGGCTTCAATCTCAAACTATATGCCCCCGAATCGGCTTCCTTCCCAACCGAAATTTATTCCCGCGAAGTATCTGGGGGTCTTAGGACCGGAATATACAAGTGGGAATGCTCTGATGAGATTCCGGAACGGCAGGTTGAGGAGGCTTTCTCCCAAAACATGATCAAATTGACCACCGACTGCTTTCTCACAATCACGGACACAGAATTCAGGAAAAAGCGAAACGGCAGGGAGCGCACCCCGCCCAGTACACCTCATGGGGAGAAAGTGGATCGCGAATAAGCGTCCACTTTAATCCCACACACTAAAAGACCCAACATTACACAAAATGACCAACAGACTTACGATTATACAAATTAATGTCGATGGATGGGACGGAAAAGGTTTCATCTATGGCAATATTTTGCGACAAAGTGACCCTGACATTGTACTTATCTCTGAACACGGACTGACCGCGCAAAAAGAGTTAAAAATATTGCAATATGACGTCATTAGTAAAAATCATAGCTAGGAACGGTATGACGGCTGCGCAATAGCCGTCAAAAAAGGACGAAAATACAAAAAACTACCCGAACTAGATGAATCTTACCTTGCCATTGAGGTAGACACTACCCTGGGAGGGCTGGTCGTGGCCACGGGGTACCAACCCCCAAGACGCGGCTATGTACCCATGCACAACCTTCTACAGATTTTCAGCCATAAGAAAAACGTCATCTTTGCTGGAGATCTGAATGCAAGGTGTGCAGCGGCGGGGTATACCTCCTATAACAATGCAGGTAGAAACATCGAAGTATTACTTGACAGACAATACGTGACAAGAATCGGACCAGAATTCCAGACATATATAACGGGAGAAGCAGCAACGAAACCTGATATTGTTCTATCCAGTATCAGGTTTCCATACAACTACTACATTGAACCGGGCCCCATCATTCCGAGCGACCACGAGGCTATTAAAATTACAATTGGTGTAAATCCCATTCAAATTGCAATCCCAGAACGCAAAAGCTACAAGCAGGCGAACTGGGAAAGCTATAGAAATTATCTTCTAAATTATACCCCTGACCTTTTACTCGATGCCAATTTAGAAGAGATAGATAAAGAGCTTGATAAAATCACTGACCTTCTAATTAAAGCGGATGAGAATAGTATTCCCCATATCAAGTATAAAACTCTTCCAGCTCCCCATTGGACCCCTCCCATGAAAGCCCTGGCCCAGGAATATAAGGACCTATCCAATGTAGTAGCGCTGATAGGCCCCAACCACAATGCCCACAGAAGACTAAGACATATTCAAGACGAACTCCAGACACTAATTACGGACCAACAGATACTCACATGGGACAGACTAACAGAAAGACTCGACATTGAACGAGAATCACATACTTTCTGGCAAACACTTAAACGGTTAAAAGGAAGACTTCCCCAAAAAGAATCACGCTTATAAACGACGGTATAGAAATTGACGAGCCTGAAGAGATTGAGGAAATGTTTAGGATTTTCTGGTCCTCAATCTTCACAATTACCCCGGAATAAAATGACAATTACGACCTCGAATTCGAGACTGACATAATCCAACAACTAAACACACAAATACACAGAACCTCCCCTCATTATTGTGTGTCGCAGGAAAGTGTAATGGAGGGCTATGGTAGTAAAATAACTGCCCTAGAACTCTCTTTCGCTCTAAAATCCTTTCGTCAAAGAGCACCTGGAAAACGGGGCTGACCAGGGAGAACTTCATCAAGGCCCTGCCTAATGTTTGGAGTGGGCTGCTTAACATCATGAATGCCGCTCTGAACACGGGCTACTTTCCCGATCAGTGGAAAGTTCCAAGATTAATTTCATTCCCAAATCGGAAAAGCTCCCGGACTGCCCTGCCAGCTTTCGGCCGATATCTCTCTTAGAATTTGCTGGCAAAGTCTTCGAGAAGATATTAGCCAATAGAGTCAACTCTTTTCTCGACGAAGCCAACTTGCATAACGAGCAACAACACGGCTCCAGAAGGAAAAGAGGGACTGATACGGCACCTAGCCGTTATCACAGAAAAGCTCGCTAAGATCAAGGCAGAGAAAAGGCATGCCGACCTGGTGCTCCCGCGATGTCAAAAAAGCTTTCGATAAGGTTTGGAAGAGAGGACTACAATTTAAGATCCTTCAAGTAGGAATCGACCCCATTCTTGAGAGGATTTTATGCGACTACATAATGGAGAGGAGAGCGTATATACATATCAGAGGATACAAAGGCCCCGAATTCAAGCTCGAATTAGAGGTCCCACAAGGGGGCTGTCTCAGTCCCCTTCTATACAACATATATACACGTGACCTACCACAACCTCTATCCGAAGGTACGATATACGTTCAGTTCGCTGACGATATATCGCAAATTTGTACAGACGCTTACGTTCCGAGGGAATTTATGGCGAGAAATACGGCTAGGGAGATTTCCAATATCAACTCTTTCGAGAGGAGATGGAAGTAATCGACCAATGCGCCAAAATTCAAAATAATTCCCATGTTTCGCAAGACCTTCAATGACATACGGGTAGAAGGGGAGCGAATCCCCTACTGCCGTGAAGGGACGGTTCTGGGTCTCAAAATCACCACAGGGGGTTACAAGAGTCATATCGATCGAACAGTCGCGAATAGCGAGAGAGATTTGAGGGAGTTTTATAGGTTCCGTGACCTAACCCGCTCGAATAAACTCAAGATATTCAATGCGTGCATTCGCTCGAGACTCTTATACCCCCCGGTGCCGCTGAACGCGAGCGCCAAGACCCACATTGCGAAACTACAAGTTTTCCAGAATAAAGCGGTTTACTTATTACAAACACCCGAAGAAGAGAACATAAACAACAGAGGGAGCTCCACGACTCGGTTGGATTATCTCCAATCAACGTGGCGCTCCACGAGAGAGCTAAGAGGATATGGCAAGCCATTGGTGCACGCTTGACCCCTGAATTCTCTCGTACACACCTAGACATCGAAGCCAACCGACAAATAAGACCATTTAAAAGCAGTAAATTACAGTCTGACGGTGACGTGACTCCCAAATACACATTACAGAATCGACAATAGACAAAAATCGACTAGTGTAATGCGCAAGTTTTTTATTAGTAAAAATTAACTTCATATTAAATCCAAATTCACTTCAATAACAAAAATTTTCAAACTCAAATTAACATTTAAAATAAATAAAATATCTGTTCAAATACCCACAGCGGGATTAAAAACCCCATCTCAAATAAAGGCTTGAATGCCAAAATCATCATCAAGATGAAAACCTAATAATTAAATTAACAGTGTTAATTTAATTAAATAAACTATAAAATTATAGTATATTAAATCAAAACCCCCAAAACTAACAAAAACAGAGCTACACCTTTCACCAGGGACCTTTTTATTCTGTCTCCCACACATCATCTATTCTTTAAACTCACCCTTTAACCACTTTACTCTCTTACTATTTTTCTCTCTAACTCTACCTAAATTTCATTACTTATTATGTCCAAAACCAAAAAGTCCACGGATCCAGCCAACAGAGCAGCCACAACATCCTCATCACTGTTAGTATGGTCGTCCACATCTTGAGGCACTGGCAGGACTGGCACCGTGTCAGCATTTGCTCCAAGCCGAACAAAGGGCTTCACAAAGTTAGTGATTATCTGTTGTTAACCTAAAATAGAAAACATTCTAAGTTGTTTATAAAATGAGTATTACAATTAGTAAATATTAAAATTTAATTTATGAATAGAATTATTATGCAATTTATTTTTAAATAAGATCTTGATACGAATTATTATAGAACTAATAGAGTAAAAATCAAATAAAACAATAATCTCATATTAATAGAATTAGAATAGCAATTATCAAAATCTAACCTAGTGAATTTCTTCTGAATGTGGAATGCATAGGGACGTTGAATGTTCCTGTGCAATCAGATCAGAGGTATGGTGGCTTGTCAGCTTAATATACGCGAACACTCCATGCAGCCAATGCCTGGTGGTGGACAGTCATGCCCAGGTAAGCTTTCTTGTGGGCAGACCAGCAGTCAGCAGTAGTGGTCATACAAGGAACATCGTTAAGAACTCTGAAATTTAAAAAAGAACCCGGCTAAGTTTAATACTTTAATTTTTACAGTGAAAAGTAAATTTGGGGATTAAAAAGTAACTCTAATATAAATATAATGTGTACGTTACATTCCGTGATAGTTTGAAAATTTGGTTATATTGTTTGACCTCACTATAATGGAATTGTAACTATCACTATAGGAATGAGACATCCTTATAAACAAAATATTTTAGAAAATCGTTAACAAAAATCAATAATAACAAATTCGAAATAATCGAATAAAACGCTCGATAATTTTATGTGTATTGGACCATTGGTATTACTTTACACATCAATGCTAGAGTTTTTGAAATTGGACGTCCGTCTAAAAGCAAGATGAAAATGTCATTCGTAGTATTGCGAAAAAAATTACAAAAGATGTGAGAATTGCCAGACCAAGTCCTGGCTTCAAGTCACAATGCGATTTAACGATTCACCTGCCCAACGTACCCCGAGAAATTGAGTTTTTGCTGGGATTCAACTTCCAGATCAGCTTCTTAAACATATCCACACTATTTTTTCCACAGCATCCTGAGGTACTCCACTTCTGGAGTCAGAAGAAAATCTCTGCTTGTATCATTCCGGTTTTTTTCCACGAGATGAATCTGTCTTGACGTTCTCTTCAGACTGTATAAACTTCGCTGAGTGGGTCTTCTCTATGTGCTCCTTGAGAGTATTGAGGTTTGTTTTGTGTCCCTTGATTAAGACAGCAGACAGCTGAAAATCAACTTATATATTTCCCGTGACTTGAACATAACACATATAGTCTTCCAGGTGGGGCCAAGTGTTCTGAGCCTCTTCATGTTGAGGAGGTCAAGACATTTACCTCCTACATATGCCAAAATTAGTTGATCACTTACAAAAGCTAAACTATTTTATTTTTTAAACTTTTTGCACAAAAATACACAAATTGCCCTGCAACTTGGTTTTATCAAAATAAGTAAAAAACATGCACTGGATAACATGTTGTTTTTTTCTATTTTCATTTCGAAACAGTCTAACACCGTCATACTACCGTACCGTCACACACAACCCCTATTCCTTACCACCAGCCTAAACTGAAAGCGCAGCTCTGTCATTCCTGCGCATTTGGAATTGTTATCGAAAATTTGCACGTTTAAACTGGAATGAGATACGGATGAACTTTAAATTATTTTTATGTTAATGGACTTGAGTTAACGGAAAGTACATGTGACAAAAGTTAATTAGTCAATTAATGATTTTCAAATTTAAATTAAAAGTTAAATGGTTAATAAAAATATTAACTTTGTTAATTAACGATTAACCTTTTGGTCCCGAGCTCTCCTGTTTATGTCCATTTTTGTCTACCTGTCTGTCTTTTTGTTTATTTTAGCATATCAGTCTATCTAGGATTATATGTAGATAAATGTTGTATATTCTCGCCAATACATTGGTATATTTATCATATATGTATATTTTTTCTAATCTCTGCATATGTGTATACATATCTACGTCATTTTTCTCTGTCTGGTTTGCGTTCTATTTTATTTTCGTACACGGGAGGAACAAATCAGTATCTATTTTAAAGGACTGAGCCAAAAGAACATTAAGAGCCTCCCCCACTGGCACTTTTGTGAAAAAGATATTGGCATCGAAACTCACCATTTTGTTGTTGATCAAATCTAAGTTCCTAACATTTAAAACGAAATCTCATGAATGGGTTAAATGAGAATTGGATATTTTGCTAACTAAATCTGATAAGAATCTCGCTAGCCACTTTGAGATATGGTGATAATGAGACCCAATTGCTGATATTATGGGTCTTAGCGGGATTCCATCTTTGTGTCTTAGGAAGATCGCATAAATAGGGTAAAGAAGGATTAACCGTCTTGAATTTATTGATTAAGTCGGTCTTCCCTTTGAGAAGTTTCCGCTGAGAATCATTGAAAGATTTGGTCTTATTTTTTATGGAGTCAGATTTAGGTTTTTCATGTCTCGGTCTCATTAAGGAGGGCATTGATTTTTTTTTTTACGAACACTGTTCATTATCTAAAATGAGCATTTGGTTGGTTTTGTCTGATTTAATTATAATAATGTTTTGTTTTGGCTTGTTGGAGGGTTATAATCGGATTTTTTTTTTAATCTTTCAGAAATATCTAATAGATTGTGATATGAGAACTATTAGTTAATGCACCAAAGAATAATCCACTTAGAAATTCACTCCAGAAAGTGATATTAACATCATTACTCGTTTTAGTTAGGGACACTGAATGATCAATATTAAAAAAAAATTCATATGAATGAAAAAAGGATAAACCGTAATCTAGAATAATTTTTTTAGCGAAATTAAGGTGGTATTCAGACTGGAAAATTTACACCAAGCACTGGATAGAAACCACTTATTAAGTTTTATTTCCAGCCTTGAGCTTTCACTTTGTAAAACATGATGCAATTTCTTTCAACAACAAAAGGGTGAGTTTCGATGTTAATAGATTATTCACAAAAGTACCAGTGGAGGAAGCTCTCAATGTCCTTTCGACCCACCTCCTTAAAATAAATATTGATTTGCCCCTCCCGTTTGTGTGTAACATATAATGTTTTCGCTTGCGGAGACAGTTTTTATTGCTAATTGTACGACCTTATCATGTGCAATCTCATTTCATAGATTATTTGCCATATACTTATAGAAATATTCGAAAAAGAACTACTACCTCAAATAAAATATTTCCTTTTGGTTTATTTGAGATACGTTGATGATGTATTTTCTTGCTGGTCCTATAAATAACACTGGGGAACAATGTGTTTGGTGATTTGACAAAAGTACATTTTCCTACCTAATTCGGGCATACTGAATTCAAATCTGAAATCAGATTCTCTCTAAATGCTACAGATTTTTCGTAATATCAATAACTAATATTATAGAATAATTTTCATTTTATCACGCCTATCATCATGCCCTGAAGTAATTTTGAATCATCCTTTTGCGTTATTTATAGTAAAGCAGGTTTATTTGCACAAACATTTTATTGCATATGAGAAGAAACTTGAATTAGACATTAGGATTACAAATACTGTAATCAAATAGATGGTAATTTATTATTGACCGTACATCAGGCTGGAGGCCTTTTTCTTGATTTCAATCGGGCAAAAAATTGTGTTTGTAGCTCTTCCTCTTGTAAGTCTTCTCTAGCTGATCTCTTCTAATCGTCCAACAGTAGTCCGCCGTCATGTGTCTATCCCAGTGACCTTGGTAGCGATCTTCCATCGTCATCAAATCCTGATGGAAGCGTTGCACTTGTTCGTCGCTCACGGCTCCCAGATTATCTGGGAATCGGTCGAGGTGACTATTTAGGAAATGCAGTTTCACGCTCATTTTGCATCCCATATCACGATATGCTAAAATCATATTAGTAACCAGATCCTCGTAGTTAGGCGCTTTTTTGTTTCCCAAGAAGTTACGAACAACGGCAGAAAATGAGAGCCTGGCTGCCTGCCTCTCCTTTTCATTCATGGTGTTCACGAATCTAGAATCACTCAGAAGTCTTCGGATTGGGGGACCATCAAATACTCCTGCTTTTATTTTTTCGTATGACAAAGCATGAAACGCCGATACTGTGTACTGAAAACAATCATTATCAGTGCTCAACGCCTTGACATGCTGCTTAATCAACCCCAGTTTGAGATCAAGTGGAGGGAAAACGATCTTCTCTCGACTTATGATTGGCTTATTGTAGAAGTTTAAATACCGCGTACATAAGTGTACGCAGAAACACTCCGACAAAAAGCTGCGCGCCTTCTCGTATCCCCAAACTCACCTCTCGCCAGCCTAGAATTCTCCGTCGCCCTTTTTCGCACCGCCGTAAAATCCGAGATGGCTCAAAGTCGTGAATGACATATCGTCAGCCCAAAGATGAAAAAGGTCTTTCGCGCGACGATACGGATTTTACGAGAATTCGATTCTGTCTTTCGATTTTGCTCGTGGGAGAAATAAAAGGTAGACTTCTCCCTGGAATCAGGCAGAAGCCCTTGGACCTACGTCGAGTTTGTGTGAAACTCGATCCATATAAGAAATCGTTCGCCCACTGCAAGGAAGGAACTTCGCGGGGAATTGGTTGTTACCGTCACGGTACTTGTAGGTGCCAACCTTCTCGCAGCATCCCCCCCTTCAGAGTTTGAGGTTACACATGACCTCCTTCTGAGGATTACCCTAGACGTAGCTAGGTAATCGGTTTTGGCTACCCACTCCAGGAGCTGAATAATCAGACAGGTACTTCGAGGAAGAAGTCCGATTGAGTCACCGCTAGGCTCTTCTTCGTGATCCGGCAAAGGATCAGTATATTACGGGTCTAGGATTACCCTCTCATTCGGTAACCTCGGACGGCCGGACTAAGTGCGATCATCGTCACCAGAAGAAGATCTTCACCGCCTTCCCTTGAAAAATACTTACGAACTAAAAGGTATCGTTAATTGAATTATCCCCTCCCCTAACTTTACCAGTTTATTTGTGTACTAGAATTCTCATCCTGAGCCCATACCCTCGAATATTAGAAGTGCTTACTTAATTCAGTGTTTAACTCAATAATAATATTCTCTTCGTTCTGTCTGGTGTCATTAAGACGCAAACATCCCAGTGAGTAATCTGCAAGTAATCCCCACGACATTTTTGTAGACTTATTTATTCCAGTGCAAGATTAATCCTATTTATATTTATATACGCTGTGCTTATTTCAAATTCATGTACATTAAAGATTATTTTTGTATATGTGTGTTTAACTAATTTGGACGATCCCTTAGCAATTATTAAGCAATCCACTCGGCTTAAAACTCATTATTCCACCGACCCACCCATGGTTGGCGTATACTGAGTGGAGAACACACTCAGGGGATCATCATCTTAGTTTTGATCAAAAAGTATGCACCGGGGTTATTCTTATTCACCGGAAGTGGCTAAGGTAGGTGTATTGGATACGCTTCACCTCCGCTTTACCTCGGTACGGTAATAAAATATATGTCTAGGAAGTGGGACTGGGATTACCCACTCACTAAACCTCGACACTCATTAACAATGTTTTGCATTCCTGCTTCCAAAGTTTCCCGAACTAGCCAATCTCTTTGGGACCAGTGTTTGTCACGGGCTCGACTGTCCCACATACAGATATAGCATGGAAAATTTGTATATCTATTCTTCTGGCCAAGGAAGAAGTTGACCATCTTAAGGTCAACACATATGATCCAATTGTGTTCATGGTACTTAAGAAAATCGATAACCATTCTTATGTCATCGTGAGTTTCTCTCAGATGGACAGAGTGACCGAGAGGAACTGCACCAAAGTCATTGCCATTATGCAAAAGGACACACTTGAGGGTACGCTTGGAGCTATCCAAAAACAGTCTCCATTCAGCAGGGCTATAGGATCCAAGTCCCAACTAGGTAAACAGACCAGGAACATCGTGACACTATACAAATTGTTCGTCCTCAGAGAAATACTTAACAAATTTACTCTCCCTTGTTCGGTAATATGATACCCGTACCGACCTGTCAAGCATATGTCTTTCACTCAACCTGGAGGATAAAAGCTCTGCAGCTTTCTTGGAGAGCGCCAAATCACGTATCAAGTCATTCAAATCCTCTTGATTGAAACAGTGAGGAGCTAATGACTGTTAAGCATCTGATGATGATCTGCAGACTCTGAATCCATTCCGTGGACGTCCATATCAGGTACATCATTTTCATCCTCGGAGGAAGCATATCCACTGAAAATCGGAACTGGTAAAGACTCAGAATGAGGTACTGGCCGGATCACCGAGGGAATGTTGGGGTAGTCAATCTTGTGCCGATTTTTCTTGCCAATCCCTTTAGTATTCACCAAACAGAAATAACAGTCCAATCCATGATCCTTTGGCTCTCGCCACACCATGTGGATTCCAAAAGGAAGACCATTTTTCTTTCCTTTCGTCCCCTCACCTAGATGTTCTACAAAACTATGGCAAATAGCATGTGGGGTCCACTTCTTATCTTGATCGCCAAGAGAAATATCAAAATATGCCTTATAAGTGAGGATCACAAAGTTTGATATATTGCGCCTTTGACGAACTAGCATGTAACAGCCACATATGTAGCAGAAGGTGTCTGGATCATTAACGCAATTTCCTCTTGGCGAAGCCATCACTCTAACATGAGACCTGAAAAAAAGAAACAATAATGTCAATATTTTGCACAATGACATTTATTACTATCTTACTACTATGTACTGTAAAGTATTTGCTTATTACAAGCACCCTCTCTGTCCGTCCGAAGGGCAGTTTTCAGGGAAACGAGAAAATAGAAATTACAGAATAACTATAGCATGTAGGTATAAATGGATTATATATTTGAAATCAGCATAAAAAAACGAATTAAAATTGGCAGATAAATCTAAATCACCAGAAAATGTGATTAAAATTGTTCCCCTGTGTAATCTTTACAATTTTGATAACTTCTTTTAAATCTATGCCGTTTACTGCAAATGAAAAGGCGTTTTGTCTATTCAAGTGCGCCCAAACTCAGTTAAATGTGAATGGTCAACGTGGATTCGTTAAAAATTTCATAACACAAGCACCAACGAGGAAGCAGATTTGGACGTAGAATGAAAAGTTTCAAGAGGAAGGTTGTTTGTGTCAGCAAAAAGGATCTGGACGGCCAGCAGTTCCAGAAGAGATGGTGAACCAATTTCGGGAAACGTTTACTCGGAGTCCAATGGAATCTGTACGAAGATAAAGCCTGGAAATCTGGATCTCCAAGTTTGGCGTGTCATAATAAAATGCTTGCGACTAACCCTTTACAAACTTCAGCTTGTGCAGACTTTAAAGCCGGGTAACAAGCAAAAGTGTAAAAGTTATGTGAAGATATGCAAGAGAAACTTGAAGATGACGACTTTGAAAACCGTCTTGTTTTCAGCGACGAGGTCACATTCAATACGAATGGCAAAGTGAACAAGCAAAATGGGGACAAATGGGGGCAAATAAAATCCACACGCCACAAATGAACACGAAAAGGACCCAACAAAAGTGCGCCATCTCAAAGAACTGTGTGCATGGCCCATTTTTCGTTGAGGGAAACGTGACCGGCGAGGACTATCTGGAGGTGCTTCAGAACTAGCTCCTTGACGGTCTTGAGGCAAATGAATATAATCAATTCATTTTTCAAAGGATGGGGCTCCACCAAACTGGAAACTCATAGTGCGAAGATTTCTCAACGAGAATCTGCCAGGAAGATGGATTGGGTGTGCTGGTGATGGAGACAACGTGCTATTGAAATGACCCCCACGTTCACCTGACTTAACACCGTGCGAATTCTTTCTGTGAAGTTATATGAAAGGACTGTTCAAAATTCCACCAATTCTTACATGTGTAGAAGAACTCAAGAAGAGAATCAGTGGGGCTCTGAATACTGTTACACACGACATGCTGCAGCGAGTGTGGCAAGAACTCGACTACCGACTTGATGTGTGCCACGTTACAAGCGGCGCACACATTAAACATTTGTAATAAATGGAATATAAAATTACAATCTCACAGGATATTTTGTTGGACTAGGGGTCACCAGTTGAAAATTAAAAAACAGAAGTGCAGGTCGGATGTTAGAAAATATTTTTTCTCCAACAAAGTGGTAGATTACTGGAATAGTTTGCCACCTGTGACAAACTTAAATGTTTTCAAGCGCAGAATGGATGATTATATGAGGAGGGAGGGTGAACGTTGGGGGGGAGGGAGTATTCTGGACTTATTCCTGTGGATGCAGTTTTTTATTATTGTATATTATGAGTAATTTGGATTTTGATAAGCCTTGATGGATATTTTTTTTGTTTTCGACGCATTCCTGTGGATGGTTTAAATTGTGTATTGTAGATGCATGATCTGACACAATCATATGTATGCAGTTTGTGGGAGGGTTTTGACGGATGTGAATGGCCTTTGATCGGCCCTTGTGACTTTTGTCATCCGTGAAACTATGTTATGTTATAAAAAGTAATTTTCAAAAACAAACATGTAATCAAGAGTCTGGAGTGTATATTATTCCATGTAATGATTGCAATTAATCTTATGTAAAGAAAACTGGGAACTTTAATAAATGTATATATCCACATCGGAAGGATATAAGAAGAGGAAGTTTAGCTTCTAGTTTGTTCAACCACACAAGTAATTGTAATCACCAAATTGATTTTAATAGTGCCAAACTAGCCTATAAGTCCGATAACTATTGCATAAAATGGATATTTGAGTCAATATTGATTAAATAAATTCCAAATTATTAGGTTGAGGAATAAGTTCTTGCGTTATTTTTATGTTGTGTTGATTTAAGTTTTGTTGACGTGATTTGTGCACATATTAAGAAACAATAATAAATAATGAGAGCAAAATTTGCAAAGGTTAGGCTACGTCTCTTAACAGCGTAGACTATTAGGCTTTTGCTTAGGCTATGTCTTGAAGTTGAGTAATAAGTCATTGCGGTTTATTTAAAAGTTGTGTTAATTTAATTTTTGTTCTGTACCCTCAAAATGGAATTTCAAGTTGAAAGAAAGGCGCATTTTCGACACTTGTTGTTATTCATTTTCAATCGAGACGGGAACAATGCAAACGCAGCCAAAGCTCATCGCCATATTCGTGATGTGTACGGAGAAAATGCTTTATCAGAAAGGAAAGCTCAATGGTGGTTTTCACGTTTCAAAAACGGTCATTTCAATCTTAATGACGAAGAACGTTCTGGTCGCCCCATTAAGTTAGATGAAGATCGATTGAACGACCTTCTTCATGAAAATCCTCATCAATCGACTAGAGAATTAGCTGTACAATCGGCGTGCGATCAGAAAACTGTAGTGAATCACCTTCATTCGATGGGGAAAGCTAAAAAACTCGGTGCATGGGTGCCGCACGCTTTGAGCGAAAGCAACAAACTTAACGCTTCATTATTGCCGCAGGTTTGCTAGCTCGTCACAAGGCTACTCGTGGATATAAGAACAGATTTTTTCACCGCATCATCACTGGCGACGAAAAGTGGTGTGTTTATGTCAACATTAACCATCGAAAACAATGGCTTAGCCCTAATAAAAAAACCACTTCCGCAATTAAAGCAAGGACTTCATCCACGAAAGACGATGCTGTGTGTGTGGTGGGATTGTGAAGGCATCATTCTTTATGAGCTCCTTGCGAACAACGAGATTGCTAATGCAGAACTCTACGTTCAACAAATGTATCGACTCGTCGAAGCTATTGGTGAAAAGCGACCTCATTGACGTTATGGAGTCCTTCTGCAACACGACAATGCTCGTCCTCACACTGTCATAATTGTCCAATCAACGCCATGATAGATTTAAAAGGTTACTAACGCTCAAACCGTTTGCACATAAACACGGCTCAAATCCATTTTCCGAAAGCTGAGCGAATATTCGACTGCGTAGCATTGCCTTACTACCTTCTGAAGAGAGATTTTTTTTTTACGCGTGCTTAAATACGGACTTTTGAGCCTCGCCACCTAAGAACGCGACTGTCCTGGGAGTCATTAGGATCTCAGTTGATTCTGCAAAGATTTAATATATCTTTTCGCTGTGAGTGAAAGAATAAAATGAGGGCTTAAGCACCTCATTGCTCCCGTCCACCGCCCTGCGTGGGAACCTGCTCCGATGACTGCCCTTCATTAATTTCGTCTTAACTATGTCGGCCACTTGGACTGGCATAATTAAGGGCTCGCGTGGAACCTGGTTTCAGGACTAGCCCACAGCCGAAGCACAGGTCAGAAATTTTCTCGAATCTCGGGCAAAACTGCGAGTCCCGGGCGGAGGAGAAATCCTCATCGACCGGGGGCCTTGGCCAGAATCATAGAGAGAAGTACTCCCGTCTCTATGTAGTTGGATGCAGGGGTGGCAAAAACTTAGCGGTCGTTGATACGGCCGCTATGCATCAAGTCCACCAAGCTCAACCCTCTAAGGGCCCCACTCGAGAATCATCCGCCATCTATCATCACCCATCATTCCCGCGCCATCCGAGTGGGGGAACAACAGGAAATTGGATGGGAGCTTTTTTCTCACATTGACGTTCAAAACTCACCCTTGACTCTACCTCCTTTACCACTTCTGACATCAC
The DNA here is from genome assembly GCA_963969495.1 of Ceratothoa steindachneri. NCBI lineage: Eukaryota > Metazoa > Arthropoda > Malacostraca > Isopoda > Cymothoidae > Ceratothoa > Ceratothoa steindachneri. Next base: position 111,089,327 of record OZ018331.1, on the reverse strand, counting down.
TTTTTCTCACCCATAACATATTAATTACACATTTCTTATATAGAGGAAGAAAATAAACAAGAAAGAAGAAAGAAGACGCATACGACGATGGAGGCCCTCCCTAAGAAGGTCCCCCTACGGACCATGCCAGGAAAGAAAACACCGGAGACGAAGACAGTGTGCCAATCATTCTTCGCGAACCTAAGGTTCGCACTGATAAAACTAATTGATATCCCAAATGGATTCATCGCGATGTGCGGTGAAAACAAAGATGTGGACCGGCTCCTATCCGAAGAAGGGGCCGAAGTACTAAAAACTCTGGACATGGAAGCAAAGACCTCACCAGCAATCTCTGCCAACAGAAGCGTCATCTGTCGAAAGGTAGAGAGCTGGGTGGGGGAGAACTCCCCCGCTGACATAAAAATCGAGGTCGAAAAGAACCACACATGGGCAAAGATCAGGAAAGTGATTAAATTCCGTGATCACACCCATGTCTTTAAGGTGACATTTCAGAACACCGAAATGGCCCACAAGGCGGCAACAGAGGGACTCCTCGTTTTTAACATGAGAATCCCAGGCTGTAACATAGAACACGAAAATACCACAGCATCCAGATGTGCTTCGTCTGTTACGCGTTAGAGAACCACACAACCGTCAATTGCCCCCCAAAAAGAACAACATGGTGCAGCGAATGCGCCACAGAGGGTCACAAATACGACTCCTGCAAAAGCACAGAAAAAAAAGTGCATGAACTGTAAGGGACCCATCAAACGATGGCCCTTAACTGCCCCAAAAGAACGGACATAATAAAGAAAATGGAAGAAGAAAAAAAGAAAAAAAATCGACCACCTACGCCAGCACTGTGAAGAAAAGTCAAGGGATGGCCTCAGCAATGGCAACCCCCTCACCGATGGTCTTCACAAATGACCTAAGTGCAAAAATATTAATTTGCATTACACATGCAAACGTGGCAAATGCGGTAAAACCTGAATGCTACAACCAGGTTCTAAACGCACTACTTAAAGCGAATAACTTGCCATCCATCATTGTACCCGCTGACCCCGAATGCTTCAAGGCATTCAAGGATAGCGTGATCAGGAACAACCAAGAAGAAAAAGCCACCGGACTGAAAGAGGTAATCGAATCTCCCTCATCGGAGGAATCCGAAGAGGAAGACGATGATGTAAACGAAGACAAAGAAGAAGAAGAAGAAACCACGTCTTCGGATAGTGACGAGGGCCCATGCACTCGCACTAGAGCGACGAAGAGTCAATCAAAAACTCCTAGTCCTCCCCCGAATAGCGAAAAGCCTGGGCACGCCCCCCCCCCCACAGGCCAAAAAAAACAAAAAGACCAAGAAGAAACACAAGTAAATACATCTCACAATGGAACGGAACGCACTAAGAATTCTTGAAATCAACACCAACGGCTGGAAAGCGAAAAGAATTCTTTACGGAAATTTGTTCAGGGAGATTGATGCAGATGTCATCTTGATTTCTGAACATGGGATTGACACTCGTAGCTCTGAAATAAAGATCTGGAACTACGACGTGTTAATCACAAATTACTCTCAAGAGTGGTACGAACTCGATATATGTAAGCTGGTCATCACCACCGGGTACCAGCCGCCAAGACGAGGATATTTACCTATTCATTCTCTCTCTGGCCTATTTGGCAGAAGAGCCCCCACCATATTAATGGGGGATCTTAATGCCAGATGTCGGGAATCTGGGTACAGGTCCTTCAACGGAACTGGGAGGTGCCTGGAGACTATGATGGACCGAAATATGGTCCAGAGAATAGGCCCGGACTTCCCAACCTATATTCGAGGAAGAAGTGCCACAAAACCAGACATTTGTCTGGCTAATCGTCAACTGCCGTTCAATTACTAAATGGAACCAGTCCAAGTACCTTGTAGTGATCATATAGGGATCCTACTTATCATCAACAGGAACCCTATACAAGTCCCAGCTCCAGTCAGAAAAGACTACAGGAATGCAAACTGGGCACGGTACGCGGGTCTTCTCGAGGCCTACCGTCCACCAAATCTGAACGAGGCAATTCTCGACGAGATAGACAAGGCACTCGACGACCTTAACGAACAACTTATAAATGCAGATTGGGCTTGCATCCCCAAAATCAAGTATAAAACCATCTCAATATACAGATGAACTGGGTACATGAAAGAACTCTATAGAGAATTGAGAGTAATGTACGAAATAAATATCAGAAACGCATCAGTTGACTCGCTACAACGAAGTAGAGAGATCAAGGAAGAGCTCAACCAGTTGATCCTCGATCGAGATACATCCCCCAAAAGACTTTTGGAAGAAAGTCAGAAGTCTCAGAGGATCATCTGAAAAAAAAGAAAAAATGGAAATCCAAAAAGAAGATGGATCCATTGAAACAGATGACAGAAACATCGAGATAATATTCCGGCATTATTGGAAAAGAATCTTCAGTATACCCGAAGAAGAAAACGAAGATTTTGACATAGAGTTTAAAAATAAAATCGTATTCAACACATGTCTGAATACGGGGTACTTTCCAGATGCTTACAAGACGGCAAAGATTATCTTCTTGCCCAAGCATGGAAAGGCCACAACGTTGAAAGAGAGAGAGAGCTACCGCCCAATTTCACTTGTGGAATTTGGCGGGAAACTCTTTGAGAACATCCTCAACGGGAGGCTGTTGTCTCACCTGGAAGAGAACTCCCACCCTTGACAATACGGGTTTGGAAAGAAGCGAAGTACGGAAATGGCAATCAATGTCATTACCGAAAAGCTTGCCCAAGCCAAACGGGACAGGAGTTAAGTCGATATTGTTTATCGGGATGTATCAAAGGCGTTTGATAAGGTGTGGCAGCGGGGCATGCAGTATAAGATCTTACAGCTGGGTCTAAGTGAAAACTTGGAAAGAACTCTCTGTGACTACGTCATGGAGAGAGCGGGGTATGTCAGTCTAGGATGCACGGATGGAGCAAAGTTTCCGCTCACTACGGGCCTTCCGCAGGGGGGTGTCTGTCCCCCACCCTTTACTCGATATACACCGCGGATGTCCCAGCCCCTGTGTACCCTTCTTCCCCCAATGTGCAATACGCTGATGATTTCAGCCAGATAATCATATCTCCATGGAGCAATGCACCATGGCAAGCTCGCATGACAGCAATAGAAATCGCAAATTTGAACAACTACGAGGCTCAATGGAAAATTAGAACAAACCAAGAGAAGTTCAAGGTGGTCCCCATTGGACGCACCCTAAGAGCAGACGTGCGTGTATGGGATGCGCGAAATCACTACACCAACGAATGAAATGTACTCGGTATGAAAATCACCTCTGCCGTGTACGCAAAGCACGTCGAAGAAAGAATTTCTCGAGCCTCGGCCGCTGTCAGAACTCTATATTGGTTCAGAAATCTACGTGAAAGCAACAAGAAGAAGATCTACAATGCCCTTGTAAGATCTACGTTGCTTTACCCCGCCTCCACCCTCTCTTGTGTCTCGAAGACACAAAAGAGGCGACTTCAAGTAGTGCAAAATAAATGCATGTACCTAATCACAGGTACACGCAGGCAAGAAGACCTACACAGAGAGGCGGGGATAATTCCCATTAACAAAGTCATCGAAGAACGGACCCGGAAAATGCAGGATCTGGTTAATCGAGAACTGAGTGAAGAGATTATTCAGATGATTAACCAGAACAGAAGAGCAGAATGTCGCGCCAGATTTCCGAGCTCCGCCAACCGAGTGGCTGTTCGGGGACGAAGTGCTGTTCTACGCATGATGATATTAATGATCTTGACATAGGTATAAGTAGTGACCTGAGTAAATTTGCTGATGATACTAAGCTAGGTAGGGCCATTAGGGCTGATTCTGATGCTGTTGTAATGCAGGAGGAATTGACCATTCTGTCCAATTGGGCTGAGAAATGGCAAATGAAGTTTAACATAGACAAATGTAGTGTACTTAGTATAGGTAGAAATAATCCACTGAATAGTTATATATTAAATGGGAGAAATTTAGGGAGGACCGATTGTGAGAGGGACTTGGGTATTTTGGTAAGTTCAGACCTTCGTCCTAGAAAGCAATGCCTAAATGCTAAGAATAAAGCTAATAGGATATTGGGATTCATTAGGAGGAGTGTAAGCAATAAGAGTGCTGAAGTCATTCTAAAACTGTATCTGGCGCTAGTTAGGCCTCATCTAGACTATGCAGTACAATTTTGGTCACCATATTATAGGAAAGATATTGATTTGCTTGAGTCTGTGCAGAGAAGGATGACAAAGATGATTGGTGGGCTAAGGAACTTACCTTATGGTGAAAGGCTCAGAAAACTAAATCTACATACATTGGAAAGGAGAAGAGTCAGAGGGGAATTGATTGAAGTCTTCAAATGGGTAAAAGGATATAATAAAGGGGATCTGGGTAAGGTTCTTATACTTAGTGAACATGACAGGACACGTAGCAATGGGTTTAAGCTTGATAAGTATAGGTTTAGGAAGGAGATTGGGAGGAATTGGTTTACAAATCGTGTGGTAGATGAATGGAATAGGCTCACTAGACATGTGATAGAAGCCTCCTCTCTGGGTAGTTTTAAGAATAGATTAGATAAATATATGAATGAAGCTGCTAGATGGGACTGACTTTTTTATGTACATATGTATATATTTTTCTAAGGAGTGGGGAGATTATTTTGCGGTTGCATGAATGGACATAATCCTCTGGATGCATTTTATGTATATTGTAGATTAGATCTGACGAACTCCTGTAAAGGGTGACAATGTTGATGACTTTTCTCTGGTAAGAAATCTTTTGTGTGTTGACTGGAACAGGAGCTGCCAAGTGTAGGCCATGAATGGTCTTTTGCAGTCTCCTTCTTTTCTTATGTTCTTATGTTCTTATGTAGATGTAATATCTAACCAACCTAACCAAAGAAACCAACTGAATCAAGACAAAAACTCACAATTATGACAAATAATCACCGATGAAGACGACAATAAACCAAGAAAGAAGAAAACTCCGAATACGACGACAACTTCACCGACCTAGAAAAAACAAAAAAAACTAAAACACACACACACACAAAGAATACCAAAACATTAAGCACGCACTTAAAAGTATGAAAAAACATAAACAAATAAGCAATGCATAACAAACACAAAGCTAAACTAAAGTAATTAAGACAAATGGCTTGAACGCCATAAAAAAAATTTAAAAATCAACAGAAACAACTTAGAATACACGCTACAAAAAATAATGAAAGTGATAGGCCTTATCACCAGGCTCTAGCATCTCTTTGCATCCTACCACACTTCTTTTTCTTTTCAACGCTTGTCTATTTTTTCTATCTATCCACACACTCTATCGTCCTTCCCTACACGCACCCACACTTTTAACTTAATCGTAATTTTCCGAAAAAGACTGCTAAGTTTTTCTTGTAAAATTCTTTCTCTCAGTATGTCAGTTCTGCAAAAGGAGGTAACGGAAAATAAAAATTAGCCAAACGTTCCCGAAGATTTTATCCTCTCGCGAAATCTTCTTGCTCAAAATCAATTTTCCTCATTTGTAAACAATAAGTGTGGTGCAAAATAAACACCATACAAAGTGATAGTGCCACCACAAAACAAGGATTACTGCAAGTAAACGGACACCAGAATCTTCACTTCAAAAGGTAAAGTGGCAATTGGATTTTGGAAATTTCATCTTTTTCTGTTTTTCTGGCCTTCCACTATTTACTCACACTTAACAAAATGACAAGGACGTCAAAATGACGAGCGACATACTAAGAATTATTCTGAGCACTTTCCCTGAAAGGACAAAGCCTGATCGGGGAGATGTCTTCTCCATAGTCTACGGGGAGCTGGACGTCGCTCTCGTGATACTAATTGACACCCCTTTTGGGTATATGGCCATATGCCAGAAAGAAAGTGACGCAGAGCTCTTTGCCTCGTCCACGCAACGAAGGTATCCAATGCAATCAACCTAACTCCCCAAATCCCTCCACAAATTCAGGCACACCGTAGTGCCATTTACCGCAGGCTTTATTCCTGGGTGGGGCACCACTCAAGCGCCAAAATCTCTCAAGAGATCGAGAGAAATCACCCCTGGGCTAAAGTCTCTGAAGTCATCAAATTCAGAGACTATACCCACGTCTTTAAGGTGATTTTCGCCGACACGGGAATGGCACAGAAGGCCAAAGAAGTAGGACTCCTTCTCTTTCACGTTAGGATCTGCCCTGACCAGATCGAAAGAGAAGAATTTACGGAAGTCCAGACATTTTTCAATGGCTACAAATTTAACGAGCACACAACGAGAGCATGTCCTAAAACATAAGTAGTTTGTTCCATATGCAGTAAAGCTGGACACATCTGGCGTGACTGCAGAAGCAACGAAAAACGTTACATAAACTGCAACAGGGAACATGGAGCCATGGCAATGTCATGCCATGTTAAGAAGGGCGCTATCAGGAAGCAGCAACAAAAAAAAAGAGAAAGAAGAGGCGAGAACGAACAGATCTTATGCCAAAGTGGCAAAGGCGGCAGTCGGCGAGGCAGCAGCTCAACGCACCTACCTTAAGGTAGAGAGCGAACAGTCGACCAAGATCATGTGCTGCATTTACTATGCGCACATAGCCAATTTAACAAACCTAGGCTCTTTTAAAAAAGAGCTGAACCAAATGCTGAAAAACAACGGGATGGACGAGATGTGGTTCTCCGAGAACCCACCCTCGGAGGAAGTCCTTCTCATTAAAATGCAGGCCCCCCCCCCAACTAAATCCAGCCACTTCACAAACACTAGATGTTCCGGCTCCCGCGAATCAATCCCAAGGCAACCCAGAACCCACAGCACCTGAAACCCCCATAACCGAGATAGAGGCGAAATCACCCATGGGAACAAAAACGAAACACCACCATGGTAGCCGATCCAAACACTCCCCCAACCGGCAGAGGGTAGATACACCTCTTCGTCTAGGGAGGGCAAGCATGCCTACCACGGTAGGAAAATTGAACTGAAAATTTCACCACGGAAGACTCTCGATTTCCGGAAGTAAAGACGGATAAGGACGTAAGCGACGGAGTGACCACCAGCCGGTACAAATGGGAGTACAGCGAGGATATCCCAGAGAAGGTAGTTGAAGAAGTCGTCATCCTTGGGATGGTCCGGCTCAACCGCGACGTATTTGTTACGATCACGACATGGAATTCAACAAAAAGAGATCCGGTAAGTGCCAATCTCCATCAGCCAGCCCCTCCACACCAAAGAAACACGTTAATAGGAACGACTAATTGACAGACAACATGGACAGACTAAAAAAAGACTTGAAAATCTTACAAATGAACACTAACGGATGGCATGACATACAAGTGACTTACGGTAACATTATCAGAAAATGCGACCCTGATATCGTTCTGATATCAGAACACGGAAATGGCACGACTTAGAAGATTATGAAGATCTTCACTTATAGCATAACAACTAAGAACCACACCCAGGAACGTTTCGATGGCGCTGCCATCGCATTCAAGAAAGGTATTCAGTTCAAACTACTCCCATCTTTAGACGAATCCTATCTGGCCATCGAGTTCCAAACCACCCTAGGGCCACTTGTGGTATCAACAGGGTACCAACCCCCAAGACGAGACTATATCCCGATGCACAACTTTCTCCAACTGTGTGCACACGGGAGAACAGTCTTGTTCGGAGGGGATCTCAACGCCAGATGGCAGGAATCCGGATACACCAGAGGTCTAAACCAGTGGTTCTCAACCTTTTTTTACCCATGGACCCTTTTCCTTTAAAAAAAAATTTGGTGGCCCCAAAGCCCCAAAATTTTCACTAATAAAAAAGCAAAGTAATTGTATCAATAAGTAAAAGAATAGTAAATAATTATGCTTATTTTGAATGAAAACTTTAAGTTTAAACTAATACAAATAAATTATTTAATAGTTAAGTTTTATAGAGCATTTATGTACATTAGTAAATAATTCATAATATACCTTTAAAAAGATAAGTGAGTAATAAAATAAAAATGTAGATTTATTCGAGGAGATCCCTGTGACTGATGTTGCTAATACAAATAAATTATTTAATAGTTAAATTCTATGGAGCATTTATGTACATTAGTAAATAATTCATAATATACCTTTAAAAAGATAAGTAATTAATTTTAAAATGTAGATTTATTCAATGATATCCCTGTGACTGATGTTGCTCAGCGAGTTTTTTTATATTCGGCTCCATCGATGTCAATGATAGTCGAAGATCACCCTTTGCACAATGTCGAGTCTATTACAAGCTTTTGACAATAAGTGAGAAACACGACTAAATCCTGATTCAACAAGGTAGATGATGGGAAAGCAATGACGTAGAGTTGTGCTTTATCCCAGAGTAGTGGATACTTTTTAGCAGCTTCATTTGTTTTCCATATATCATGCTTCCCATCTTTAAATTTTGCCTGCAATATTTCATCACTTTGTAATTCAATGAGGGTTTCGGCAACATTAACTTCGAAAGGAATTGTCACCCAAGATGGTATATCCATCATGAGTAAGTCACTAAAACGAGCTTGCATATCTTTGTATAAATTTTCCAAATATTCACCATACAATGCAAGATCATCACCGTGCAGATCGCTGCTAATTGAGGCCAAACAAGGAAACTGTTAAAATGTATGACGTCTGATATTAATCTTGTACAACTGTAGCTTTTTCAGGAAAGCAGTAATTGCCCCTTTACTGGATATGAGATCAGAATTTTTTCCTTGGAGCTGTTTATTAAGTAAATTGACTTTTTCAAATATATCTGATAAGTAAAATACATCACATTTAGTTGCAAGCAGTTGTTCTCCAAGATGGGTGTTGGCTAGAAATTAGACAATAGAATCCCAAAGTGCAATAAAACGATGAAGACAATTTCCCTTTGACAACCATCTCACCTCAGTATGCATTACAAGAATTGACTACAGAATTCACGAAAGAGGCGGGCTCTTAGAGAATTTGATTTAATATGGTTAACCACTTTTATCACAACACTAAGGGCATCATGTAGGCGTCCACCCAATTTCTTAGCAACTAAGTGTTGAAGGTGTATCACACAGTGTATGCAAAATACTCCGGGGACAGTTTGTTTCAAGTGTGCAATAAAACCTGTGTATCTACCTGTGTATCTGTGTATCTGCCATTCTGTTTTAAGTGGAATATTGATTTCCTTGAAATATGTAACAACTTCATTAAAAATTGTTTCACCTCTTGTGTCTGTCTTAAGACTTCTGGCGAAAAGCATTTCCTCTCTGGGTCCTTGATCATCCATAAATCTAACATATGTTAGTAGAATTACTTGATTATTTCTTCATGTTGATTCATCAAGCTAAAGAGTAAACTGTTTTACTTGCAAATTAGCTATTAATTGCTCTTCAACATCCTCTGTCATTTCTTCAATGCGTCGTGACACAGATGAGTTGCTTAACGGGATGGAATTAGTGATTTCACTTGCACTTTGTTTCAGAACTGATGAAATTATAACAGACACTGCTGGCAATATTACTGCTTCACCAATATTATGAGGTTTTCCAGCCTTTGCTATTATCTTGCTAATTTCATAGGATGCCAATAAACCATCATTTAGTTTGCTTACTTGGCCGTTAAACAATTGAACCACTGTTTTTCTTGCTCGAAAATCATCACGGAGTTTTCTAAAGTATTCTACTGGTTTGTCTTTCTTTTCATTGTGCTTGGTTTCCAGATGTATTTTAAGTTTACAAAGCCTCATGCTTGCATTTGAAAGTACATCCATGCATATAAGGCACATTGGTTTCGTTGCATTCTGTGGTGATGGAATAAATTCGTAAGACAAATATTCAACAGAATACTGTCGGCATTTCTTCTTTGTCAGCGCCGCCATGGGTTATCTGTAAAAAAATATCAGAAGCTGTTATAGCATATATTACAGTTTATATTTAAGAATTATATGTAATTTGTTAACAAAACTAAAAGATAAATTTGCAACAAATACAGATAGTAAATGACCTTGATATTTTAAGGTGAAATAGGTATGATAATTTGGTCACTTTTTGCTTAAAGTACAGTATATATATATATATATATATATATATATATATATATATATATATATATATATATATATATATATATATATATATATATATATATATATACAAGAAAGAAAGAAAGAAGAGAAAGAAAGAGAGAGAGAAAGAGAGAGAGGGAGAGGGAGATGGAGAGAGAAAACATTTTAAGATAAACCATTGCAATTATATGGCCTGAAGAGTCCAATAATCGTGAGTAATTTAACTAAACATCCAAGTTAACATATTTAACTTTGCGGTACTTCAAGTACAATATATTGGGCACTATTACCATTTCTCTGGATCAGAATGTACGTCACGAATTATGTTCCAGTGTGTGTGTGTGTGTGTGTGTGTGTCTGTGTGTGAGCGAGTGTATTGAAGATTAATTTCACACGCACGTGTGGATATTTGTGACATAACATAACATAACATGTCATAACATGACACAACGTAAAGTAACATAATATGATATGACAGCTCAACATCATTATGATATATGATATAATATTTGATGCAACACGATGCGATACAAGATAATACAATAATTATGATACGCTATATTATACCATAATACACTCTAATATAATATAAAATAACATATAATAGTATAAAATGGTATAATATAATAATTTAGTAAATCCAGGAGTCAATAATTACTCGTCGCTTTGATTAAAATCTAATCTGATGGAGTTCATTATTATAATCAATTGGAATGAAGGGTTCCAAGCTTATTAAGTTTGCGAAGAACTTCCTACATAGGAATGCTATTATTTTGATACGTTTAATCCCATCTTTAAGAATTAAAGAACATAGTAATGATATTATAATAACTTACTCATTAAATACCAAAACACATTATACGAACAATTAATACTGAAAAATATTCACCATAATTCTCCATGAGTTCACACTGTGTATCTGTATGAGTTGGACCCGGAGGCGAGAGCTTGCCAAATAATGTTTTCGATGAAAAGCATTAATAGAAATTAAAAATTGATACTAATAAATAATTTGAATGATAATAATATATATAAAATATATGGAAAAAATGGTGTTATAAAATTTCATTGTTTTTTTAACTGCTCATAAATTATTAATGGCAAAAGTTAATATTTGAAAACACAAATTGGCCTTCAACAGTAATTCATAAACACGCGTTACCATCCTCCCTCCTCTACCTCTCCCTTCCCCCACTCTCTCTCTCTACTTTTCTCTTTCTCTCTCTCTTCCTATCTCTCTTCCTTTCTCTTTCTCTCTTTCTCTCTCAATTATCAGTAATAATAACAGTTCTGAAGTAGAATTGCTCTATGGCCAACCAAAATATCACCGTTGACCTCAATTCGTTATTTTATGTGTGTAGACCTTTAGTAATGTTACATGGCCCCCTAGGGGCCATGTGGCCCACGGTTGAGAACCACTGGTCTAAACAAGAAGGGAAAGAACTTGAAGAACCTTATTGACAGGGGTATCATTCCCCGCATTGGGCCCGACTTCCCCATCTATATCACCCAGACCTACGCAACCAAACCGGATATCACCCTGACCAGCTCTCAATTTCCCTACAATTACCATATCCAGCCTGGACCTCTAATCCCTAGCGACCACGTCGCTATCATAATCAAAATTTCATCGAGCCCCATTCGAATACCTGTCAGGGAGAGAAAATGCTTCTCTCGAGCGAACTGGGAAGAGTACCGAACCCTTCTCGGTGAGTTCAGAGCTCAACCACTCGTAGAAGCCAGCCTGGAGGAAATCGACCAGGAACTGACAAGGTTGAAAGAGGCAATAATAGAGGCGGACCGCGCAATGGTACCCAAAACATCCTACAAAACGTTACCGGCACCAAGGTGGACAGAAGAGCTATATGACCTAACGGACGAATATAAAAGACTTTTCGAAGAAATTAGACTGATTAACACAGAGTTAAAAACAGACGGTTACAAACACTAAAGACAGAAATGAAGACACTCATACAGAGCAGCAATCAGCACCCTGGAATGACCTCGTCGACAAACTAGACGAAGAAACGGATCCCCGAACTTTTTGGAACACACTATCTAGATTGAATACCCTTCAATCTGGATAGAGTGTTCCAAAAAGTTCGGGGATCCGTTTCTTCGCCAAAAACATTCTCCTTAAGAAAGATGACAGGACAAAAATGGACGCGACAGAAACGAAAGAAGAGTTCAGAGACTACTGGAAAAATGTATTTTCCATTACACCAGAAGAAAACGAACTCTTTGACCTAGACTTTGAAGAACATATCAACGACCAAATAAGACAAGCACTAGACAGGACATACCCCTTCAATAACACAACTGCTGAAAGAGAGATGAAAGGTTATGGACGAAAAATAACGACAGAAGAATTACTAACGACGCTACGTACCTTCAAACAGAGAGTAACAGGTAAAACAGGATTGAACAAACTCAACTGGTTGAACGCCCCCCATAACATCTAATGAACGCGTACCTAAATGTCGGCTATTTCCAGGACGAATCAAAGATCGCCAAAATGATCTTCATTCCCAAAGCCGGGAAACCGCCAGACAGACCAGCAAATTTTAGACCCATTTCCCTCCTCGAAGTGGCTGGCAAGGTCTTCGAGAAGGTCCTTGGTAACAGAATTCAAGATTTTATGGAGGAAAACAACCTCCCTAACCAACATCAGCATATATTCATACGAGGGAGAGGGACTGATACGGCACTAGCAATCATCACAGAAAAACTAGCGAAGATTGCAATCAAAAGAGGTACGCTGACCTAGTGCTCAGAGATGTGAAGAAGGCATTTGACAAAGTATGGAGGATTAGGCTTCAGTACAAAATACTAAGACTCGGACTAAACCCAAGACTAAAAAAAAAATATGTGACTACGTGACAGACAGAATAGCATATTTACAAATATACGACCATACGGGACCAGACTTCGAACTAACTACAGGCGTACCGCAAAGAGGGTGCCTAAGCCCCCTCCTATACAATATATATATATATATATATATATATATATATATATATATATATATATATAATATCGCCGGAAAAGATGAGGAATTTTTCCACATTCTCCGAAGACAATTTAATTCAGAACAGTTTTGGTGTATCTCACACCCTTTTTCAACTGACACTGGATAGAAAATATAAGAAAAGTGTTTACAAACATAACACAGGGTCAGGTCGTGAAAGATCCCCTGTTTTTTTCCCCAATCCCCTACTTGTGGCTAATCAGGGTGGGAGGAGGGTTAGGCTTAAACATATTGAAGGGCTGACATTTTACTATTTTGTTTATTTGCTTTCGTATTACAGGATTAAAAGAAAATTGACCCTCAGATAGATTTAAATTAGGAACTGACGATATCAAGCTCGATTCTACGATTCTTCTCTTAACATAGTTAGCCGATTTAAATACAATTTTACTTCCATTGAAATTGATCGAATGATTCAAGTCTCTAACATGGCAAAATATTCCACTGCTTTCGCTGCCCACTCTAATATATCTTTTGTGTTCATACAATCTTTTGTCTAGATTTATCCCCGTTTGCCCTATATAAACTTTATGGCAATCGTTGCATGGTATTGCATATACTCCTATGTTATGATGTTCTTTGGGTTTCCTGGCAATCATCAATTGGTTTAAGGAATTATTATATTTAAAGGCTAGATTAATACCCGCTTTCCAAATATGTCCTTTAACCTATTTAATTTATTATTAAATGGCAATGTTATACATTTGTTGAAGTCATTAGTGCGGGAAGGCTTATTACCATAGAATGTTAGTGGCGATCTTCTATCTTCTTTCGAACCTGCTGATATGGTCGATTTCTCTGGCGGTGATCTGTGCCATGAGTTCGGGATTTTTGAAGGGGGCAGTTATAATCTGAGAGATGTCGTCAGCGAACCCTACATACAGCGTGTCTTCGAGGGTATATATATATATATATATATATATATATATATATATATATATATATATATATATATATATCACCGCCAGAGAAATCGATCATATCAGCAGGTTCGAAAGAAGATGGAAGATCGCAACTAACATCCCAAAATTTAAGGTGATACCATTCTTCCGTAGGAAACGGGCCCATATCGAGACCGATAACGCCCGAATTCCATACAGCAACGACGGGACAGTACTTGGACTAAAGATAGGTAGTAATGGATACGGTAGCCATGTTGCTCAGAAAGCAGCGTGACCGAAGGTCGAGCTGAACAAGCTATTCAGGTTTCGAAACCTTAATACGACCAACAAAAAGAAAATATTCAACGCCCTCATTTAACCAAAGTTGCTGTATCCACCTATACCTATCAATACTAGTTCAAAAAATAAAGTAAGACTCCTCCAAAGCGTACAGAACAAAGGAGTGCTCCTAATAACAGACACCAGGAGGAGAGAAAGAAGGAAACAGAGGGAGCTTCATCACAGCATCCGAATGAATCCAATCAACATGGAGCTGCAAAGAAGAGCCCGAAAAATCTGCGAGAAAATCCCACGACACATGATGGACGAAATCAGACAGAGATAAATCGACATTCCGTTAGAGGACTTAAACAGAACAAGACTAGACTTTGTCAGTAGCAAAGCACAGACCGAAAGACAAGAAGATCCAATCTATATATAAGACAACGCATAACAAACAATAAACTACACAATAATAAACAACAAGAAGAACACTGAAAACACAAAAATGAACAATGAGAGAAACACAAAATATACAATAAACACATTCAAAGGCTTGAACGCTGCAAAAAAACACTATAAATTACACGAAACAAAATGAAGACACAACCAATAACATCAAAAACCAGTAACCACACAAAAAAACCTGCAAAACCATAACAACCCAAACAAAAATAAGCAGATAAGAGTATGCAAAAGAACAAGAATATTAGAACAGAAACAAAGAGAAGAACATCAATCTCAGACAAACGCCTGCGATTTCCTATCACCAGGGATTTTCTACCCTTCTATCCTTTTCATCAGGGAAACCTATCCCTATCTATCTATCTCCCACTATAATATATATATATATATATATATATATATATATATATATATATATATATATATATATATATATATATATATATATATATATATATATATATTAATATGCTATGGTTTTCTGTGAACTAATTATAGAATTTCCTAAGACTTCAAAATGCTCATTTTGAGGTATTTTTGAGTCATATTCGATTCTATAATGTGGTTCCAGCACCACAGGAATTGGCCGCGAGAATGTGGAGTTTGTTTAATACATTTTATTAATAAACATAGAGGTACTTTAAATAAATTCTGAAGTACTTTAGAACGTTCGTACGCAGGAACTGCAGCACTTGAATGCAAACAAAATTATGTTTGCGTGCGTGTGTGCGCGCCACAACTTTATTATGCCGTTCCTTTACTTCTATCATTGGCTGCAGTATAAGTTAATTATATTTCTAGGCATACCTACAGCTTTGAGCGCGCGCTTAAAACATTATATACTTGCGTATTTCATTTGTTATTCTTGACTGCATAACATAGATTTCAGAAGGGTCAGCAGTCCTGAGGTCCTTTGTATAACCTATGTTATGCCAAGCGATTTAACAACATTGATTAAAGTGCTCCACATAAAGTAGCTGCAGTTTCTCGTCGCGAACTAAACCTCTTTTATGTACATTACTTTGTGTGTAGGCACCCCACCACTTTCCCAAATTAAACAGAATTAACTTTATATTGATATCTACACGAATTTTTTACACACCCAAAATGACTATATTATTCTCATTACTGGACCCTTGATTTTTCACTATTAACACTTTTCATTTTTAATAGTAAATAGGCACTGAATATATATATATATATATATATATATATATATATATATATATACTATTAAACTTATTTACACTGGGATATTTACACTATTATGGTATTATTAATTTTTACACACTTTGCACTTCTGTCCGAAGGGGAGAGTAGTCCTCCGATGAAAGGACTGCAGCTTGAAGTAATTCGATGGTCTCGGCAGGTAATGCAGCAAAGATATGGTAGAATTTCGTTTCTTTTCGTTGTACTCTTGAGATGTGAAAGTGCGCCTCCACAGTTTTGAACCATGCCGAGACTGCAGCTTCATTAAAAACAAGAGGTCTGATGGAGTTCGCGTTCGCACACCGTTTCGTCTCCCACACCAAAAATCCTCCCTTAAGGGAGGTACTGGAAAAGAGAGATATAAATACTTTTAGGCCAGTTAAAATTTAACAATATGACTGCCTAAATTCCTCCCCCCCCCCGACTCTGGGCCAAGTGCCCTCGCTGATGACAGCTGTCACCACAACCTCGTCCCAACTATGCAAGGCAGTAGCTTCTGCATAATTGGGGGTACAGGTGGAGGGAGGTGTGAGGACTAGCCCACTGCCAGAAACCCGTACCAGAGGAATCCCGGATACTGGGCCGGGCTGCAACCTCTGCAGGGAAGTATAACAACGCCGTTTGTGGGGTCCCCCAAGACCACTGAGGGACACACAACTGTCTCAGTGATGGTAGGACGCAGCCGCGGTTTTTTAATTCCCTCGAGGAGGTGGCACCCCCGGCTAGCGATGGTTGATTCCGCGCTAGCCAACAAAAAGTCCGTCACTATTCACCCCTCGAGAGGAACCCACCCGGGACCATCCACTCTTCATCATCATCCTCACCCTTGACAGCTTAATCAGCGGGGCCTTGACCTACGGGTCGGAGGGACCACCCACAGTTAACAATATGAACACCATTGAGCACAGAAGGCTCCCGTTGAAAACGGAGCCTGGCGGACCCAAACCCGAGAGAGGGACCCTCATCAGAGCACTCTACACACAGATAAAGATAGCGTCATCAAGATCATAGATGTCCCAAATGGATACATAGTCCTGTTCCACAAAGAGGAGGACGTGGAAAAGCTAGTGACGACGGAAGGAAGAAGCATTTTAAGTAAAATCGGACTACAACCAAAATTACCTCCACAGCTTCAGGCTAATCGCTCATTCATCTGCAGAAAAGTTGACCTTTATGTGGGCTCACATACCAAGGAGGAGCTAAAGGAAGAACTCAAGAGGGAAAATCAATACCTAAAAATAACAGAGATAATCAAATTTGGGCAGCACACTCATGTTTTTAAAGTGACCTGCATAGCATCCGAAATGGCCAATAGGGCGATGCAAAACGGTCTCTTGGCCTTTTGAATGAGAATTCCACCCGAAAACATACACACGGAAAAATTAACAAACGTGCAAATATGCTTCCAATGCTATGCGCTGGAAGAACACGTTACCAGAGACTGCCTAAACAAAGAGAAAAAGAAATATGCTTGGAATGTCGGAGCGAAGGACACAATTTCCGTGAATGCAGGGAGACCACAAAAAAGTGCATAAACTGCCAAAGTTAACATAGGACAATGGCAATAAACTGCCCAAAACGGATAAAAATAATAACAAGAAAGGAAAGAGAGCAGACCCAGGCAAGAGAAAAGATTCAAAACCAAACATATGCACAAGTGGCCAAAACAACGGTAAAAAAAATAAAACAGACAGAAGAACAAAAAATAAACATAAACGTAAATGGAGGAACAGGGTTGGACATATTGGAATGTACTATGTTCGCGCATGTGCATAATATTGCCTAACCATTGACCTTTGCGGACACACTCAACCTTCTTCTCGAAAATAATGGAGTAAGGAAAATGTGGTTCCAGCACAACCCTCCATCAGCTCTCATATACGGAGTCACGGCTGGAAAGACTCTCCAAGTAAAGGATATGCTCAAAGTGGGAGCCGCAATGGAAGAGAAAAAGGTGACTGATGAGTCAGAAGAGACCACAGAAGAAGAAGTTTAAATAGAACAATCGGACAAAGAATCTAAAAACAAAAGGAAGAAAAAGAAACCAAAGAAAACAAAACAAAGACAAGACACGGAAGATACAACCAACTCGGAATCCTCAGAAGAGATGGAAAATGAAGAAGGCTGCAGGTATGAAGCCAAAGAATTCAAACTCAGAATCTTTGTACATGAATCCTACCCCTTACCAAAGGGGGCCAGACCCGCTGATATCAGAAAAGGGATGGAAAAGGGCACTTGCAAATGGACATACGTAACCGACCATGACGAGAACGCAATCAAAAGACTTATATGGGAAGACCTCATTAGATTCTTCCCCAATGATATTAGACCTCTAAAAAAAGAAACGTTCGACAAACTTACAAACGGAAAATACCAAAGCTCAAAGGAGAAGACAAAAAGCAAAATTAAGATAATGGACAATACAAGTAGAAAACTAAAAATATTATACCTGAACTCGGATGGATGGAAGACTAAGGACATAAAATATGGAAACATATTTAGATAAATAGATGCAGATATCATATGTATCTCGGAACATGTGGTGAGAAACGACGTGCCCATAAAAATAACTAATTACAATGTACTAAAAAAGAACCCAACAGGAGAGAGGTTCGATGGCGCGGATATCGCTTTAAAAAAGAACCTACACTACACTCAGGGACGAGAGGTCAACGAAGCCTACATGGCCGTGACACTAGAAGATGGAATACTCTCCCCTCACAGTTGCTGCGGCCTACCAGCCCCTCCCCCTCCCCCGCCGCCCCTATATCTCGATCCATTCAGTCATGAAAATATTCAATAATAACAATCCTATCATACTACTAGGGGACCTGAACGCCTGCTTAAGGGAATCAGGCTACCGAGGAATGAACAATGCAGGAAAAAAGTTGGAATTATTGTTTGACAGGGAAATAATCCAAAGGGTAGGCCCAGACTTCTCGACGTTCATCAGGGGAAGATCCGCCACCAGACCGGATATAATTTTAACAACCCCAAACTTTCCCTACAACATCTATATGGAGTCAATGCCAATCCCCTGCAGCGATCAAGTAGGAATCCTGGTGACGATCAACCAGAATCCCATAATGATTCCCATAACACCAAGGAAATCCTATAAAAAGGCAGACTGGGAAAAATACCCCCAAATACTAGAAAGATACCAACAACCAGATCTTAATGGCAAAAAAAC
Source organism: Ceratothoa steindachneri (assembly GCA_963969495.1). Taxonomy (NCBI): domain Eukaryota; kingdom Metazoa; phylum Arthropoda; class Malacostraca; order Isopoda; family Cymothoidae; genus Ceratothoa; species Ceratothoa steindachneri. The sequence continues at coordinate 111,070,211 of OZ018331.1, read as the reverse complement.
TAGAGAAACTGAATAACATAATGGATAACCTGATTGAGACAATGATAGAGGCTGACAAACAAGCAGTGCCACTGACAAATTATAAGACCTTACCACACCTCAAATGGACAACAGAAATGCGAAGAAAAGCAAAGAGCATCAAAATAAAGTATCAAGAGATAAAAAACTACGGGACCTCTCAACAGAGAGCAAAAAACTTAATCAACTGAAAAAAGAAATGATTTTCTTAATAGAAGAACAGCAAGGAGAAATGTGGCAAGAACTAATAGAGAAAACAGCCACAACCGAAGATCCTAAAGAAGCTTGGAGGCTTATAAAAGCGATAAAAGGAAGACCACCAAGAAAGCCAATTAAAATAATAGAACAAAACGGAGCATACATCAAGACTAACACAGAAATTAAAGAGAAATTCAGAGCTCATTGGAGCAAAATTTATACAATTGAAGATGACGATAATATAAACTTTGATAGAACAACAGAAAGAATAGTCAACCAGTCCATAGCAGAAAACATTCACAGATTAACCCCGGCGTTAAAAGTCGAAAATAACAGATACGAACAAATAGGCCTATGAGCCACAATAACAACCGAGGAAATCAAAAGCATTATAAAAATTAAGCAAAAAACGCCAGGAACAACGGGACTAACGAAGTACAATTACGAGAAGGCCCCAGAAAACATTTTGAATAGCATAAAAAAACTATTTAATGCCTAACTAAACATAGGCGCTTTCCCTGAGAAATTCAAATTTGCAAGGATGGTGTTCCTACCGAAGCCGGGCAAACCGGAAAACCTGGTCTCGGGTTACAGGCCAATCTCCTTGTTGAATTTCCTGGGGGAGGTCTTTGAAAAAATAATAAACGAAAGATTGGACACCTTCCTAGGAGAAAACGAAAAACATAACAGAAAACAGCTCGGCTTCAGGAAGGGAAGAGACTCCACAATGGCCCTAGCCATAATCACGGAGAAAATTGCCCAATCCACGGCCAAAAAAGGATACGTCGATGTAGTTCTTTGTGACGTAGAAAAAGCCTTCGACAAAGTATGGATCGAAGGACTAAAATACAAAGTCCTCCAACTTAACCTCGGCGAGAAAATGGAGAGGATTATAGCTGACTATGTATCAAACAGAAAGGCACAAATATGCATTGAAGGACATGAAGGCCCCACTTTCGCCCTACAAACAGAAGTCCCACAAGGGGGGTGCCTAAGCCCCACCTTGTATTCCATATTTACCGCCGACCTACCTGCCGTAATCTCACCTAACAGTTTAAATATTTAATACGCAGATGACATAACCCAAATAATCTCGACAAACCATACAAATCCAAGATGGCAGGCTCGTATAGCAGCACGAGAAATAAAAAACATAAATGATTAGGAAAAACGCTGGAAAATTAAAACAAACGTTAACAAATTCAAAATAATCCCTCTCCAAAGATTCAAAAAGTCACAGATAACCATAGAAGGTACGGAATACAAATATTCAAATGAGGGGAAAGTACTGGGCCTTCAGTTGGAAAGTCGTGGATACTGCAGCCATGTAAAATCCAGGATCACCTAGGCAAAATCGGGCTTAAGACTCTTCTACGCCCTAGGGAGTCTGAGCCTCCCCCCAAAAGAACTCTGTACAAAGCATTCGTCGAGTCGATTCTGGTGTACCCACCAATCCCTCTTCATGTCACTTCGATATCTAACAAGAAAAAAATACAGAGAATTGAAAATAAAGCAGCATACCTAATCACCAACACTAGAAGAAGAGAAAGAAAGTAAATAAGAGATATTTAAAATCAGTCGAAATTCACCTCATAAATAGGACACTAGAAGAACGAGCTAATAAGATATGGAAGAAGATAAGAGAAAAGCTCTTAGAAATAAACAACGAAATTAGAATACCAGAAGCAAACCGAATAAAGAAAGCTTTCCCGAGCAGTAGGTTCCACCTGCAGCAAGAAGAGCAACCTTTATTCACGTGAATAATAATATGCTTAAGCCAAGCAAAAACAAATAAAACAAAGGCATGAATGACAGAATAAAAGTAAGAGAAAATAAAAGAAACCCAAAGAACAATTAGAAGAGACGCTACCCGCAAGGGTACCCAAATTCAAAAATACTCAAGCGCAGAAACAAAGTACGAGTTTATAAGAAACAAAGACTTAGAACAAACCAAAATAAATTAATAGGAAGAAACAACAAGAAAGATATTAACATAGAAGAATATAACTAAATAAAGAAGAATAGCCAGTATCCTGGCAACTATTAATACTCCTAAACACTCACACTCACAACCCTTCACACCCCTCCTCAAAAAAAACCCTCTCTCATGCTATCTCCTCTATTCCCTTGCTTCTCTCACCTTGATTGATCGCGTTGATGAGTTCCACTTCTTGGTGTGGAAGAAAATGAGCAGTTTGTTGATGTCTTGATGCGTTGCCTAGCGAATCCATTTTGTTGTATGATCACGTTATTCGTTCGACGAAGAGGGGTCACCAGTTATGGGGTCCAATTCGTAAGGTATTCTCTCTCGTGTAGTTTCATAGGCTGGGTTAAGTGATCAAACGCTTCCTTATGGGATGAAGGAAAAAAAACATATATATATATATTGATTCCTCGGTAAATAGCTGGAATAAGCTTCTAAATGGCGAACAATAATGACAACTTTTCTGACTGTCTTTTCCACAAAAGTACATCTATATAAACAATCATTTCACCTACTCATAACACTACAAAAAAAATTCAGCCAATCAGGATTGATATACACAGTGGCCGCTCGTGGTAAAAAAAGTGGGGGAACTGTATAATAATTTTTTCAAATTACAATATAATGTTAAAAAAATAAAACTATAGTACTTTACTTACTTATTTTGCATTTAATTATCCACAGCAGTCAGCAGTGTACAGCACAGCAGTCAAGTCAGGGATTTCGAAGGGTAGACTGGTACTAGTGGCAGCCAGAGAAAGGGGATTATATACAGAAGTAAGCTAGTTAGTTAGCCTACTTAATAATAAAATCCATGCGCCTGCTTTTACTTGTAACGTAATGATTTATGAAAGCTTCATTGAAGTTCTTTGAATCCGTTACCATTGCACTTTCAATTGATGACATTGCTAAAACAGAGTCTTTCAGTAGCCATAGGCTACGCAGGAAAGTTTTAATCCTTTTCAAAGTTGAAAAGCACCTTTCTGCTTGGCTGTTGTCATTGGAGTTGTTATTAGAATTTTCAATAACTTGACAGTTTCTGAAAATGCTGACTGTAAATTATTATCATTTATTTTCTTGAGTAGATCTGTGAGGTTTTGTGATTTCCATAAATCTTCTCTGGTGTATAGCACTGTAAGTTCAGTTCTTAATTTTTCTTTTACAAACATTGGGTAAGCTTCAACTGTCTGTGCGAGTTCATTATTGGGGAAATTAATAGAATATGTAGGAAAATTGTTCACTAGAAGTAACTTGCTTGCTTCCAGATGGTTAGTGAAGCGAAATCTCTCTCTACACTGCATAATAATTACATCACACACCTTCTTTGCAGTTTTTGTTCTTCCTGTCTCAGGCAATTCAGGTTTTCTTCGTTTTGCTTCAGGTGGCTCTTGCATCTCTATATCACACTCATCACATTCAACTCTTATCCTTAGAACTGCAGAATTGAAGGCATTCAATGCAGCATTAGCTTTAACTACATCAGTATTTCTGGATTGAAGCTGTGAAAACAATATCTACATGGGGCATTACTTTAGAGAAAAATACCAACCAAAAATTGAACTCGGGGTCCTTTAACATTCTCTTGATACCAACTGCTGCTAAACCAGCGACCTTTGAATTAGATGACTCTAGTTTACTGCAACATTCAATGATTATATCTTTCATTTCATACACAGCATTCACAGTTCTGCTTTTGAAGTTCCAGCGTGTCGTCGAAAGCCTAGGAATTCTGTGGCCATTCTTTGTGGGGAGTTAGAAAAGAAAGCTGGTATTCCTGACAAACTGTTGAAAAAGACGCAACTTTAGAATTGTGCGATGCTGCCTTTTCCAAAATCAAGTTCAGTTGGTGTGCATAACAATGTACAAAGTGAGCATGGCTATATACTTCTTGTATTCTAACTTGCACACCACTCTTAGCTCCACTTAATGCAGTTGCACCATCGTAAGTCTGAGCGATAAGCTTATGAGGACAATCACCAATTAATGCTTGTAGCTCTTCAAATAGCACACTTGATAGGTCTTCTGCAGTCAAGCTGAGAGAGATAAAAAATCCCCAGAATCTCTCAACAGGTTTTCCATCTATCTCATATCTTAAAACAATTACCATCTGTGTTTTATCATAAATGTCTGTTGTTTCATCACACATCACTGCTATAAACTTGTGGATTTTACTTCTTTAATCATGTTTCTGCATATTTCTAGTATTGATTCCAAGATTTCATTTTGTATAGTTTTAGATGTTCCTCTGAATACTGATGCAGTCTTTAAATTAGCATTTAAGCTAGAATTCAGTTCACAAGCAAACTCTACTATTCCACGAAATACTCCAGGATTCTTGGAAGTAGGCCCTTATCGTATCCTCTGAGTGGGAGTTCAAACTTGCCACAGAACTTTACACAATCCACAAGTTTTGAAAGAACAGCTCTATTTTGTTTCACTTGTTTATTGTGCTTTGAAACTGAAAGTCTGTATGCGGAGCTCATTTTAGTAGCAATGTTTACACTGCCTAGTAACGAAAGACTAATCACATTATGTAAGAGTTTGGCTGATTTTTCATTTATAACTATTTTCTTTTGTAAATGTCTCAGGTCTCTCATGCCACTCTTCGTCCAGGCCAGGTCCCCACCAAATAAGAGGCATGGGAAGCAAAACAAAGTATTATCCTCTTCAGATCCACAGAGCCAGTCATTTTTTTCATAAACATCCAAGTTAAATTTGCGTGTGTGTATTCTAGATTCCTGCTCTTGGCATTTTGTTCAAGGGACAACACTGTTATAGGTCTTCCTTTTGTTTTAATGTCACTTTTTTACTCAGTGTCAAACGAGTGTAAAGTTTATGCCTTGTAAATACTTAACTTGACAGCTTGGACCTGCCATGATTGTTCTTGATCAACCTATGGATAAAAAAATATATAAATATCCGATAAACCAAGCGAGAAACAGATTACCTATATGCCACAACCGAAGCTAAGTTATTCTGATTTTATCAGTGTTTGTTAATCCAGGGAATTAACTCAACTCGGTAATACTTCAGTTTAGGGGGGCTGTTTCTGGGCTTATGACGTTATAGTGTATGGTTATCAATGTGATTTATCTTCGGTTAATAAATCAGCCTAGATAGCGTTTCGAAAACCATAACCATAAATTTTGTTTGATCGAAGATGTCTGCCGTTAGCTTTAGGCCTAAAGGCGACAGCGAAATAAATTTTGGAATAATGACTTGGGCGTTAAGAAAGAATTACACAGATATAAATATATTCATAAAATCAACGAATGTACAATGAGATAAGTAGGTTAAGTAAATATGGTGAATAATATGGTGAAACGATATAGAGTGAATAATATATAGTAAATAATAATATAGTAAATAATATGTAGTATCTATGTAGTATCTATAATGGACTGAATTGGGGCTTTATACGAAGAAAGCAGCGAGTCGTGTGGGCTGTATAGCGTGCTCTTTTGATCGGGCTGGGAACGTGTGTTTGTTTGTTTGTGTGTGAAATTTAAGAGATGTTGTTTGGAACAGTATACGTTAATTGAATTTGCAAGAAAATAAATGAATTAATTAATCATTAAGTTTAATAAAAAAGGATTTAATTTATAAAAGTTGAAGTAAATTAATTGTAAGGTCAAATTGACAAAGTTAGAATAAAATAAATGAATGATTAAATTAACAAAGTTAAAGGATTGCATGAATTATTTAAATGACAAAAGAATTGAATTTTATACATAATAAATGATGATATATATATATATATATATATATATATATATATATATATATATATATATATATATATATATATATATAAGTTTCTCAGGAGGTTTTTATTATAGGAATGCCCAGAGGCATTGCTATAACGTCAGACGTCACAAGGCTATGCCCCTCATTTCGAAAGTAACCAAAAATGTTATTTTGGGGGCGAAAATAGCATAAAGTAGGCGACACTATCGTCTTTATTATTTCGATAAACGTGCAGAGCCGATAGCACGTTTATTTCCGCCAAAAATTAAAAAAATTTTAGTTACTTTGGAAATAGATTTCAACCGAAATCTATCGGGACCAAGTTGCTTTTATGTTTCGTTCAGACGCGCAGAAACGATTTAAAAAAAAAATAAAAAATATCAGAACATTATTCGATAAACAATTACGATTATATACTGGAGGGCTGCCCCCAGACCCCCCAATTGATTGAAATTTCAGGGTCATCGCAGAGCGATTTCCTTCACGAGCCGTAACTCGAAATTAGTCAAAAAAGATGAAATATATTGGAACATGGACGAAATATTATGGGCCCAGGACCGGGGAACAGCGGAGGAGAGTGCGTGATGCAGATCTTCATGTTTACCCTATCTCCACCTTTCACTATTATAATTGAGCCGTGCTTCTTTTAAATGAGACCACGATCCATAGAAAAGTCTATTAAATTGACCGAGGAATTAACACAAGTCGCATTAAAGTCGAACAAACCATACTCACAGGAATCGCACTCTTTTAACTGCTCGGTTTCAGGGTAGCCAATGTTTGAAATAAGATTGAATTAAGGGTTGACAGTGTGTGAAATTAATGATTTAGTTTCCCAAAAATAGTTAAACAAAGCATACAAAGTTTAATACATTAGTAATTATTTTTAAAAAATCAATGCATTACTAAATAATATAATTAAGTAGAAGTGCAGGCATTTACTAAATAATAAGGAAGAAAGGAAAAAAACAAAATAACAAAACAAATACAACACTGTGATTGGCCCCCTTTGAAGCTACCGTCTGACGTCATTTGGCCTAGATTGTAGCCCAAAATTGTAGCCCAGAAACAGCGCCCCATATCGTGCGCCCCTAAACTGAAGTATTATCATTAACTCACCTAATACAGTATTTTCTCTACATGATGGTTTATTCCATTTCCTGTGAAAATTCTTAATTTCATTGTTAAGGTCGTTTTCTGTATTAGGTTAGGTTGGGTTAGGTTAAGTTAAGTTAAGTTCGATTAGGTTAGGCTACCCCCCAGCATTAACCTCACGAGTAGTGACAGTTCAGTGGTCACGCAGTGTTGGCTGGCCGGACTGATATAGGCTAATACAGAGAAAAAAAATCATAACAATGAAATTAAGAATTTGCACAGGAAATTGAATATACCATCATGGAGATGAAAAATACTGTATTAAATGAGTTAATTGTTTAATTCCTTGGAAGAGTGTTGAGTCGGACTCGGACCTAATATCTATCGTGACCCGATCAAGAAACGGGTTATATATCATATTATTCTGTAAGACAGTAGGCTAATTACAGTAGGCCTACTACTAATGTGGCTGTACAATAGGCAGTCTTATTTGAATCACAAACGTTACGTTTTGTACCTCATACTTTAAAATGTATGCGTTGCCAAAGCTATGAGGAATATTTATCATGTTATTAAGCAGAATATGTAGTATTGAAGTAACCAGGACACTAAAACTAAGCTTCGGTCCTCACGGAAGGTGCTAAAACTGGTAGTATTCACGAATCACGGATGTAATGCACTATTGTTATATATTTGTTTCACTAACTCTAAGGGCGGACACACTGTAATTCCGGGGAATCGGGCTGTACTAGTTGCAGCTCGCAACGGGTTGGCGCTGCCGCCAACCCTTGAAAAAGTGTTTTATTGTAAAGTTGAATTAATTTATTAAATCTGCTAGTATTTTGTGTTAAAAAATGATCAAAAAATGAAAAAAATACTGAATGGAATATAAAAGTATAATATTATTTATTTGTATAAAATTAATTAATAATATGAATTAACCACTTATCTATCATCTGCCTGGCAAGGCTGAGACAGGGAGGGCTGCAGCTCACCAGTCCCTGAGGACCAGCCGCCCCTGGATATACACTTAATGGTCACACCTAAGTTTATTTTTGGAATAACAGCCTTAGCGTTAACAAATTGACCAATCAGCTTTCACACATATGCACTGTAATAATTGTCCAATCAGTGCCATGATAGATTTAAAAGGTTACTAACGCTCAAACCGTTTGCACATAAACACGGCTCCAATCCATTTTCCGAATTTTTACTCACGAAAAACAACCTCGTGAATACCCCAAGGCAAATCATTCAGGGACTGTTTAATACCATGAATGCCGCCCTGAATACAGGCTACTTTCCTGACGGGTGCAAGATGGCTAAAATCATCTTCATCCCGAAAGGAAACAAGCTTCCAAACCAGGTGGTTAACTATCACCCGGTCTCTCTTCTGGAGATGCTTGGCAAGATTTTGGAAAATATCCTAGATAATAGGCTACAAGCTCAACTGAGCGAGTTAGGAGCGCATAACCCCCAACAACACGGGTTCCGACAAAAAGGGGCACAGATACAGCCCTAGCGCTCCTGACAGAAAAGTAGCCTATTGCCGAGCGAATGGGTACTATATAAACATTGTGTTGAGGGACGTGCAGAAGGCATTCGATAAAGTCTGGCTGGAAGGACTTCAATACAAGATCCTGAACCTCCAGCTGGACCCAATCCTGGAAAAGATCCTTTGTGACTTTGTCCTGGACAGAAGGGCATGTCTTATGATTGAAGGATACAGAGGACCCGAATTCGAACTGAAGGCGGGCGTTCCAAAGGGAAGTAACCTGAGCCCACTGCTTCACTTGGTCTTTACCATCGACCTCCTAACACCGGTGCACAGAGACACGATGTTTCTGCAATTTGCAGATGACGTCACCCAGATCGTTTCGTGCCCGGTAAAGAAAGCAAGGGATCAGGCAATGCGTACAATAGTGGAAATCAACAACATCAACCGGTGCGAGGACGTTGGAAGATAAGAACTAATATGGACAATTTTAAAATCGTCCCACTGAGCCGCACGTTGATATGGCCCATCATCATCGATGGGAGGAGATACGGCTACTCCGCCGAAGGCACTGTCCTGGGGCTAAAGATATCCGACCACGGATACTTGAGACACTACACGGAGAGGCGGAACCTGGCAAATAGAGAAATATCCAAGCTATACAGGCTTAGAGATCTTAGTTCAACCAACATTAGGAAAATATACCTGATGTACGTCCGGGCTAAGCTCATCTATCCCGTAGTACTGACTCAAGCGGTCAGCCAGACCTCAATGAGAAAACTGCAATGGGTACAGAACTCCGCATCCCTAATGATTAATAAAGCCAGAAGGCGTGACCAACATCGGCAGACGGATCTCCATACAAGGGAAAAACTGGACCCTATTAACATCTTCTCTCAGAAATTGAAAAAAGGGTCTGGTTAACTCTTACGAACGATGTCATTCCGGAATTACAGGGAACTAGTGGCAGACTTAACATACCTGCACAACTGCGAGAAAAAGTCTCACGTCGTAGCCAGTTTCCAAGTACTAAGTTCTGCTCACAGGAAAACATTTCATCAATATACCCATAACAGGAACAAAAAAACTAACACAGTTCAACCGAAACAAAAACCAGAGAGACCAAATAACGTAACATTAAAACAACACAGGTAAATTGCTGAGCTAACAGCTATTAAAGGCTTGAATGCTCAAGAATTTATCCTAAAAGATAAGTATACAAGAATTGAGACACTAACAATAAGGAGAACACGCTAGCTACACAAAAAGAAACAAACATAGAAAACACTACATACAACAAATAAGACATAAAGGAAAAATCAAAATAAAGAATATAATGTGATGCCCTCCTACTAGGGCAAAATACCCGTCCTTACTTTAAATTTCACCCACTTTTATCCACTACTATCTCATCATCTACTAAATTGAGTATACCATCTTCTTCCGAATTTTTAAGCACTCAATCAGAGCTCGGATCCAGCACACGATACTGTATGTGTATTCGCGGCAAAGGGGGTAAATTTAAGCGGAAAAATGATAGAAGTTCCCCGAAGATTTTGTGCGAACCGTTTAAATCTTTCATTCGAATGTTCACTTGGTTTGATCTCTACAGTATCGCCACAAAAAAATTATCCATTAAAATGAAATTGTATTTATAATTACTAATGTAGGATTTGATGACAATTGGACTTGGCTACTACAAAAAAATAGAAAGCTCCATAGAATGAAATTTCAGTTAGCTATTTATATTAGCATTGCATTTAAGTAATATCAGTTGCTGAAATGTTTCGCCAGATAAATAACTCCGTTTTGGAGATAAGGGCAATCCTCCTAAAGAGAAGAGCCGTTCCACAGGAGGAGACGATGGAAGGGTGGTGTTGTATTTAATAAATAACTTTTTGTATGTTTGGATATCTATCTAAACTTTGAAGTGTTCTATTTGAATCCTGAAGTTAACTGAACAATTCTAAATCTGCGGTTGATCGTGTTTGAGTGGGTTTTGTAAATCTTCAACTACCTGGCTTCCATCTTCTGAATATGTGGACACATTTGCAGCAGTGACTGCAAATTCCTTAAACGCTTTAACAAAATTAGTACCGTTATCAGTGACGGTGCTCGTGATTTTCTGCAGGGGGATGTCGTATTCATTGATGATATCCTCCATATGTTCAGCAATCTTAATGTAGTTACGTTCTCCTTTGAGCGACAGCATTCCAATATTTCACTGTGACGGACAACAGGAGCTTCCTCAAGATGAAAAAGAAATGAAATAACAATCCAATGTTTGTCTCATTAATGTTTCCATAAATTTTAAATATTAATATAATCGAGATAAATTTCACCAACAAATAGGTCTGCTTTCAGCCAAGAGCTGATAACTCACTAACTGTAAAGACATTTTCATTTCCATATTTCATAAAGAGCAAAATCTTAACATACCCAATGAACTGTAACGCCCAAAAAACTACGGTGACGAGTTGACCAAATATCTGCAGTAAGACATAAGTAAGAGGAGCTCTCTAGGTTATTCTTCAGTAGAGCTTTTGTGACTTTCTCTTCTTCTTTAAGATTTCGGCCTAGCGTCCGCCTTGAAATGGCGTCAATAAGAATTCAGACCTGCGGTAGTGGAATGTGTAATTATTGTGAGTGAAATTAATTTTCACAGTGAAATGAAAATATATGGTATGTATATAAAATTTTATATATAAAATGCAGCTATATAAATATCCTATAGCTATTGTAGATAGAGGGAAATAGGAAAAGGGGCAAAGAAAAAATAATAGCGTAAGCGAGTTGCGAACAGCTTCCCGCGTCGCTGGACCACTGTTAGCCACCGGCGAATCCATTCGGCCATCCTGAGTCTAAAAAAAAAAAGAAGACTCATTCAAACGAAGCTTTTAAACCGCTCGCCTGCACTTCTCGTACGCTATACTATATAGGACTGGTACATTAATTCATAAAGATATTATTAGTCCTTCATATTCAGAATTACATAGTAAAACATTGACTTTCAGTATTATTAGGAATATAGACATTATCAAATTTTATTTCCTACATTTTTGACGGGCGGGCATGCTAGTTTTGACATAATGATATATAGGTATTGCTATTACAAAGAAATAAATCGTTATAGGAATTCGTCTAATAACTACATATAATCGATCAATAATTGTACTAATTATTCCTGAAAAAATTAATTCAATAATATCTTTGAGGAAATGATAGCGCGCTTTAAGAATATATGTATGTGGATTCTCATGAAATTATTGCAATATATTTACCTCGGTTGTTTGTATATGTCTTCCTTTATTTAACTTCATTATATAGCCTACGTAGTGAGTAATGATCCGAACGCTTTAGTATTATGTCGTTATAAGAGCTTAACCTGTACTACTAATACTATAATTGTAAACAACATTTGTAACTCAGAACTCACCTTTAATTAATCTCACAAAAGCTGGTTGCTCCATGGTTGATAGGGGATGCACACCTTGTATGATAATATCTGCAATCAGCTTATCAACAACAGATTGTTTGACCTTCTTAGTATTCACCGCTAAACACTCCGGTAATGTCTTTACTTTTAACACCGCTGCATGAAGGACCATCGTCTAATACTGAACATTTTCTTTTTGAATATTTTCTTTGAGCTGTCACGTAGTTATCTGCTTTTTGCACCAAAGCAAGATGCTTTCTCTGTTGATAAATGTACATGATCAGATAATTGAAGGACATTTGTTTCATGTTGCCATAATTCACGTTAAATTCAATCAGCAGATACTATAAATAAAGGTGTTGCAAAAGGAAGCGGGTAGGTTCATATATGGTAAACCTACGCTACTTAACATTATCGTTAGCTACTAGCAATTTTGCCATTTTTGTTAAAAATAAGTAATAGTGAAACTTGTCAATTCAATTAAGTATCTTATAATTAGTTTTAATAAATGCGTAGATTGAGAGTAGCATTGCTCGCCGCGGAGATTTCGCCATTGCATGATATACATACACACTTCACTTTTTTTTCCGTCCGAAGATTTCACTCTAAAAAATATACCATCTAGTAAATGATGACTATACTCGTAATTACATGATTCTTTATCTTCCTCGTCCTTATTATTGTCTAATATCTCCATTTCACACTCCTTCGAAGAAGCTAAATTTGCCATGCAGCAGTTGAAATAACACTGAGCGCTCTCACTATACAACCGAACACAACTGTGACCATCTGTTAACTGAATTTAAACAAATGCAAGCAATCTTCCCTCACCGGCTCACGCAGTCAATTGTTTCCATCATACAAGTTGCGACAAGCTAAAACATGAATTACACGTTCTTATCAGCTATATAAACCTATTTTCAGTAAAATATTTGCAAAAAGTATTTAAATACATTGTATTTAAATACGTTCAAAAGTATTTAAATACATGATCTCAAATGTATTTACAAATACAATTTTAAATCTATAAATGTATTTAAATACTTTCCACCTCTGGCCATCCCGTAGTTTTGAAAAAGAAGGTTCAAACCAAAACTATAAATGGCCCTCCTTTATCGCCCCTGCAACCGCGACAAGGGTTTCCCCATTCTAGAACAGAGATTTCAATCACTATTTGGAAAGCTCCATATTTTTAGTCGCGTGAAGTCAGGTCGCGAGCGACTCTACATCTCACTATGTCGGTCGGTCGGTCTTCGTTTTGTTTTGTTGTTTTTTTTGTTTTGGCAATAACATCATAACTATTCGGTCGATTCTAACGAAATTCAAAACCTTTATGTTGTTTTACATTCCCCTTCGAATGATATAATTGCCAAAGTCCTCCCAAGATTAGCCCGGGAATTATTTTGTTTTGGCAATGACATCATAACCTTTCGGCCGCTTCTAACGAAATTTAAAAGCATTATGTTGTTTTACATTCTCTTTCAAATGATATAATTGTCAAAGTCTCATCAAGGTTATCCCGGGAATTATTTTGTTTTGGCAATAACATCATAACTTTTCGGCCGATACTCTGTTAGACTAGACTAGGCTATAATATGCTATACTCTGCTTGACAAGCTTAGAATAGGCTATACTATGCTAAGCTATGCTAAGATATAATGTACAAGGATAAGATATATTATGCTAATTTGAGCTATAAAATGCTAAGCTAGGATTGTATATAGTATGTTAGGCTAGACAATAAAAGCTATTCTTGACTAGGGTATAATAGTATAGTATAATACTATTATACACAGAATACACAGAATAAGCCCAAGCGCTTTCGTGTTTACATCATCAGGGGCAGAAGTATAATGAAATAAAGAAATCGTTAATAAACAGAGAAATGTGACGTCATTCAAACATACCGACGAACAAAAATAATCGTTTAGGGAAAAACCAACTGACGAACAAATGAATAGTCCACCCGCGGAATTACAATACATATATAAATCAATTCAACAAATTAAATTTATATTGAAAACAAATATTATTCGTGATACAATTATCTAATTTAAATAGACTCTCACTTAAATTTAAATTAATTTTATGAGAGAATTTTATTATGGCTGATTCCATTAAATTTCTTTCAATAAAAATGGGCACAAAAATAATTGATTTCGCATTAGACCAATCTATTTGCTGGTTCAAAGTAGATTGATGGATAAACAGTGCATTTGGAGTTTGCCCAGTTCGACAATAATGATTAGCGCGCTTGCCCGGCAATCGTTTGGTCAGCAGTTCGAATCTCTGTCCGGAGTCTTAAAAAAAAAGAGAGAAAAAAAGCTGACACTATTTACTAGGGAGGTCACCTCTGTGGCTGGGCGTCACGGTGAAACGGGTAAATGTGAATTCTCACATCTAGGCTTTTTTGTTGTGTGGCCTATGTAAAAACCAAGACAAGATTTGCACTGAATTTTATAAATGCAGGCCATTTTATTAGGGGGAAAATTTTTAATTACTAAGTTTTTTAACGTGGAATTATTAGAGAATACAATACAAGTGTTTATTAAAAGGGAGCGTTAAAATATTATTTCGCGTAAATGAGTGTTTAATTATATTTCCATAGGAGGACTGCTTAGCTCTGCGCAGGGAATCATTTAGAAAATAAGACGGATAATTTAACTTTTCACTAATGATTTTGATTTATTCTAATTTTTCATCGATAAATTCTGGGTTAAATACTCTAAAAGCACGTAAATACAAAGAAATAAAAGGCATTTTTTTTAGTTTTTTTGCGGATGATTCGAATAAAAATGGATGTAAGACGGAACGAGTTGGCTTCTGGAAAACCAAGAACTTAAAACCTTGCGGCATACGGTGTACCATGGTGTCTAAAAAAGATGATTTTCCGGCTTCTTCTAATTCATGAGTTAAATTAATATTAGGTATGAGGTTATTTAGGGCACCAAGGAAATCAGTTACGTTATACTCAATAGGCCAAATACAAAATACATCATCTACATAACGGTACCAAATAGCCTTTTTGAGGAGGATGGAGGCTAGTAACTTAGACTCAAAAAAATCCATATACAAACAGCTCAACAACTGGGAGAGAGGGTTTCCCATGGCCATGCCGAAATGTTGTAGATACTATTTATCATTAAAACTAAACGAAGAATTCAAGATCCAAAGTTTGATTAAATCTATACAAACATGTGTAGGAATGGGCAAAGAAATTTGTTCAAGTGCTTCTGGTAGCCACATAAACAAATCATTCACGGGGACCTTTGTAAATAAGGAGACAGCATCGAAGCTAATCATTTTAAATTTGAGGTTAAGCGTCTGTGACTTTGAATTTATCAATGAAATAACAATGATTTTTAATAAGAGCGGAGGAGAGGCTGCCTGAAAGAGGGCTCAGTAAAGAAAATAACCATTTTACACATCTATAACCAGCAGAACCTACAGAACTGATGATCGGACGCATGGAGATATTTTCTTTGTGAGTCTTGGCTAATCCATATAAATAAGGCAATGTAGGGAAAGACACAGCTAAATTACGTAATATATCCTTATCTTTAATGCAACCTTTTAGTTTCTTGTTAAAAACTGCCATAGTAGAGGCTAAGGGATCTTTATTTAATTTACAGTAAGTAAATTCATCGTTTAGCAGATTATCCATCTTATTTATATAATTTTGCCTATCCAAAATTACAACAAAATTAGATTTATCGGCTTTAGTGAAAAACAGGGAAGTGTCCTTCTTCAGATTTTGAACAGACGAAACTGATTCTGATTATGATTCAGTTAAAGTGGGTGCATGTAAGGGAGGACGATAGGGTGTGTGGATAGATAGAAAAAATAGACAAGTGTAGAAAAGAGAAACAAGTGTAGTAGGGTGCAAAGAGATGCCTAGAGTCTGGTGATCAGACCTATCACTTTTATTATTTTGGGGGGTAGCGTGTATTCTTTGTTGTTACTGTAGATTTGTAATAATTATAAATAATTATTTTATGGCGTTCAAGCCATTTGTCTTAACAACTTTTAGTTTAATTTTGTGTTTGTTATGCATTGCTTGTATGTTTGTGTTTTGATATTACATTGTTAGTGCGTGCTTATTATGGTGGGATCATTTGTATTCGTGTGTGTTTTAGTCTTTTTGTTTTTTCATCTTTGGTAGGGTTCTTGTCGTAATCGGGTTTTTTCGCAATCTTGGTTTAAAGGTGTCTTCATCGGTGGGTTGTTGTCGTAGTTTTGAGTCTCTTGTCTTGTTCGGTTTACTTCTTTTCTTTACAGGTTTTACATCACATTATGAATAGAACGGCACTTCGTCCCCGCCAGCCAATCGGTTAGCGGAGCTGGGAAATCTGGCGCGACAGTCAGCTCTTCTGTTCTGGTTAATCATCTGGGTGATTTCATCACTCAGTTCCCGATTAACCAGATCCTGCATTTTCCGGGTCCGTTCTTCTATGACTTTGTTAATGGGAATTATCCCCGCCTCTCTGTGCAGATCTTCTTGCCGTCTTATTTCTTGCCTGCGTGTACCCGTGATTAGGTACATACATTTATTTTGCACTACTTGAAGTCGCCTCTTTTGTGTTTTTGAGACACATGAGAGGGTGGAGGCGGGGTAAAGCAACATAGATCTTACAAGGGCATTGTAGATCTTCTTCTTGTTGCTTTCACGTAGATTTCTAAATGTATATAGAGTTCTGACAGCGGACGAGGCTCGAGAAATTCTTTCTTCGACGTGCTTCTTGTACCCAGGAGAGGTGATTTTCATACCGAGTACATTGCATTCGTTGGTATAGGGGTATCGCGTATCCCCCACACGCACGTCTGCCCTTAAGGTGCGTCCGATTGGGACCACCTTGAATTTCTCTTGATTTGTTCTTATCTTCCACTGAGCCTCGTAGTTGTTCAGGTTCGTGATTTCCATCGCTGTCATGCGAGCTTGCCACGGCGCATTCCTCCATGGAGATACGATTATCTGGCTGGAATCATCGGCGTACTAAATATTGAGGGAAGAGGGGTACACAGGGGCTGGTACATCCGCGCTGTATATTGAGTAAAGGGTTGGGGACAGACCCCATCCCTGCGGGAGGCCCGCAGTGAGTGGAAACTTTGGTCCGTCCGTGCACCCTAGACTGACCTACTCCGCTCTCTCCATGACATAGTCACAGAGAGTTCTTTCAAAGTTTTCACTTAGACCCAGCCGTAAGATCTTATACTGCATGCCCTGCTGCCACACCTTATCAAACGCCTTTGATACATCCCGACAAACGATATCCACATAACTCCTGTCCCGTTTGGCTTAGGAAAGCTTTTCCGTTATGACATTGATTGCCATTTCCATACTTCGCTCCTTTCTAAACCCGAATTGGCATGGGTTGTAGAGGGAGTTTTCTTCTAGGTGAGACACCAGTCTCCCGTTGAGGATCTTCTCAAAGAGTTTCCCGCCAAATTCCAGAAGTGAAATTGGGCGGTAGCTCTCTCTCTCTCTCTCTCTCTCTCTCAACGTTGGTTCCTTTCCGTGCTTGTGCAAGAAGATCATCTTTGCCGTCTTGTAAGCATCTGGAAAGTACCCTGTATTCAGACATGCGTTAAAAATACGTCTCATTCATTCGATGATGTTGGCTGGTGCCTTTTCGAAGTTTACCTTCGTAAGCCCCGATTGGCCTGGGGCTTTTTGTCGGAATGAGCGGAGTGCGCCAATGATCTCTTCTTCTGTGATCTCGGCGTCTCCGTCACGCAGTCTATCCACCTGGTGATGAGGATGCGTTTGGTGTATTTCCATGTTAAGCTCGTCTACAAGGTTGTTCTTTTCAAACTCTATATCAAAATCTTCGTTTTCTTCTTCCGATATGCTGAAGATTTTTTCCCAATAACGCCGGAGTATTACTTCGATGTTTCTCTCTTCTGTTTCAATGGATCCATCTTCTTTTTGGATTTCCATTTTCTTCTTTTTTCCAGATGATCCTCTGAGACTTTTGACTTTCTTCCAAATTTCCTTGGGAGATGCATCTTGATCGAGGCTCTCGATCGCATGGTCCCATTGTCTCTGTTGTTGTTCGAGGATCAACTGGTTAAGCTCTTCCTTGATCTCTCTACTTCGTTGTAACGAGTCAACTGATGCATTTCTGATATTAAACTCGTACATTACTCTCAATTCTCTGTATAGTTCTTTCATGTACCCAGTCCACCTGTATGAGGAGATGGTTTTATACTGGGTTTTGGGGATGCAAGCCCTATCTGCATTCATAAGATGTTCGTTGAGGTCGTCGAGTGCCTCGTCTATCTCCTCGAGAATTGCCTCGTCCAGATTTGGTGGGCGATAGCCCTCGAGGAGACCCGCGTACCGTGCCCGGTTTGCTCTCCTGTAGTCTTTTCTGACTGGAGCTGGGACTTGTATAGGGTTCCTGTTGATGGTAAGTAGGATCCCTATATGATCACTACATGGTACCTGGACTGGTTCCATACAGTAATTGAACGGCAGCTGGCGATTAGCCAGACAAATGTCTGGTTTTGTGGCACTTCTTCCTCGAGTATAGGTTGGGAAGTCCGGGCCTATTCTATGGACCATATTTCGGTCCATCATAGTGTCCAGGCACCTTCCATTCCCATTGAAGGTCCTGTATCCAGACTCCCGACATCTGGCATTAAGATCCCCCAATAATATGGTGGAGGTCCTACTGCCAAATAGGCCAGAGAGAGAATGGATTGGTAAATATTCTCGTCTCGGCGGCTGGTACCCGGTGGCGATGACCAGCTTTCCTATATCGAGTTCGACCTCTATTGCAAGATAGGATTCTTCCAAGTTTCTTATTGGTTTATACTTGATCCCTCTTTTGATGGCGATGGCGGCACCGTCTTACCGCTCTTGGAGTAATTCGTGATTAACACGTCATAGTTCCAGATCTTCATTTCAGAGCTACGAGTGTCAATCCCATGCTCAGAAATCAAGATGACATCTGCATCAATCTCCCTGAACAAATTTCTGTAGACAGTTCTTTTCGCGGTCCAGCCGTTGGTGTTAATTTCCATGATTCTTAGTGCGTTCCGTTCCATTGTGAGATGTATTACCTATGTTTCTTCTTCGTCTTTTTACTTTTCTTGGCCTGTGGGGCGGGTCTGGAGTGCCCAGGCTTTTCTTTCTTCGGGGAAGGACTAGGAGTCTTTAACCGACTCTTCATTGCTCTAATGCGAGTGCATGGGCCCTCGTCACTATCCGAAGATATGGATTCTTGTTCCTCATTGTCATTGTTCTCATCCTCTTCTTCGGATTCCTCCGATGTGGGAGATTCAATGACCTCTTTCAGTCCAGTGGCTTTTCGTCGTTGCTACTATTTCTGATCACGCTGTCCTTGAATGCCCTGGAGCATTCTGGGTCATCAGGCACGATGACGGATGGCAGGTTATTAGCCTTTAATAACGCGTTTAAAACCCGGTTGTAGCATCCATGTCTTATCGCATTTGCCACGTTTGTGTGTGTTATGCAGATTAGTATCTTAGCACTTAGGTCGTTTGTGAAGACCATCGGTGAGGGAGTTGCCATTGCTGAGGTCATCCCTTCACTTCTCTTCACAGGGCTTGCATAGGTATTGGTTTTCTTTTTCTTTTCTTCATCTTCCATTTTTTTAATGATCTACTTTCTCTTTGGGCAGTTAATGGCCATCGTTCGATGGGGTCACTTACAGTTCATACACTTTTTGGTAGTGCTATTGCAGGCGTCATATCGATGACCCTGTGTGGCGCATTCACTGCACCAAATTGTTCCTTTTGGGGGGCAATTGACGGTTGTGTGGTTCTCTAACGCATAACAGACGAAGCACATCTGGATGCTGTGGTATTTCTCGTATTCAATGTTGGTTCCTGGGATCCTCATGTTGAAAATGAGGAGTCCCTCTGTTGCCTCCTTGTGGGCCATTTCGGTGGTCTGGAAAGTCACCTTGAAGACGTGGGTGTGATCACGGAATTTGATCACTTTCCTTATCTTCGCCCATGTGGGTTCTTCTCGATTTCCTGTTTCAGATCTGCGGGGGAGTTCTCACCCACCTAACTCTCCACCTTTCGGCAGATGACGCTCCTATTTGCAGAGATCACTGGTGGGGTTTTAGCTTCCAGGTTCATTTCCTTTAGAACTTCGGCCCCTTCGTCAGATAGGAGCCGGTCTATGTCTTTGGTCTCACCGCATATAGCGATGAAACCATTTGGAATGTCGATGAGTTTGATGAGTGCATTCCTTAAATTCGAAAATAAGGATTCGCACACGGTTTTCTTCTCGGGGGTCTTCTTTCCGCTAATGGTCCGTAGGGGGACCCTCTTAGGGAGGGCCTCCATCGTCGTGGACGTCTTCTTTCTTCTTTCTTGCGTTCTTTTCTTCCTCTGTAAAAAATGTGTAATTATTTTTGTTATGTGTGAAAAAAAGTGATGTCAGAAGTGACAAAGGAGGTAGAATCAAGGGTTGTACTTGAATACGATATGAGAAGAACGCTCGCGCCCAGTTTCCTGTTGTTTCCGCACTCGGATAGTGCCAGGATGATGGGTGATGATGGATGGGGGATGGTTCTCGAGTGGGGATCTCAGAGGGTTGAGCTTGGTGGACTTAATGCATAGCGGTCGAATCAACGACCGCTAAGTTTGTGCCACCCCCTCACGGGTACGTACGCCAAAAATGCATCCAACTACATAGAGACGAGAGTATTTCCCTCTATGATTCTGGCCAAGGCCCCCGGGCGATGAGGATTTCTCCTCCGTCCGGGACTCGCAGTTTTACCCCAGATTCGAGAAAATTTCTGACTTGTGCTTCTGCCTTGGGATAGGCCTCAAACCAGTTTTCACGCAAGCCCTTAATTATGTCAGTCCAAGCGGCTGACATAGTTAAGACGAAATTAATGAAGGGCAGTCATCCGAGCAGGTTCCCACGCAGGGCGGTGGACGGGAGCAATGAGGTTTTTTAGGCCATCATCTTACTTCATCACTCGCAGCGAAAAGATTGTGAGAAAATCTCTGCAGATCATCTGGGATCCTAATGATTCCCAGGACAGTGGCGTTCTTAGGTGGCGATACTCAAAAGTCTTTCTTTCTTAGCACGCGTGAGATTACAACGCTCTTCAGAGGGTAGTAAGGCAATGCTACGCAGTCGAATATTCGCCCAGCTTTTTTTGAACAAACGAAACAAAACGGCGCGGAAGAATATATGGATCCGTTATACTGTTTAGGGAAGAATAAATAACCCCTTTTCAAAAATTCGCATCATTGACGCTAATATCCCCATATTTTTCAAGCTAAACAAAAGATTTAGTAAGTTTAACATAGTTTACATTGTTACTGAATGAAAAACCAATACCAAATCACAAGCCCGTTTCACGTCATCGGATATCACCTTCGATGAGAGGTTAGGTTAACAACGTGACCATGAACTTCCCGTAATAAGTTGGTCTAATTTTCTTTCAAGCACCTTAGATCGTGTTTTTGGTGATCAGGTGTCCAATTGGGGCAGCGATTACGTACTCACATCTAGAGGGATTGTGAGTGAAGAAGAAATCCACAATATTAGGCGAGTGGTCATAATGGCCAGGTATATGAGTAGGCTGGGTGATAATTTGCTCTAAATCATTTAGAATTGAGAGTCTAAGGGTGTCGACCCCTCTTGTGTATGTGAATGGGGATTTGGAGAAGAGTAGGCGAAATAGAGGATACGTGTGACTACCGGGAGACAGATCTTGAGTCACGAAATATCAAAGTTTGGAGATTCAATGTCTTTGAGACGCTCAACAGGTGTGTTTATGTTGGGAATAAGCACAAACACAACCTTTGAATAAGAAACGAGAATAGAGATCATAATTAGACATGAGATAGGGACTAGTGTGAGATCTTTGATATCTAAGTCTCAAGGAGAAGCAGGATAGTAGGAGAATTACTAGAAAGGTGTTGTTCAATTGAGGAGAGGTTAATGGAGAGACCATGAATGTTGGTGAAGTATATAGAGAAAAATGTGGGACTCCTAGAGATGTTGTGGACATGAGAGGTAGCGTTTCTACTACTCCTCTAGCACTCCCTCTCATTGGCATCAGAATTAATCTGCAATTCAGGGATTTGTAGCACACTTGAACGCTGGGGAGTAGGGGGCATAGTTATAATGAACGTTTTCATTTGTTGTTTTTTTATGTAGAGGCAAGAACCGTTAGGAGAGCTTATGTAAGAAAAGCAGTAGCAATAGGCATGTTGTGTGGTAGCTCTGAGATGAAGAAAGAACTAGCCCAGTATTTTTGGACTGAAATTACGACCAGCAATCCCGTCATGGAAAGCGTAGGATGTTCCGGGTACTAATTTCGCCTTCCTTAGTTAAGGAAAGCTATCGGAAGGTAAAGAAAATAGGGAAAATACGCGCACCCAAGATTACCAATTTTAATGCGCGAGGGTATATAGGACGTTGGGGCAAATAAATTGGTGCAGCGTACCGAAAAGTACAAGCGGGCGGTTTAAAAGATTCACTCAAACGAGTTTTTTTATTCAGGTTAAATTTGAATATTTTTAATATTACCTTTTCTAGGAACAGTTGGACATATCGGTGAACAGTCAATTGCGTTGGAGAGCATGCAGAGTAAAGTTTTAGTTGAGAAAAAGTTAGCTAACATGGAAGACTGAAAGCTGACATTATGACTCGTGATCGATGCTCTGTGATCACTTTAAAGATTGTAAGACATGATATGGACAGCTGCAACGGAAACTACAAAGCCATGGCCAGCATAAAGAGTCACAGCAGGGGTTTCGACTGCGTCCGCACGTCAAAATTTATCAAACAATTGCAGGAGAAGGTGATAGAAGACCCGAACAAAGGAATCCGGGCTTTGGCGAGAGGGATTGGTGATTTTGTCACCGCCATGAAGCTGAACATGAATGATGACCTTCGCTACAACTCGTACAAGATGCACAAGGATCAACTTCTGACAGCCAAGACCAAGGAGAACAGTCTGATGAATTCAAAGCTCCTGACCAAGCTGAAGCATCCTGTTGAGCAGGGGACGATCTGGTTTTATCAGACGAAAAGGTCTCTCAGGACCAATTGCAAAACACCGGAAACAACAGGTGGCTTGCCTACATTCCAAGTATCATGAAGACCAAGTTCTCCCACCTGTGATGACATTTGTGTGTCTCTAGTCAGGGTGACGTCATGTTGCCACATATCTTTTAACAGGGTCTTAGGCACAAATAAGACGCAGTGCTGTGCAGTCGGTAGGCTAAAACCTCGACTCCGACTCCTTAGATTTTTAATAGTCGACTCTGACTACGACTCCAACTCTGAGTTTTATCTAGTAATCTTAAAAATCCTTTATTGCATGAAAACTGTGATGATGGCTTTCCCCTCTTTATTGAGTTTATCATCTGGCTATTTTTCCAACTCATATTTTATAAATTATCACCGCTAAGTATGTCATATTGAAATTTTATTTATTAAAGAAAATCAAATTTAGAGTTTTTGGACAATTCAAAATAAAAAATTCCTATGCATAATTAAAACGAAAAGTTAAAAGAAAAAATATATCCAAAAATATATGTGCATAAAAAAAACAAGGATTAAAAATGTATTTAATTATTATTTTTTTAGGAATAATATAGTTTCTGAAGGATCTTGCTTAATTGAATCTTTAATATCTGATTTTATAAATATCAATGTAGAAAACAATCATCCAACACTGACTTGAGTCGAGGGAAACGCAGTTACCCTCATAGCTGCAGGTTTTATAACTTCAGGGTAGGTTTGGATACGCTGATGTAGTGGTATTTTACACGAGCGATTATATTTGAGTATCTCTTCAACAGATGAATAAAATTGGGCATTCTTCCTAAAGATTTTTTGAAGCTCTTCCAAGAATTTTCTGGAAAGATTCGGAGAATACTTTCATAGTGTATACATGTAATGTATGTGCGTATAATGCTAAAAAAGTTATTTAGTCATAATTTAGATTAAAATGTGAAATATTGTTATATTACTCTCGACCATAAGAAAATTTTAAAGACAAAACTTTCTAGGATGTTTTTAACCGACTCCGACTCCACAACAGTGATAAGACGGTCATGTGGAGATGCTGGAGACTGTAGTCAAATGCTGGCTGGAGAGAGTTGTTACTGGAAGGCCATGACTCCGGAAAGAGTCGGAATTGGTTGTCGGAGAATTTCTATGACTTCTCCAGTACCACTTTGTGGCCTCCAAATTTCCAAGATTTTAATCCTTTGGATTACTATGCGTGGGGCGCTGTTGAAAAAGATATCAATAGCTGTGCTTGCAGCATTAAGAACGAGCTGGTGGACAAGATCAAGGAGGTGTTCTCAAAGATCTCTCAAAGGACACAGTGAGGAACGCTTGCGACAAGATTCAGAGCCTTCTTGAGGCCACGGTAGAAGCTGAGAGCGGCTATTTTGATGATATTTTAAAACAAAATTTAAATACATTTATTTTTTGGCTGAGATATTGCGGGGGAGGGGGGGTTGTTCTGTTATGCAAACTGTCAAATTTAGCCTGAACTCCCTATAACTCAGGATATATGTTGAAGTTAAAAGAGTGGGGGGCACAACTGAACTGGTGGATTTTTATTCCATGCTTTCAAGCCTCAACTAACGGTCTTTCTCAGGAATGCTTACGCTGTGAGGTGCAATCCGAGAATAGCTTCTGACGAATTGAATCGAAATAGAAAGACTAGCAGAGTGACGATTGGAAAATGGTGGAGGAAAAGTTCATGGAGGGGATAAATAGTTACAGGGTCATGTGCGCGCATGGACAGGTGTCCCTGTAGTTGTCCCGGTGGGATGCTCCGAGGCCACTGATACATCTGCGGGTTATGGCTCGTGGGAATGGGACTCAGTCTCCTGGTCTTGACTGTGTGCATGTGATGGGCCCGCAACCTGTCCTTCCTTACACTTTTATGCTAACATGATTGTACCTCAACTAGAAAGACGTAAACCTGGATCAAAATCACCTAATCAGCAGGAACAAAAAATGAGGCTGAGAATTGCTAGTTGGAATGTTGGTAGTTTGAAGGGTAGACAGGCGGAGGTGGTTGAGACCCCATCGCGGAGAGAGGTTGGCGTATGCTGTGTGCAAGAACATAGATGGAGGGGCAATTCAGCGAGAATGATTGTGGGAAAGGAATCGAGATATAAACTGTTTTGGATGGGAAATGCTAACGGTTATGGCGGTGTCAGTGTTTTACTAGCAGAGAAGTGGAAGGAGCGTGTTACGTGTGTGAATATAAGTAATGACAGGAGATCAGTGTTAAAATTGAATTTCGCTAATCATATATGTTGTATCAGTGTATGCACCACAAGTAGGCTTGGATGCTGCGGTCAAGGATGAGTTTTGGGGCGAGTTAATCAGAGTTGTTGGTGGTATGGCAGAGAGTGAGATGGTGATCCTGGGGAGAGACCTGAATGGACATGTGGGAGCGGAGGCAGTGAGGTACAAAGGAGTGCATGGAAGTTGTGGATTTGGTACTAGGAATGTGGAAAGCGAGCGAATTCTGGAACTTGGGGGAGCAATGGACATGGTTGTTTGTAACACCCTGTTCAGAAAAGAGAGAAGCAAACTGGTCACATATACATCTGGAAACAGCAGTAGTCAGATAGACTATTTTATGGTTAGAAGGAGAGAGAGAAAATTAGTGCAAGATGTTAAAATGATGCCCAGTAAAGAGTGTGTACAGCAAAAAAGTTACTGGTATGTGATATTTGGCTAGCAAACTTTTAGGCCAGGAGGAGGGTGTTTGTGCCTGGGAGGAAAGTGTAGAAGCTTAAAAATCAGGAAGTGAGGGAGGCTTTTTACCAGGAGTTCGGTACACTAGCGGCCGAGAATAGAGCGACTGACGGAAGTGTGAGTGAGCAGTATGGGAGACTGAAAGATAACCTTCTAAAAGCCACTGAACAAGGAAAATAGTGATATAGTAGGTGAACAGTGCATTATAAATGATGATGGTAGAGTTGTGGTTTGGCAGGACGATATAAAAAAGGCTTGGAGGGAACACTATAATCGTTTATTAAACGTAGAATTTGACTGGGACAGGAGACTTGTGGATTCAGCAGAACCTGTGGCTAAACCATGGCCATCAATTGAGGACAAAATGGTGAGTAGAGCTATCAATCACATACCATAAGGTAAGGTAGCGGGTGTTTCTGAGATAAATGTCGAGATGTTGAAAGCCTCTGGAAATATCGGTACGCGGTTGGTCACGGACCTTATAAATGCTGTTATATATGAATGTGCTGTACCAGAAGACTAGCTCAAGAGGGTGATTGGGAATGTGTATAAGGGTAAAGGTGATGCGCTAGAAAGGGGTAGCTACAGACGCATAAAGCTCCTCGATCATGTTATGAAAGTTATAGAGCGTGTTCTAGAAATGATTAGGGACAGGATAAACTTTGACGACATGCAGTTTGGGTTCATGCCTGGAAAAGGAACCACGGATGCTATATTTATAGTTAGACAGCTCCAGGAGAAGGACATCGCTAGGAAAATAGCGTTGTATTATATTTTTGTCGACCTGAAAAAGGCTTTTGATAGGGTACCAGGAGATGTGGAGAGGTGAACAATGAAAAATTTAAGATCGAGGAGTGGCTGGTTAGGATGGTCATGGCTAAGGGTGGATCAAATATAATTGTATTTAAATTGTATTTAAATACAATTTTGATGTACTTATATTTGTATTTTGGCATCCAGAGAAAAAGTATTTTGTATTTGTATTTGTATTATGACACCCAGAAGAAAATGTATTTTGTATTTGTATTTCGAGTCTAAGCCATTTGAGGAGGATATGCAAACTCAGAGAGAGAGAGAGAGAGAGAGAGAGAGAGAGAGAGAGAGAGAGAGAGAGAGAGTCAGAGAAAACCATGATTTACGAGATATTATAAAACTGGTTATATCTGGTACGCGCGGAGTGCGCGCGTCGCGCGAACGCTTGAGAGTTTTCTAGAACATTCTCGAACGTTAAGGAATGTTCGGCGCAAAGACTGTAGAGTTTATATGGAGCGTGAACGGCGTACTTTCATTCAGTCTTTATTTGAATAGTGCTGTGTAAAGGATACTCTCTCTCTCTCTCTCTCTCTCTCTCTCTCTCTCTCTCTCTCTCTCTCTCTCTCTCTCTCTCTCTCTCTCTCTTGTTCGGTGGGTTTATTTTCATAATAATAATACACATAATAATATTGTGTGTTAATTGAATTTTTAATTATTGAAAGAGATATTCTCTTGGGTTAACTCATTGATTTATCTTTCTGTTTATCTTTTATTAAGTTTAATTTTAAAAGTAATGATTTAAAGTACTAGTTAAATTTTATAATCAACAGGTTCCTCCATTTTTCTTCTTTTCACACATATCTGTATATATCTTTAAGTTACTTTTAATCTATTAGGTTTTTGTTTGTTTTAACCACTTTATTATCATTACTTTCTTTGGTTGATTCTATTTTATTGTTATTTAGGTTTTTTTCACTTAATGTTTTATGGGTTTTTTTTTAATTGCTCTTATTTTTTTTAGATTTGTTATTAACCACTCTATACTTTTGTTTCTTTGCTGTGATGTTTCAATTTTATTTTTATTTTATTTTTCTTTCTTAACATTCTGTTTTAGTACTCAAATATATGATTTATGATAAGGTAAATATAAAAGAAAAGAACTATATGTTTATTTATAATAATATAGGAATTAAAATATAACCAAAATTTAAATTTAACTTAAAGATAGCTCATATTTATTATATAACCTTCTATTGAATTGGTACATGAAAAAAACAGTAAATATATAAAATCTGAATCTAAAATAAATAATAATTACGTGAACTTTCAGCTGCACTGGCAAAGTTTTATTCTGTCAATGTAATGTCAAGCTTACTGACAAAAATCTCATATTGTTTGCAGTGCAAAAAGTCGTATCAGCAGCAACGAAGGCAACATTTAACCTAGTTGTCATCTTCAGAATAGTTTACAAAGTACAGTATGATGAATATGAAACCTTGGGAGCTGCAGATGAAAAGAAGAAGCGTGAGAGCTCTGCGTCACACTCACAGACCAAAATGACCTCGTTCTTCAAAGTTAAACCTGCACAAGATAATTTTTTTACGTTAATCATATAAAACAACGGTCTATAGTAAATAAACTCTTAGACCCCATCGCATGTGACCAACTGCCTTTGAGTATTGTTGAAAGTAAGACTTTCAACAAGCTCTTCTGCACGAAGCAGAACGATGTTTCGTGTTTCCAAACAGAACCACACTTAGAAACAGTTTACTTCTGCAGAGAGCGAAAAATATCGAGTCGCAATTGATGACAGAATTTGAACATCTCAATCGTATGTACCTGACATTGGACCTCTGGACGAATCGGAAAATGATATCGTTTCTTGCTGTCACTCTACACTTCATCAACTCGTCATGGGAGCTAAAGTCTCGCGTCATTGCTTGCGATCAGTTTATAGAATGAGATACATCTGTGAACAACGCTACAGCATATGAGGATAAAGATAATTTAATTTTAAGAATGAATCCAAGGATCAAAACGAAACTAGTTTCCATTAAACTGATTCTTTAATGACAACGTTTCAGGCTCCAAGTTTATCTTCAGGTCTGACAAAATTCGGAATTCGTGGCAAGGTGAGGAAGGTGGTTGCAGACAATGCCTTGTCTATGGGGAGAGCATTTGATGTTTGTCTAACAGGATTATATGGAAATGAAGTAAGGAATGAAAGTAGCTGTGAAAATGAAGAAACCACTGACCTTGATATTTTGGAAGAAGAACTCGATCTGAATGAGGTGCTTGCCCTTCTTCTACCGGATCGGTCCAGTTGCTTTGCACACACACAACAACTCTGCATACCATATGCCATCAATGATCCCTGTGTCAGAAACAGAGCAATTGCAACAGTGATACACAAGTGCTGTAGTATTTTAGCTGCAACACGTCGATCTACTGTGGCAGCACCGTTCTTGGAAAGGATTTGGGTTTCGCTGCAGTCTGCCAACGCTACTAGATGGAACTCTCAACTGACAATGCTTAAGGCAGTTCCCAAGTAAACCGACGGAATCAACTCAGCTATTCGTCTCCTAGGGTTGAACCGAACTGTAGAAGAGTTGAAAGGAATGGAAATAGCAATGCTGAAAGAAGTGATACAAGTTTTGAAACCGTTCCAAGAGGCGGTGACGCAAATGGAAGGAGAAAACATGGTTACACTTTCTTGCGTTGCACCAGTTGTATTTAGCCTTGAGCACAGCCTCAAACTATTCACAGAAAGTAAACCTATCTACTGATTTAACTTAGCAAATGCACTACAGTCTTCTATCAAGAAGAGGTTGCATCCATTTCTTAAGAGGAGTGATGTCATTGCCGCAGCTCTCATGGACCCCAGGTTTAAGCTGGCATGGATACCATGTAAGGAAATGCAAAAGGAAAAGGTTTCGAAGATTGTGGACTTAATTCTTTCCAAATTAACTCAATCGACCTTGAATAAGATGGTAATTCAAGAGAGTGAACCTTTCGTCTCCATGAGCATGAATCAAGACGAGGCTAGCGTGAATGCAAAACGACTTTGTCTTTTTGCCTACATGCCTCCTGCTGGGAAAATGATGGCAAGTGCATCAATAAAGGACACTACAGTGGTGATGTCAGAACTTGAAACGTACTTAGGAGAAGGTATTCTGCCTTTTGATCTCATCCCAATGAGGTACTGGCGTGATACAAAAAGCTTCAAAATTTTGAAGCATTTTTCCAAGAATATTCTAAGGTGCTGTGCAACGTCTGCACCATCTGAGAGAGTGTTTAGCAGGGCCGGTAATTTTTACACTCCTGAGCGAGCAAAACTCAGCCCAGAGGAAACCTTACGGGCATTAATGATGATAAAATGCAATTATGATATGTAAAATGTAAACTTGAGAAAAAAAAGTATCTGTTTTTGTTTTTTGTATAATTTCAAGAGTATTTTTATCTGTATTTTTGAAGTCTGGAATAGGAGTATTTGTATTTTTATTTTTTTAACTAGTACTTGTATTTGTATTTTTAGATTCAGAAATAAAAGTAGTTGTATTTGACTTAGAAAAATCAGTATTTGATCCAACCTTAGGCATGGCTATGTACGAAGGTTCGACAACCCAGGTGAGGGTAAATAGAGAATTGAGTTATGAATTCTCTGTGAAGGTTGATATGCATCAGGGATCCGTTTTGAGTCCCTTGCTCTTTGTTATCGTCCTGGAAGTACTGTCACAGAATTTTAGAACAGGATTGCCATTCGAGTTGTTGCACGCTGACGATCTAGTGGCGATTGCTGAGGATGAGAGGACGGCACTTGAGAAGTTCAGGTTGTAGAGAGAAGGGATGAATTCCATGGGGTTGAGAGTGAATTTGGATAAAACAAAGATGTTGATTTTAAGAGTGGGTAGTGGTAACAAGGAGTAACAGTACCCTAGGAGACCTTACGGTCCATTGAAAGAGGGTACCTTTGGAATAGCAATCGAGCAGGCACATGGCTGCTCAATTGTTTTGCGTCCCTAAACGGCCACTTTTCAAGACTTTGTCTAGTCTTGACTTGAACTGGACAACAGATTCACTGTTGACAACTTCCACTGGAAGTGCGTTCCACTTACCGCAGATAAGGTAAGTGAAAAAATTTCCACACAGATTGCGGTTGTAACGCTTCAGTTCAAGTTTGAAGCCGTGATTGCGCGTTCTGTTCTCACTGAGTGTGAAAATATCCCGGTAGTCAACATTGTCGAACCCTCGAAGTATTTTGAAAACCTCGATGAGCTGACCACGCAGTCTACGGGTTTCCAGTGAGAACAGATCTAATTCCCTTAGTCTATCCTCATAACTTTTATGTCGGATAGAGGGAATCAGTTTGGTTGCCCTGGCTTGTACGCGTTCCAACCTTGCAATATCCTTTCCAAACGAAGGACTCCAAAATTGTACGGCATACTCCAGGTGCGGCCGAACGAGGGAGTTGTACAGACAAAGTACTATCTCCTTGTTACGGTATCCAAACTGGCGCTTTATGTAGCCTGACATCCTTTGGGCTTTCTTCTCTGCACTGTTTCGAGAACTTGAGGTCGCTAGTAATAGTTACACCCAAGTCCTTCTCAGTGTCACTCGATTCAAGAGCAGTGCCCTTAAGGATATACTGAGATTGGGGGTTTCTGTGGCCGATATAGATTACTTTGCATTTGTTCACGTTAAAAGGCATTTGCCACGTGTCCGACCACTCCCCAATCTTCCCAAGATCTTCCTGCAGGCGGGCAATATTTCCATCCTTTGCAACGTTCATACCAAGCTTGGTATCGTCGGCAAATTTGGAAATCTTGGCAACCATTTTACCGTCCATGTCGTTGACGTAGATGATCGATAGTAGTGGTCCCAGGACAGAACCTTGAGGCACCCCGCTAGTAACGGGCACCCACTCAGAAGCCTGTCCATTCACCACCACCCGTTGCCGTCTGCCACTTAGCCAGTTCTCGATCCAGCTGGCTACTTTTCCGTCTATGCCAAAGCGCTCGCACTTTCCGGAGAAGGCGGAAAATGAAGTGGGGGGGAAGGAATGGCGTACAAATTATATCGTTCGTTCATGGATGATATCACTGAGTTCGGAGCAATAGATTTTAAACTTAAATCTAAAAAAAAATCGTCTTTTAAAAAAAACAAAAACGAATGCACAATGAACGATGGGGAAAAAGTAAAACAAAAAGAGAAGTAAAAAAAACGGAAATAGGAAAAATAAAAAAAAACGAAACTGTAACGCAAACAAATTTGATTTCAAATTAGGCTAAATATTTCTCAGAAAAAGAACTTAAATTATGTAGCGGAAATTGAGTCTGACTACTTGAAGAATGCCGCCTCAACACTGCCACAATAGAAACCAGAATATCATACCAGGATGCACAGGCCCAAAAAGGCCTCTTCCAAAACAACATGAAATGACCACAAGGTCTGCTGACCAATAAGTCGCGTGCTCTCACTTATTCACCTTAGGTCGACTTTGGCATTATATCATTCGAAAGAGAATGTAAAACAACATAAGGCTTTAAAATTTCGTTAGAATCGGCTAAATAGTTACAATGTTATTACAAAAAAAGAAGCAAAATAGGGACCGACCGATATAGTGAGATGTAGAGTCACTCGCGACTAAAAATGAAATGAAATTTCCCCGCGACCGGACTTCATTTGGCAAGCATGGCCCCGCAACGTTATTTACCCTTTTGTAAAAAATGACGGCGGGATGGGCTTTGCACCCATACACCCTATATTATTGATTTTTAGTGCACACCCCTTGTGACAGTTAAGTGAAACATATTGGGAAAGTGGACGAAACATTATGGAAAAAAAGCACAATCGCGGTCGGGAAACCAAAGTTAAACTTTACCTTTTGAGTGACTTATTCCACATTACGATGGTCCCTGTCGTCTTTGATAAATTTAACCACTTATACATAGGCAAGATCTTTTTAATTTCATATAAATAAAAAATATAATAACTCTTCATATCTTGACTCAAATCGCTATTAATAATTAGCATAATAATTTTGAAAGATCCCAAACACACTTCCTAACACAGTTTAGCTCAGTTTATTTTCGAAGTATTGCCTTTGTATCGGCACTTCTTTTGTCCTTTTCTTACACTATTTTAATTTTCTCCATTGCTTCTCTTAAAAACATCGGTCAATTTTTATCCATAACCCTGTATTTTAAGAACGAGATATTTTGAAGGTTTGAATAAGATTTTTTCATTTAGTTCGGTTGTAACCTAAGTATATTTAATTTTTTTATCAAAGTTATTTCTAATAATTCCTTTATAAGTGAAGAAGAAGAAGAAGAAGAAGAAGAAGAAGAAGAAGAAGAAGAAGAAGAAGAAGAAGAAGAAGAAGATGAAGAAGATGATGATGAAGATGATGAAGATGAAGATGAAGTAGATGAAGAAGAACAAGAAGATAATGAAGAAGAAGAAGAAGAAGAAGAAGAAGAAGAAGAAGGTGTTCAGGGTGTTAAAATAAAGGGTCTATAAAGGGGATTAAAAAAGGCGGTTAAGATTAGCAAATAAGGCCGTAGGCCACACCCCGCAGGGGAGCCTGTGTAACCAAGCTCTTCCTGTTTAGGAAGAGAACAGCGGCTTGTTTAATTATAAGCAAATTTTAAAATTAGCATGCATGCACCAACCTACGTCATTCTAGCTTTCAAGCTTATAGCACTTGCGTGGCAGTTTTCATCCCTCTAAATGGGATTCGTTATTAGTAATTAAAATTTAGTAATATTTACTACACAACCATGTTTTTAATTGTAATCGCATCCTATTATATATCATTTTGAAAGAAATTTTTTTCTGAATTAAAATATCCTATGGACATTTTATATTACTCAATATTAACGAAAATATGATTTATTTAAATAGCATTCGTGGGCGGGACTTATATTGTCTGAAGTCAAACAACCTTTTGATAGCAGATATTGGTAAATTTTCTTACGAAGATTTTGGGACAGGGATTCAACCCTCATAACTGATTGAAGCTCAGTGCATCGTTTCCTCCTGGAAAAAGAAGATTTTGTGACTGATTGGCAAGACTTCACTCTACTAGGACTTGACCATCGACATATACTCTTGATTCTCTATCCCACCTCTTCTTAGGGCGTGTCGGTTAAGGAAGCTGAGCCTCCATCGATAATCATAAGGACAGAAGCCATATCTGAACCGGGCGGCTTACTCGGCGCAGGCCGAAGCTTAGCCCGGGACGGATTAGTACCCGTGTGAGCGGCGGATCCTTTTGAGTAGAGCAAACGCTGTTAAGGCTAGGCGTCAGGCAGGTTGGTAGGGTTCACTGACACGCTAGCGAAATAAGTCAGACGAGTAACTGGATTTCAGCCGCACCTTCTAACTTTCTGTTTTCTCGCCTTTTCCTAAATTTTTTTTCACCTTAGAACGCTAAATGAAGAAAAGGAAGAAGCTCGATTAGAATAGTGGAATAAACAAAAAGGGTCACTTTTCGAACCATAAAAGGAGCACAAAAACAGGGAGGCATTCTTGTATTTAACATGATATATGGGGAACTAGGTAGAGTACTTATTCGACTCCTGGACTACTCAACCAGTTATGTGGCCATTTGCCAAACGGAAAAAGATATGGATAACTTACGTAGTGAGAAAGCCACATCAAGCCTCCAGAAAATCGGACTGGAAGCTAAAGTTCCTCCACAAATGGAGGCTCAAAAAGCAAACTACTGTCGACAGATAGATCCGTGGATAGGGGAGCATATGGCAACGGAAATAAAATAAGAAATCGAAAAAAAGACAAGAATGGACTAAAGTCAAGGAACTCGTGAAATTCAGAAACAAAACTAACAATGAAGAGTACACTCATGTTTTTAAAGTTTTGTTCAGAGAAACAGGCATGGCACGTAAAGCGAGAGAGAATGGCCTGTTAGCATTTAACCTAAAGATAACCCAGCACCAAATCAAAAGCGATGAGTTCATAAATGTTCTCACTTGTTTCTTTTGGGACTGCCGCCCAAAAGAAGAAACACAATGCTCAGAATGCAGCTCAACTCTACACATATGGAAATATTGTAAAAGCCAAGAAAAGAAGTGCGCGAATTGTGGCGGAAACCATCGCACGATGGCGATGGCTTATCCTATTAAGAAGGAGATTATCGAGAAGAAGATGAGGGAGAAGATAAGGCTTGAGGAGGAGAAGAAAAACAAACATATGTCAAAGTAGCTGAGGCAACAGCGGAACAAATAGTACCGGCAAAAAATATAATAGAGCTCAAACAAGAAAAAAAAATCTTTAAACATATTGGCGAGCATACTACATGCACACGTAATGAACGTTGCAAACCCTGGAACCTATTCCAAGGAAATTAACAAAATGCTAAGTAATAACGGGTTGGAACCTATGTAGTCCCGGAGAACCCGCCATCGGCGAACGTATTAAACATCAAATACACAACGTCGACACCGAAAACCCAAACACAAGCAGGTGAAGATGAATCATCCATCCAATTGATTAGTATTAACTCAGGATTACAGAGAAATCCAAGACTTAGGAACAAGCGAACACAGAAAGAGGAACAGGGGATGGAAGTGGAATTACCTGTAGCTAAGGCAGCCTGTTCCAACACTCAACAGGAAAGAAAAGCAATAAAAGGTGCAGGGAACGAGGAATCCCGCCATCAAACCCAGGAAAGAAAATAAGGGAAAAAAAGCGCATTAATCTAAGAACATACGCCCCTGAGATAGACCCATAGCCATAATAAACAATATGGAAATCATCATAGGGATTAAAAAGGGACTTTTTAAGTACGAATTCGAAGGCCCGTATTCAGATAACGAAGTCCATAAATGTTTAATGAGTGGAGGAATAATAACCCTGAAAGAGATATGCTTTAATATAAAGAAAGAAGAATTTAAAAAGAAAAGATACGGTCGAACAAAGTCCCCCTGAGAAAGAGAGCTAAAGAAAACTGATAGAAGATCTTCACTGGAACAGTAGGATACAAGATGGAAAGGAAAGGAAAAGAAAGTTTAAAATAATAAATCACAATGTGTCCGGTTGGGATGCCAAAAGGTGCTCGCATTGTGATTCATACTTCAAACTTGCCCCTAAGATCATCCT
Organism: Ceratothoa steindachneri; assembly: GCA_963969495.1. Classification (NCBI taxonomy): domain Eukaryota; kingdom Metazoa; phylum Arthropoda; class Malacostraca; order Isopoda; family Cymothoidae; genus Ceratothoa; species Ceratothoa steindachneri. The sequence continues at coordinate 111,034,630 of OZ018331.1, read as the reverse complement.
ACTAAATGAAATCAACATCGATCCGAAAATGAACCCCATTAAAATCTTAATTTTACAACAATCTACAAGACAACATAAGATATACACTACGACGGAGTAGCGATAGTCGTCCGAAATGACATAAAATTTACAAGATTGAAAGAATTAGATGAGGCCTATTTAGCCATCAAAGTAAAGACTGGAACAAGAAAAATAATAATTATGGCAGGGTACCAACCCCCAAGGAGGAGATATGTGCCTATACATAACTTCATGGAGATATTTGAACAAAATGAACAAGTATTATTCTTAGGAGACCTGAAAGCCCGAACAAGACTCTCAGGGTATACAGCCAATTTCAACAACAGCAGAAGAAATGAAGATTAGCTAATAGCAAGAGGTATAGTTGAGAGGATCGGATCGAAATTCCCTACGTACATCGGCTTGAGAAAAGCAACTAAACCAGATATCGTGATAGCTTCCCTTAAATTACAATATAACTATTTGATATAAAGAGGTCACCCACCATCAACGATCACGAAATGGTGGTAGTAAGTTACTATCACTTTAGGAATTATAAAATACTCTAAACAACACCAAGCAAAGAGCTCCTGAGACACAGGAATATCCTGCAAAAACTAGGTAAGAGCGCCAAATGTATTTCTTTCCAAAATAGTAAAAATCTTCAATGCGGCAATAAGCGCCGGATATTTTCCTGACGCCCTGAAAAGAGGGAAAATAGTATTTTTGTCCAAGCCAGGCAAGCCTCCCTGACCAACCAGGAAACTTAGGCCGATAACTCTACTAGAAACAGTAGCCAAACTACTTGAAAAATTGATTGGCAGGAGATTGAGCTAACACCTAGAAAACAACGATCTAATTCCTAGCCACCAACATGGGTTCAGGAAAGGTAGAAGTACCGCGACGACATTGGCCGTAATAGTAGAAACAAACAATAGCCAAAGCCAAATATGACAGAAACTACACATATATGGTATTAAGAGATGTGCAGAAGGCTTTTGATAAGGTCTGTAGAATAGGCCTAAAATACAAATACAAAGTCAAGAGATTAGGACTTCCACCTATCCTAACAAAATGCATATGTGACTACATCACAGACTGCACAGCATTCATCAGCATAGAAGAAAATCGGGGACCCGAATTTAAAATCAATCAAGGCTTTCCCCAAGGAGGATGTCTCAGTCCAACGTTATATAGTATATATATATATATATATATATATATATATATATATATATATATATATATATATATATATATATATATATATATATATATATATACAGGGGACATTCCAAATCCAATCTACGATGACACCAAATAAGTACAATTCGCAGACGACATATCGATAATCGTTAATAGTCCATACAGGTATAGGTTTTTAATGAATATTGCGGCAATATCCTAGATAGCTCTCAGATCACAATAAACATAAAAACCTATATTTCGTTATTTAAAGGAATGAATTGTTAAATGCTAACGCGAAGTCTAAATTTTGCAGACGAATTCCTTAGGCCTAATCTGAGGGACGTTGGGAAAACGTGAATTAAAAACAAAAGGTTAAGAAAAATATATATTATTGAATAAACAGTTAAATTATTTAAAGGTGAATTTATACAGTAACAGTTTATGATTGAATTGAATTTTACGTGTGAATTAAATTTGCATGAGTTAACGGGAATGGATTTACAATTGCTAAATATGGTTTAGTAATTAGAGTATAACAAATGATGATTGATAATTAGATTATAATTGGCAATTGGATAATTGTAAAATAGATTGTATTATAGATATGTGTAAATAGTAATTGTTAAATAGGTTGATAAATAGATTAAAAGTAATTGGATGATAAGTGATTGGTAAATAGTTTGATAAATAGATTATAACGGAGTTAAATAGATTGCATTATAAATAATTTTAAATAGTAATTGTTAAATAGATTGATAAATAAATTATAAGTAATTGGATGATAAGTGATTGGTAAATATTGGTAATTATTAGTAAATAGGTTGATAAATAGATTATAACGGAGTTAAATAGATTGTATTATAAATAATTTGAAATAGTAATTGTTAAATAGATTGATAAATAAATTATAAGTAATTGGATGATAAGTGATTGGTAAATATTGGTAAATAGTTTGATAAATAGATTATAAGTAATTGGATGATAAGTGATTGGTAAATATTGGTAAATAGTTTGATAAATAGATTATAACGGAGTTAAATATATTGTATTATAAATAATTTGGAAATAGTAATTGTTAAATAGATTGATAAATAAATTATAAGTAATTGGATGATAAGTGATTGGTAAATATTGGTAAATAGTTTGATAAATAGATTATAAGTAATTGGATGATAAGTGATTGGTAAATATTGGTAATTATTGGTAAATAGTTTGATATAGATTATAACGGAGTTGAATGGGTCTGTAAATGAGACAAAAGAATGACACATTAATTAGGGATTCTTTTGGGAAATTCTTAGCTAAACAATTACAATTCAAATATTTACAGACCTGTTTCACCGATGCGGAGAGCTAAGCGAATGAACCTCATGGCTTAATTTTAACACTTGGGATAGCGGGTGTAGCAATCTCCCGATTTAAGTCAGGGTTACCAACCCTTCTTGAAATTATATATATATATATATATATATATATATGGAAAAATATCCAAGACAAATTGGTGCGGTTAAGGTAATGGCATAATTAGACAACGGCTCTGCTTCAGGTCCAGCAGGTGATCCTATCCTCCTTGAACTGGAAGACAACACTTAGGGATGGGTCATCCCTAAGTGTTGTCTTCCAGTTCAAGGAGGATAGGATCACCTGCTGGACCTGAAGCAGAGCCGTTGTCTAATTATGCCATTACCTTAACCGCATATATATATATATATATATATATATATATATATATATATATATATATATATATATATATATATATATATATATATATATATCTATATATATATATATATATATATATATATATATATATATATACAGTAAGAAATAAATATTTGCATTTGTAGGAGTATAAACCGCTACAATACTGCCCCCCTGCGCAAAAAGCTCGCACAATACAAGGTATTTACATAAATTTTAGTCTACATAGCGGTGAAGCCTCCTTACAGCGCGTCCAGAACGGGTTATGGTTCTAACTGGCTGACTCGGATTGCGAGTCAGGTGGCGATTGGTAGTTCCACTTGATTGAGTCAGGAGATTGCCGCGAGCGAGGACCGGAGCGTCGGGTGACGATTGTTCTGGACCTAACAAAAAGGAGACTGTCGGAATTTGCGCGTTGGTCGCTTGGTGTTCTCCAACTGCTGTCGAGTGGTCCTGAAACAAAAAGGGAAGCGGCAGCAGTTGGGAAGAAAAGTTGGGGGGTGTAGAGATGCTTGGCGGAAGGTTTGCGAGTAAAGAGGTGGGAGGAAAAGTTGCAGTTTGATTTTAAAGAGCCGAAGATTTTTTTTTTTTAATTTTATAAAGCCCATCTGGCAACTGCCCACTTGGGCATTAAAAGAGTCGAAAAAGGGTTCGAAAGTAAAGTTAATTGGGTGCGGAAGTTAGGCTGGGATGACCACTGGATCTATATTAGTGGAAGAGAATGGTAGTGGCTGTTCCAGATGAACGGCCTCTATAAAGCAGGTTTAAGCCGATCGATGGAAACCGTATCCTGCTTGGTGCCACGCTGCAGTACAAAGAATTTCGGCTTCCTGGAGATGACGAGAAAGGGTCCGTCATCATAGACAGGTTGCAAGGATGTGCGAGTGGAATCGCGACGGACAAACACATGAGAGGAAGTTACCATCTCCTTTGACACGAAAGGTTTTTGATTAGCAGGCACTCTTGTGGCGGTCGGCTATACCTCAGACATCGCCCGTACTAAGTTGTGTACGTATGCATCAGGATGTATGTCGGAAGCAAGAGTACAGTCAGCGGAAGAAAAGAATTGTCCAGGAAGACGAAGTTGCGTACCATAGACGAGTTCCGCAGCAAAGCAATTTAAATCTTCTTTCAATGAGGCACGAATTCCCAGGAGAATTAAGGGTAGCTTGTCCACCCAAGTGATGTTGGGGTCAGTGGCGCGTAAGCTTCCCTTGAGAGTCCAGTGAAAATGTTCCACCTAAGAGTTACTTTGGGGATGGTAGCTAGTGGTATGGAGACGAAAGGAGCCAAGCATTGATATGAGTGCATCCCATTGGTGGGATTCAAATTGGCTACCTCGATCAGTCATGATCGTTGATGGGACACCAAAACGAGCAACCCATGCTGAGACGAAGGCTCGAGTTACAGTGGAAGCTCTGATGTTCGGGATAGGAACTGCCTCTGGCCACGAGGTAAAACGATCGATCATGGTGAGAAGGTAAGTGCAACCACGCGAAAGGGGCAGAGGACTAACCAGATCGATGTAAACGGCGTCAAAACGTGCAGATGGAAGTGGAAAAGGAGCCAGAGGGGACTTTGTGTGGCGTTGAACCTTTGCACGTTGACAAGGCAGACATGCACGGGTCCATTTGGGCACGTCGGCGTACATACCTGGCCACACATAACGTTGTGTGATGAGCTTGCGAGTTGTTCGAATGCCAAGATAAGCGAGACTGAGAGTCTGGTCAAAAATGTGCTGACGGTAAGCGAGAGGAATGAGTGGACGAGTACAGTCAGGCAATGAATAGTCAACCAGGATACGCCTGGAGGGACTGTCCGGCAAGTCGATTTCGCGAACGATAAACTGAGAAGAGTGACGCAGTGTTTGCGTGTCTTCATCTTGTTCCTGGGCAAGCGCTATTGTCGCGTGATCGATGGGCGCAGCTTGGGAGAGTTGCGTGCCGGAAATCGATAAAATGCGAGAGAGCGCATCTGGTACGACGTTTGACGAACCAGGAACGTAGCGAATATCGTTTGTCATCTGCAGGATGAAGTCAAGGGGACGAGTATCAACTGCAGAGTGCACAGAGGAAGTGCCACTAGAGGCGAGAAACCAACCAATGGCTTGTTGTCTGTAAAGACAGTAAATTCACGCCCTTCCAAGTATTGTTGGAAGTGACGGATGGCGAGGTATATGCTCATTAATTCGCGGGAAAACGTACTGTGCCTCTGTTGGGAAGGTAAGAGCCTTAGAGAAGAAGGCGAGAGGTTGCCAAGAGTCACCAACCTTCTGCTGTAGCATCGCACCGACATGAGTAGCTGACGCGTCCGAAGCAACGCTTATAGGAGTTCCTTGGCAAGGATGGGCCAGGGCAACAGCGGAAGCCATAGCCTCTTTGGTGCGAGAAAAAGCCTCGCAAGCTTCGTGGGGCCAGGAAAGAAAAGGTTTCTTTTGGACTTGAAAAGTAATTCGTAGAGAGGTTGAATAATGTGGGAGATGTTGGAAATGAACCCGTGGTAAAAGTTTACCATCCCACAAAATCTACGAAGTTGCTTTAGCGAAAAAGGTCGGGAAAAAGCCCGGATAACTTCAACTTTGTCCTCGAGAGGACGAATTCCCTCAGGGGAAATGTGCTGTCCCAAAAAGAAGATCTGTGTGACACCAAAGATACACTTAATTTTGTTGCGTACGATACCATACTCATCTAAACGTGCAAAAATCTGGCGAAGGTGAGAAAAATGCTCCTTTAAAGACGAAGATGCTATAAAGAGGTCGTCTATATAACAAGAGACGAAGAGATGACATCTCAGAACCTGATTCATGAAGCGTTGAAAGGTCTGACCCCTGTTACGAAGCCCGTAAGGCATTCGGTTCATGACGAAGAAACCGAATGGAGTGGTGATAGCCGTCTTATGGATATCATCAGTGTGAATCGGAATTTGGTTGAAAGCACGAACCAAATCGAGCCGAGAAAAAATGGAACAACCGAAGAAGCGTAGTTAAAATCTGATAAGAAAGGCAGAGGATACCTATCCAGAACTGTACAGACATTGAGTCGCCTGTAGTCACCTACAGATCTGAATTCCTCCGGAGTAGACTTAGGTAGTACATGAAGCGGTGAAGCCCATGGGGAGGTGGATGGGGAAGCGATCACCTCCTCCATCATGAACTTAAATTCCTGCTTCATTAGGGCAAGTGGACGGGGACGTGAGAAAACTGATCCTCCTGTCGTTTCTATTATGTGCACCGCATTGTGATTAATAGGTCTGTCCTTAGAAGGAGGTAGATAGAGGCTTGGAAACTCCCGCAAAAGTTGCTGGAAGTAGGGGGGGGGGCAGTTGCAGGGAGACGAACAGAGAGGAGAAAGCTGGTGGAATGAATGAATGAACCAACAACAGTTAGTGTCGTGGTTTTGTCGATAAAGTTGGGGTGACGAGAATCGATGAGAATGTCGTGTGCGGAAAGGAAATCGAGGCCAAAAATTGGAATGTCGACGTTGGCTATGATGAATGTCCATGGGAAAACACGACGTAACCCGAGAGAGAGCTCGAGGATACGCCTCCCATAAGTCCTTATGGCCGATGAATTGGCAGCTTTAAGGACAAGATCAGAAGAAGTGCAAGCTTTCTCGACTGAAGAGGTTGGAATGACACTGCATTGAGCGCCAGTGTCAACCAGGAAGGAGAAACCAGAGAGTGGGTCATAAACACTAAAAGTAGGATCGGCCTGAAGAGATAAGGTTGCAGAGGTGACAGACCCACGTATCACTTGCGCATTCAGTTTAAAGTTCCCTGCGCTTATGGTGAAGGTTGGGTATGGGAACCCGTAGAGTTTTATAAAATCGGAGATGGTGAGGTAAGGTTAGGTTGAGATTTAGGTGCAGGTTGAGCATATTGCTGGTAGTTGCATGGGGCAGAGCAATTTATTTTATTTTTTTGCTCTGGAGCCTAATTTGAGGTGATACCGGCAAAAGCCTGAAATATAGCAGTATGAGCAGCACGGCCAGAATAAGGGTTAAAGTTGTGGGTATGAGATGATGCACGGTAAAAACTGCAAAGCTGAATACATCGGACAGCGTTGCTCCCATAATAGAATGGTACGAGCAGCTACCCTGAGAGTTGTCAGGATTGGGGGAATTAGGCCTAGGTTGGATATGAAACTGCTGTACCTCACCTCTTGTGCTGCTGTTTCGTCGTAGGTATTGCCTTTTTCGGGAAGAGGAACGTCTGACTCCTCCGTCCTGCTTACGATTTTTCTCTCAGTGAAGACCCGTTCGCACCTCTAGGGCACGAATATCCATCTCAATCCTCTCCATAACGAATAAAAGACCCGAAGCTTGGGAAGATGCATCCTGAGGGAGTCCTGGCCGGTTGTAGGGAGTCTCGCCCGGTGACCTAACCTGTGAAATAAATACTTGTGAGTGCTTTTTAACATTAGAGTTGTATGATGTGCTACGCCCCCTATTTTCATTGGTTAAAGTCCTGGTGCCTGCATTCCCACAGCCGACGAATGGATTGTTATACAGGGCGTCAGTCACCTCTGCCATCTTCTCCACGTTAGCTGGGGAGGACATTAGTATATGGGGCTTAATTTGGTCCGGCATCCCACGCATGAATATCTCAGTTATGAGTGACTCGAGTTGGTCGAGCTGTGCTTCCTTGGCATGTGCCAGGGCCTTGAGATGGCCCAGAAAGTGCGTGGGGCACCTGTCCCCCATCTCCTGCGGATCAAGAAGGATACGCAGGTCCTCAATTTGCGACCTCCCAAATTTTTTCATGAACGCCCCCTTGAACCTTGCCCAAGAACCAGAAATACCCCCATCAAGCAGAATACTCTTAAAAGTGGAAAAAAAAATACTTAGAGGTAATCTCTGGGTTGTGGCGATTGTTCTATGGTCCTCAGGAACTGCCTGGTGTAGGAGGATGAGCTCCACCATTTCCCACCAGCCAATGGGATTTTGTGGGTTGAATAGCGGAAGCTGGTCCGAAGAGGCAGTGGGCAAGGGGCGTTGTTGAGTAGTAGGCGAATGAGGGAGGATGCTTGCGTGGGGGATGAAGGTGGATGAATACGTCGTTGTTGTTGCGGGGTTGGGTGCTTGGGTCGTTGTTACTGTGCCCGAAGTTGGGGCGTAGCTTGGGGCTCCGTTATAATACATTTACAGGAAAATAAAAGTATGTGTGTGTGTGTGTTTATGCACAAATTCAATCCACGCGCTTGAACGTAAAAAATTGAACAAAAAATATTGAAAATTGGTCACTCTTTGTATTTATTACTGTATATTATAATTAATTTTACGAAATTGCTAAGGGATCACTTAAGGATGTTAAGGTCAGCTAAGGATTAAAAATGAGCATGTGTCGAGTCACTCGTGAATAATAAAAGTCCATGCGAGAAAAAAAAATGGAACCGAGTGAGGCGGAATGCGTCGTCCGATAAGTACAACACACGTGACAGTGAAAATTAATTTAATTTCACGAATGAATGAATGAGAGATAATTAAATTAGTCTGAGCACCACTTACAGGTTTTTAATGAATATTGCGGCAATATCCTAGATAGCTCTCAGATCACAATAAACATAAAAACCTATATTTCGTTATTCAAGGGAATGAATTGTTAAATGCTAACTCGAAGTCTAAATTTTTCAGACGAATTCCTTAGGCTTAATCTGAGGAACGTTGGGAAAACGTGAATTAAAAACAAAGGGTTAATAAAAATATAATTATTGAATAAACAGTTAAATTATTTAAAGGTGAATTTATACAGTAACAGTTTATGATTGAATTGAATTTTACGTGTGGATTAGATTTGCATGAGTTAACGGGATTGGATTTACAATTGATAAATATGGTTTGGTAATTAGTCTAACAAATTATGATTGATAATTGGATTATAATTGGTAATTGGATAATTGAGTATAACAATTGATGATTGATAATTAGATTATAATTGGTAATTGGATAATTGTTAAATAGATTGTATTATAAATAATTTGTAAATAGTAATTGGTAAATAGTTTGATAAATATATTATAAGTAATTGGATGATAAGTGATTGGTAAATAGTTTGATAAATAGATTATAACTGAGTTGAATACGTCTGTAAATGCGACAAAAGAATGACGCATTAATTCTGGATTCTATGGGGAAATCTTTAGTTAAACAATTACAATTCAAGTATTTACAGACCTGTTTCACCGACGCTGAGAGCTAAGCGAATGAACCTCATGGCTTAATTTTAAGACGCTTGGGAGAACGGGTGTAGCAATCTTCCGATTTAAGTCAGAGTTACCAACCCTTCTTGAAATTATATATATATATATATATATATATATATATATATATATATATATATATATATATATATATATATATATATATATATATATATATATATATATATATATATATATATATATCAAACCACATTGAAAGAGAAAAGGGAATCATTTTTCCTTGCAGTAATATTTTTATTACCTTTTTTCGAAAAAAATCCGTGCAGGGAAGCGATTCGAACCAGGCACACTGAGGCAACGAGCACCGCTTTGATCACAGTTAAAAGTATGCCGTTAGTACACTACGCTACGCATACTTTTAATGTGATCAAAGCGGTGCTTGTTGCCTCAGTGTGCCTGATTCGAATCGCTTCCCTGCACGGATTTTTTCGAAAAAAGGTAATAAAAATATTACTGCAAGGAAAAATGATTCCGTTTTCTCTTTCAATGTGGTTTAATATATATATATATATATATATATATATATATATATATATATATATATATATATATATATATATATATATATATATATTAATTACTAATATAAGAAGGAGATGGCGCAAGAGGCAGATAGAGCTGCACCATGAAATAAGATGGAGCTAGTTAGTTTATCCCTACATAAAAGAGCGGTCAAAATATGGAATAAACTAGAAACACTTCTAGACAAAGATTAAAGGGGCTATCTGGCGACTGCCCACTTGGGTAATCCCGTACCAATATATATAGATAGTATAAGAATCACTACAGAATAACGAACAAAGCAAAGAAGTCACCAACAACTGCGAAATATTCGAATAGGGAAAAAAAATATTCTTAGAAGAAGAATAGAGGCGTGAGATTCCTTACGGGCCTACACATTTAACCAAATAATATGATATAAAACGTGAAGATAAGAACTCAAGTGATGGCTGGTCACCCAGCAACCTGCACTAACTCTTACTCATTCCATTTCACCACTGTACCCTAATAATTACTATCCATTCTACGCTAACTATATACTTTTAACTTCACTAACTTTATCAATACGTAAGAAGTAGGCATAAAAACAATGAACATTAGAGCCCCTAACGATGTCTGGCAACCCCCAATGAATTCGAACTGAATGATATGCTTTTGAATCGGGTTGTGGGCAGTGAAGTCTCCCCATTTGAAGGGGTTAGTTTCAGACAATGCCCTCCCCTCGATTTCTTGGATAATTTATATTTATTTGTGCTTAAAAACAAGTGCTCTTCAATTTAGAGACTTTCTTCTTTTAAGAATAGATTAGATAAATATATGAATGAAGCTGCTAGATGGGACTGACTTTTTTATGTATATATTTTTCTAAGGAGTGGGGAGATTATTTTGCGGTTGCATGAATGGACATAATCCTCTGGATGCATTTTATGTATATTGTAGATTAGATCTGACAAACTCCTGTAAAGGGTGACAATGTTGACGACTTTTCTCTGGTAAGAAATCTTTTGTGTGTTGACTGGAACAGGAGCTGCCAAGTGTAGGCCATGAATGGTCTTTTGCAGTCTCCTTCTTTTCTTATGTTCTTGGGCAAATTCCAAAAAAGGTGCTTCTTGAGTTTTACTCGTATTTGCTCTGATTATTATGATAATTTGTCCATTTCTTTTGGTAAAGTTGAAGATAAGCAGCTAATTTATAGATTATTCGTTTGGCTCTTCGAATGATAAAATTGGGCCTATTAGATATGAAGGGGTTTTGAAAGAATCAGATAGAACGAACAAACAAAAAGTAATGGACCCAGAAAAGTTTCAAGTTTGCACTTAAAAATATACACAGAACTCGCAGAAACAACCTCTTCAGGCAAAGAGTTCAATAAATTGCTAGTTCTAAGTGAGAATAAGCGAGCTCTTGTGGTGGAGCGAATAACATAACATAACAAAATAATTTCACAGATAACAAAAGCCACAAGTGCCTATCAAAGGTCATCCACATCTGTCAAAACTCACCCACAAAATGCATCCATAGGATTGTGTCAGATCATGCATCTACAATATACAATTCGAACCATACACAGGAATGTGTCAAAAACAAAAAGCATCATCAAAACTCATCAAAATCGAAATCATTCATAATATACAATAATAAAAAAATGCATCCATATGAATGAGTCTTATTTAGCTCATTTCTGGTTGACCTATAATGATTTAAATTCTCAAAAGTACTTTCTCTCTGTAATCCCTGGTATGCCCTCTTCTCAGAAATTTGGTGAACATTATGATCGGCGGCAGGAATGATGGATATAAACTATTTTGTCTTTGTTCCAATATGTTTCACCTTTTGGAGTAAATTCAAGGGAACTGCTTGTGGGGGTTTCAACACTGTAGGGCCCCCTCCTCCTACAATGATCCTGAGTTTCAATTAATTGGGGGTCACAGCCCCCCAGTATACAATCAAAATTGTTTATAGAATAATGTTCTAACGTTTTTCTTAACATTTTTATTTAACCAAATGCGCATGAATTTGCCCTGCGCGGGTGAATGAAACATACAGACACACACAAAAAACTTTTTGGGTGCTCCACCAATCTTCATGTTTACCAGAAATTTTCCTAGCTATCTTGCGATTCCACCTCAACGGCTTCCTACATTTTTTCCTAATAACCTTCATTGGAATACACTGCTCCTGGACTATGTTTAGTATAGTCTTAAAAGTGTCCCACATCTCATAAGTATTCTTCCCCTGAATTCTATATCTTACCTAATCTCATTTAGCAAGTTCTGCAATTTATCGTAATCAACCCCTATAAAAATTTGGAGTTTTTGTGGAGTTGAAACGAACAATCTGATGATCACTATTTCCCAATGCTTCCCCAACAGTCAATTCCTGAACCAAGTGATCATTTGAAAGAACCAGATCTAAGATATTGGCACCCCTTGTTGGTTTATTAACAAATTGAGTAAAAAAATTATCCTCAAAACATTCCATAAACCTAAAACTTGCTCTATCTCTTCCTATCATATTTTCCCAGTCCACAGAATTTAAATTAAAGTCATCAAGAATAACTTTCTACTTCACATCCTTTCCTTATTTTCCTGATTTTTTTTTTTTTTTTTTTTTTTTTTTTTTTACCAATATATGGAATATTTATTATAAACCTTAAAAAAATATAGTATAAATCATTTGCCCCCCCCCCCAAAAAAAAAACCAAAGTAATAAAGTAGTTCTTCAAAAATCAGCAGATCAGGTTAATTGGGATAGGTGGTCCTGATCATTAGCTCATCAATACAGTCAGTCTGTCCGGGTGGTCTGTAAAAGGCTCCCAAGTGTATTATCCTATTTTTACTGACCCTAATATCTATCCACAGTGACTCAACTTCTTGCTTTATAGAATTATTTAGATTTGAAGAAATACTATTTCTGATATAAATAATCAACCCACCACCCGCCCTCTCTCCTTTGACTAATGTACATATAATCCTGTAGTTCAAATTCACATCATTAAATTTATTTTCAATAACCTATTATTCTATTACACATAAGTGCAAAGTTATTAACATGGGAAAAGATAATAGAGAATTTAACTATGAAATGGATGGGCATTGGCTGAGCTCAGTAGAGGATGAGAAAGATCTAGGAGTAGTAATAGATATGTCATTAAGGTTTTCTAAGCAGTGTATTGAAGCAAGAAATAGGGCAAATAGAGTGCTGGGTTTTATTAAGAGAAATGTCAGTTACAAAAGTAAGGAGGTTATTCTTAAACTCTATAACTCTTATGTTAGGCCACATCTAGAGTACTGTATACAGGCATGGTCCCCACATTTTAGACACGATATTAACCTTCTTGAGTCAGTGCAACGGAGGGCAACAAAGATTATTCCTTCCCTGAGGCACCTTGAATATGAAGATAGACTGAGGGTATTAAATATGTTCTCGTTCGAAAGGAGGTGTGTGAGAGGGGATATGATTGAGCTGTTTAAAATTTTTTCCGGGATAGATAAATTGGATGTTAGCAAGTTTTTTGAGTTAGATGATAGAAATCGGACTAGAGGTCACCACTTGAAAATTAAAAAGCAAGGGTGTAGGTTGGATTTAAGAAAATATTTTTTCACCAATAGAGTGGTAGACTTTTGGAACAAATTGCCGCAGAGGGTAGTAGGTAGTCCAAATCTAAATGTATTTAAGAGTAGGTTGGATGAGTTTATGGGAAGGGAAGGTTGTAATGGTTCCTAAGTTTTGTATATATTAATATTGTTTGTATATATCTATAGCTGCATGATTTAGTTCTTGACAAGCCTTGATTGGTGATACCCTTGTTTCTGGATGTAGTTTTCCTGGGAGTTTGGGTGCCTTGAAAAAGAGGCCGCTTGACTCGGATGACCTATGATGAGCCCTTGTGGCTTTTGTCATCCGTTATATTATATTGTGGGGGACTTTGATTTTGTCTTCCCCTGGTGATGGTGCTTTTTGTGGGTGGGTTTTGACGGAGTCGGATGACCTTTGATAGGCCCTTGTGGCTTTTGTCATCCGTGTAATTATGTTATGTTATGTTATGTTATTATATCGGTAATACTTCAGATTCGGGGTGCACGGTAGATGGCGCTGTTAGTCGGCTACAATTTTGGGCTACAGCATATCTCTTATGACATCAGACAGTAGCGTCAGATGTGACCAATCACCGGCGTTATATTTTTTTGTTGTTTTGGGGATTTGTAACTTTTAGTCTATTATTTACTAAATATCTGCGCTCTGCTCATTTATAGTTTTTTTTAAGTTGGGTAAGATTTCTTGATGTCTTTTATTGTTTTTTGTTTTGTTTTCGTATTTTTTGTTTGCTGCGAATGATAACAGCTTCTTACTGGCAACACCGTAGCTTATAAATAGGACCCATTTTGCAAATATTTTTCTTTCGTTATTGTGTTTTCATGCTCTTCATGTGCTTCTTTGTTATTCGAATTTGGGCTTATTTTGCATGACTGCTAAAAACTTTTAGATTATTTAGAGGCGCATAAACTAATCACAAAACCTATAAAAGTAAGAATTGTTTGTTATTAGGTTAGGTTTTTCTGCCAGTAAAAAGCTGTCAGTAAAAAGCTGAAGGTAGATCGTGTTTATCTAATTTACTGGATTTTATGGATTATGTAACTAAAGAATTAGATAGGGGTGAGAAAGTTGATGTGATCTACTTAGATTTCAGCAAAGCTTTTGATAAGGTTCCACATAGAAGACTAGATCATAAATTAAAGCTGCATGGGATATGTGGGAATGTTTTGGATTGGATAACTGAATGGCTGAAAAATAGGAAACAGAGAGTTGTACTGAATGGAGTGAGGTCAGAGTGGAGGAATGTTATTAGTGGCGTACCTCAGGGATCAGTTTTAGGCCCTTTATTATTTATAATCTATGTAAATGATCTTGGGCAAGGTGTAAATAGCAAAGTGTCAATTTTTGCTGATGACACTAAATTGGCAGCTGTAGTCAAAGAGGTTGAGGGTAGCTTTAAAGTGCAGGGTGACTTAAATAAGTTGTTAGCTTGGGCTCAGAAGTGGCAGATGACTTTTAACCTTAATAAATGCAAAGTTATTAACATGGGGAGAGATAATAGGGAATTTAGCTATGAGATGGATGGGTATTGGCTTAATTCAGTTGAAGATGAGAAGGACTTGGGAGTCGTAGTAGATAGGTCACTGAAATTTTCAAAGCAGTGTATTGAGGCAAAAAATAGAGCAAATAGGGTGCTAGGTTACATTAAAAGAAATGTTAGCTACAAGAGTAAGGAGGTCATCCTTAAACTATACAACTCTTATGTCAGGCCACATTTAGAGTACTGTATACAGGCATGGTCATCACATTTTAGACATGATATAAACTTATTAGAGTCAGTACAAAGGAGGGCAACAAAAATAATACCATCCCTGAAGCACCTTGAATATGAACATAGACTGAGGGTATTAAATATGTTTTCATTTGAAAGAAGGTGTGTGAGGGGAGACAGGATTGAGCTTTTTAAAATCTTTTCTGGGATGGATAAATTGGATTTCAGCAAGTTATTTGAGTTAGAAGGTAGTAATAGAACTAGAGGCCACCACTTAAAGATTAAAAAACAGAGGTGCAGTCTGGATGTTAGAAAATATTTTTTCACTAACAGAGTGGTGGATTATTGGAATAGTTTGCCACCTGAGACTGTAGACAGCCCAAACTTGAATGTTTTCAAGCGCAGATTGGATGATTATATGGGGATGGAGGGTTAATTTCTTACTTTTTGGTATGTGGATATGTTTCTTGACTCATTCCTGTGGATGCAGTTTCTTTTTATTGTATATTTTGGGGGACTTTGATTTTTTTTTGACACTCCTATGGAGGCTTTAAATTATATATTGTAGATGCATGGTTGGACATTCCTATATATTGTTAAATTGTATATTGTAGATGCATGATCTGACAAAATCCTATGGATGCATTATGTGGGTGGGATTTGACGGATGCGGATGACCTTTGATAGGCCCTTGTGGCTTTTGGCATCCGTGAAATTATGTTATGTTATGTTATTTTGGTTGTTACTCGTATATATTTAGGTGTTTTATTTTATTTAGTGTTTCTATATCTCGACATTTTGTAGATAACTTCTTTTGTGTTTTCGATCATATCTTCTTGAAAGAACAATTTTCCAAGAGCTGTATTGTCAGATTCAGTTTCTTTTATGTGCAGCTCATTCCTCAACCAGTTATATGAAGGGCAATGCAATAGAAAGTGTCCTAGGTTCTCTATCCCCTCTTTACAAACGGGGCATATTGTATTTCCATTTAAGTGCCTATTTCTGTCATTTAGTATTTGTTCTTGCCTTATATAGTAAAACTGATGAATACGAGTTATCATATATATTTTCAGCTTTTATCTCTTTTTTTTTCTATGTTCTGTATACTTCAAGACTTGATTTTGTTGATATTTCTTCCCTCCACAATTTTAGGTCCCACTCATATATTTTTTGTTTTATATCTTTTTTATTTTGCTTATTTGTGAGCCATTTGATAGTTTTGCAAGTTCCTTAATAAATTTATGGTCCTTTTCTATAATTTCCTCCAGTATATATTTTAGAAGTTCATTTTCTCCTTCCCATATACTTTTAATATACATGTATTTTTCTTTTACTATCCTTGTCTTCATTAAAGATGCTCCTATTTCTGCCCTCAAAGTACAATTTGGGGCATATTTTGAGGTACCCAGGATCTTTCTATATACACCATTCTCTATATTCTGTAGCTTCTTGATGTCTGTTTCATTTATGTTAATTATATTGGTCTCATATAGGATGGCAGGAAGGGCAAGATTCTTCCAGTAGGTCTTGCCAATCAGCACCTTATGACAACATTTAGCTATGACTGGATATACAATGTTCTGCAATTTGTGCGCTTTTTCAATTATTGAGTGCCTATAGTTTTTAAAATAATTCCTAAAGTCGTTTATAGTTACCCCTAAATAGTCTATCTCATTAACAACTCTAATTCCTGCTATATTAGCTGGTTTATCTTTCTTGTTCATAATTATTATGTTGCTCTTGGATGCATTCATTGTTAGACCACATTTTTCACTTGCCTCAGTGAGGATACTGACGGTGGAAATAGCATCTACCAATGATTGTGTCAGAAGGAGTCCATCATCTGCATAGAATAGACTAGTTTATATTTATTACTTCATTTTGAAATCCAACTGTACTTTTCTCAATTGTGTTCATTATCATATAAGTTATTAGTTTGAATAATATTGTGGAGCCTGTGCATCCCTGTCTGATTCCATTCGTTATTGGCATTTCAACTTTTGTCTTATTGAGGTTTATTATAGTCTTATCATCTTGATAGATGTTAGCTATTACTTCTTTAATGCTTGGGTGTATTCTGAATTGCATCATAGCATCTATTAAGCTACTTCGTTTGATAGAATCAAATGCCTTATTGAAGTCAACTGAGATCACATATAATGGTTTTTGCTTTTGTAGCTTTCTTGAATGCAGTATTGTAAAATGAGAATATTATCCTCTATTCTTCGACCTTTTGTAAATCCTGCTTGTGTCTCCTTCATGATGTTGTTTCTAAGATACGTTAATTAAGGCTATGGGGCGCAAGTGCTTTACAGTTGTTTTTTTTATTTTCGGTATCATTTTGGTTTTTGATATTTTCCATTCTTCTGGTTTGTCTTTCTTTTCTACTTCATTTTGGATACAGTTAGTGAATATTTTTATAATTTTATTACTATTAAGCAATGCCTTATAGATTTCTGGTTTTATATTATCTGGGCCTGGAGTCTTCCTGCCTCTTAATTTTTGTAAGCATTTAGATACTTTTTCTTCTGTAATGCTTACTTTTTTCATAGGAGTTATAAAATTCTGAACTTCCATCACTGCATCCATATGTTCATGCACTTTAAATAGTACTCTTATTTTGGAAGTCACCATACACATGTGTTCTTCAAGTTTTTCATTGTAGTTAATGATGTTTCCAATAAGTTCTTGATTGTTATCATGGCTAAAATTATAATCACTTTTATTTGAGTTCCATGTCTGTTTTATTTCATTAGGGTACTTCTTATATATATTTTTCCAAAATGATTAAATTTCATCTCCAATATTCTTTTCAACTACATTTACAATTGCATCGTATAATATTATATCTTTGTCTTGTGATTTTACACCGTACCTTAAAGTGTTTATATTTTCCCATAGTTTATTTGATTTTCTTTCTTTTATTTCATTAACTAGTTCTTTCTCGTATTCATGTATAGCTTCTTTAATCATATATTTGACCTTCTTTCTTCACTCTTCATATTTAGTGAATAGTGCTTCTTTGTCCTTACCTAGAGCTGTTCTTTGTCTTTTATTTAATTTTTTCCTTTTCTTTATTTCATCTTTGATATTTTCATTCATCCAATTTGGTTCTTTTATATTACTTTTATCATTTATGTATTTTTTCAATTTTCTTTTAAGAGTTGAGTCTGCAGTTTCTCTAATATATTTATGGAATTCCGCAATGGTATTGCACTGATCAATATCCGCCTTATTCTCTAATTCTTCAATAAATTTCTTGACATCATCTTCTCTATTACTGTAGTAAGTGGTTTCTTCATATTTATTATATTTTGTACTTTTAAATTTATTATTTTCTTCCTTTATCTTGAGGTTCACTTGAAGTAGGTTGTGATCTGAAATGTCTATAATCTCTCTGGTCATCTATGATCATGTTTTGTAACATATTATAGGCTTTTTTCATTTACAAGCATGTAATCAATCACACTTTGCTGGTTATTTCTTTGCCATGTGTAGAGGCCTTCTGTATTTTCAGCATCATTTAATAGAATAAGGTTATATTCTTCCATCCATTTTAGTACTATTTTGCCATTTTCATCAAGTTTCTGATACCCTAAGAATCCCACATGCCCATTAAAGTTGCCCATTATTATCAGAGCCTGATTTAGTACATTTTCCATCTTTTTCTCTACTTATCTCATTATCTTTTGGTTTCTTGCTCTATCCTCTCATTATTAATAACTGAGAAATATATCACAATAATTCTAATTACCCTTTTCTCTATGCTTATATTTATATCTAAAATGTCAGTGGATTGACAAGCATTTTCTTTAATATCAATGTTATGGCATTCTTTATGTAATAGACTAATCCCACCTCCTTTTTTATCATTGTCTAATCTCATTTTATGTACAGTTTAACACTCACTGAAACTAAGTTTTTCTACTTTTAGTTGAGTCTCAGTTAAGATTATAATTTGATATTTTGTCAGTAGCTGCTCTTCCTCATATACTTTATTTTTTGAGAATCATTGAATATTCAGCAGAGCAATTGTAAATATTTTTGTGTTATCTTCTTTTAATATAAAAAAATTTCTTCAGCAGAGCTTTCCTCCTTGAATGTACCATCCCATCTCTTCCCTTTCTTTTTTCTCTTTAAGTTGGTTCCTTAAGATTTTATCCTGCTCTAGTTCTTTTTTTGTTAAATGATTTTCCTGTACGTTTCTTCTTGTACATATTAGATTCTTTGCCTTTTTTAAAATGTCAAATTTATGAGAGGGTTGACTCATTTTTATTAAAATTGGTCTTGGTTTTGCATTTTCATTGCCCATTTCGGTGTGAATTTTTCCTAGCCTTAGTATATGTCATAGAATAGTCACCATTATAATTCAGCTTATCTTTAAACAGTGTATCACAAAAAGACTTATCTTCATATTTCCTTGATTGTGGTTCTTCTTCCTTTGATTCTGGTACATTATATATTATGAGGTTGTTTTTTATATTTTTCCATTCTTCTGTTTCTTTTAATTCTTCTATAACCTTATTTTGATTTGCCATTAAGATGGTGAATCGAAAGTACTGCAGCGATCCGCTGAAGATCCATAAATCCTGCAAAAGAAAGACCTAATAATGTTTCTTGCTCAGCTTTTGCAGAAGTTCTCGGAACTTCAGCATCTGAACAGGAGTTCAATGAGATGCCTAGCCAAAAAGAGGATTCAGATGTTGTGGTGTAGTGGGCCGAAAATCTAGACTCTAACCCCAATTGATCCAACCCGCTTCCTACACTAATTCGGATGTGAGAAATTGAGGGAGGAATGAAACGGATTGTATGTACAGTCCTTTATTTACAAAAAATATGGGGTAAATATTTACAAGAGATTTCGTTACTTATGCACACAAAAATATATAGATAGCTAATTTTCCTATATACAAAAAAAAAAGCCTACTTATGAATACTAGCAAAAGAATTTATACAAAAAATGCTCAATTAGACTATACAAAAGGCAAAGTCAAACAACCCAAAAATATCTGCCAGGGCAATAACAACAAACGATAAATGAACGAACAAACAAAAAGAAAAGGCCTCATGTGGTACCACAAAATCTTTGTAGGTTAAAAACAAACTAGTGTCTCCGAGCTCAGTATTAGATAAAGCGACCTTGTCATGCTTTCTTGGCTATTAAAAACCCTCCTTCATTAACTGCAAACTATTTTAAACTTCGCAAAGTCAGACACTCTTTATAAGAGGAACACGGGGTCTTAAAACTTTGTCAAATACTAAATAGTTCGCTTCTAATACATATGTAATACACAATTAGGTCAATCTTTCCAGAATATGGCGCCTGGAAAGAAAAAAACAACATTTTAAATAACAAAATCAAATACATATATATATATATATATATATATATATATATATATATATATATATAAAATCTCCCACTCATACACATTCTCACAGAGAGAGGGAGAGGGTATTGGAAAAGGGGTGGGAGAATGGCCCTACAATCACTCTCACATTCGCTCCATCATAGTGGAAGTTGAATTTGACTTACTGAACCAATCATTGTCTTTCATCGGTGAGAACTCCTTTGATAAAAGGAAAGCCAAAAGACATCCGACTTACATACCTGAGAAAAGGTTAAAAGTTGAAGAATCTGTTAGGAGAAAGTTGGATTTGGTTGTGGGTAGTAGTTTAGGAAAACAAGGAGATGTGCTGCAAAGATATAACATGAACTGTATGCCAGAAGTCATCCAGTCTAAAGGAAAAATATCGACAATCAAGCCGGACGGATTAAATCAGAATTCTAACCATATTTGCAACCAGTATGAGCATTAGAAAACTGATGAACGAGTTTAATGGCTCTCAGAGAATGGCCATACAAGCTCACCATATACTAAAGGAGAAAGGAATGTTAGCTTCATCTAACCCTAAGCTCGGCAGAGTGCTTCCTGAGGAACTAAAACCTTTATCCCTTGAATATTATCGTAGTGATGACATGAGTCAGGTTTTACTAGGAAAGAAGGATTGTCTAGTAGTGCGAATTGAAGGGGGAAAGCAGAGATTATAGAAACGACTGTTCTCAACAATTTGAAGGAACTTCATAGCAGTTTCAATGTGAAGTACCCTGAGGTAAAAGTATCATTCTCAAAGTTTGCTATGCTACGGCCATGTGAGTGTGTTCTTGCAGGAGGCAGTGGAACTCACTCATTATGTTTATGTACAATACATCAAAATGTAAAACTGATGATGGTTGGATCCAAGATGTCTGAGATGACTGATCTACCCTCTAACCATCCCCTTGTTGCCTCTGCTGTATGTAATCCAGCCCGTCCAGCATGCTACATGAGATTGTGCGAGTACTGTCCACCTGTGGATCAAATAAAAGCAAAACTATTTGGATTTTATGAAGCGGAGAATGTGGATAATATTGAATTCAAACAGTGGACATCAACTGATAGATCTGAGCTGGTAACCATGGTATTATCACTTGATGATTTCATGGATAGATTTTGTGATTGTGTTGAAACTTTGGTGCGACATGATTTTGTTGCAAAATCACAAGCACAGTACTTGGAAATTGTCAAAAACTATTGCAGATGGTGAATTTGTAGTAATTTGTGATTTTTCAGAAAACTATTCATTTGTAATACAAGACGCAGCCCAGGGATATCATTGGAATTGCGCACAGGCAACAATACATCCGTGGGTGTTTTATCACATTAAAGATGGAAAACTCTGTCATGACTCATACACCATAATTTCAGAGTTTAACATCCACAATAATGTGTCAGTGCATCTATTTCAGTGAATGTTGATAGAGTATCTGAAATTAGTATTCAAAACGGTAAAGAAAATTTACTACTTTTCGGACATCTGCAGCACAGTATAAACTGTAAATCTTTCCTGAATCTTTGCTGGCATAAAGAGGAATATGGTATAGAAGCAGAGTGGTATTTTTTTGCCACTAGCCATGGGAAAGGCCCATCAGACGGCGTAGATGGCACCATCAAAAAGGAAGTTACTAAAGAGAGCTTGAGAAGACCCTATGACAGATTGTATCACCAAGAGATTTGTTTGTATTTGCTGAAACTCTTGGGAATATGAAGTTTGGACATGGAACTCAAAAGGAATATGAACAGGAGGAAGAACTTTTGAAAACCAGACCTGCGATCAAAACTATTCCAGGCACACAAAACCTTGATTCATTCATTCCAATATCAAAGTAGGCTCTCCAAGTTCGCCCATTTAGGTTCTGTGAGACTTTTAGATTAGAATCAGTCACAAAAAATATTTCATGTCCATTGTTCAATGGAAAACTGATTTACGATGGACATTGTTGGCTTGCTTGCATAACCGAAGTTTTTCCAGAGTCACTAGAAGTGACTCTGAAATTTCTTCACCCGCATGGACCCTCTCACAGTTTTTGCTTCCCTGAAATAAAAGATTCTTGTACTATGGACATCTCTGACATTTTGATGTCAGTAGAACCAAAAACTGCAAGAAGAAGAAGGAGTCTGATGCAACAAACAAAGTGATGGCTCCGCTCAAATGAGTACCTAGGTATTTATTAAATAATGTTTTGTTTAAATTTTTGTCTTAATCTTTTGTCTAATTTTTGTATTAAATAACATTTTGTATAGGTAATAAAAATTATAATATTTGAAAGGTATTATGTTGTTTGTCTCACATTTCTGAAATAATAAAAAATAATATCTTGTTTTATTGAATCTAAGACTGAAAAAAGGCAGGGCAGCCTAGGAAGGGGGAGAGGTTGTGTTTGGAAAGACTGAAATATGATGACCATGTCAAGATACATCAAACTTTATCAAAATCACTATTTACTAACACTCTAATGTCATAAATGGCCCCAGTAGAGCTCCATGAATGAAAATACCACCCACCTGATGGTATATAAATGCCCATGGAGATCCCATTTTTATTTTTCCTGGAGCTATGGAGGATAAATAGAGCTAACTTTAGAAAATTATTTGGGAGGATCGAAGTTGCACTTTGGCCAGGGTCAAAGGTCAAAGAGTTCAAAAAAGGCTCATCATGGCAAAAATTGTCCTAGGAATGTCATTCTTCCACTCATTTATTTGAAAGATCTCATTCTCCTGAGCATTTTGGTATCAAAATTGTTCTGATCGATTAATTCTACTCTAGCTAAAGTTATGACCTCTGAAACCTTTTTGGCAACCAGTTTGACCAAAATTGACCTGGTTGCGCCCCAGAGCCATAAAAATTGGTATGTGATGTTATCTCACAAGACCCAACTTGCATGCAAAATCATCAAAATCTATGACCTAGTGTCGAGATTTTGCCAAAAAGTGTGTACACTTCACGTAGAATGCCCCCAATAGAAAAGCTCTAACATCTTAGAATTGCATCAGCTGTTCTAAATGATGTCTGAGCTCTAAACATGCCTTCATTTCTTATACAGTCAAATCTTAAATAGTGATGCACTCTTGTTGACTAATCTAAATCTATTAGTAAATAACTTATTAAAGTTATAATTTCACTGAATAATAGGACAGATAAGTAAATACATAACTTGATTGACACTAATAGGAAATAAACAATGTTTAAAATTTTGATTCAGCTATTTGGCAAGTAGGAAAGAAACTTTAAAAAAAAAAAACATGCATCCGCAGCTGAGCGTGTATTGCGGAAGGTGGACTCGATCCACCACACTGGCATTTGCCTGGTGAATGGTGCCTTCCATACTTTCCTCATTGAGAGCCTACTTGTCGATGCTGTGGATATGCCACTCACTCTACACTGTGCACAGTGCATTATTTACCTGTGCACACAAGCCCGGTGCCTCCCTCGGGTTGCCAACAGCTCTCACTGCATCCGCCCAGCGCTGGAGCTTGCTTTCTGCCTCTTTCCTTCTTCCTTTTTTTAAATTTTACTGTTATTCTTTTCTTTTTTTCAAGTTACTATTTTAAAGTAGCGAAGGAGGTAGTCACCAGATAAGCTCTTAAAATTGAAAAAAAAGTCAACCAAACCACTACTGGAGAAATTTGCGAATCCAAACCATTATCAGATTCAAAAGATTCAACTCCAAGCGATTCGTCAACTGCAAGTAATGTAGAACATAAGCCTCATGAGAAAGAAAATATTCCAGATGTTGAGAGAGTGGACTTAAAAGATGTTGGTCTATGTCCAAACCAGATTAACAATGACACACTGATCTTACTGGTACATCAAGGTGCATCTGTGATCCAAAATCTAGATTCTAATTTTTGTGAAGTAATCCATCAAGGTGCATCAACCAAAGGACAAACTAGAAATCTAACATGAGTGTTTTTTTTAAATTTTGCCAAATGGTGAAAAAATATTAAGATCATGGATGGTGTACTTCCCTTCCAAGAAAGCTCTTTACTGCTTTTGTTGCAAACTCTTTCCAGAGGGAAGTAACTTGTTTTAATTCTATGGTTGGATTCAACATATGGTGGAAACTGAATCCTAAAATATCTCAGTATGAATCCAGTGCAGTACATTTTCAGAATTTCACAAAATGGAAGGAGCTAGAATTTAGGATTGTTCTTGTAGCAACAATAGATAAAAAGGAACAAGAAGTTATTGAAAATCAATTTAAAAGGTGGAAGGAAATCCATCCTTTTAAGATTGCTTGATATCATAAGATTACTAGCTAAACAAAATTTGCCTTTAAGAGGGCAAGAGTAAAGAAACTGGTACTGAACCAGAAGTAACAGAAAATAGAGGAAATTTTAAGAATTAGTTGATTTCTTGGCAAAATATGACCCAGTATTATGCAAACATCTTCTAAGAATCCAGATGGGAAACAAGTTCACTACTTTTTATCTGTTACCTACTATTTAAAACGAGTTTATAGAGATTTTGGGAGAAAATGTAAGAAGCAAAATCATCAACCAAGTAAAAGAAGCTAAGTACTTTTCAATGATATTCGACAGCACTCCTGATATTTCACATAAAGATCAAATGAGCCAAGTTTTTCACTACGTTATGATCAATGGAGATCAAGTGAAGGTTGTGGAATCATTTGTTGACTTCATTGGAAAAAAAGGCAAAACAACCAAATATATTGCAACTGTGATTTTGGAAAAATTAGAAAATTAGAGAATTGATATTAAAAATTGCTGCATTAATGGTTGGTCAATATTTTGGTATTCAAAAGTGTATTAAGGAAATTAATCCCAAAACAGAATTTGCTGCCTCTACAAATCATTTGCTGAATTTAGCTTGTGTTCATGCAGCTTCTGTTGCTGTAAATTCTGTTACCTTTTTTGGAACTATAGAGCGTCGTTTCACATTTTTTTCATCATCAACCTATCGTTGAGACGTTCTAACTTCTGTCACTGGTCAAAATGTCAACCGCATAATTGAAACAA
Source organism: Ceratothoa steindachneri (assembly GCA_963969495.1). Classification (NCBI taxonomy): domain Eukaryota; kingdom Metazoa; phylum Arthropoda; class Malacostraca; order Isopoda; family Cymothoidae; genus Ceratothoa; species Ceratothoa steindachneri. Next base: position 111,009,351 of record OZ018331.1, on the reverse strand, counting down.
GGTGAGGTGCAAGGGGAAATGTTGTACGTGTTGTAAAGGAACATTTCTCAGAAATCTTAAATGTCTTAGAAAAGTTAACTTGCACAGAAGAAAAGACTTACTGGGGATTTCCATTTCTGTGCTTTCTTGGCCTGTGGGAACCTGTCCTCCTAGAAATTAATGACACACTGGCCTACCTCCAAACCAAAGGACTTAACTTACAACAATGTGATATAAAACTTGGGGCATTAGAGGATTTTCTGGTTAAGAACAGAGAAAAGCTAGTAAATGATGGAGTTAACTATGCCAAAGAAGTTTGTGATGATTTGGGTATAGTCATGGAGCATCAGCCTAGGGGCATTAGAGGATTTTCTGGTTAAGAACAGAGAAAAGCTAGTAAATGATGGAGTTAACTATGCCAAAGAAGTTTGTGATGATTTGGGTATAGTCATGGAGCATCAGCCTAGGAGCAGAAAGAAGAAACAAATTTTTGGTGAAGGATCACAAGATGCTGGATTGCCATATGGCATTGAATTAAGGGGAGAAATGTTTTCTTCACTGGGTAGAGTGATCCAAGAAATAAATTTGAGATTTCAACAGCTTCATGAACTTGCTGAGAAAAATGTTTTCCTTACTCCTACACATCTTATTGATGATCAGTATGAGGGCCAACTTACTCAAATAGATCATGATAACATTGATAAAGATGAGTTCCTACTTGAAAGAAAAAGACTGCAGCATTTTATTGCTGTTGCTAATAGTCAAGGTGAAACAAATATGTGGAAAGAAGGTCCCCTGAAGCTTTTGCAGTTTATTCATAAATATAATCTTGGGACTTCGGTTCCAAATATAGTAGTAATGCTGCAGATTTTCCTCACAATTGCTATCAGTGTTGCTACCTGCAACTGGAGTTTTTCTAAACTAAAACCAATAAAAAATTACTTAAGGTCTACTATGAGCATCTTGAGGTTGAGAAATCTTGCCATGTTGTCTATAGAGAGACAACTTGCAGATGAAATAGATTTTGATAATGTTATTGATGATTTTGCTAACAGAAAAGCAAGAAAAGTTTTTAAACTGATTAAAATTATTCAAAGAAAGCCATTTATGAGTTATTATTAAATTTTTCCTTTTAAAGAATTTAATTCAATTTTTAATCAATAAAAAAAGTTAATTTTGTCTGAATGTATATATATATATATATATATATATATATATATATATATATATATATATATATATATATATATATATATAAATATAATATATATAATATATATATAAACTTTAAGGGGTAATGTGCATTATATTCCTTCTGGGGAGAGGTGGCAAACTTTAAGACCACACCAAGTGGCAAAAACATTAGCTACGCCACTGTAGATGAATGTAATTGGCTCACTTGTCATGTGATATAAGCATAGTCCCTGCAGATTTTTAAGAATAGATTGTATAGTTTTATGGCTGTGGAAGCTAGGTGTGACTGAACTGTTTGATGGGAACAGTAGCTGCCTCATGGCTATTGATTAGCTTTTTGCAGTCTCCGTTTCTTATATTCTTATATAATACTAGCATAGGTATTTGGCAGGCCTCCTCCACCTTATATAGTTGTTAGGTGCTGGCTGCATGCTGAGTGCTGTAGCGAGGCCTACCTCCCTCTGACAAGAGCTTGCATGCTTTTTTTTATATAAGTTGCTTCTTTTAATTTAATCTAAAGGGTTTTTTTTCTCTGACCGTGTCCTCAGTGGCAGTCAGCAGTCGATTGCTTTGAAGAAAAAGCCATCTGAGTTTGGCACATTATTTTTACTTTCTCTAAACCAGAAATTATACAAAGAATAGCACAAATTTAATTTTAGATATTTAAAAAACTAACCAAACTTTACCTGCATGATTTTAGGAAGAGACATTAAACTTACCTTTATTTAGACTATAAATTAAAACATAAGGAGTTTTACAATTCTACTTTTATTTCATAACCTCTACGATAGTGAATAAGAAAATCTTGAAAAGAAAGTGTCTAAAGATCCCAAAACTTTATAGCAGCATATAAATATGTACTTACTTACTTGAAGAAGGTGCACGGACCCTGCATGGCCACATTGTCGAGACCGCCATCCTCTTCTCACTAATTCAGTCACAGAGTTGCTGTGAGCCCGGGGGAGACCAGGTACTGGTGGCTCATCGGGTAGAGAGAAGAGAAACTTGGTTAGCTGTGTCTTGAATGCATTAAGACTTCCAATCAATGTCAGCTCAGGGAGTTCCACAAACGTGGACCTACTACAGTGAAAGAGGAGTCGTACTTGTTAGAAGTTCTGGGTATGCCCAGTCTTGATTTGGGACAAAATTTTATTTGGGGATCATTGGGACATACATTGTGTAGTATCTTGTAAATATTAATTATAATAAAATGTTCCCTCCTTCTTTGTAAGGACATTAAGCACATTTTTTCAAGTCTCTCCAAGTATGTAAAATTTTGATATCCACAAATTTTTCTTGTGTATTTTCTTTGGATTGATTCAATATACTGAATATCACCTACCTTGAATGGGTTCCACAAAGGACAGGTGTATTCCAGGTGGGACTGGACCATGGACTTGTAAATAGTTAACATAGGAAATCTCTAGACCCAAATATGCTAAGTGCCCAGGCAGCTGCATTTCTTGCTCCCAGACACATCGTTCGTATATGCGGAGTCCATGACAGGTCACTAGTTAGAACAAACCGAAGTCCCTCACTTTATCCACAGGATACAACTGGAGATTCGCATCTACCACATAGTTTGGAGAGCTGTGAAGGGCATCTCAGCTATCCACAGTTCATGTCGAATTTCATGCATAATCAGGTCAAATTTCTGCTTATGTAACACCATATTATTGCTGTGCGACCACTCCATCACCCTCATTAGATCATCTTGTAGGGAGGCCTTATCTGCACTACTTGTTATCTTTTTGGATATTCTTGTATTGTCTGCAAAAAATCTGACTCGAGTTTTGGATGATAGATTCCATGTCATTGATAAATATCAAGAACAATACGGGACCCAAAACTGTACTTTGGGGTACCCACTTTTAACTGCAGCAGGCAAAGAGTGATGCCCATCAATGACAACAACCTGTGTCTGATCACATAGAAATGATTCTACCCAGTTAATTATCTTTTCATGGAATTTATATAGTGTAAACCCTCAATATAATGAACAACTATATGGGGTGGGGAGTCGTTCATTAAAGCCAAAAGTTCGTTAAACCCGATGGAAATAACAAAATAAGTTCATTATATCCGATGGTTCATTCATTAATCTGTATACATAAATATGTATATAAAGACTGTATTGCGTGGATATGTAATACTTATGTAATTACTAATATTACTAATAAAGTTAAGTGGACTACACAACATAGTATTGATATGAACCTTCACTGTAGGAGACATGTGACACACCAGCACTCACTCAGCTTGATCGGAACAACAATCACAGACAAGGGAGGGCAAATAAACACAGGACTGGTAACGTGAGGCTTTATTTGGTATACTACTAGTGTATGTACATTAAAAACTTTTAAAAATCTGTGATAGAGGACACACTCACACACACAGACACACACTTTACACATCATCTGAGGTGTCAAAAATGTTTTTAGGTAGCTCTGGTGTGATAGGTGGTATAGGGGAAGTAACGCTTGCCTGATTGAACACGATGCAATGACCAAACCAACCATCGGCTCATTAAACCCGATGGAGTTTGGCCAGGAAATTTGGTTTGTTATATTGAGGGTTTACTGTATTTTCATTTTCTTAATCAAGAGACTGTGGTCTATTTTATCAAAAGCTTTTGCATAATCCAGGTAGATAGCATCAGTGTCAGTTCCATCAAGTAGACCACTTAAAACTTTGTCAACATGAGCTATCAGCTGTGTCAGTGTGTTATGACCGGATCTGAAGCCATGTTGATTTTTCATTATAATTTTATTTTCTAGAAATTTGATCATAATTTTCCTGAGACAACGCTCAAAAATCCTGATGAAATGGGAGGTCAGTGTAATGGGCCTATAATTTCCAGCAGTTATTTTGTCAACTTTTTTGTGGATTGGGGTTATATAAACCATTTTGTAGAATTTGGGGACTATTCCATATTCAATGGATTCATTCCAGATAATGAACAGAAGTTTTACAATTGAACTTGCATAAGTTTTTATAAATTTTGCTGAGATACTGTCTGGTCCACTAGCAGAATTATTATTGATCTCGCTGATTGCTTCCAAGATCTCTGCTTTTGTTAGATTAATTTTGTCATCTGTTGTGGGTTCAATATTTGGGGAGGCAAAGTTTGGTAATCTTAAGCCCCTGGCATCGGGATTGCTGTAAACATCTAAAAAGTGTGATTGGAGTATATTTGCTATGTTGGTAGGGTCGCTAACAAGGTCTCCCACATTACTTTTGATAAGGTGGACCCTTCTCTTCATGCTTAATCGAGTCTTGGCGTATGAGTAAAAGCACTTGGGATTTTTCTTTACATTAGAAATTGCAATTTTTTCATCTTTTTCTAGCTGTTTTAGGTGACATTCCTTTATGTCAAATACACAAAGTGCCAACTCTCATTCTAATTTCCTGATTCTATTGTCATTTAAAGCAGTCCTCTTTACTTTCTGTAAATTGCTCTGGATTCTCTTCTTTTTTCTTCTTAAGGCGTGTGCTTTTTTGGGCCATCCACTTCTTGGTCTCTTTCTGGGGATATATTCCATAGCCAACTGAAGCAGAATCATTGTGACTAGGATAGGAAACTCTTTGAAGCAACACATATTGCGAAATGCCTGGCAGTGTTGAGCTTTTCATAGTGACCCCTGGAAAAATCAAGTCCTCTGAAATCATCACAGGACCTGTCTGACATGTCTAGTCTACGATTTTCATACTGTGCTTGGATTTGTATTTTAACAAGGGAATGGTCAGATATCATTGTGTTGACAGTCTCGGTGGATAAAACCAAGTTTGGATTGTTAGTGCAAAAGATGTCAAGGACATTATTACATCTTGTTGGGATATGAATGTATTGGTTCATCATCTTTTCAGAGAGAAATTGAAACAGGGAGCCACCCATCTCTTGATTTAGTGACGTAGTTCCTGGTTTGAAGGATTCGTCAGTCCAGTCAATAAACGGAAGGTTTGTGTCACCAGCTAGATAAACTTGATAAGATGAATCAATATTATCTTCGATCAACTGGGATATAAAGTTTAGCATATTTGAAAAACTAGTTGTCTCATCTCCAGGAGGGTGATATATTACTACTACACATGTTTTTATAGCAGAGAAAAATGTTGCGATACATCCACATGTGCCATCATCATACAAATCCATAGAAGTAATAGGCAGGCTCTCATGGGAGTATAAGAGGACCCCTCCACCTCTACCATTATGGTCGCATCTCATGATATTAAACTGGTTTATGCATAACTGGGCATCAGTTATGTGCTGATCCAGCCAGGACTCAGTTATGTCAATGAAGGGTACAAAGTTGCCATTTTCATTCTCATCACCAACTAGTGCTTCGATCTCCTTGATTTTGTATTTATATTGGCTGGAAGCACTAGGGTTGATGGATCTGGTATTTAGTAGTAGGAAGTAGGCTCGGTGGCTTTCATACTTTGCACACTGATCCCTCGCCCTTATAAGTATTGGGTGGAATTTGGTTGGTCATCTCTTGTGTCTAGTTCGGGTGTACAGCTTGTGTCGGCAGTAAGGTTGGACCGAGCTACCATCCTTGGTGCCCTACTTGATGGTAATTGGGCATTAAATTTGTCCATGTCTGGCACTGATGAGACATGTCTAACTAGTTTTGCATGTCTCTCTCTGTCTTTCCAAAGACCAAGTATCATGTCTTCAACTTTGTGGCCCAGCCATTTTTTTACTGTTGTCGAGGTTCAGCTCTTGGAGTTCTGGAGTCTGATGTACCATCTCTTTGGCCTATATTGCCATTTTTAAGGGCAATATCCTCTTCTCTCCGTTTGGTTCCCTTAAGGTGTATGTATGTACACTCAAGATTTGTACACAGGCAGATCTTTGTGGAGAATTTGCACAGGATTGGATGGAAATATAAGCAGTTAGTGCCCTTTCAAGCCAAAATTGTAGAAGTTGAAACACCTTTTTCTGTATAGGAATTCACATTTTCTGCCATCAATAATCTTGTTACCGTTGATACCATGGTGGCAGGCTCCTCTCCTGCATCTAGGGCATATCTCAGGTCTTGTTAATGGGGGGATTTCTTGCATATTTAGTCTGTGTGCTCATCACACTGGACTGAGTTAGATGGGCCTTTAGATTCCATGACTGGAGTATTGGATACCTCATTTGTGGAGAATATTTCAGAGATATCAAGGCTGCAACCAGGGCACAACCAGACAAATCCTTTGGGAAAAATGTCAGGCAAGGCAGCTTTAGAAATTTTTATTGCTATCCCCATTGCATCTCGCACAGGAGAAAGGTGAGGACTCTTCTATTTTAAGGCAATAATCCTGATTGCAGAGAGTACACTGTGTGGGCATGAGGGAGTTCAGTTTTTTGGTTAATTTCAGAGCCAATGTTTTCCCACTTCTCTCCTACCTGGTCTCAATTTTGAGGAATGAAGCAGCTTCTAGCATTGGTTTATTGAACTTGTGGATCGCTTTCTCATTCACATCAATGCTGCTACCAAAGTCATATGAGGAAATTATTTTCTTGGTATCACCAGAACAGTCAGCTAGCAGACCGCCTATAATTTCCTTAACGGCATTATCACTGGGGTCTTCTTCACTAGCTACCTCATTGGCATTCGCGTTATCAGGGTTCACAATTCAGTCGGACAAGACACTGAGCCACTCATCATGCGGCGTCTTGTTCTAGTTTATGAAATGGACTTTTATTTCCTCATCTTTCTCATTTATATCAATTATCTTGCATATATATGGCTTCTTGTCAGTCTTGTCAATCATGGATAAGGTATCACCTATATGCATATGTAAGACTGCTCTCATTTTTGCTGAATTTGTTAAAATAATTTTAGCAAAGAAACTATTTTGATAATTATTTTAAACAAAGTACCTTGCAAATTTTGTTTTCAGCTAAATTAATATAAAACTGACATACCTAGGGCTATTTTTTCCACTAATCTTTTTACTATCTGCCCATTATAACAGCAATTCATAAGGTTATACAAAAGTTAAGAAGAACATTAAGTTGTAAAATAAGTAAAGATGCAGTTTTATACTATAACATAGTTTGTATATGCTTTAATATTTAGAATTGGTTATTTTTCTATTTAGTCATACTAGAATTAAAAGAAATGGTTTAGCACTATATTTTGTAAATAAGTATAAATGAATATAAAATTATTTATGAAAGTTAAGAAAGTATGTCCTTAATCGGTGCTAACACAGAAAATAATCTCTCAGATACAGAAGAAATGGAGGATGAGGATGAAGGTAAGAAAATATTTTTTTAATTGATCCAAGGTCTTTTGATGGATCATTTTATAAATATTCCTTTTTACTTTTAAAAGGCCCTGTTAAGCGACCTGCGACGTGTATTTGTTACTGAACAGAGGTAGGCTTGTGTGAGTCATGTATCCTCTTAGTCTCCAGTGCCAAAGTTATGTAACTTTTTACTTCCCCTTACTTAACCACTGCACAAACCTGGCTTCATAATCTTTCTGCTGAATAATGCATATGCTCTCATTGATTTTTGCTTTATTTATTAGATATTGTATTTTCAAAAGTTTCCCCTCATTAATATATTGTAAATTAAAGATTATAAATTTTATTATTAATATTTAAGTTTATATTTAAAAAAAAAAATCTTTTTATTTATTTCAGAACATGACACAGAAGAGGTCTTCTTTGTTCCACATCCTTTTAGACAAACAGTGGTAATTTCAGTTTATTATATATTTTTTAATTGATTTTTTATTCATTAATTTAATGTTGATAATCTTCAACTTTTTAATTTAAACATCTAATCCTTTATTTTCCTCACTTGCACCTAGAAGTTTTGGCTTTTCTGGCTTCTTTGTGATAAATACTTATCATTTTATCCCATTTTTAAAAGAGGATCCCTGTATTAGTGAATGAAAATTTTCTTCTGTCAATCAAATAGAATTTTGGTAGAATAATTTTATTATCTTGACATTCTAAAGAATCGAATTGAAGATACACCAGAAATTGAAGAAATTTCTGAGGAGGCTTTGACTCCACCCGAAGAAAGTCATGAAGATGATGATGATGATGAACAAGAAGGGGTAAGTTTCCAAACTTATAATTTGAGGGTCATTTTCACTTGTCCCTGGTGCTGGGGGACTGGCTTCTGCATACCAGACTGGTGGGATTATTTTAGGAGGTAGTGGACCACCTCCATACTCTTGTTCGTGGCTCACTTGGGGTCCCTGAGCGAGCAAGCCTCTCCAAGGGTGCCTGAGTGTGCCTTTTAATTGTTGTTTTGCTTTTTGTTGTGTATAGCTTAATAAATTAGTTTAATTATTCTATTGGCAACTGCCAAATGAGCTCTTATGTGGCCATGGGATTATCAGTGTTGTAATAGTTGTAAAAAAATTCCATTGCCTCTCTTCTGTTGCTTTTATATTTGAAATGTTATGACTAGAGATGTAAATTGATGTTCAGGCAAAAATGTGGAAATAATAAAGTAGTAGAAAAATGTGTGAGACCAATATGAAAGGGAATGGTGAGTTTGTATGGGATTGAGTGTAATCAGGATAGTAGGAGTTTTTAGAGCGATTAATGGCATGTTGCAACCGTTAGGTATGAATGTGTGAACTTGCATATTATGTTGATGTTGAGATTTGAAAGTGCGGCTGTGTATGGACCCTGTAATGATAGAAGTGAAGCTGAGAAAGAGAGTGTCTGGAATGACTTGAGATGATTGGTAGATGGAATTAGTAATGACTATCAGTAAATGGGTGAAGACGATATGAATAGAGAAATAAGGGAGAGAAAAGAAGGAATAACCAGCTTTTGTTATACCAAGAAAGAATGAAAATGGAGAAATAGACATGAAGGGTTTTGTGCTGAAAGAAACTTGTGTAGCGAACATTCTTTCAGCACAAGAATGTGCATAACTACATGAGGGTGGACAAAGAAGAGAGGAAGACCTTAAAAATACGAGGGGCGGTCAATAAGTTTTGCAATTCGGATATAAGGAAACGAGATATGAGAAAAAGTGTTCTATTATTTTTCAATATAACTACCCTCGACTTCAATTCACTGGCGCCACTTGTCCCTGAGGCTTTGAATTCCCGACAACCAGAAATCTCCCGACTGCTGTTCATTCCACTCCTGAACGGCGAGCTGGACATTTTCATCATCCCCAAACCGGCGTCCACTCAGTGCAGCCTTGAGCTGGTGGAATAAAAAGTAGTCGCTAGGGGCCAGATCTGGACTGTAGGGGGAATGGTTGAGCTCCTCAAATCCGCACAAGTGCAGGGCAGCTTGTGCAACTCTGGCTTTGTGGACTTTGATGATGTTAAAGTCGATCATGGGGCATGAGGTTCCTAGGGACCCAACGAGCAGAGACCTTGGTCATGGCCAAATTGTCGTGGATGATGTTGATAACACTTCCATTTGATATTCCAAGTTCTCACTTGATTTCTTCAACCTTTACCCGTCGATTTTCGAGGATCATCCTCTTCACACGGGCCACATTGTCCTCATTGGTCACGTCTGATGGGCGTCCTGGATGGAGGTCATCTTCAAGGGACTCATGACCATGGCGGAACTTCCTATTCCAGAGAGCAATGGTTGCATAGGAAGGGGCGGTGTCAGTGTACACTGCAACCATGTGTTCATGGATCTCTTTTGCATTCTTGCCATCCTTGGTAAAAAATTTGATCACTGCACAGTGCTCAACCTTCTCCATTGTTGAAAAATTTGTGACTGATGATCTGCGATCAGCTACTGCTTCTTAAATAGACGAGGCAGGAGTGTGCGGCTGCAGGTCCTGACCTATCATAACTTGTCCTAACACCCCCATAAACAGCCATCCCCCTTCCTCTGTTTTGCCCTACCGATTCGCAAAACTTATTGACCGCCCCTCGTATGTTTGATATGTGCTTAGAATATGCTACAGGAGCTATGTGATGTGAAAGCTGCAGGCTTGGGTCCCAAGTACAATTACTGAATAAAAGTACAAATACAGAAGATTTGCCTTTTACTTAAGTACAAGTACAAGTGATTCTTACAATTGCAGAAAATATGTAAGAAAATTAAGATTTCCTTAGTTTGAAATTAATGATTGTTCTAGTATAATTCATAATATAAAACACCGGTATTGCAAAGTAGTAGATTTCCGATATAAACAAAAAGTGTGATACAATTGTAGAAAATATGTAAAAAAACCCCCTGAAATTCCTGTAATTTGAAATTAGTGATTATTCTAAATAATATTGGTGTATGTACAGCACAATATCCAATTAGTTTTAATGCTTTAGATGCTAACACATGACAATATCACAACTATATATATATTAAAAATCCTTTCCACCTTCTGTACTGATACTGTATTAGCTATTTATAGGATTTCACAAACATTACTGATTCAAATTTTTGTCCATATGCTGAAGATCCTTTCCACTAGTGCAGAAGAAGCGGCAATAGCTAGCTGTTTTTTTGCCATATTTGCTAGATTTGGAAATGTGTCCATGTGCTCCTTCCATCAGAAATGCATGCCTGAATTAGATATCTTTGAATTTCAGTATTAATGGACTCCTGCAGCTGTGTTATGTCTGTTGATTGGTGAGATGAAGAAACCATAAAACTAAACAGTTTCTTCTTCTTTGGTTCTGAATTCCCTTAACTGAGCCCTGAATTATCATGTGGAAGTTCTGTGCCAGTATCCATGCTTGTAGTGCTTGTAACTTCTTTGGCCATAAACTGTGCTGTAGTTATGATCAAGGACTTCAAGTTTGCTTTTTCCTCCTCTTCAGAGCACCAATCTATTTTATACCTTGGATCCACTACAGTTGCCAGTTGATATGTTTTTCGATCTCCATACAGCTCTAGGCATTTCTGTACCAACTTCCTCAGTCCAAATACCAGAGCACTATTATACTTTGACTGCATCTGCTCTAGGTGAAAATTGAGCTCCCATACACAAGGAATAACTAGACTAGATGAAACAGAGTTCTGTCATCGGGTACAGTCAATAGCATCCTCAAATGGTTAAAAAAATTTCCAGCATATCCTGAAGAATATTTTGATCATAAGCTCCAAGGGTTGGGGCACCAGCCAAACTACTTAACTTTTCTTCTGGTATTCGCAAAATAAATCTGATCATTTTCACTTGTGAATTCCAGTGAGTAGCACAACCTGATTCCGTTTTTTTTCTCCTTCCAGAAGATCAGTGGCTATTGTTGACTTATGCACAAAAGATACCAATTTTTTATGCTTTGCTGAGTGTAATATTTAAATGTCCTGCTTCTTTTAGGCCATCTTTCACCACCAACTGCAATGTATGTCAAAGCAGGAATTATGCTCAGTTGGTGACACTTCAAATAGTTCTGCAGTATCAGCACCATCAAAATCATGATCATCATCTTCCAAGTCAGTAGTGGTGTAACGGGCCGAAAGCAACACTAACCCCACGTTCCAACCTTATCCTAGAATTTATGAACCTTGAGAACCCCGAGGAAGAATTGATACGATTTAATATACAGTCCTTTATTTTACAAAAAATTACAGTGATAATTACAAATATAATTACAATTTATATTTACAAAAAATAAACACCGGTGTGCACCCAAACAATCAACCTATTCTGAATTCCATTATAAAAAAAAAGAAGAAAAAAGTGCACACTACAAAATGAGGCCAAAATTCTGCAATCCAAACAAGACAAAAAAAAACCTACGAGGGGTGAAGAGATGAACAACTTTATATAACTATTTCCACACAACAACCAAAATGACAAGGAAGACTGAATGGATAAAAAGTAGGTACAGGGTTATTACTCCTCCGTTGAGGGGGGTAGTAGTAGGCCAAAAAAGGGGGATATGCTCGTCTTTCAATGGAGATGGGCAGTGCAGGTAGCAAGTGAGGCAGGTAACACCCTCTGTTTCAGGGCTGGGCTGGGCGGAGCAGTCGCCTCGAGAATTCCTTCCGCAGTCCGCAAAAGCTTCACTCTTAGAAGACACAGGATGCAATACTAGAAAGAGCTAGAGAAATTTTGGTATAGCGTTTCCAAAGAAAAATCTGGTGATGAACTTTGCTATCCCTCGTTGTTAAAATTAATGTTGAGCCTATTAGCATTATCTCATTTTTTGGCCTGTTTGTTAAAATAATTTTAGCAAAGAACCAATCTTACCCAAGTGTAATATCCAAATGCACTGGACAAATTTTAGGACACTCCTAACTTTCACAAAATTATATAAATATTTATATTTATATACTGAAAATGGAAAACAATCAGTTAACATTATTTGTATTCATAATATAAAAAATCGGAAGGCAAATAACAAAATTGTCTACCCACACACTCACACAGGGGTAGGGAAAGATATATGTAAAGGGGGGTGGGAGAATGGCCCTACAAACACACACACACACACACACCGCTGCCCCACAGTGGTATCAGAGAAAAGGCAGAAATCATATTTACAGCATTATCTGTGATGACATTTGTGATCTTGGCGCTTATCTCAAAATCCTTGATAATCTCCTCATACTCCTCCATAGTTATGCATGCAGTATGGTGCCCACAGAAGCACTTGCAAGCTAGTACCACATTTTCTAAAGTCCAGGTTCTGATATAGTGAGCTGTGATTCCTATGTTGATGGCTGGACCAGTTATCCAGTGTGAGACATATTTTTTGCACTCCCAAGACATTCTTTAACATCCTCTTTCACCTGTATGAATTTGTCCTGTAGCAGTTTGTTCACCAAGTATTTGCGTGTTGGCATCTAGTAGTGAGGGTCAGCTGTACTAAATAAACCACGAAAGTATGCTCTGTCAACAACAGAAAAAAAGCAAAAGAGCACTGGCACATCATCAAGTTTCTTTTGATGAGCATCATGGGTAACATATTTCTTTAAGTCTGATACTGGACCAAAGCATTCCATGGTTGATTGACTCGTGCTGGCTTTCCTCTCATATAAAGCACTATGCTTTCACTGAAACAAGGAAAAAAATAATACAGTATTTTACTATTAATAATTTCATATGCATAAATATGAGGTGGTATATAATATGGTACATCAACCAGTATTGAGCACTTTGAAAGTGCATTAATATAGGATGGAGGAGGGGAGGAATTGGAGGGTAAAAGAACACTGCACTAGATGATTTAACGAAGTATAGGAGATAGCTAGTCTTTATATTTTCATATCTATTTTTCTTCAGGGTTGGCATTGAATAAATCAATAATTTTTTTGCTAAAAAATGATTCTTTTGATTGTTTATATTTTTTTAGCAAGCAATGATTTATTAATATTTTAGAAATTATTTCCTAATATGATTTAATATTACTGTATATATTTCATCATAATGTATTTTTATATATTTCTTCTTGATAATGCTATAGGGTACTGTATAGTATTTGAAGCTCCTACAGCACTACTGTACAGTATCTGAAGATTTTACAGCACAACTGGCTGCCATGCCGACGGGACTCAGCACCCCGTCCGACCCCAGCTTAGCCTCTTCTTCCTTCAGACACTTGTGTTTGCCCCTGTTTCCTCACTTTTCATACAATCTCCCACAACTTTGTCTGGTCAGCCTCTAATTTCACAGGGTAGATGCTGACCTTCTCAGCCAACTATTCTGGATCAGGGCTGAGGGGGGAGGGGACAATGATCCCTCACCCCTGAGCTCCATTTTGGGATGGTGGGTTTTTAATAACCTGCTTTATCCCCACCCACATCTTCCTCACCTCCTTTTCCTTTCTATTTTCAAACACTATCCATTATACACTGTGTCCAAGGTGGAGCCACCAGGCCGGAGGAGTGGTCCAAATTGGCAGCACCTGGATCTGCCAGGCCTGTAGTCACCTTTCGCAGAGCAGGCCACTGCGGGGGGTGATTAGCATTTGCATCCTGTAAAAAAAAGGGTCACTATGCCCAATGATGAAAACTTTCAAACAAAATCTCCCCATTTCCCCCTTAAGAACAACGGAGGCACCCTCAGGCAGCTCCACAGAGAAAGTGGAGGTCCCTCCCTCCCTGTGGTTTCCCAGGAGACCCTCCATAACTCTTCAACTGGAGAGGAGGCTTACTCCTCTCCAGTGCCTACGGGTGCAGGGAATTTCCCCTCACCCCCTTCCTTGGAGTCACCACATGACTCCAGCTCAAATCTGGCAGTCCCACCTTTGCTTTCACAAGGGACTGCCAGGAAAGCCAGCGGGCAGCCCATAACTGGCCACTCTTTGTTGAAGCGGCTTGATAGGGCAAACCCCCTTAGGGGGGAGAAGGAAGAAAGGCCCCATTGGCCGCTTCCTTCTATGCCCTCTTCTCCTAAAAAGTAAAAGACTAATAACAAGACTCAGGACTCTTCTCCATCCACAGGGGCCGCAGGCATGGATGAGGCCACTACCATCCTTGAATAAGACCAAGCCAAGATTGGCACATCCGGCCACAGTGTTCGCTTAGGTGGGGAATCCCAAAATAAGACCAAAAGTGTGCAGAGCGGAGCCTCAATTACATCGGTGCCCCGCATTTTTTAAAACCCGCTGGCTTCAAACACTTCCTCGTTATTCGCTCCACTGATGACACCATGTTGGCTAAGGGCAACATGATGCATCAGAGGAGAGCTTTAGCTAATGCGATTGGTAAAAAGCCAAAGGTGACCCGTATCTTGGATGGGAGCCTTCTGGCAAATGCGGCGGATCCCTCCAAGCCGACCAAGATAAGTGCTCTTTGGACACTTCATGGCACCCCAGTGAGTGTGACGCTGCACTCTACCCTGAACTTTGTGAAAGGAGTAGTTTATGCAAGGGAACTCGTTGACTACTCCATAGAGGACATCACCTTAGAGCTGGGTGGTCAAGGTCGAACATGTGATGAGAAAACAGGGAGGGGCCTCAAGACCCATCCCTACACTCTTCTTCACGTTTGACTGTGACAAGCTCCCTGAGTTGGTGCATGCTGGTTGGCACTGCTACTGCGTGAAGGCATTCGTGCCACTGCCGTGGAGGGGCTATTACTGTCACCGCTTCGGCCATACAAATCGCTCATGTAAATTGCTCCAAGGCCATACACGATAAGTCGAAATCGTGCGTGGCCAAGTGTGTCAATTTCAGAGACCTGCATCCCTCTTCTTTGAAGCAATGTGGTGCATATATCCTTAAGAAAGAAATCCTGGCTGCTCTGGCCCAGGATTGTCTCTCATTCAGCGAGGCTAAGGACATGGTCCTGGCATGCCTGGCTCTGCCTGGGACATCTTACACCTCAATGCTAAGAAAGACACCCTCTGCTCCTGGCCCATCCAGGCCAATGAGCACAGTGCCCATTCGGAGCCATTCTGCGGGTTCTATTCAATCCAGGCGCTCCCCTGGTAAAGCTGGCCACACAAAAGGGTTCACGCCCAGCCCCAGCTAAAATAAGGGGGTCCCATACCTTCCCCAGCGTGACCGTTTCCCATAAAGCAAAATGGACACATGCCTCCACTGAGTCGTTAGACTCACAGGAGGCAACACCCCTGAAGTTGGTCGCCAGGCCATTTTCCTGGGTTCCTAAAGCTGTCGCCTGAAAGGAGGACAGCAACAAAGGAGCTTAAGCTCCTTCGCCCACGCCTAGTGGTGGGCTGAGTGGCTCGGAGATGGTGGTTCCTCGAAAAGAGGGCCCCCGAAGCCGCAATGCCCACCTAAAGTTTTGAGGCGGAGGGAGGAAAAGACTCGAATGGCGAGCCCAACCTCCCCCAATAAGTCCTCGAAGGCGACAGCGCCTTCAGCGCTTTGTCCGGCCAACAGCGCCCGGGGTTCTGCCTCCGGGAAGCGTACGGTTATTCCCGTGAGGGTCTTCTGTTCCAAGAGGGCCCCCGCGTCTCCTCTGAGCCAGGCCTAGAGGGCATATTCCTTCAATGGAATTACCGTGGACTCCGGGCCAACGGGAGTCACTGTGGAGGCTCGTCTCATCCCTTTCCCAGTTAGCTGTTTTTCTGCACGAGACCATGTTAGGCGTGTGCCCCCTGTCCGCCCTCCCGAGGTATAAGGGTCTTGCGACCCCACCACCACAAGAGTGTCAGGTTGGGGGATGCGCGGTTTACACCCGGCATGATGTCTCCGTTCTTTCTTTCACTTTAAATACCTCCTTTCAGGCAGTGGCTGTGCAGCTTCACCTGGATAGGAGGTATACTATCATTTCTGCATACATTCCACCGTCAACTGACTTCGACGCGAGGGATTTCCGCTGCGTCATGGCACGGTTGCTGAGGCCCTTTCTCTTGCTTGGAGATCTGAATGGCAGGCATCCTTGCCGATCTGATCGAAGAGCTTGAGATAGGTGTCCTAAATATGGATGAGTTTACGCATCACTGCCCGAGAACCATTTCATTTTCTTGCCTTGATCTATCTTTGTGCTCTTCCGATGCACAGCCTGATTTTGATTTAGGGGTGGTCGATGACCTCCATGGTAGTGATCACTTTCCCATTCAAATATCATTTTCAGGGCAACTGCCGCCAGAGAGCCCACCTCAGGCGGGCGCGGTGGCCTGCATTTCAGGAAATTCCTCAATTCTCTATCTCAGTTGAGGAGTTTAGGTCGGTAGATGAGGCAGTTGAGTTCTTCTCCGACAACCTCATCGCTGCGGGCCTGACTACTATTCCCAGAACGTCTGGCCCTTTTGCACGCCGACCACTACCATGGTGGTCGGCCGAGTGTGAGACGGCACTCAATCAGAAGCGTTATGCCTACATGCGCTATAAGCGCCGCCCAAACGATTTCATTGTCGCTGAATTTCGTCAGGCTAGGGCTAGGTTCCGGTATATTTTGAAGCACGCCCGCCGCTCTTCTTGATGGGCATACGTGTCTTCACTTAATGGGAAGACCCCTGTGGCAGAGGTGTGGAAGCGAGTCAAAAGGATTCGGGCAAGTTCTCGCAGGACCCCCCTCCCCTTCTCCAAGAGAATGGGACCGCAATCTCGGACCCCGCATCCGTGGTGGAATCCTTCGCTACCGCTTTCTCAGCATTCAATGCACATCGCGATGTCGCGGAAGGCCGCCGGCTGGACTTTACCTCCAGAGGCGGAGAACACTTCAACGACAGGTTTACTGTGAGTGAGTTGCGTTCCGCTCTTGCTTCGTGCGCGGACACCGCCCATGGTCCGGACAATGTCCCGTACGCCATGCTTCGACACCTGGGTGAGCGAGGCATGGCCTTTCTGTTAGATTTGTTCAACAGGATCTGGGTGGAGGGTCTCCTCCCAGATTCCTGGCGAATCGCTACTGTGCTCGCCTTTTGCAAACCGGGGAGAGATCACTCTCCCCCAGCTGGTTTCCGCTTAATCTCTCTAACCTCTTGCGTGTGCAAGTAGATGGAGAAATTGGTAAATGTTAGATTAGCTTTTTTCCTGGACAGCCGAGGCCATCTGTCTTCTGCACAGTGGGGCTTCCGCCACGGTGTTTTTCGATCTGGAGAAGGCCTATGATACCGCATGGTGATACGGTATCACGGAGACTCTCCACACGATCGGGGCGAGGGGACGCCTTCCAATGTTTATATCTGAATTTTTGCGAGATCGTCGATTCCGCGTACAGGTGGGGGGATCCCTCTCCGGCCCATTAGAGCAGGAAGAGGGTGTCCCGCAGGAAAGTGTCCTCAGTGTCACACTCTTTGCCCCGAGCATCAACGGCATCACCTCGGTGATGCCGGAAGATGTTCTCGCTACGCTCTACGTGGACGACCTTTCGATCTCTTTTGGTGCAGCCCAGATGCCAACTCTGGAGCGTCGACTCCAACATGCATTGAACCGCGTCTCTCGCTATGCCGAAGCGCACAGGTTTCGGTTTTCTTTGGCCAAGACTAAGGTGGTGCACTTCTGCCGCCATCCACGGCTCCACCCTGACCCAGACTTGTTTCTTAATGGGGTGCGCCTGGATGTGGTTGAATCGCACCGTTTCCTTGGTCTTGTATTTGACTGACGCCTCACCTGGGAGGCTCATATTCGCAGCCTGAGGGTCTCTTCTACTCGCGCCATGGATATTCTCCGTTCCATGACGTTCAGCGCTGATAGGGCTACTGCCTTACTTTTTTATGGATCCTTTGTTCGTTCGAAGCTCGACTACGGATGCCAGTTTTATGCATCCACAGCCGAGGGGGTATTGCGGAAGGTGGACTCTATTCACCACACCGACCTTCGCCTGGCAACCGGTTCCTTCCGCACTTTCCCCATTGAGAGCCTACTAGTCGATGCTGGGGAGATGCCACTCATTATACCCCATGCACAGTGCATTATTCGCCTGTACGCGCGAGCCCGGTGCCTCCCTCAGTCGCTGAGAGACGCCAGCCATACCCTATGCCCTCTGGGTTTAGGGCTAGGAAACTCCTTCGAGAGCTAGGTATAGCTCACGGGCCGGTGGTGCCCCTGGTTCTGCCCAAGACGCCACCCTGGAGGGTAACACATGTGGCTATTTGATGCCACGCCTCTGCTCCCTAAGCTTGTACAGCGCCAGGAGTATTGCGTTCGACCTTTTGGGAGCACACCTCGTGTCAAGCTGAACCGTGATCTATAGCAACTCACAAAGCGCCCTGAGTGCTCTCGCGGCATTGTAATCTCCGCATCCAATGGTTCGTGATATCCGTGACGCCACAGTTTTGGCGAGCCGGGCGGATGTCGAGATTATCTTCTGCCCGGTTCCTGGACATGTAGGAAGTGCGGGGAATGAGCGCGCCGATGATGGCAGTAAAGAGTCCTCGAAGACTTGGCGACCGGATCAGCGTTTCGCTCTTCCTCACACCGACTACGTGGCAGGAATATGTGCAGCTCTTCGGGCTGCTTGGCAAAGAAGATGGGAGACGGTCGAAGAGAACTTAAAGTTGCGTGTTATTGCGCCGCGACTGTTCCCATGGACCTACCCCCCAATGCCGCGAAGGCTTCAGGTTGCTTTCTGTCGTCTCCGAATTGGACACACTCGCGGGACGCAGCGCCATTGGATGGAGTGCTCGCCAGCGCCCTACTGTGAAGACTGCATTGTCCCTCAGACTGTTCTGCACATTCTTGTTTAATGTCCCAGTCTGGGTGATCTCCGGGATGGGTGGGGTGGTTACTGCCTGTCCCTTGTACTTGGGACGAGTTTGTTCGCATTGACTGGTGGACTTAAAGACTTTTGGTGGGAGGCCGTCCTTCTCCCCTTTATTTGATTAGGTCTTGTTTTTGTTTTTTTGTTGTTTTCTTTGTACGTTGCGTGCCCCTACGCCAGTGGGAGGCGGACCCCCCCCCCCCATCCTGACACCGGAGCTTGCTTCCTATTTGTTTTCATTTTCCCTTTTTTATCATTGTTGTGTTTTCATATTTTTATTTTAAAGTAACCTAGTGCTAGGCTGTCGTGATTGCGGCAACTTGTGCCCAAGTGGGTAGTCACCAGATAGGCTTCTAAAAAAAAAAATCTCACAACCATACTTACTACACACATTGACACTCACCTGAATGACTATCCAGATAACTCTTCTTCCTATCAGTTATTCTCTCTATACTCATTCACTATTTTATAGTTTATCATTTTCACCTTTAACTACATTTATTTAAATGGCTAAAAAATCCACCTGTGGGAAGAGACAGATGAATTGTAGGCATGATACAACTCTATCGCGCCCCCCACCTAGATCGTATTCTCTCATCATCTTCTATGCTCTATACACCCTGGAAAAGAAAAAAAAAGGGATTAGACATTTGGACAGGTGAGGGGAGGCAGACTACCTAAATGACTACTACAGTGTTAATTGTATTATGGAATGGGTCTGGTGACTGTGCCAAGTATTTGAAAGTGCCTGCGGCCTGGATGAATGCAGTAATAATGTCATTGTAGGTGAATGCAAGAACTACATGGGGCTTAGTCTATTGAGTATTGTAGGTAAAGTGTATGGAAAAATTCTGATTGGGTCTATAATAGTGTGTATCAAGTATTTTTGCTAGGACAGCTGAAAAAAAAACAAGGAACAAGAGATGCAAAGTGTATGCTGGGTTTATGGATCTAGAGCAGCATACCCTCTCTGCCCCATGGCCCACAATTTTGCACTCTCCAGGCCCCAATGCCTGCAAGAGAACCTGTGGCTATATATCTTTCGCTATTTTACTTTGTTTACAAATATCTCCTTAGTAACTTTCTGCATGATGTGGCCTAGTTGCTATTACACTTTAAATTAAAGAGAAAAGCTTATGAGTGTGTAGATAGAGAAGCATTATGTATGGATTGAGTGGTAAACTATTGGATGATGTAATGTATATGTTGTAAAGTGTGCATTAGGGTGAAAGATAGATGGAGTGATTTGTTTGGTATAAGGCAAGATTTTGTGATGTTGCTATGTTTGTTTAATGTCTTTATGGATGGAAAACTGAGAAGATTATATTTGAGGAAGGGGTAGGTTCTTTTGTTGATGAAACTGTCTTAGTATAGTATTGAAGGCTTTCCTATTATTCTCCTGCATGGAGGTGTGAGTTTGCTGAAGCCTTCTCCCATAACCTAGGTGATCTTTGTGAGTAATGTGCTTGTTGAATGGAATGAGTGGGAGGCATCTAATGTGTTGATTCTTTGAAAACTAGATAATCCATGATTTTGGAGGAAGGGCAGAGTATGATGCAGGGTTGGTAACTGGTTTGTTTGGCTTGAGAATGGGTGGTATTATGTGGCTAGATTTCCAGATATTGAATAAAATTATTAGAGATGGTGTGATTAAAGATTTCTGTGACATCATCACTGCTTCTAAGACTGAGTTGTTTAAGTTGCATAGCTAAAATGTTGTCTGGGGCAGATATGGGGAGGAGGAGGTTGCCTGGGATACCATAAATGTGGTGAATTATGTGAGCAAGTTGTAGTCTATTGCAAGTGAGTATAGATGTTTAATTGTGACTAAGTGAGAAATTAAGTGTTCTGTAACCTATTTTTCAGTGTTGTTTATGGGTTTTGCAGTATCATTTTTTTCACTTTTATTGAATCATTGCTTGAAAGTTGCATGTTCTACTTTTGTTTTCTGTTATTTTTGGTAATTTGTATTTGCACTCCATTTCACCCTTGATCCCACACCCCCAACCCTCTTTCAGCCTTGTCCAATTCTTCATTGGATTGTGTTCTCTTCTATTCCTAATCATTAGCATCTGTCCCAATCATGTAGGCTTAGTGGCTACTTTTAGTTATCCATGATAATGCTTCTGTGCTAATTTGAGTGGGAAAAGTGTTGATTCACAATTCTTCCTTTGTGTATCTATTCAAGTCTGGCTTTTAAAACGTACATGATAGTTTTGGATTAATGAATTCAATTTAGTTTTTACCCTAATTTAAAAAGCATTTAATTATTGCTTGTATTATGGGTAGTATGTTTTGTACTTGAAATGTAAGTAGCATATTTGATATTTTAGTTTGCATTCTCATCACTAGATAAATCACCAAGTTAATGATGAAAATGAGAGTATCAGTGATACTGATGAAGATTATGTTGATGATAGTCCATTATCAGATGAGTCTGATTCCAGATCATCATCTTCAGTTGAACTCATTGAACCACAAGTAAGCATGGTTTGTTTTTAAAGTTAACTAGCTGTTGCCTATATTTTATTTGCTTTGTAATAAACAATGCTTTAAACTTTATCAATTTGTTGCAATTCTGGAAATGTCTTCAGTTTAATTTTTCCATCTGCATTAAATAAGAATGAATTTAATGTTAATTTAATATTTAACCACCTGACATTTCAAGTAAATTTGCATTCTTACGACTAGGGGCCCCCCTCACTCCATAGGCAACGCATATACTTACTACCTAACAACCAAATTAGTAATGAGAATGATGATGATAGTCTACCATCAGATCAAAATAATGCCAGATTATCTTCAGTTGAAGGCACTGAACCTTTGGTAAGCTTCTTATCATTTTGATATTTAATCTAATATGATTGATAACTTTAAAGAAAATGATTTTCAAAACAAATTTTCTGGTTGATAAAATGATGGATTAACAGGAAATGAGAAGTTTTTTAATAAACATCCTTTATATATGTTTGACCTTATTGCTTTTTTCACTTATTATAGCAATTTTTAAGGCTCATCAACACTGCATCGGTCATGCATGGTGAATGTTGTTCATCCATGTCAAGGAAACCCACAGGGGGTACCTTTTTACACCTGGTACCAGGAGGAGGAGCACATCCCAGTCCTAGTAGCATTAGGGAATGCCTGGCTCACTGGGTTGACAAATTCTTTGATAGAGCCTGGGAAAGCTGGTGTGTTACCATCTAAGAGTATCCACTCATTACTTCAATCTATACATATATTTATAGAGAGAGATAAAGATATATTTTATGCAGTTAAAATGGAAATATTGCATCATGATTTTTTTTCTTGTGCATGTACAAAGAATGTTTTCTAAGGGCTTGATGAAGAACTTTGTTAGCTGCAGCATTACTATTTTATCTGCATAATCACAATTGCAGTATTGGAAGAACCTTTTTTCATATATATATATATATATATATATATATATATATATATATATATATACCGTATATCAATAACTACCATATTAGCAATAATAATAAATTGTATTATACTGGTATTTATCAATGTTACTTTGAAATAAATGTTGTTCGAACTGTCAAACATATTAAGCAAGAATAGATTTTTCTGTTATTTTCAAGGTTAAATTACCCTGTAAAGGGTGCAGCAATTTGCCTTCCTGGCCGTCGAGCTGACGGGACTCAGCGCCCCATCTAGCCCCAGCTTAGCCTCTTCTTCTTTCAGACAGCCTTTGTTTCTCCCCTAGTTCCTCACTTTCCCTCCACCCTCTCCCACAACTTTATCTGGTTGGCCTCTATGGGGACAATGTTCAGTAACCCCTGAGCTCGGGTTTGGGATGGTGGGTTTTTAACAACCTGCTTCATCCCCACCCATACCTTCCTCACATTCCTTTTCCTTGTCACTTCACTATCTATTTTAAAAATTTTTTTACACCGTGGCCAAGGTGGAGCTGCCATGCTGAAGGGCTGCCAGGTCACCAGGTGGGAGAGGTGGCCTAAAATGGCGGCACCTGGCTCTGCCAGCCCCATATGCACCTCTCACAGAGCGGGCCACTGCTAGGGGTGAATAGCATTTGCTTCCCGCAGAAAGAATAAGGTCCCTATGTCGATGATGAAAATCTAAGAAAAGACCCTCTTCTTTCCCCCTCACGATCGCCAGAGCCGCCTTCAGGCAGCTCCACTGAAGAAATGGAGGTCCCACCCCCCCTGTATTCTTGTTGGGGACCCTCCAAATCTCTTTTACCAGAGAAGAGGCTTACTTCTCTCCTTTGCCTATGGGTGTAGGGAACTCCCTCTCACCCCCTTGTCTGGAGGTGCCTTCAGGCGCCTCCCTCTTTCCAATGGCAGTTCCTCCCCTTTACTTTCCAAGGGGACTGCCAAGAAAGCCAGCAGGCAGCCCATAGCTGACTGCTCAGTAGGGCAAACCCCCTTAGGGGGGAGAGGGAAGACAGGCCCCATCGGTCGCTTCCATCAAAAGACTTGCTGGCTCGAATATTAAACCTAGCGGGGGTCAGGGCCTGTGCCTCCCCATAGTGAAACCGCTGCCAATGGGACCTGGGAGGGATGGCCAAATGGACCCCCTGCCCCCGAGATAGACATGGTCCTTGAGGCAACCCAGCCTCAGATGGTAGAGCCTTCCATGGGGGGGAATTCAGGCTCAGCACCAA
The DNA here is from genome assembly GCA_963969495.1 of Ceratothoa steindachneri. NCBI lineage: Eukaryota > Metazoa > Arthropoda > Malacostraca > Isopoda > Cymothoidae > Ceratothoa > Ceratothoa steindachneri. Next base: position 110,985,521 of record OZ018331.1, on the reverse strand, counting down.
GCACCGAACTCGAGTCCGCCCCTATGCAAGGTCCTCCTCGAATGGCTCGGGTCTCTAAGGCAGTACAAGGAGGGAAGGGATCTCTTCCTCAGGCTGGTGCCCCTGTGACCGCCAGGACCTTCTCCATCTCAGAGAAGGACCTTGCTGAGGCCAGTCCATCCACCCACCCTGGGGGCTCCTGCCGGTGGAGAGTAGTGGGTTCATTCCCCGCTTTCCTCTCCTAAAAAGAAAAAGATTGGGGCTCCTCTCCATCCTCAGGGACGGATGGGTCTGCTGCCACCGGTAAGTGACCAAGCCAAGATTGGCACATCCAGTCCTTCTGCCCCCCCCCTCCCTCCCAGGGGTGTGGAACCCCTGACTAAGACCAAAAGTGCTAGTGTGCAGAGCGGACCCTTGATTACATCGGGGCCCCTCATTCAGAGACTACCTGGTGTTTTTGAGCCCACTGGCTTTAAACACGTCCTGCTTATTCGGTCCACTGATGGCAGCATGTTGGCTAAGGACAATATGATTGGTAGAGAGCTGAAGGTGACCCATTTCTCGGATGGGAGCCTTTTGGAGAATGCATCTAATCCCTCTGAGGCGGCCATGATTAGCGCCCTTCGGACACTTGATGGCATGCCTGTGAGTGTGATGCCACACTCTACCATGGGCTTCCTGAAAGGAGTAGTTTAGGTGAGGGAACTCGTGGACTACTCTATAGAGGACATCACCTTAGAGCTGGCCAACCATGGGGCGGTCAAGGTCGAACGTGTGATGAGAAGACAGAGAGGGGCCTCGAGACCCACCCCTACACTCTTTTTCACATTCAACTGTGACAAGCTCCCTGAGTGGTGCGTGCCAGTTTGTATCCCTACCTCGTGAAGGCATTCGTGCCACTGCCTTGGAAGTGCTATTACTGCCACCGCTTCGGCCATACTGATCGCTCCTGTTGATGTGCAAAGTCAGGGTTACCTGAAAACCTGTGTAAGTTGCTCCAAGGCTGCACACGATAAGTCCAACTCGTGTGTGGCCAAGAGTGTCAATTACGGAGAGTTGCACCCCGCTTCTTCTAAGTAATGTGGTGCATATCTCCTTGAGAAGGAAATCCTGGCCATTCAGGCTCAGAATCCTCTCCATTTCATCAGGCTAAGGACTTAGTCCCAGCACTGCCCAGGAGGTCCTATATCTCAATGTCAAAAAAGACACCCTCTGCTCCTGGCCCCTCCAGGCCTACAAGTACGGTAATTTCTACGTACTGCGTGTTCTACCCACCCCAGGTGCTTTCCTGATAAAGCTGGCAGCACAAAGGGTCCACACCCAACCCCTGCTAAAACCATGGCTCCCCCCATTCCCCCAGCGTGACCATTTCCTGTAAAGCAAAATGGCTGCACGCCTCCACAGGGTTGTTAGACTCACAGGAGGCAACACCCCTGAAGTTGGTTGCCAGGCCATCTTCCGAGGTTCCTAAACTGCCCCCCCCCTCCAAAAGAGGAAAGCACCAAAGGAGCTTCGGCTCTTTTTCCCACACCCAGTGGTAGGCTGGTTCGCTCGGAGATGGTGGACCCTTGAAAAGAGGGCTCCCCGCCCACCTTAGGTTTTGAGGCAGAGGGAGGAAAAGACTCGCATGGCAAGCCCAACCTCCCCCAATAAGCCCTCGAAGGTGACAGCGCCCAGAGTTCTGCCTCTGGGAAGCATATGGTCATTCCCATGAGGATCTTCTCTTTGAAGACGTTCCCTGTGTGTCCTCCAAGCTAGGCCTGGAGCGCATATTCTTTAAATGGAATTTCCACAGACTCCAGGCCAACTGGGAGGAGTTGCGGAGGCTTGTCTCCTCCCGTTCCACATTAGCTATCTTTTTGAAGGAGACCATGCTGGGTGCATGCACCCTCCCGGGGTATCTGGGTTTTGCCACCCCACCACCATGGGAGGGGGGATATACAATATTTACACTCAGCATGATGTCTCCATTCTTCTTGAGGCCTTAGATACCTTCTTTCAGGGGGACTTCCGTCGTGTTTTGGCACGGTTACTGAGGCCCTTTCTCTTGGTCGGAGATCTAAACGGAAGACACCTACTCTGGGGAAACTACTCTATTAATCCCCGGGGTCAACTCCCTGTCGACCTGATCGAAGAGCTTGAGATGGGTGTCCTAAATGTGGATGAGTTTATGCATCACTGCCCGAGAACCGCTTCATTTTCCTGCCTTGATCTATCTTTGTGTTCTCCGGAATCACAGCCTGATTTTTATTGGGGAATGGTTGATAACCTACATGCTAGCGATCACTTAACCATTCAAATATCAGTTTCTAGGCCGCTGCTGCCCGAGTGCCCGCCCCGGTGGTGCTTGGCACAGGCGCTGTGGTCTGCATTTCAGGAAATGGCTGAATTCTCTATCTCATTTGAGGAGTTTAGGTCGGTAGATGAGGCCGTTGAGTTCCTCTCCTGCAGCCTCATTGCCGTAGGCCTAATTACTATTCCTAGAAGGTCTGGCTGTTTTGTACACCGACCACTCCCGTGCTGGTCAGCAGAGTGTGAGACTGCCTGCAAGCAGAAGCACTATGCCTACATGCACTGTAAGCGCCGCCAGAACGATTTCACTTTAGGTGAATTTCGGCTTCCGCAAGTTCAACTCCACATCAGATGCTCTGCTCCGACTGGAAAATGCCGTTTGCAAGGCCTTCCTTCGTAGACAGCACGATGTTTTTCGATCTGGAGAAGGCCTAGGATACCGCATGGCGATACAGTATCATGGAGACTATGCACACTATGGGGGCGAGGGGACGCCTCCCAATGTTTATATCTGAATTTTTGCGAGATCGCCGATTCTGCGTACAGGTGGGGAGAGCGCTCTCCAGCCCAATAGAGCAGGAGGAGGGTGTCCCGCAGGAAAATTTCCTCACTGTCACTCTGTCCTGAGCATCAACGGCATCACCTCGGTGATGCCGGAAGATGTTCTCGCTACGCTCTACGTGGACGACCTTTCGATCTCTTTTGGCGCGGTCCTGATGCCAACTCTGGAGCGTCGACTCCAACAGGCATTGAACCGCGTCTCTCGCTATGTCAAAGCTTAGAGGTTTCAGTTTTCCTTGGCCAAGACTAAGGTGGTGCACTTCTGCCTCCATCCACGGTTCCACCCACACCCAGACTTGTCTCTTAATGGTGTCTGCCTGGAAGTGGTTGAATCGCACCGTTTCCTTGGTCTTGTATTTGACCAACGCCTCACCTGGGATACTCATATTCGCAGCCTGAGGGTTTCTTGTATTCGCGCTATGGATATTCTCCGCTCCGTGACGTTCAGCGCTTGGGATGCTGATAGGGCTACTGCCTTACTTTTTTATTGATCCTTTGTTCGTTCGAAGCTCGACTACGGATGCAAGTTTTATTCATCCGCAGCTGAGCGTGTGTTGCGGAAGGCGGACTCGATCTGGCACACTGGCCTTCGCCTTGCGACCGGTGCCTTCCGCACTTCCCCCATTGACAGCCTACTAGTCGATGCTGGGGAGATGACACTCGCTCTACGCATGTACGCGCGAGCGCGGTGCCTCCCTCATTCGCCAACAGCTCTCACTGCCTCCACAGCTGATTTTGACGGTGCCTATGCCGCCGAGAGACGCCAGTCATACTCTAAGCCCCTTGGGTTTAGGGCTAGGAAACTCCTTCGAGAGCTAAGTATAGCTCTCGGGCCGGTGGCGCCCCTGGTTCTGCCCAGGATGCCACCCTGGAGGGTACCACCTTTGGTTATTTGACACTACGCCTCTGCTCCCAAAGCTTGTACAGCGCCGGAAGTATTGCGTTCGACCTTTTTGGAACATACCTAGTGTCACTGGAACCGTGCCAGTGTATATGGATGGCTCCAAGTCCCAAGAGGGGATTGGCTTCCACGCCGTATCTCCTCTGTTTGAAGTCAGCGGGGCTCTGCCAGGCGCTGCATCTCTCTTCACGGCCGAGCTGGTGGTAATACACCACTCGGTACGGGAGATTATGCGACGTGCCCGGTTCGGAGACGGATTGTGATCTATAGCGACTCACAAAGCGCCCTGAGTACTCTCGGGGCATTGGAATCTTCGCATTCCCTGGTTCGCGATATCCGTGGCGCCACTGTTATGGCAAGCCTGGCGGATGTCAAGATGATTATCTTCTGCTTGTTTCCTGGACATGTAGGAATTGCGGGGAATGAGGGCGCCAAAGAGTCCGCAAAACTTGGGCTATCGGACCCGCGTTTCGCTCTTCCTCACACCGACTACGGGCAGCTCTCCAGGCTGCTTGGCAAAGAAGATGGGAGACGGTCGAAGAGAACTTAAAGTTGCGTGTAATTGCGCCGTTACTGTTCCCATTGACCTACCCCCCAATGCCGCGACGCTTCAGGTTGCTTTCTGTCGTCTCCGAATTGGACACACTCGCGCGATGCACCGCCATTTGATGGAGCTCTCGCCAGCGCCCTACTGTGAAGACTGCATTGTCCCCCAGACTTTTCGGCACATTCTTTTTGAATGTCCCTGTCTGGGCGATCTTCGCGCACGTTACCTGTCTCGGTACCGGGATGGGAGGGGTCGCTACCACCTGTCCCTAGTTCGTGCACATTGACTGATGGACTTAACGACTTTTGGTGGGAGGCCGGCCTTCTCCCCTTTATTTAACTACGTTTTTTGTTGTTTTCTTTGTAGGTCGCACGTTCCTTTGCCGGGGGAGGCGGACCTCCCCCGCAACGCCGGAGCTTGCTTCCTGCCATTTTCCATTTTTTATTGTTTTTGTTTTCTGCATATTCTTATTTTAAAGTAGCCTATTGCTAGTCTGTCGTGAGTGCGGCCACTTGTGCCCAAGGGGGTAGTCACCAGAAATAAAATTTCAATCACTGCATCAATAGGCAAGTCTATCTGATTAACCATTACTTTCATAATAGTTTGATTACTCTTAGGAGGATTTACACAGAAACCATACTGATTATGATCTAGCTTCAACTAATTGTATATTCCAAAAATGACCTTACATGGTGAACAAGAGTTGACAATTAGTATTAGAAATCAATTCACTTTAAATACGAGTGGTTGGTCAATAAGTTTTGCAATTTCGATATAAGGAAACGAGATATGAGGAAAAGTTTTATTATTTTTCAATATAACTACCCTCGACTTCAATGCACTTGCGCCACTTGTCCCTGAGGCTTCATATTCCCAACAACCAGAAACAGAAATCTCCCGACTGCTGTTCAATCCACTCCTGGACGGCGAGCTGGACATCTTCATCGTCCCCAAACCGGTGTCCACGCAGTGCAGCCTTGAGCTGGTGGAATAAAATGTCGCTAGGTGCCAGATCTGGACTGTAGGGGGGATGTTTGAGCTCCTCGAATCCGCACTCGCGCAGGGCAGCTTGTGCAACTCTGGTCTTGTGGACTTTGACGACTTTGAAGTCGATCATGGGGCGAGAGGTTTCTAGGGACCCAACGGGCAGAGACCTTGGTCATGGCCAAATTGTCGTGGATGATGTTGATAACACTTCCATGTGATATTCCAAGTTCTCGCTCGATTTCTTGGACCTTCACCCGTCGATTTTCGAGGATCATCCTCTTCACATTGTCCTCATTGGTCACGTCTGACGGGCGTCCTGGACGGGGGTCATCTTCGAGGGACTCACGACCATGGCGAAACTCCCTATTCCAGCGAGCAATGGTTGCAACGGAAGGGGCGGTGTCGGTGTACACTGCAACAGTGCGTTCATGGATCTCTTTTGCATTCTTGCCTTCCTTGGTCAAAAACTTCTCCATTGTTGAAAAATTTGTGACTGACGATCTGCGATCATCTACTGCTTCTTAAATAGACGAAGCAGGAGTGTGCTGCTGCAGGTCCTGACTTGTCACAACTTGTCCTAATACCCCCACAAACAGCTATCCCCCTTCCTTTGTTTTGCCCTGCCGATTCGCAAAACTTATTGACTGCCCCTTGTATATTTTTAATACAGGGTGTTTATACAAATTTTATATCATTTGAGATGTAAATATCCCAGAAACTAGATAGTCTAGGAAAATGAAATGGAATAGGCTTAATTTTGAGCAATATAAGTTTTATTCCTCAAAATTTGGATGAGAAATTCAATGGTATCTGGATTTGTGAATGATTTTACAAACTCAATATGTGTCACCTGAGACATGGTACACGTCATGTCAGTAGTTTAGCTCCTGCCTAACATGCTACAGCATGTCTTTGGTAAGAGTCTTCAGTATAACAATGATTTTCAGCTTGAGTTCCTCTAGCTTTGCAGGAAGGTGCAAGAGATAGACCATTCCCTTTACTTTGCTTTAGAAAATAGATCACTGAAGTGGCCCTTCACTTGTGATCTTATTTTAAGACTTGATTGTACTGCAGCTTGTAAGGTTTCATTTGCAAGTATTTTCTCAGGACATGCAAAACTTGTTGAAGGAATCTAGGTTTTTAGTCTTGCTCTTATGGACTTCTAGGGCTTTGCAAGAGTTTTTTTGTGAACCCACTCTGCTGTCTCTTTCGATGTTGCACAGACAGCCTTGTTTGATCTTTTTGTTGCCATGTTAAACTGCATTGCTCTTCCTGCATTTTAAGATAATTGTCTCACAAATGCATTCTACAGTCTTGTTTGACTGTGTTTGAGCATACTCTATTAGCACACAAAATACCTTTTCCAGTGAAGACATTTCTATACCTAAAAAGATAAAACCAGTAGCCATAAAATTTTCATGTTTTCCACTCATGCTATTAAAATTTGAAGTCAATTAAATGAGAAAGTGATTCCACCAAATTTTCATGAAAGTTGGACATAAAATATTTAATGGTTGTGCAAAACGAACATTTTTATAACTCCTCTAAGATTCGACCCGAATTTCCATCAATATATCAACAATTATGTCACACGACAATACATTTTTATCAATAATCTAACCAATGCATGGGTTTCTGATTTCCTGTGGAAAACAAAGAGCTTCTTCGTACTCCAGCGCCTTCTTCTTGAGTTCTGCCTTCAGTTTTTTAGGGGACAGCTTTTGAGTGGAGGCAGGCAAGCTTCAAGAGGAACTGAGTTTGCCGTTCGTCCTTCATCCGGTTGCCAAAGAAGTGTTGAATGAGGGCTATTCATCATTGTCGTAGAATGACCCTTGGCTTTGATCGCTCTACGCTTTGACACCCTTGTAGTAGCGGTATGCTTTAAGGGGCGTGAGTTACTTCTATGATGAAGTAGGCTTTGTTCTAAGAGTGCTATTTTAGTGGTTTAGTCCTTAAGGAAGAGCTATTTTTAAACACATAAGGATAAGAGGAAACACCAGAATCTACCAAAAATAAACATGTATTTTGAATTAAATATTACAAACCAACAGTAAAAGCATTTCTATATTTGGCCTCAAAGAATTTTAAATGACAAAACATAAACAAGTAGGCTTTCAATAAACAAACCAATTGCCAATTAGTATTTTTATCACGACCCCATTTGTTTAGCATAAAACATTAAATTAATGTACTGTCATCTACAAACACACATGACCTAGGTTCAAGAATAATGGTTTCTACTCTCCTTTAAAACGTGGGACGTACTAAACTTCTACTATCGCAATAGAGATATAAATGTTATTGTTAACTTACGGGTAGGTAACAGGGATTGCCGGATGTCGCTGGAGGACTTATCTCTCGCTTTGAAGTGTTGCTTCGTCGCTGCTTGAATTTTCGAGGAGGGATTGCTTGTCGCTTGTGCCGGGTGATGATTCTTCAACGTAATTAAAGAACGGGAGCTCGTTGGGGCAGGGTTCTTCTCCTCTCACTCTTTCGGTGCTTGAGATGTGAGATTCACTCGAGTGTGAGCGGCTTTGCTTTTCTTCAGTCGGGCTTCTTTGCAGACGGAAAAGGCTTCTTCGGTATGGCACCGATATAAAACTTGACTAATTAGGTTAATACGGCCCTGAAAGGGGGGGATCGATTTTCTCAATCTGATCCTATCGTTTCTCACGGAAATAGTCTTGTATGGCTGAAGGATCGATCTTTACGAACTAATCTTTCTTCTGGCGAATCGACTTCTAATAATCTTCTTGTCTAGCCGATGGATCGATCTTCACGACCTAATCCTACTCTGGCGTATCGACTTCAGATAATAATCTTCTCTTTCTTTGCGGGGCTTATTTATAGGTGGATTGCCGCCCCATCTAAAGGGGAAAGTGACCAGGCCACAGATGCAAAAGGGGGGGGGGGAGCGAATGGTGAGTTAGCATCTGGGGAGAGCGAGAATTCCTGAGGTGGCACTGGGGTGCCCAAGTCAGCTCGCAAATTATAGGCTCGTAACCGCACCGCTACTTGGCGTGCCTTCTGACTCGCACCGGTTTTTTTTTTCCTAACCACGGGTTTATGGGTCTCGTAGGTCATGCGATCGTTAGAGCGTCGTTTAAAGACCTTAGGTGGTCGCCTTCAAACATATGTTAGCTCCAACTGCCCACAGCGGCGAGGAGATCACACATGGTAAGCATTTTCGCCGGCTACCTTTCCACGCTTCTCCTCATGAAGGGAGGGGGGCTTGAATGTACCTATACTTCTCCAGGAGGCTTAATGTAGCCATTTCTCCACATCTACCTCCATTCTTAAGAAAATAACGGGAGGGGGGGGGGTTCCAATCCGACGCTTACAATAATATACATGGGTAACTTACGGAACATTATATTATACAATAAATTCTAGTTCACTCGGGAATGCCTCGATAACATTTCACCTGACCTTACATTAATTCCTATATTACTGTGCCAACTTAGGATTTTCTTACCTACCACTAGAGGGTTACTCGCCCCTACTTACTTACAATTCTACTGATTTACACTTAACTTTGCTATAATACAATAGTTGGGCTGCTCCTTAATCGTCGACAGGGTTCCGACTTAACGAGTCGGCTATACAATTGTTGGACCCTTTTATATAGTGAATGGAGTACTGGTACTCCATCAAGAGTAAACTCCATCTCAGGAGTCTTCCATTCTTACACTTATTTTTACCTAAGTATGACAACGGTTTATGGTCGCATTCCAACTTGAACTCGCGCCCTATTAGATAATATTTGAATTTACCTATGGACCATATTATGGCCAAAGCTTCGATTTCGATAGTAGCGTAGGCTTTTTCTCTACTCAACAGTTTCCTACTGACATAAGCTATGGGATAGGCTGTTTCGTCATCTTCGTATTGAAGCAATACTCCGCCTAGCCCGTCCCGACTAGCGTCCGTGCGAAGGCCGAAGATCTTGTTGGGATTTGGTAAGCGAAGAATGGGCGCAGTTACGAGTTTTCCTTTTAGAATCTCCAACTGAGTTATTGCATGGGGGTTCCACGTGACAGGGTCTGACGCTGTCTTTTTTAACAAATCATTCAGTGGGGCCGCAATGGAAGCGAAGTGTGGTACAAAACGCCTATAGAACGAGGCCGCTCCCATAAACGATCGGAGTTGTTTCTTTGTTTTCGGCCGGGGCATCTTGACTATGGCGTCCACTTTTTCTTGCTGGGTAGTCAAGTGTTTTTGTCCTATTTTGAATCCCAGGTAGTCAATGGATTCGTAGGCAAAATAACACTTGGTCGGCCCGGCGGTTAGACCTTGCTCCTTCAATTTCTCCAGCAATGAGCGTAAGGCGTGTGAGTGTGACTCCCATGTACGGGTAGCTACGTACACGTTGTCGAAGTAAAACGACACGTCGCTTAGTCCAGCGATAATTCGCCTCATCATCCTATTATAATTGCTACCGGCTGTAAGTAGTCCGAAGGGTAGCCTGGTAAACTGTAACAGACTTCTCTCGGTCGCAAAAGCCGTCAGTTTTTTGGACTCCTTAGCGAGAGGTATTTGATAGTACGCTTTACACAAATCCAATTCGGTGATGAATTTAGCGTCTTCAAATAAATGGAGATTTTGATCTATTAGTGGGATGGGCTCGGCGTCGAAAACGGTCACTGAATTCAATTTTCGGAAGTCCACGCACATCCGAAATGATTGATCAGGTTTCTTAACCATTACTATGGGGGAGCAATAATCGGACTCCGATGGCTCTAAAATTCCCAATTTTAGTAAATTCCGGACTTCCTTATTGAAGGCTTCTCGTAGGTGGATTGGTAAAGGATATGGTTTGCTCCGAACCACTGAATTAGTTTTTAGTTTTATTTCATGGATAAAATCCTTGGCACATCCGGGGTTTTCAGAAATGACTTCTGGGAATTCCATGAGCAAGTTCAACATTTCTGCTTTTTGTTGAATTTCTAAGTGGGGATTTATCTTTAAATCTACCCGAGGGTCTTCCGGGGTAGGTGAGAGCGAGGGAAGTTCGTATTCCTCGTCTTGTTCCACACACACGGTGTGTATGACTTGCAGGGGCGTACCCGGGTAAACGGCATCCATCGGTTCTTCTTCGTCTAGAAGGGTAATATTCTTTATGCACGCGCGGCGGTGATATTTTTTTAGCATGTTTATATGATAGGTTCTTCGCCCTGTTGGGGTATCTATCAAGTAATCGACTGGACCCCGTGCCTCGATTACTTCAAACGGTCCCTTCCACTGGGCCCATAACTTATTATTTTCGGTCGGGAGTAATAATAAGACTTCATCTCCTGCCTTTAATTTTCGAGCCTTTGCTTTCATATCGAAATAGTCCCGGTATTTGGCTAAATTTTTCTCGGCGTTCTCTCGAGCTAAGCCAGAGCAGTATTCTAGGCGCTCGCGCATATCCATCACGTAGGCGTAAGACGATTTGATTTCTTGCTCGAGCTTCGCGTTGGAAAATAATTCCTTAAGAATACTCATAGGACCTCGCACATTTCTCCCGTATAATAGCTCAAAGGGCGAGAATCCCAACGTCCGATGAGGTATTTCTCGGCAGGCGAAAAGGGCAGCAGGCAGGTATCTGTGCCACTGTGTAGGGTTGTTTTGACACAACTTCTTCAATATATTTTTGAGAGTCCCGTTTAATTTCTCGCAGATTCCGTTAGCGGCTGGATGAAATGGACTCGTAAAAATTGGCTTGACTAACAGAAGTTTGTTAAAATACTCCATCAATTCTGAGGTGAATTGGCGCCCTCTATCAGATAGAATTTCTTTAGGCAGGCCTACTCGTGCAAAAATTGAAATTAATGCTTCCGCGCAGGAAATAGTGTCAATCTTCCGTAGGGCCACGGCATCGGGGAACCGGGTGGCACAATCCACAAGGGTGAGGATGTAGGAGTGTCCTCCACTTGAAGGGGGGTGAATTGGTCCCACCAAATCAATTGCCACTCGAAAGAATGGTTCGGTTATAACGGGCACCTTTTGTAAGGGAGCGGGAGGTACCCGTCCTCTGGAGGGATCCTTCTGACACACGTCGCATGATCGGCAATAGGCCACAATTTCCCTGGCGGCCTGGGGCCAATAAAAGTGTCGGAATATCTGCTGCGCCGTTTTGTTGTGCCCAAAGTGTCCGGCTAATATTCCATCATGCGCGGTATTCAAAATTCTTTGCATGTATTCTTGAGGTACACACAGTGCTTTCTTGTTCTCCTTATCCTCCTCGCTGATAGTACGGTAGAGAAGTGAGTCTTCTACGATATACTGGATAGGCTTCTTTCCTTTCACTTGGAGAATTTCACCTTTAATAGCTTTCTCCCATAGAGGTTTAAGAGTGGGGCATTCCTTCTGAGCACTGGCGAAGGAAGTCAATTTGAACCCATTGTCTTCGAGGGTAATCCTCGGGGTCAACTTAGCAGGTTGCTCTTTCCTCTGGGCTTCTTGTGCCCGGGTGACTACTTGTTGGGCCACTTCTTGCTGGGGAATTAAGGGGTTTTGTCCGATTAGTACTGCGCAGAACTTAATCGGGGCTACTACCACGTCCGTCCAACCGGTGAAATATCTGCATTGTATATGACATCTCACGACGGGGAATCGATTGTCGCGTCCTAAAAAGTCGTGGACGATTGCGAATTTCTTATGGGCAGGGTTTACTGGGGGCAGCAACTTGTCGGATACCACTATGCACGTACATCCGGTGTCTCTGACTAAAGTGGATACTCGGCACCCATTAACAGTGCCTTCTTCAAATTGTAGGCCGCCTGGCGAACTTTTGTTGAATAGAAAGTTTACCTGTTGCTGGGGCCCTTCGGATGTTGGCGCGGGGACGTAGGACGCATCAGCTTGTCCTGCTGGGATCGCGGCAGTCAGGTTTTGCACCTGTTGTCTCGAGGTCTCCCTCAGTCGGGAGTTCTGTGGGCACTGGAAACTCAGGTGACCTATTATCCCGCAGGTATAACAAGTGACGGGCTTCCTGGGATACGTGCCGGTATTAGGGTGTGATCCTTGTGGAATCCTAACTTCTTTTTGATTTTTTTCTCCTCCAAAATTTGGTTTATAAGTTCCTTTTGCTGCTGCGAACTTAAAGGGCTTCTTCTGTAAATGCCTGGGTGGCGGCCCATTTTTCTTTGGGGAGGGAGCCTTCTCTTTCTTGTACTCCCTAGGATATAACCGATGATTTACCGCGTGGAGGTCAGCCTCGTCCAGGCACTCGTTGAAGGTAGAAGCTTTTCGGTCCTTAACGAATGCACGGATTTCCTGGGGTAGTGTACTTAGTAACTGATCTCTAAGCATGAAGTCGACGACCGCAGCGACTTCGTTCTCTACCCCTTCTGACTCCATCCAAAACTGTAGGCTTCGACGAAGCTCAAAGCCAAAATGTTTGTATGTTTGTCCAGGTCTTATACGAGACTGCCTGAACTTCATCCTATATTCTTCCGGGTTAAGGTTTGTTGCTGAGAGAAGTTCGGCTTTGAGAGTGGAATAGTCCACAGTTGCTTCTGAGGGTAAAGATACGAATATCTCTCTCATCCTACGATTGAGTAGCGGTAACAGTCTGGCGACCCCATCTTCTTCTAGGTCCCAATTATTGACTTCAAATATTTTCTCAAAATGGGAGAGATATGAGCATAAATCTTCTTCGTCCTTGTACTCCGGGAGTTTCATGCTGGCCGCTGGTGACACTCCTGTTTTAGATGACACTGACTGCACCTCTAACTGGTCTTTACTAAGAGCTCTTGCGTGGGCCCTTAGCTTCTCTCTTTCATCAGCTTCCATTTTCGTCTTTTCTCTTCTTTCATCAGCTTCCATTTTTGTCTTTTCTGCTTCCATTTTCATCTTTTCACTTCTTTCTTCTCTTTCGTTTCTCTCTTTCTCCTGAATAAACGAACTCAGATCGGTTCCTTCCAGTCCGAGGCTTTGACCTTGCTTCCGATAAAGGTCAAACAATGCCATCGCGCTTATGTCAGTCATCTACCTTGTTTTTACTCAAGCCTGACCTATTCAACCACCGAAACTTACCACTTGGCCTAACAATTACCTTTAGATGGTATCCACCTCTAACTTTACCAATTTCCCACTCGTCAAATATCCTATTATTCCTGGTGTTCCTTTTATGTGTTAGCTCTTCCTTAAATAGACACTACTGGGTTCTTTCTAATATAAAACCTCTAGACCTGACACCACTTTTATAATATGTCGTAGAATGACCCTTGGCTTTGATCACTCTACGCTTTGACACCCTTGTAGTAGCGGTATGCTTTAAGGGGCGTGAGTTACTTCTATGATGAAGTAGGCTTTGTTCTAAGAGTGCTATTTTAGTGGTTTAGTCCTTAAGGAAGAGCTATTTTTAAACACATAAGGATAAGAGGAAACACCAGAATCTACCAAAAATAAACATGTATTTTGAATTAAATATTACAAACCAACAGTAAAAGCATTTCTATATTTGGCCTTAAAGAATTTTAAATGACAAAACATAAACAAGTAGGCTTTCAATAAACAAACCAATTGCCAATTAGTATTTTTATCATGACCCTATTTGTTTAGCATAAAACATTAAATTAATGTACTGTCATCTACAAACACATATGACCTAGGTTCAAGAATAATGGTTTCTACTCTCCTTTAAAACGTGGGACGTACTAAACTTCTACTATCGCAATAGAGATATAAATGTTATTGTTAACTTACGGGTAGGTAACAGGGATTGCCGGATGTCGCTGGAGGACTTATCTCTCGCTTTGAAGTGTTGCTTCGTCGCTGCTTGAATTTTCGAGGAGGGATTGCTTGTCGCTTGTGCCGGGTGATGATTCTTCAACGTAATTAAAGAACGGGAGCTCGTTGGGGCAGGGTTCTTCTCCTCTCACTCTTTCGGTGCTTGAGATGTGAGATTTACTCGAGTGTGAGCGGCTTTGCTTTTCTTCAGTCGGGCTTCTTTGCAGACGGAAAAGGCTTCTTCGGTATGGCACCGATATAAAACTTGACTAATTAGGTTAATACGGCCCTGAAAGGGGGGGATCGATTTTCTCAATCTGATCCTATCGTTTCTCACGGAAATAGTCTTATATGGCTGAAGGATCGATCTTTACGAACTAATCTTTCTTCTGGCGAATCGACTTCTAATAATCTTCTTGTCTAGCCGATGGATCGATCTTCACGACCTAATCCTACTCTGGCGTATCGACTTCAGATAATCTTCTTGTCTAGCCGATGGATCGATCTTCACGACCTAATCCTACTCTGGCGTATCGACTTCAGATAATAATCTTCTCTTTCTTTGCGGGGCTTATTTATAGGTGGATTGCCTCCCCATCTAAAGGGGGAAGTGACCAGGCCACAGATGCAAAAGGGGGGGGGAGCGAATGGTGAGTTAGCATCTGGGGAGAGCGAGAATTCCTGAGGTGGCACTGGGGTGCCCAAGTCAGCTCGCAAATTATAGGCTCGTAACCGCACCGCTACTTGGCGTGCCTTCTGACTCGCACCGTTTTTTTTTTTCTAACCACGGGTTTATGGGTCTCGTAGGTCATGCGATCGTTAGAGCGTCGTTTAAAGACCTTAGGTGGTCGCCTTCAAACATATGTTAGCTCCAACTGCCCACAGCGGCGAGGAGATCACACATGGTAAGCATTTTCGCCGGCTACCTTTCCCACGCTTCTCCTCATGAAGGGAGGGGGGCTTGAATGTACCTATACTCCTCCAGGAGGCTTAATGTAGCCATTTCTCCACATCTATCCGTCCTTCATCCGGTTGCCAAAGAAGTGTTGAATGAGGGCTATTCATCATTCTGCAGGGTCATTTGTGACCTTCAGGACACCAGCCCTTTTCTTTGTGCACTTGAAACATGAATCTGTGTTCCATGTTTCAGGACTCAGCTTAAGGAAGGTTGGTTGCTGGCATCCTAGGAGACTTTTGAGAGCTGCATCAACCACACTGAGCAGAAGACAGAAAGCGGCCTGTTGAGATTGTTCGGTGTCTTCGACTTGGGCTGCCGTGGATTCTTGGTCATCGAAGATGGCCAGTCCGATTAGGTCCTCGGAAAGGTACCAAAGATGATGCTGCATCACACATTCCATGACTGATGCAACCCCATCATCGCAGATCCTCTCTTCACATCAGTGATGAAGTCCAGATCGTTCTTGGCTGCGTAGGACAAAATCATCGCCTTATTCCAGTATTCTGTGTAGACCATGGTCACAAAGAACAAAACTCACTTGATCCCCGTCAACTCTGTTTGGCAAAGAAGATGGGAGACATTCGAAGGGAATTTAAAGTTGCGTGCCATTGCGCCGCTACTGCTCCCATGGACCTATCCCCCAATGCCGCGACGCCTTCAGGTTGCTTTCTGTCATCTCCGAATCGGGCACACTCGTGTGACGCATCGCCATTTGATGGAGCGCTCGCCAGCGCCCTCTTGTGACGACTGCGTCGTCCCCCAGACTGTTCGGCAGATTCTTGTCAAATGTCCCAGTCTGGGGGATTTTCACGCACGTTACCTGTCCCGATACCGGGATGGGCGGGGTCGCTACCGCCTTTTCCTTGTACTCAGGACGAGTTCGTGCACATTGACTGGTAGACTTATAGACTTTTGGGGGGGAGGCCGGCCATCTTCCCTTAATTTAACTAAGTTTTCTTTGTAGGTCGCACGCTCATGCGCCGGGGTGAGGGGGACCTCCCCCAGACGCCAGAGATTGCTTCCTAATTGTTACGATCTTCCCTTTTTATCATTGTCGTGTTTTCATATTCTTATTTTAAAGTAGCCTAGTGCTAGGCTGTCGTGATTCCGGCGACTTATGCCCAAGGTGGCAGTCGCCAGATAGGCTCCTAATTTTTTTTTTTTTTTAAATCCCCGTCAACTCCCGCCTCCTCATCTCCAGCTGCTCATGGAAGAGCATGATCTTCACAGCGTAGATGGCCTTGCCCATGTGGTAAGCACCAGGAGCACGGAAAGATAAAGGGACTCCTCAGCTGAGCAGGATGATCTCTTTGTAGTCTTCACATGGATGATTCCCAGAATCGAGCAGACTTTTCAAGTCACCAACCATCTCAAGGCGGTGAGCTTCATTGGATGACAGAGCGATTGATGTCAGGGGCTGTGATTGGCTTGAAGGCATCCTTCAGAACAAATTCCAGGATGTGGTGGTGGCATGCCAACTACACCGAGGGCTTCTCCAGTGCATAGTCAATCTTGATACATGCTCCTTGAATCATCCCTGTGTTTGGCCGCTGTCATTTCGAATGCCATTCCAATGATGTTGCCCTCCAAGCTGCTTTCCCCGACCCGCTTCAAAACAGTTTTCGCAACAGCTTGTCCTGTCCCATCTGCAGACACAGGAACCTCCAGAAGTTCCTCCGTATCCTCCCCAGACACCAAGACGGCTACCCTCTCCTCCAATGATCTTCCGTCTGCTAGACTGGTTAACAACGCGGTTCTTGACTCTCACCCAGTGCATTGATGAATGGGACACAGTGATATGTTCAATGTTGGTGGCTGAGGCTCATTGCAGCAGCAGCATAGGAGGATGTTGCAGCATGGATGGAGAGTGTATTGCCCTCTCAAGCAAGGGTCAGCTCCTTTGTGAGCTTGTTCTCCTGAGCAGGTCGACGGTGTGGAGATTTAGCTGGTGTTGGAGCCAGGGTTGGCATTGATTTAATCAATTGATTTTTCAACAATTTTTTTTTTCAATCAGAAATGTTATATTTGCTCTTATATCATAGACTAAATGTTTACATTTTCTTTAATGAATGTCAACTAGAGTTTTAATTCAGTACCCTGAATATTTTGGAAAACTAATATGGAGACAGTTTTTACTTTCAAGTTTCAGTATCTATTAATCAGATTCATTTGAAGTTCAAGTTTGTTTTATTAGAATATCAAAATTTTGTTTTATTCAATTAAACACTCATGACTTATGTGACATCTTGTGAACAAAAATTCTCTCTATAGTACCAGAAAAAGCCCCAAGTCTGAGAATATAGGAACTTTTTTTTACTGCCTGTGGTATTGATGCCATCTGGCTGGCAACACTGATGTCATCTGTCAAGTTGGCAACATTTTCAAATACGTTTTGTGTCTTTCTGTTTGTCTACAAAAATATTTTAAATGTTTGATTTTTTTCAGAATTAAAAGTATATTTTCTAGTGTTGATATTCAATTTTATTTGTAATTAAAATGAAGAAAGCAAGAAGATAAAAAGAAGCCATATGGGCCGAGTTTACAGAATTGAAAAGAAAACAAAAAACTGGCAAAAGAGTGGTGTAAATCATGTGGAGTAGAAATTCAAGGGTTAGTTCAAAGACTCAAGGACCATAAAGCTCGCAAATGCAAGAGATCACCAACACAGGGTCCAAGTGATGGTAAGATTGTAAAATTCATTTTTCAAGGTTTTATATTAAACTTAAAGTTAAATATTTCCCCCTGTTTTACTTTAATAAGATTACTTTGAGGTGCTTCTACCCCAAGAGGGCAGAGCTCCCTCAACGTCCTCTGAGGTAGGGCCATGGTGTTGCCATCACCCTTCACTCCATTGAATATACTCCATATACTTATCTGAATTTCAGAGTCCATTATCAATGATGTTAGGTGTGTTTCCGTTATTGTTATTTTAGTTGGGTGTCCCATTGTTTGTGTTTCTATATATGGTATTTTGCTCTGATTTGTATTAGGGTATAGGCCTTGGATGTTCGCATGAATTATTGGAATGTTGAGTATAGTGGGATTGGTCTTCCCATGGGTTTATTTGTTTCTGGGCCTCTAGTGTTGGTCTCACTATCCCCATAATGAACTGGATGGAATTTTTGGAGGTCTCTCATTTGTGTTTTTATTTCCTGAAACCCCAACTTTTCTTGTTGGTAGATTATCTGATTTAATAATTTTATTTTTATTTCTTTTTCTTCATTGTAACTTTGTCAATGATTATTTCTTCTTAGTTCTCCCTTGTAGATGTACCAGCTTTGTTCTCCTTTTTCTCTTCTCTTTCAATTCATCTCTAATTCTTTTATTATTCTCTCTTTCTTTCTTTGTGCAGTCTGATGATATTCCCATTTCCTTTTTGGTTGAGTCAGTTTCATATTTTAATATTTTGGCATTTTTTATGATGTTCCATTTTTCATTGTGATCATTTAGCATCACAAACAAAGGTCCTTTCCTAGTGTCGCCATCATGTATTTTTCCCATTCTCACTGTTTTCACATTTGCACAGTTTGCTCTAAGGGTGTTTTCAAATAGATCTTGACCATCTTTCATTATCATCCTTTTGTCTTTCCTCTGCTGTATCTTTGTTTGATTCTGGGACATTGTTTATAACTACATTATTTTTCCTCCTTTATCTTTCATCTCATATTATTCATTATTATTTCTGTTGTTTCTTTTATTATGTTCTTTAGATTGTCAAAGTTTTGCTCTAGTTGTTGTATTTTATTTTTAAGGTCTTTATTTTCCTCCTCCAGCTTGCTAATTTTCTTGACTGCAATTTTCAACCCTAGTTTGCATTTCTCCAGAACCATAGTTGGTCCTTATATTTTGTTAATATTTCATACAATCCTCTTCCTTTTTTCTCACAACCACAGTGGAACCATAAAGCAGTTATCTAATTACCTACTTTTTCTTTTCTGTCAGATTAACCTGGAGAGGCTGAAGTTGAAGATTCTGCTGCAACTGCTACAGCTGACTTATCTAAGCCTTTGACTCCATTAAGTTCATTTAAAGATAGTGTAGAACAAAGTGCACCTCAGAGAACTTCAACTACTAACCCTGCAGATTATGAAACCCTTTGGTCTCTTTAAAAAAAATGCCAATTGTCAAGAACTCCATTACCAGCATTCTCAAGTTGTTCCACATCTATACCTAAAGTAAGAAAACAACTATTGATGTCATCTATGGACTCTCACAATTAGAACAACGCTGAATGATAAAGAGAATTTTTATTATCTAACTGCACAATTCATCTATACTTCAAACCTCCCATTCCGAACAGTAGAACACCCTGCCTTTTTAGAAATAATAAGTGCTCTACGCCCAGATTACAAAATTGCTGGACGATTATTGGATAAGGTATTTGAAAATGAAAGAGAAATGCATTAAAACACTGAAATATTAAGGAGTTTGCATGAGTCTTGATGGCTAGAGTAATATCGTGAATGATCCTATAGTATGTGCTACTGTTGCAGTTCAGAACTGTTTATCTTGTGCTGAACCAGGTGAAGTTAGCATTTATTTAGTGAATATGGTTGACACATCCGGACATCCACATACTTCAGAATACCTATTAAATGTGGCAAAAGAAAGTATTAAAGAGGCAGAAGAGAAATATTTGTGCACCATTAGCAGTCTGGTAACAGATAATGCTGTAATTGTAAAAAATGAGGACTGAACTGATGAATGATAATAATTCCATAATAACTTATGGATGTTTAGCTTATCTCATGAACTTACTGGCTAAAGATTTAGAAATATCAAATATTAAAGAGCACCTTGTCAAAATTGTGATATATTTCAGAAATAATTATTGTGCATCAGTGGCTTACAAAGCAGCAGGCGGTTGAGCCTTAACTATGCCACAAGATGTGCTCTGGAATACCTTTTCCGGCTGCTTAGAAAGCTATTTAACCAACTGGCCTGTGCTTATTTCAGTATGTGATGGAGTAAAATGAAGTGAACTGGATAAAGAGATAATAAAAAAGGTTATGGATACAAATTTTAAACAAAACACTGAGGATATGCTAAAAATTACAAAAAATCTTGCTATTGCATTAGACAAAGTGCAAAGTGACTCTTGCAATATTGGTGATTCTATAGAAATATGGAGAACTATTCAAACATCATTAACAAGTGAACTCAAAGGTGACAGTTAGGTGAGAAAGAAAATTGGGAACCGTTTGACTGAAGCCCTAACTCCAGTGCACTACCTGGCATATATGCTTCATCCATCTTACGAAGGCAAGAAGCTCAATCCAGATGAAGAAGCTGAGGCAATGGAATATGCATATGCAGCACACCCTGATGCTGTGCCAGATATGAAATACAAAGCCAGAACATCACCCTTTCTTTCTTATTTGTTTACAGATGAATTCTTGAAAGTTGGTGGCTATCACTTAGATGTTCTATATCTGATATGAAAAACCTTCGCAACCAAGCTGTTTACCACAACTGCTTCTTCAGCTGAAGTTGAGAAATTTTCTCTTCTTTTGGCTTGCTACAGTCCAAGTTAAAGAACGACTTGGATCAGAAAGAGCAGCAAAACTGGTATTCATTTACAAGAGCCTGAATGCACCCAAGAAATGAAATAATGGATTATGGATACTAATTAATTAATTGAATTTGAATGCAGATACAGGCACTTTTGAATGGATGTTCATATTCATAAAATAAATGGCTATAGGAAATTGCTTTTGTTTTTATCCTAAAATAAAAATGTTACAATTATGGATTATTTAATTTATTGATGGAGCGATAATGAGATTAATAAAAGATATAAATAGACTCTAAATCTTGAAAAATCTCATAAATAAAAAAAATCACCGATCCTGGTCGGATCTTTGAAGTTGTCTTCATTGGGTGATGAGGATGAAGTAGAAGACTCCCAATCCACGTCACGATAAAGAGTGGATGGTGAAACAGCCATGTCCTTCATAATCTCCTCCATCCTTTCTCTCTTACATTGCTTCTCCTCAGTCACTCACTTTAGCTTCTCACCCACACCAGCCATCGAGCAGCTCTGCCTGTCCTCCCTCTGAGCCTCCAAGAATGCCTTGTCTTCCTCAGGGATCTCACTTCCATTGCCTTGGAATGTGCATTGTTGAACATGTCTTCGAGGCTGTCTCTGAAGATGCCTCTCTTCATTTCTTCCATGACTTGGCTTTCGCCAAGGTACCCTACTCCTCGTACAGTTTGAGGATCTTCTTCTTCATCCACAAGACATCTGATGTTGGAATATTCCAAGTTACCACATTTCCAAGACCTCAGTGGTAGAAGCTGCTGCAGCAAGAAGAACCTCCTGGATCTTGTGGTAGAAAAATAACACCTGGAGAACCTCGCCTCTTGATGGAAGACTATTTTGGAATTACGATGTTGGGGACTTCTCCAGTAGCCATACATCGTCCTTAGATCATGTTTTGCATGCCATCTCGTTAGACCTAAAAACACAAAAGAGACCAGAATAGTTTTTGGATGTAGTTTGTTCTGACTTTTTTGAAGTAATGCAAGCACCTTTGCACAACCTCACTCACTGATGCTAAGCAGAAAACTAAACAAAATGCACGACCATTAAAAGAAGAGAGAGGAAGCTTAAAATTTTCCTGTTTGAAGTTGTCACAAGAGAAATCAAGGGCGATATGTACTGGAGTGTATCTGATTTACTTCGGTTTCTTGGGACACCCTAAAGTGCATTTTCACTGCACTGGGTAATTCATTATTAAGGGAGACTAATAAACTAGAGAAATTAGGTTAAGTTCACTTGTTCATAAATTGGCTAAAGGATAAGCTCAACACTAAAATTTTTGGCATAATCACCAGATTGAGTAATTTTAACCTTAAAACTCCATTAACAAAGTATTTTCATTATTTGATCACAGAAAAAGCACCCCCACCTCCCTAATAGCTCAGAATGAAGCAGAAAACCACAGACTTTGAAACACAAAATTCCTTGCAAGCAATATCCTTTAGGATTTAACTCAGCTTGCCTGTTTCATGAACCACTATAACTTTTAATTGTTCTTTTTGAAGGCAGATTAGGATTTAACTTGGCAACATCATTTCTATGCTTGCCTGTGTCATGAACCACTATAACTTTTAATTGTTCTTTTTTAAGGCAGATGGATCTGAAGATGGTTCATATTCTCCAGAGGAGGGGAGATTGCCTCATATCAATGATGTATCAATGGTATGTGCTGCAGAACTTAGGTTATGCTTTATATTACCGTAGGATCTATTTTCAAACAGGTCTAGGCTCATTATAAGGAAATGACACTTGCTGATGCATTCTACCTTGCAATGACATTTACGGTGTCATAGCTCACCTAGAATATTAAGACATGTTTTTAGTCGCCTCAGTAAGATTATAAGCCTACCAAATATGAGCCAAATTGGCTATGGGTCCAGAAAATTGACCCTCTTTTGGGTTGAATTGACATGGAATGACCCTCTTGTTTGTTCCTTATACTCGAGACGTGGATTCATGCACACTGAATTTTGGACTTTTTTAGTTCTTTTATATAGCTTTTGAGTACATTCTCGGGCCTCAGAGAAAGCAGGTCTCCCTCTAGGATCTGATCATGTCTTGTTCTTTTCTCTCAGAATTTTGGTGACTATGCCCTCGCTGCCAGATGATGGTCTTAACCCCTTAAAGACCGGAAGCCAAAAATTGGTGCCCATTCTAATTGTTTTCTCTAAGTGTGGGAGACCAATATTTTGTGTCTGCTATTATATGCCTGGCAGTGCCTTCTGGCAACAGTCTTTGTTATAGGTACTTAATACATCGTATGCATACCTTAGTAGTAAATTTGCTTTTTAATTTTGAGGGCCTGTTTTATACCCTTATATTATGGCAGTAAAGTGAAATCTTACTCAAAGTGATTTAGATGATATTAAATGATTTTTTTTAGCGATTGAAGATGAAATTGACAAATTAAAGTACAATTATCATGATTCGGATAGCAATATTAGTGAAAGCAATACATATCATCTGCCTCAAAATTCATTACATAATCTTAAATATGAAAGAAAGAATTAAATAACATGAAAAATATTGCTAAACGTGAAATTTTCACCTGTTTTTACTGCAGATACGACATTAAATATATATATATATATATATATCCCATTTTTGGTTGCCTTCATGGCAGTTGTCATATGCTGTAAATACCCCCGATTCTGATTCCCACTGAGAAAAAAAAAAAGCATCTTAAGGTAGTGCAGATCAGTAGTAAAATCCCTACCATTAATATATATATATATAGATATTGTTTTGTCAGTTAATTATGAATACAGAAGTGGCCAACTTTAGACCCACAGAGTTGGTATGTTTTCCACCACTTTTGCAGATAGATGAAGATTCCAATGTGAATATTCTTTCCAATTTGGAAATGCCAACACATTCTGAACGCCCAACAACACAGCCTGCCCCTTCCACAAGTTTCCATCAAAAAGGTATTCCTTAGTTGTTTTTTTCTCTGTTTAAACTGTTATTATTATTCTTGCCAAAAGTTTCCTACTATCAATCTTTACTTTGCCGCACAGGGGTGCCCTGTGTAGATTGTTACAGCTGGCATCTAGGGGAGAGGTACCCTTCCCAGCCTCATTGCACCTGGGGGTGTCAGCACTAGCACTGTTGATATTTGTAGGACTTTGTACCCTCTTAGTTCCATCATCATTAAGGAAAGTGAAGAACTCTGGTGGGAGCTGTAGCCATTCCTCAGGATGAAATTATATATACGACCTCCACATTAATTGAATTAAATTATCTCTTCCACATCATTAATGAGAGCTTATCCAAGGCTGAAACTAAAGTATTTTATCCTTCCTTTTTTTCTCCTCTCCTCAAAATTTTAAGCATGTCTTTTCACCCAACCAAACTATATTTAAATACCCTTTTTCCATCCTCAAATCTTTCACTTCATTCAAGCCTAAGGAACAACCAAATGAAGAAGGCATATATTTAATTCCTTGTAAATCCATCAACTGGCCCTCGTTCTGCATAGGAGAGACTGGGGAATTATTAAAAAAAAAAAATTTAGGAACATAAAGATGTCAAGTGAGTCAGTAATACTTCCAGAATTATATCCATAAAATAGATTATCCAAAGTTTCAAATGATTTTCACAAAAGAAAATTTGTAGAATCAATATTAATTATAGAAGTTCCCAATTTAAAATTTTCCAATGTAGCCCAAAGGTTTATAACCAATATAGTAAATGAGCGCAAAGCCACCCCCTTTGATTATTAGGTTTTGTTTTGTTGGGAACAAAAATCATGCTCTTATACAATTGTTTCACTATCATATGTATATATTTTTTTTAAATCACTCTGTAGGAGTCTAATATTTAATAAAAAAAAACTAGTTTCATCATGGAGTTTATCATACAATCTTCAGTTTTATACTGAGAATAGATACAGACTCACCAAACATAAATTATGTACAAGAAATCAGATCAAAGTTCTTGATCCAGGGGGTGTTAATTTCAGATAATTAAGAATACAGTGATACCTTGACTTAGACGAGTTTAATTCATTCTGTGACTGAGCTTGTAACTTAATTTGCTTGGATATCAAAGCAGTTTCCCCCATTGAAATTAATGGGAAAGGCCATTAATAAGTTTCAGCCCCAAAAGAATCACACAAAGTTTTTAAATAAGAAAAATGTACTTTATAAATAACAAATAATGCATAATAAAACAATAGAAGAGAATGTAAGAAAATAATCTGGTTTTATTAAGTGTGTTTTTACCTTGAAGCTCAGACTGAGGTGAAGGATGTTGGGGGGAGTCTTTCGTTTTGTGTTCTATCACTTAACTTTCTTGCTAAATTTAACCTGCTTGCTACATACTTAATGGTACACTTTATCTCTATTAATTAAGAGCCATTCATGAGCCTGTAAATGGCTCTTGCCTTCTCCATCAACCACACCAACAGCAGCCTCTCCATCTCTTCATGGACAGATGTCCAGAGTTTTGAAATGACCTTAACGCTTTTGGCTGGTGTTAGTCTTTATCGACTCCTTCTGTTTCAAAATCGTACATATCGTAGATGTACTGTGTTCATACTGCCTCATCAAGTAGACAACACGCAAAATTTGCTCATGTTTTTGGATGATTTTGTGCTTTAATTCCAAAGATGTCATCCTTTTCCTTTTCTTCTTCTCACTATTGACATTGATACTCACTTTCTTAGAACCCATGGTCCCAGTCTGGGTGATCTTCGCGCACGATACCTGTCCCGGTACCGGGATGGGCAGGGTCGCTACCGCCTGTCCCTTGTACTCGGGACGAGTGCGTGCACCATGACTAGTGGACTTATTGACTTTTTGGGGGAGGCTGGCCTTCTCCCTTTCATTTAACCCTGTTTAATTGTTGTTGTTGTTGTTTTTGTTATTGCTTTTTTATTGTTATTGTTATTTCTTTTTATTGTTTCCTGTTTAATTTTTAAAGTAGCCTAGAACTAGGCTGTTTGTTTACGGCAACTAATGCCTAAGTCGGCAGTCGCCAGATAGCCCCTTAATTTAAAAAAAAAAAAAAAAAATCTTAGAACCCATGGTTAATACTGTATAGTATAACAAAATAACCACACAAGAAGCACAAAAAACAATGGTGATATGACAGAGCTGCTTGCACTGCACGGCAAGGTAACGATGTAAACTCATTGGGGCTGGTCGAATGTGGCGGTGCACTTGCTATGCTACATAGTGGCAGTGTACGTGAAGCTCGTTCACTCACTTCTAACTCATACCACAAAGCAGAAAATCAACCAAGCAACAGCTCATACCTCGAAAAACTCATAAGTTAGTTCAGTCATAAATTAAGGTACCACTGTATCTTTTAAGATTAAATTTGGGGTGAAGGGGCTGCTTTTAAATTGCCAATTTGAGACATTGAAATTCATGATTTCTCTGATTAATGTTCATTCAATAACTTTTCTTTTAATGAAAATCATTATATGAGTAATTATTTGGGCCTCAGGGAAATCTATTCATGGTTAAAGTTATTAGTATGTATGTGTAAAGATACTTGAGGCATCACTTTTATGCCTAACATCATCTCTATTCATAAATTCTCTTTTTCCAAATACCTCCTCATCTCAGGACATAGAAAAATGGCCATTGATACTTTTTACATGTGATTAAGTACCCCTGCTTCATTAGTTATCTCTTTTGGTTTAGTTGAAGGGAAGGATTTTTAAATAATCAAAGGGTATTTGAAAATGGTGCAGTTGGGGCAAAAGATACGTTCTAATCCTTTCAGTAGTTGAGATAATGGAAGGGATAAACAATTTCTGTTAACATCAGGATTTCTTCTTTTGGGGCAATAAAAGTTTGATCTGGTGATTTTATGTTTTGTGGGTTGTCATTAATAAATAAAAAGAAGGAAATGGTTAAATGACAGTGTCGTCTGACCAATGCTGTTGTGATTTGGGAGGAAATGTTTAATTGAAAGGAGATGTAAATCTTTATGGTCAGTCAGAAGATTTGTGCTCTGGGAAAATTCTATGTATCATTGTGTAACTGAATTATGTAGTTTTGCTATATATATTGTGTCCTGTGTCATTATTTTTTATGGCACAGTTTTGTTGGTTCTTTATTTTTGTTTTATTATTATTTGTGGGTGTTATTAATTTGTTTTTCTCACATGCAAAACTTTCAATATTGCATATTTATTAAAGAATTGTAAAATAGATTTATGTAAAAATCCTGCGAATGATAGAACAATAATGTCTGAAAGATGTATTCCATTAGGGCAAGAACCTAGCTGGATTCAGTTCTTCTGATGGGACCCTTTCGGAAATGACAAGGTGCTTCCTTCACCTCTGAATTTTAAGAAACATTTGCCACTACTGGCCCTTTCAGCCCTATGAGCACAGTAACTCCTCCCACTCCCATTAGGAACTCTTCTCTCTGTTCTACCATCCCTAGGCACCATTTCTGTCTGGCTGGCAGCATTAAGTGTGCAAGCCAGGCTCTTGCCATTACCCCCCTTCCCTCATGTCCACACACACACACATGTCTGCTTTCCACCAAATGAAGCAGCTACGCTCAACTCAGAGAAGGAAATGCTCAGGAGTATGGCAGTGACCAACAAACCTGGACATTTAGAAGCAGGATTGTGAAGTCAATAGACTAAAACTCTGACTCTGACTCCAACTCTGGGTTTTATCTAATAATCTTAAAAATCCTTTATTGCATGAAAACTGTGATGCTGGCTTTCCCCTCTTTATTGAGTTTATCATCCGGCTATTTTTTCAACTCATATTTATAAATTAAATATCAGCTTAAGTGGTTGAATAAACTAAAATGCCATATGGAAATTGAATTTATAAAAGAAAACCAAATTCAGAGTTTTGGGACATTTCAAAAGGAAGAAATCATGATATGCATAATTGAAACAAAAGTTTAAAAAAGAAAATATATCCCAATATATATGTACATAAACAAAAAACAAAAAAATATAGCTTCTGCAAGATCTTGCATAATTGAAGCTAAGATCAGATTTTATAAATTTCAAATCAGAAGACAATCTTTCAACACTGACTTGAGTCAGGGGAAACACAGTTACCCTCATAGCTGCAGCTTTTATAACTTCAGGGTAGGTTTGGATAAACTCATGTAGTGGTATTTTACAAGAGCGATTATATTTGACAGTGAATGGAATTCCTTTTTAAATTTTTTAAAGTTTGCACCAAAAGGTTCATTCCTCTGTTTTTATTTGCTTTGTCTTTTATTGCTTTATCTGATTTAAATATTTTTGAAAATTTAATTCATTATTGGAAGAGGAGGAAGAATGAATAAGTTTTTTAATGATCATGCGTACCCCTACATACTTCACACACGCGCGCGCACATATATATATATATCAGTAATTTTAGCAAAGTTGTAATTCAGTTCTTTTCAAGGGAATTTATTGGAAACCATACATTTGATATTGAATCAGCCATGTTGTTTACAAACAAAATCCATTTATGTTTTGATACATGCTTGCCGCTCATGGTGAGCATTCCTCTCTTCACCCAATGGAATGACTCCTCTTTCAGAGGTGACTAATCTTGTTAAAAGAGGTTGGGGTAAGTTCGAACAGGACTCCCATTCCATTTTTCAGGAAGACGTGACCACCATCGTGGCCCTGTCTCATCATTGATGGAATCTTTCACGAACGCTCTCTCCACATTCTGTAGCAATGATGCTGCTCTACCAGAATTCCAAACACATATCATTTTAACTAAATGCTGCAGACTGGACTTCACTTCCAGAGTCGGGGAGTCCTTTGATCACTTATTTTTGTTGAGAAAGTTGGGTTCTGCTCTCGTCTTTTTGCGTGGAGACGCACTTAGTTCTCCTTTCTGTTAACTTGCTTGCCTGGATCTGATAAGGGTACCCTCCCAGAATCCTGGCCAATGCCTACTCTGGTTGTGTTGCACAAGCCAGGGGGAGGCCGGCCTTCTCCCCTTTATTTAACTGGTTGGGTTGGTTTTTTTTAGTAAGTCGCACGTTCCTGCACCGGGGGGAGGCGGACCTTCCCCCGACGCCGGAACTTGCTTCCTGCTCGTTCCCTTTTGACCTGTTTTTTATTTTTAGTGTTTGGGGGGGAGGTTGTTTGTTTTTTGACTCTTATTTTAAAGTAGCCTAGTACTAGGCAGTTTTTAATACCGCGACTATAATGCCCAAATGGGCAATCGCCAGATGAGCTCTTAAAATTTTTTTCAAAATGTCACGGATTCTGGGCTAACTAGGAGGAGCTTGTCTCCTCCCATTCCCCGTTAGCTATCTTTTTGCAGGAGACCATGTTGAGCGTGTGCCCCCTGCCCACCCTCCCGGGGTATAATGGTTTCGTGACCCCACTACCACGCAATGAGGGCTGGGCAGGAGGATGCACGATTTACACCCAGCATGATGTCTCCGTTCTTCTCTTTGCTTTAGATACCTCCTTGCAGGCAGTAGCTGTGCAGCTACACCTGTATAGGAAGCAGGGACTTCCGCTGCGTCGTGGCACATTTGCTGAGGCCCTTTCTCTTGTTCAGAGATCTGAAGAGTAGACACACCCTCTGAGGACACCACTTGATTAATCCCAGGGGTCAAGTCCTTGCCCACATAATCAATGAGCTGGAGATAGGTGTTCTAAATGTGGATGAGTTTACGCATCACTGCCCGAGAACCGCTTCATTTTCCTGCCTTGATCTATCTTTGTGCTCTCCGGATGCACAGCCTGATTGGGATGGGGGGGGGCGATGACCTCCATGGTATTGATCGTTTTCTGGGCCGTTGCTGCCCGAGAGCGGCCCCGGTGGTGTTTGGCGCGGGCGCCGTGGTCCACATTTCAGCAACCTTATCGCCGTGGGCCTAAATACTATTCCTAGAATGTCTGGCCGTTTTGTACGCCGACGCCGACAACTCCCGTGGTGGTCAGCAGAGTGTGAGACGGCTCTCAAACAGAAGCGTTATTCATATATGCGCTTGGGGTGCTGATAGGGTTACTACCTTACTTTTTTATCGATCCTTTGTTCGTTCGAAGCTCGACTACAGATGCGAGTTTTATGCATCCGCAGCCGAGCGTTTATTGCGGAAGGTGGATTCGATCCACCACACCGGCCTTCGCCTTGCGACCGGTGCCTTCCGCACTTCCCCCATTGAGAGCCTGTTGGTCGATGCTGGGGAGATGCCACTCGCTCTACGCCGCGTGCAGTGCATTACTCGCCTGTACGCGCGAGTCCGGCGCTTCCCTCAGTCGCCAACAGCTTTCACTACATCCGCAGCTGATCTCGACGGTGTCTATGCCGCCGAGCGACGCCAGTCATACCCTAAGCCCTTTGGGTTTAGGGCCAGGAAACTCCTTCGAGAGCTAGGTATAGCTCTCGGGCCGGTGTCGAGATTATCTTCTGCTGGGTTCCTGGACATGTAGGAATTGCAGGGAATCGCTACTGTGCTCGTTTTTCGCAAACCTGGGAGAGATCACTGTACCCCGACCCGTTTCCGCCCAATCTCTCTAGCCTTTTCCGGATTGTGATCTATAGCGACTCACAAAGCGCCCTGAGTGCTCTCGGGACATTGGAATCTCCGCATCCCCTGGTTCGCGATATCCGTGACGCCACGGTTTTGGCGAGCCGGGCGGATGTCGAGATTATCTTCTGCTGGGTTCCTGGACATGTAGGAATTGCGGGGAATGATGGCGCCAAAGAGGACGCGAAGACTCTGCGACCGGACCAGCGTTTCGCTCTTCCTCACACCGACTACATGGCAGGAATACGGGCAGCTCTTCGGACTGCTTGGCAAAGAAGATGGGAGACGGTCGAAGGGAACTTAAAGTTGCGTGCCATTG
Source organism: Ceratothoa steindachneri (assembly GCA_963969495.1). Classification (NCBI taxonomy): domain Eukaryota; kingdom Metazoa; phylum Arthropoda; class Malacostraca; order Isopoda; family Cymothoidae; genus Ceratothoa; species Ceratothoa steindachneri. The sequence goes on along the minus strand of OZ018331.1, from coordinate 110,955,241 downwards.
CGCCGCGACTGTTCCCATGGACCTATCCCCCAATGCCGCGACGGCTTCAGGTCGCTTTCTGTCGTCTCCGAATCGGACACACTCGTGTGCGCATCGCTATTTGCTGGAGCGCTCGCCTGCGCCCTATCCAACGACTGCGTCGTCCCCCAGACTATTCGGCACATTCTTGTCGAATGTCCCAGTCTGGGTGATCTTCGCGCACGATACCTGTCCCGGTACCTGGATGGGCGGGGTCGCTACCGCCTTTCCCTTGTACTCGGGACAGATTCGTGCACATTGACTTGTTGACTTTTGGGGGGAGGCCGGGCTTCTCCCCTTTATCTAAGGTTCTTTTTTTTGTTATCGTTTTGTTTGTAGGTTGCACTCTCCTGCACCGGGGTGAGGGGGACCTCCCCCCCGCTGCCGGAGATTGCTTCTGATTGTTAAGTTTTTCCAATTTATATCGATTGTTAAGTTTTCATATTTTTATTTTAAAGTAGCCTAGTTCTAGGCTGTCGTGTTTTTCGGCGACTTATGCCAAAGTGGTTAGTTGCCAGATGGGCTCTATAAAATTTAAAAAAATCTCTAGCCTTTTGCGTGTGCAAGTTGGAGAAATTTGTAAACGTTATATTAGACTTTTTTCTGGACAGCGGAGGCCATCTATCTTCTGCACAGTGCGGCTTCCGCAAGTTCCTCTCCACGTCGGATGCTCTGCTCCGACTGGAAAATGCCGTCTGCGAGGCCTTCCTTCGTAGACAGCACTACGCCACGGTGTTTTTCGATTTGGAGAAGGCCTATGGTACCGCATGGCGATACGGTATCATGGAGACTCTCCACACAATGGCGGCGAGGGGTCGCCTCCCAATGTTTATATCTGAATTTTTGAGACATCATCGATTCCGCGTACTGGTGGGCGGGTGCTCTCTCCGGCCCAATGGAGCAGGAAGAGTGTCACACTGTGCCCTGAGCATCAACTGCATCACCTCGGTGCTGCCGGAAGATGTTCTTGCTACGCTACGTGGACGACCCTTTGATATCTTTTGGCTGGCCCTGAACCAACTCTGGAGCGTTGACTTCAACAGTCAGTGAACCGCGTCTCTCGCTATGCCGAAGCGCACAGGCTTCGGTTTTCCTTGGCTAAGACTAAAGTGGTGCACTTCTGCCTCCATCCACGGCTCCACCCTGACCCAGACTTGTTTCTAAATTGGGTTCGCAAGGAAATGGCGGACTCGCACCGTTTCCTTGGTCTTGTATTTGACCGACGCCTCACCTGGGAGGCTCATATTCGCAGACTTAGGCTCTCTTGTACCCACGCCATGGATATTCTTCGCTCGGTGACGTTCAGCGATTGGCGCGCTGATACAGTTACTACCTTAACTTTTTTATCGATCCTTTGTTCGTTCGAAGCTCGACTACGGATGTGAGTTTTATGCAGCCGCAGCTGAGCGTTTATTGCGGAAGGTGGACTCGATCCACCACACCGGCCTTCGCCTTACGACCGGTGCCTTCCGCACTTCCCCCATTGAGAGCCTGTTGGTCGATGCTGGGGAGATGCCACTCGCTCTACACCGCGTGCAGTGCATTACTCGCCTGTACGCGCGAGCGCGGCGCCTCCCTCAGTCGCCAACATTTCTCACTACATTCGCAGCTGATCTCGACGGTGTCTATGCCGCCGAGCGACGCCAGTCATACCCTAAGCCTTTTGGGTTTAGGGCCAGGAAACTCCGAGAGCTAGGTATAGCTCTCGGACCGGTGGCGCCCGTGGTTCTGCCCTAGATGGTACCATCTTTAACCATTTGTGTCCACGCCTCTGCTCCCAAAGCTTGTACAGCGCCGGAGTATTTTGTTCGGCCTTTTTGGAGCTCACTTCGTGTCACGGTGGAACCGTGCCAGTGTATATGGATGGCTCCAAGTCCCAAGAGGGGGTCGGTTTCCATGCCGTATCCTCTCTGTTTGAAGTCAGCGGGGCTCTGCCAGGTGCTGCGTCTGTCTTCACGGCCGAGTTAGTTGCAAAACACCGCTCGTTCCTCGAGATAACGCCACGTGCCCGGTTTGGAGACCGGATTGTGATTTATAGCTACTCACAAAGCGCCCTGAGTGCTCCGCGGGCATTGGAATCGCGATATTTGTCACGCCACGGTTTTGTCGATCCGGGCGGATGTCGAGATTATCTTCTGCTGTGTTCCTGGACATGTAGGAATTGCGGGGAATTAGGGCGCCAAAGATTCCGCGAGGACTGCGCGACCAGACCAGCTTTTCGCTCTTCTTCACACCGATTACATGGAAGTAGTACGGGCAGCTCTCCGGGTTGCTTGGCAAAGAAGATGGGAGACGGTCGAGGGGAACCTAAAGTTGCGTGCTATTGCTCCGCGACTGTACCCATGAACCTACCCCCCAATGCCGCGACGGCTTCAGGTTGCTTTCTTTCGTCTCTGAATTGGGCGCTCGCCTGTACCGTATTGTGATGGCTGCTTTGTCCCCCCAGTCTAGGTGTTTTTTCCGCACGCTACCTGTCCCGGTACCGGGATGAGCATGGTCGCTACCGCTCATCCCTTTTACTCGTGACGAGCGAGCACACTGACTTGTGGATTTTATGACTTTGTTTTGTTGTTGTTGTTTTGTAGGTTGCACGTTCCTGCGCCAGGAGGAGTCGGGCCTCCCCCCGACCCCGGAGCGTGCTTGTTGCCCTCTTCCTTTTTTTTATTGTTGTTTTTTTGCATATTGGTATTTTAATGTAGTCTAGTACTAGGCTGTCGTGAGTACGGCGACTTATGATGCATCACATCGCCCTGTGTTTATACACACACACACACACACACACTCTCCAAACGTACACGGAATCAACGATCAATTAAATCATTTCCCTCTCAAAACTAATATAAAAGAGAGAGAATCGGAATTGTAGAATAGGCCGTCTAAAGGCAATTTGGGACCGGCGAATTGCCTTACCGAATCCAAGACTATTAAACAAATTCATGATATTCTTTTGCAAATCTAAGTGCTTGGTTGCCGTCATATTTATTCGCCTTCTACAACGCACAGCTTACATGGTAATGGTATTGTTATTTTGCTGGAAGTTTTATCGATTTACCTTCTTTTTTTTCTTTTACTGCAGGTTCTTTTAAGAAAAGCTCAGAACCAGGCACCGGAGAATCGGAAGAAGAGGCTCAAGCTTGTCCGATCTGTTTTGAAGCTTGGGAAAGTGCAGGTGAACACCGCATTGTTTCACTTAAGTGCGGTCATCTTTTCGGGAAAAGATGCATTGAACGCTGGTTGAAGGGACAAGGCGGCAAATGCCCCCAGTGCAACGCGAAAGCAACGAAGAGAGATCTGCGGATAATCTATGCCCGGAATTTGAAAGTCGAGGATACAACCGAAAGGGTCAGACTGTCTCTTGAGAATGAGAAATTGAAGAAGCAGATGGCGCTGTTTGAGAATGAAAAGGCACAGCTCAAGTTAAAAAATTCTCTCGACTCTCAGTTGATTAAAAAATTACAGCACCAGTTATTGATGCTTAAAGAGTCAGTCAGTGCTTCTCGTGGATGGAATCAGTCGGTGGCTGGAGAGAGAACGTCCCTGTTAATGAAATACAAATTAGTAAAGAGTAAGGCATTTGACCTTGCAAACAAAAATGGAACTTGTCGAGTGATTGCCTTCAATGAGTGGATGAACATGATTGTAGTTTCTATGCAAAGTCAATTGGATCTGTTTCCTGGCTTTGGCATTAAAAAAATTAACACTTTAACTCTCAGAGTGGAAAATTACATCCCTTTACACACCAAGCAAATTCGTGATCTTCAATTTAGTCCAAATAAACGAGATCTTTTGCTATCTGTGGGAGTTGACAAAGTAGCTAAAATCACTAACATAGCATCAAATAATACTGTTGTTTCGTATACTACGAAGTTTCCTCTTTGGTGCTGTTGTTGGAACTCTAGCAAGAGTGGTGAATTTTTCGCGGGTACTAGCGCAGGCTCAGTTTACCACTTCGATTCCAATGAGAATACTGATGAACAGATAGCGATATACCAAATCAGCGGGTCTGGCCCAATTGTTTCTCTCTCATACGTGCCATTCGATCACAGCAAAGATTTCCATTTAGCGGGTCTTATTGTGACGAGATTGACCTCCATTTCCTTTCTCGAGCTCTTGAATGTTGGAATCAAGGAGCATAATTTACCTCTAGAAGGCTCCTTTTCACACACCGCCTTCGATCCCGTCTCGAGGCATTTCCTCGCTACTTGTCGACCGACGGATAAAAATCCTCATACACGTCACATTCTCTGCGAGTTAAAGGTTATCAATGTGAGTGAAGATCCTGCCACCATATCGAATGTTGTTTCAGTACATCAGATCTTCTCATTTCAAGGTAGTACCACTATGAAAGTACTATCGCGAACTTCTCTCTCAACGTCGGATTTGAGCGAGCACCAAAACGAAAATGGTCACCCGGTGCTCATTTTCAGTGAAGAAAGTACTAACTCCGTTAAATTATATGATGCGAGTACAGCATCGCAAATTCAAATGATTAAGACTAATTTTCATGTAATTGATATCCTTCCTGTTCAAGGACAGGATGGGAAGTATGTTGCCATGTTGTCAGAAAAGTTGCTAAGTTTATACAAATGGATGGAGCAGCATTCAGTGATGCAATAGCTGAAAAAAATACTACAGATTTCTTCATAATAAAATTCGTATTTTCTTATTTGGATTTCCCCTAAGATATCTTACCCTTTATTCGTTTGCTTTGTTTAATGCCTGCCTTGAAAATATGTCTAAAATGATCAATGTCGTGCTAAGTTGAATTTTCGAATGCTATTAAGATCTGTATTCCAATTGCAAAGTGTGAACGCGAGCAACAAAAATAAGGGCTTGCTCTAAACTCCATTTCTAGTTGTTATCATCAATCATGTTCCACATTTTGAGTGGGTGTTGAAATTCGCCAATGCTTAGAGCGTTAGAGATTAATAAACTTTTAAAAAAGTATTGTGCTCATGTTACAGGTCTTGCCTGTTTATGACATCTTAGTCTTCATTATTTAAGTTTATGGCATCCAGGAACCCGGTACTTTGCTGATAGGTGCTCTAAGAATGCCTCAGATCGTCTTAAACGCCCATCTTACTCATTCAGATAACACCTTGCTAACTCTACCTCACAAAATCACTTTAACACTTTATGCTTATTCGCCCTTTCCTTCACTACAGCCTATCTTGCGGTCTATTCAATATTTAATTATTCCTTTTTACTAGTTATGTGGAGTAGTTACGATACCTTCCATAAAAAAAATATGCTGGAAACAAATAAAAATTGCGCATTTAAATCATGAATCTTCGCCAATTAGATAGCTACTCCATTCCTCCCTTTTCCTGGGTGTCAATTTCACGAGATTCATAACAATTTGATCTTTGAAACGTTTGTTTGCATTTTCATCCAACTATTTATGGTCGTCACCCCAACCCGGTGTATACAGATGTTAGGGGACTATGCCCCTGGAAGTAGTGTCGGGTGGGTGCCTTTAAAAAACTCGTATTTAAAGGTGGTTTCATATAAATCTATACAAATTGTAGACTGGAAAAGAAAACTATTATATCAAACGAAGAATTATATACCCGTGAGAATTTACATAAATAGGACGATATATATAGTTGTGAAATCTTTTCAAAATGGCCACGATCTACCTTCAGGCTGCATGGCCCTGGTTAGGTAGTCCTTTTTCAATGGATGACATTACCTCCACAATTGCGGCCATCAGAAATCTTAGTTTTGTGACCAGCCTTGTTTACATTCTTACCAACGCCCCACACGAAATAATCTGGGGGCTTGCAGTCAGGGGAGCTGGGCTGCCACAATTCTGAGGACCAGTGGTGTGGGACTTTGTTGAACAACGACGCCTGTCTTCTTTACCTTGTGTGTGGGAGCAGAATCCTGCTTGAAAACGTAAGGCTTTCCCGCGGCTACTTGGTCCTTCCAAGGCTTAACTAATCGCCAGTACCTCAATGCAAACGTCCGCTTTGCCCTTGAGGCCCTAGGGCAGGGGCGGGCACCCTTTTCAGAGTGAGGGCCAAATGAAACCTGGGAGCGGGCCGAAATCCCAAAGTGACTATATATATATATATACAAGAATGGTATGATCGCACCCATATCTCAGTAAAGTTCATCGCAGCCGAAAAACTCATAAGCATTTTTTGTTTAGAATTGCCTCTTCTACGACTATGGTCTCTATGAATTTTTTTTTTACTCATTTTCACTGCCAGACGAGGCTACTGAGACATGCTGTTTGGCAGATTTTTTTTTTGGAGGGGGGGCGGATTGCAATATTAATGCCGAGCAAGGTGGCGGGCCTTAGGTTGCCCGCCCCTGCCCTAGGGGAAGATGTGAAGAAGAATAAGTTCCCTCGGTCCTGCCCACTCCCAGAACCATCAAAGAGGGAAAATTTCCTGTGCATGACCAATGTCACTTATACTGCATTTTCTTTTGTAAACGAGGTTCCTTGGGTAGTTAATGTCATAATTTTAATACTTCTTCAAGAGAGTAAAACCTTAAGAATGTTGCGGGGTTTTTTCGATCTCAGCTGCCATTTTCAGAAGAAACTACATATGTTGTTCCTCGCATGAAAGCTAAACTTTTACTGAGCGTGTCCAAGGTCAAGTAACCTACAATGGTGCTGTCATTAGACCATAGCGCAGACCCCCTGTAGAGGGAAAATATCCTATAGCCTGTTACAGTTGCTATCTGGGGGAGTTGCACTTCCTCCCTGCTCGAGTGCAAATTAGGAAGACACTATTAGGAAGGGGGTTTTTTTAATAAGTATTATTTATTATCATTACGCTCTCCACTCGCCGTTTTCTTACAGCTTTTTGCAACGAGTGTTTCCACCTTCACAGAGCTGGGTCCGGTAGCCAGCGTTCCTTGGTGGACTGCATTCCATCCTGGAAACTCGTAGCACCAAGGTATAATAATTATAGGTAATCACCCATCCTACTCGTTAATGGACTTGCCTATCTCTCTTACATACCCTCCTACCCATTTCCACACTTGCTCTCCTACCACAGAGGTTCGGGCTGGCTGGCGCACTTTCATACTGTTGTGAGCCTTAGTCGAGTGTCAGTGTATACCGTGAGGTCCTTACCTGCTGCGAGCGCCGCAAGCCCACTGGAAGGGCAAGTATTAGGTTAGGTACGCGGTGTCCCCGGCCGTCGACCGCTCACCTTTTCTCTAGTGCACATATAAGCTGGCAATGGCGGCACCATCCTTTATGGCCAGATTCCAGAATAATTTTGCCTAAATGGTGGGTTGGGTTAGCACCGTCCACCAGGCCCCCCCCTTTTTTTTCGCTATTTAATCATTACAACTGTAAGCGAGAGCGCATTAAGATCCGCCTCTAAGCGCGGACTCCTCCCTAGTTTGTCGGGGAGGATGGTCTCAATCAAGGCACCTTTGTGAACAGGGACGACTAAGAGTACCGCGAATGGGATGTCTGATGACTTTGAGGGAAGTCACACGGAGGCTCTCCCCTGAAATGGACAGGGTACCAGAGGTGACTCAGCTCCAGAATGAGAAATCTTCACAGAGGTCGAACCCGGGTTTGCTGCTTGGCACCGAACCAGATTCCGCCATGTGCAAGCTGCTTCTCAGATGGCTCCGGGGCCCAGAGGACACACAAAGTGAGGAGGGATCTGCTCCACTGGCTGAGGCCCCTCTGACACCTAAGACGTTCTCTATCTCAGAGAAGGAGCTTGCTGAAGCCCATCCATCCGGCGGTGGAGAGAAGCAGATTCATTCCCCACCCTCTTCTAAAAGGAAAAGAAGCAAGAAGTGGACTAAATGTTCCTCTAACTCTGCGGAGGCTTCGGAGACTGACCAGGCCAAGTACGTGCTTGGGTTAGGGGTCGCAAGTGCGCTGAGCGGGGCCTCTATTACGGCGGAGCCCCTCATTGAAAGAGTACCTGGCATTTTCGAGCCCACTGGTTTAAACGCTCCACTAATGCCATCATGTTGGCAAATGACAACATGACCCATCAGATGAGAGCATTAGCTAGCTGGATTGGTAGAGAGCCGAAGATGTCTGGTTTCTCGAACCGGGGCCTTCCGGCGAATGCGTCTGATCGCTACGACACAGCCAAGATTGTTGCCCTTCGGCATCATACTCCGGTGAGTGTGATGCCGCACTCTACCATGACTTGGTAAAGTGAGGGAACTCGTGGATTACCCTATAGATGATATCACCTTAGAAGTGGCCGCCCATGGAACGTTCGAAGTCAAACATATGATGAGAAAAAAGGGAGGGGCCTCGAGACCCACCCCTACACTCTGCGTCACGTTCGACTGTAACAGGCTCCACGAGTCAGTGCGTGCCAGTTGGTGAAGGTATTCGGGCCACTGCCAACGCTTCAGCCATACAAATCGCTCCTATAAACAAGCAAATTTGGCTTTACTCGAAGTCTGTGTAAATTACTCCAAAGCTGCACACGGTAAGACCAAGTATGTCAATTGCAGAAACCCACAATTTACCTGGAAAGATGGTTGTGGCGCCCAGAGTGCAAAGAACGTAGGCCTGTGGCACCCACATTGCAGGATCAATAGCTTCAGGGAGAACCACCCCAAATGGGTGTTCAATGGATCCAGGAAATCATAAGATTGAACACACATTAACTAATTAGGTAATAACCAGTGGGAGTGCTGCATCATAATTTTTTAGCATTATTTTAATATTCTGTTAAAGGAAATAAACATAAAATGAAATTTATAGATAAACTTGATGAAATCTTAAACAACAAAATCAAACGTTTTTCACTTACCTATAACCTAAATTGTTAAGAATTCAAGCGTCATCCATTCATTTAAAAACGGAATCCATTCTTGTTTTAATTTGCGCAAAAAGATTCATTATTTTCTCCTTTATCTCTGTATGGTATTTGGTTATTACTGGCATTGATTTTAGTTAATAAATCAGCCTAGGTAGCTATTTGAAAACCATTACCATAAATTTATTGAATTAGATAGAATAGTCGTCTGCTAATATTTTGGTCTAACGACTGACGTGTATTGAATTTAGGAAACTTTGGGCGCGAGGTTTGTAAGAAAAACCGACAATAAACAAAATAAATATATTTACAAAATCGACGAATGCACATGAGAGAATTGAATTAGGAAATAACTAGTGAGCGGTTATTACAATTATACGGAAGAATGATATAATTAAATTGAGAATTGCTAAGGAATACAACGTAATGTAATGTATGAAAGTAATGAAAAGTAGAATGAATGTAAGGTGAAGTGGGGGTAAGGTATGGTAAAGTAACTAAGATATGGTAATCATGATGTAATTACGATGACTAAGATAACTATGATGAACTGTGAATTGGGATCTGCAATGAGAGAAGTAACCAGAATTAGGACCTATTTTCGTATGACAGTTTGCAGAGAATAATTGCGAGAGGACGAGGAATTAAACTAAGTATGATTTTTTTGGAGTTAAATGACTAAATTAAGAAGGAATGATTACCGACCTTTATGCTGAGAATGGCGAGAGATGAATTAGGAATATTGGTGTTCAATGTGGTTGAGCTGAAAGCGTGTTAGTGTATGTGTGTTTGACTAAAGTAAGTGTTGCCGAAAAGAATGTATCTTAGCCAATGATTTTTGGATGGCAATTATATATAACAAAATATTCGAGATGTTGGATTCATTATTTATACATAACTAAGTTGAGATTTTACATAAGATTTAATGGAAATTGTAAAATTTAAATGGGTAATTTTACATTGAATTTAAAAAGGAAAGTATGCTAATGGAATATTGATACATGTAATATTTTATAGGAATGCCAGAGGGCATTGCTATAACGCCCCCTTTTTAATTTAAGACCTGATGTCCGAGTAATGCCGAGGCCTTCTGACGACGCAAGCGAAGCGTGTGACAGTGCCATTGGTTAGGCTGCGGGGCACAGATTCGTTGTGGCAGTGCCAGTAGCGTTGGACGAGGTACCGACACGAGAGAAGGTTGATGGAGGGAAAGTGATCCTAGGAGACAAGTTGAGATTTTATATAAGATTTAATGGAATTATAGAATTTAAATGTGGAAATAAATGCATAATTTTACATTTAATTTAAAAAGAAAATTATGCTAATGGAATATTGATATGTGTAATATTTTATAGGAATGCCAGAGGGCATTGCTATACTCTGGATGACTACTAAGGATTTTTTTTTCTCCATTGAAAGCACTAAAAGAGCATTTAGTCTCAGAATTCATAGTTCTCATAGAAAAGTTTTTCTTCTTTTCACTGTTGACTTATGCTTATTAGTTTTTTTCTTTCATTTTGTTTATATTTTTAAAACCATCTTTTATCAACGTTACCACAGCAAACAAGGGAAGCAAAACTGTATTTTTTACTTCACAGCAGCAAAGCCAACGTTTTGGTTGGTACCATTCAGAATTAAAACTAGGAATATATTTCTTGTTATTGCCTATGTCTAGATGATATTTGCAGATCGGGTGTTGAACGGCTTCTTTTTTTAACTGCAACTATGTCGTGGAGAGAGAGCTGTGAAAACAGAAGCTGTTGAAGTTCACTTACAGTCACAGAACTTATTTCTTGGGGATGCAAGGAGGCCATAGTTAAATTTGCTGTAAAATAAAAGAACCGGAAAAAAAGAGTGAATTCTACACCATATCACATTCAAGAATATAAACTTTTTAAGCACAACACGCGGAGTATAAAATAAACACTACCTTCCACCAGCACACCAGGGTCAGCATTGCGTGAACCTATGGGGGGGGGGCATATCCTTTAATTATAATTATTTATGGTTATTATTCTTGTTCATCTTGCTCTTCATTTGTTTTTGACGATGCAGCTTCCTCGAATCCATTTTCTTCTTCTTGGGGTGGTGAAACATTTGTCTTCACTTTTTCTTGACTAAAGTATTCTTTCTTGAGTTCCGTATTCTTCTTTGACTTCTTGACTTCCGTATTCTTCTTTGGCTGGGTTGGTCCTTAATCTTCGGGGAGAGGGGTGGGGTCATTCTTCTTGTGGCATATTCATTTTCTTCCATTTATCTTGAGTTGATCATTTTTCTTCGTGCTTCTTGTTGAGTTAGCCCTTCGAACGTTTTATTTCTTGTTTTTCCTTTCTTGATGCATCTTCTTAAGATTTCTTCAATTTATCTTGAGTTGCTGATTTCTTCTTATGTTGATAATTTCTTGGTCCTTCTTGATTCTAGTTGAGTTGGCCCTTCAAGCGTTTTCTTCTGTTTTCCTTGACTTCCGTTTTCTTCTTGAGATTTTTTCATAAAAGTTTTTGGACTCTTGAATTTCGAACGCGGTACCGTTGGATTTAAACCCCAATACTCTAGCCTCACGACCGGCTTTAGTCCTTTCTGAGTTGATAATTTTATCGGCTATTTATATTATCGATTTGGAAGGAATTTTTCTCTGATACATTTTCGTACCCCTACAAACCACAATGCTATTTCTCCATATCGTGCAGCTTCCTATCTCGGACATGTAAGCATGCGCACAACAGTCAAACCGCGTTGATGGAACTGTGAAGCGAACAGTTCTATACAGGATTTTTGTTGGGGGTTTTCATAAACTAGGGGATGCCTACTGACATTAAGCTTAAGGATTATATAATGTACAAGTATAAAGAAAGAATTAAAGAAAAAGGGACGCATTATATTGAATGTTATCAAAAATATAGAGTGGAAATTCGGAGTGATCCAGTTTCGCAGTGCCTATAAATGAGCTGCCACTGGTATTAAGTAATAAACAGAGGTGGGCGCGATTCGAAAAAAAATGAAGTCCGATTAGCGATTACCGATTCGCCAGCTTGTCAAGTCCGATTCGATTATATTTTTAAAATGTGATTCGATATTTTTTAAGCGATTTAATGTTTCTAAAGCGATTTTCAATGTTTCTAAAGGAAATCTAATCTTTTTTTTACCCTAAATAAACCATTTCTAACTAATACAAAGAGAAGCCAAGCTTTTAAGATCAAAAATATACATTTTATTTTAATTAAAATATAACAAAAAATAAACTATACAGTACATATTACACAAAATACACACACTAATACTAATATATTCTCTCAGAAAAAAGATAGGGTCAACTAACTATAGCTCATAATATTTAAAGTTTTCCACTCTACTCTAAGCCCGCCAGCTTAATCATTGTCTTCCAACCCCACCTCGCCAGCCTTCTTGAGGAGGTGGAGGTTGCCCTTCATAAAAACTAGGGCCTCGAAGTTCGGTGCAGCAAGGGCCTCCCTCTTAGGCCTGAGGATGTCCGACCCATAGCTGAACACACGCTCGACCGAGGCGGAGCTCGGGAGCTGCGTGTTATACTTGAGTAAGAGTGTTACCCAAGCATCACGGAACTCGAGCAGGAAGAGATTGAGCGAGAGCACCGGGTTTCTCCTCAGCGGCTTCCTGGACCATTTGACCTCTTCCCTGACCTTCTCCTCGAAGCTCTCCTCTTGCTATCTATCCTCCATGGCGAACAGGTAGTCCGTGCTGCTGGAACCTGGCTGGGGTCCCTGCTAGGGGCAGGGCCCAGATGCTCGTCAGGCAAGACGAGGGCGAGAAAGTCCCTGATGAGCTTGTCCTTTGGTGCAGGTAGCCTTGTTGTTGTCCACGACCTTGAAGAACAGGGCGATGTGCCTCCAACTGTTCTCCTAGCTGGAGCTGTCTGTCTACATTGTGGCTTTGCCCTAGGCCGACTCGTTCGAGTCTAGCGACATCCTGCTCTCGCTGCGCAAGAGCGAAAGGATCAGGGTGTCCTCCACGCCCCCCTCCCATGATGTTGTTGACCGCCGCCGCCGCCGCCGCCTGGTTGCTATGCTGGGAGCCCAGGGACTTCTGGTTTGCACCGCTGGCGTTCTTATTACTGGGTTTGGGAGTCAGAAATTTCTCCATACTGGATGTAACGAACGCGTCTTCGTCTGCTATCAAATGTGTGAATAAACCTCCGTCTTCGACAAGGCTACTTCTTTTGCACGCACTAAATTCTGTACAAAATTCAGTATTTAGAAACAAAATTACGAAACGCACAAATAAATGCTAAGTTGAATGTACAAATAAATGCTAACTAGCAACAAGCAAGTGCGCACAAGTAAGAAGCTGGTGCGCACAAATACATGATGGAACTTGTATGAAATGGCTAATTCACTAACTTTAAGCTTGATTTATCGTTACTTTATGAAACTACTAGTCTAGATATGATCATATGAATACCATTAGAACGAAATAGAAATACTAAATGCAAATATTAATGGTGCAACTTACTGCCGTTGGGATCCGCAATAGCAGGAAAATGAAAACAGAAGGATTACTTAGAAGCGTTCACAAGTGGTGGCAAGGGAGCAGTGCAGCAGCAGCAGCAGCATGCTTTCACGAAGACTAGCTCTAAACTGGTGCGGCGCGTCACTTAACCGATATGAGACGCGTACGAAAAACCAAAACTAAACACGTATTATACCTAGTTTATTCTTGTAAAATGTAACCTTTTTATTATATATGATTTAATAATTAGTCATGATAGTTTACGCATTATATTATAGACAAAATACGAAAGTATGAATAAAATAGAATAAAACGAAAAAATATTTACTTAAGAAAAATATAGAAAAATTTATTAAGAAAATGCTATTGCGAAAAGCAACGACGACGTCGACTTGGATTAATCGTAAATCTCTTTCAATTTTCAGCAGTCCGATTGTGATTATCCGATTCGTTTGGTTGGGGTTAGTCCGATTAATTGGATAATCGGACTTCCGAACCGGACCGCCCACCTCTGGACTAATAAACTATTGTAAAAATAGATAAATATTTATAACATAACTGTATATTTATTAGAAATGCATAAGAAAGGGGAGAAAATAACTGGTTACCACGCGGCTCAAATACACACACACGTACACATAAATACACAAAGCAGCAGCTTCGGAACGGAAAGATACAGATACTTGATAATTAAGGAAGCCGAGCGAATACAGAATGAGATATGCTTTGGCCGGTCGAGTTTTCGTGAAGGTTTCAAAGGAAAAATAAACAGTCATCTCTTGATATGATTGCCAGCCCGGTCTAAGAATGTACACAGATGCCCTCCCAACGGTGGGCGGAGAGCCTATCAAGTGAATTTCCTATCGTTACCTCCGCCGCCGCGCTTTTAGAAAAGAAAAGATGTCACGCCCCCTTAAGGAGGACATTATCGGCAGCGAAATGAAGAACAGTTAAATCATTCAGCCGGCTAGACTCAAGAAAAGGCACCTGCTTCGTCCGTTTAATATTACTGGCATCACGGGTTCGCCCCTCGCTCCTAAGTCCTGTCACCTTGCCTCAACTACCTCAACATTAGTAAAATTTACATACCGCCGCACAGAACTCGATTTATTTCGCTACGCCTAATAAGGTAGATGTTATTTCAAGAATAGAGACCTATTTATCGTCGCTTTCTCTTTGAGTCCTTTCTTTTAACCCCGAAGTAGCCATGGCGCCACCTGGAACCCAGCCTAGCGTAAGTAGAGGGGGCAAAGAAAAAAAGAAAGAATGAAAGTAGTGTAAGCGAGTTGCGAACAACTTCCCGCGTCGCGGGATCACTGTTAGCTAGCGGCGAATCCAATCGTCTATCCTGAGTCTCAAAAGAAGACTCATTCAAGCGAAGATTTTAAGCCGCTCACTTGCACTTCTCGCGCGCTACACTAGTAGCAGAATCTACGTGAAACCATTGCAGTCAGAGCAACCTCTCACTCGTAGACCGGTAACCTTAAGACACACAATAACACCGTGAACCATTTCCCACAGCACTTGGGACACCGACAACGAGCGTCGGATCTGGGAAGGGGTTAGGCCTAAACATATTGAAGGGCTGACATTTTACTATTTTGTTTATTTGCTTTCTTATTACAGGATTAAAAGAAAATTGACCCTCAGATAGATTTAAATTAGGAACTGACAATATCAAGCTCGATTGCATGGTATTGCATATACTCCTATGTTAATATGTTCTTTGGGTTTCCTGGCAATCATCAATTGGTTTAAGGAATTATTATATTTAAAGGCTAGATTAATACCCGCTTTTCCAAATATGTCCTTTAAACTATTTAATTTATTATTAAATGGCAATGTTATACATTTGTTGAAGTCATTAGTGCGGGAAGGCTTATTACCATAGAATGTTTTCCTAGCTGCAAAATGGGCAGACGATATGAACCAATCGGGGTAATACAAATTAGAAAAAAATGGTCCTGATAATGACAATTTCTTCATCTAAATAGGAAGGTTGACATATTTTATATGCTCTAAGGAAAAGGTTAGAAATTGCCGATTTTTTAACAGTATTATCGTGAAACGAAAAATAATGTATATAGGCATTCGAGTGGATTGGTTTCCTATACACGTCAAGTTTTAATTCATGGTGATCTTTATTAATGAGGACATCTAAAAAGGGTAATCTATTATCATATTCCCATTCATATTTAAATTTGATGGAGACATGCAAATTATTCAAATTATTAAAAAAAGGTATCAAAATCATGGCCATTAGGTCAAACAGAAAATACATCGTCAATGTACCTTAACCATATAAAGTTAGGGGGAGAAATTGTGGGAAGGAGTTCAGTCTCAAAATATTCCATGAAGAGACATGCCAATATCGGAGATAAACTATTTCCCATGCTAAGGCTAAATATTTGTCTATAAAACTCATTATTTACTCGAAACACATTGTCAGAGAGACATAATTCAACTAAATCGATAAATTTACTCGTAGAAATGGGAAGATCCAAATTAAGTCTAGGCATGATTTTCCGCAGAAGGCCCATGGTTTTGTCAACCGGAACTTTGGTAAACAAAGAGTTTACATCCAAGCTCACAAGTTTTCAATCCGGTAATTGCAAGTGGTTGAGGCGGTCAACGAAATCTTGAGTGTTCATAATGTGTGCAGATGAGATTCTTCCAACTGCTGGAGATAAATGCTTGGCGAGCCATTTGGAGAGCTTATAAGTGGGAGAATTAATATTGGAAATGATTGGGCGTAAGGGACATCCCTCTTTGTGGGTCTTTGGGAGCCCATACATATAGGGAAGTGAAGGGTTCGTACTCCTAAATTGTTTAATTAAATCTGCGCTTTTCAATATTCTCTTCAATTTGTTGTTGAAATTGCTTGTTTTGTTACTGAGCGGATCACTTTGTAGCTTTTCATATGTGTTCACATCTTTAAGAAGTTCATTTAGTTTATCATTATAACTATGGTTTTCCAAAATGACTAACTGATTCGTTTTATCCGATTTGGTTATAACAATGTTGTTATTAAATTTAAGTTTATTTAACGCAATCTGAAATCTTTTGGGAAAACCAATTTGGTCAGATTTTTCAGAATTTAGGGCACTAAGCATACAGCCACTAAGAAATTCACCACTTATTTGCTCATGTGAGGATTTGGCTATGGATACTAAATGGTCTAGTGAGAACTCATCGCATGACAATTGAAAAGCTTAAACCGTATCCTAACGCAAATTTTTTATCATCAGTCAGTACATGGGATGATAAATTCAGAATATTTTTATTGGGGTTTGAACCTTTAATCCAAAGACTGTTCATAAAAATTCGGTTAAGTTTCCACTTCAAATAATTGCTATGATGAAGGATTTTATCATGAACACTTGATTCAATCACAGAAACCGCATGATGCCCTAAAAGTTCACCGCACTTATCAAACAGATTTCTTCTTGACTGTCTCACTTTGAATAGGAAAGTGTTCACTTCTCGCTTGGCGTTTTCTACACGTTCTTTTAATATACAGCTGTGTATAATGTTAAACGGAACATCACTGGACTTTCTTAAAGATGTAAGTAGGGTTGTCGGAACGATTTTTTCTTGCAAGCAGTTATTTAAAAAGTCCCATTGAAGTTTGGTCTTCTTAGTACGCAGTAAGTTTCTCTCATATTCTCTAAACAGAGGAATATGCTCAGGATGGAGATGGAAAAGATTCCTGAGTTAGTTGTGTCTTCTCGTGGTATTCATGATGAAAATTAATGCAATATCGCAAGAAAAGAGGATGAGGTCAACCGAAGAATCAACAAGGCATCAGCATCTTTTGGTGGGATCCGCAGACGGATGATACAAAACCACAACCTTAGATTTGCAACGAAGGTCGCCATGTATAGAGCTGTGTGCCTCAGCGTGCTGCCGTATGAGAGAGAAACACTCATCCTACACCGGAAGCACATCAAGCTCCTGGAAGCCTTCCATGTGCAGTGCATTAAGAGAATCCTCAACCTTACTTGGCAAGATCGCGTGCCTCATACTGATATGCTGGACCAAGCTTCGAGTGCATTCTCTTTGGCAGACAGATACGATGGCTGGGGCATATGCTTCGAATGCCTGCTGATCGCCTGCCAAGGCGTACCCTTTACGCGCAGCTGTCGGAGGGGAGACGCTCCCATGGCGGCCCGAAAAAGAGGTACAAAGACCAATCTAAAAGGACACTGAAAAACTTCAACATCAACCCAGACCATCTCGAAGCCACAGCTGCTTACAGGGGTGGGTGGCGCACTGCCAGTCATCGAGATGCTGCCCACTTTGAGGAACAACGGACCAGACGGCGAAGTGAACTTCGCCAACAGCGCCATGAGAGGGCGCTTCAGCATCCTCCGCCGCCGGTGCCAGACATTCGGTGCTCTGGGTGTGGCCGTCAGTGCGGCTCACGAATCGGCCTTCACAGTCATCGTCGCACCAATCGCCGGAGATACCCACGACCGTTTGTCCCTTGCAAAGCAAGGGACAAACGGTCGTGGGTATCTTGATGTTCCTTCACTCCATACTTGATTTTCTCCGGGAAAAGGGAAAGATTTTAATCGTAAGCGAAACTCCTCTATTTCTTCGTCATTGTTTTGCGCTTCCGCCAAAGCTAGGAGGTCATATGAGTCAATTTGGACCGAATTGACGTTCCTCGATAGGCAGTCAACAACTACGTTGTCCTGACCACCCGCGTAGGTGATATCGCTAATGTACTCCAAAATAGCCATTCAATGGCGTTGCTGCCTGTCCGTTTGGAATTCAGTGGCGACGAAAAGGACGATACTAGTGGCTTGTGGTCTGTGCATGAAGTAACATGGCGATCTTCAGTCATAAGCCTGAATTGGATTATAGCAAGATACGCCGCTAGGAGCTCTCTGTCGTAGGTAGAATATGCCTGTTGTGTCCGGCTTAGCTAGCTCGAAAAGAATGCCACCAGGCGCGGCGATCCGTTTACCATTTGGTGAAGGGCAGCACCTGCCGCGTATTGGCAGCAATCCGTCACCAGCTGATATAGAAAATCATTTGGCAGCGGGTGACAGAGCTTGACGGAATTAATCAAAGCCGACTTAGTACTTTCAAATGCTCATTATGCATAATCGTTCCATTAGAACTTACGAGCCTTAGGTTGCAGGCAGGTATGCCTGCTCAAATATATTCG
Source organism: Ceratothoa steindachneri (assembly GCA_963969495.1). Lineage (NCBI taxonomy): Eukaryota > Metazoa > Arthropoda > Malacostraca > Isopoda > Cymothoidae > Ceratothoa > Ceratothoa steindachneri. The sequence goes on along the minus strand of OZ018331.1, from coordinate 110,936,800 downwards.
TAGTTCCTTGTAGTCCTTCGGTAAAAGCATTTCTCAAATTTCTTTCATTTTATTGGCCGGTGAGCAAATTCCTTCCGCCGAAATACAATGCCCTTAAAAATCGAATTTCCTCCTTTGCCAGTTTTCATTTTTTTTAGGGATATCTTCGTACTGTTCTCGACCAGGATTTTGAAAACTTGATCTAAATGCTCCAAATGGTCGTCCAGATTGTCCGAAAATATTAGGATGTCGTCTACATATGCATAAACGAACCCTATGCCCCAAATATGTTATCCATGTGTTGTTGGAATATGCAGCTTGCATTCCGCAGGCCAAAGGGTAGCTACACGTAGTCCCCCAAACTAAACGGCGTTATTACCGCCGTCTTCTCTATGTCCACCGGGTTCATGGGGATTTAATGGTAAGCACGAATCAGATCCAGCCAGGAAAAATGTGTTTTCCCATGAAGGGGGTTTGCCACACTTTGAATTCTTGACAATGGATATCTGCCAGGCTTTGTGATCGCATTTAGCGCGCAGAAGTCGCTGACCACTCTGTATTCACCTGGCGATTTCTTAGGGATCATGCGAATCAGCGAGGCCCATGGTGATTTTTATGGGCACCCGAGTTCCTCCTTAAATAGTATTTCGAAAGTTGCTTTGGCAACTTGCACTTTCTCCATTGAAAGAGGTCTCGGCCACACAAATATCGGTGGTGCATTGCCGGTCTCAATCGTGTGCGTCACTGAGTTCAGCAAAGCTGGGGAGGGATTGGTGCGCGCGGGGCTGTACAAAACCTCATACATCTCTAACACGGCCTTGCAACTGGACAGTAGGTGCTGCAGGTCAATAATGATTAAAGCTACCGCAGGCTCACCAGGTTGTTTCACTTTTGATATGAGCTTAGTTTGGTTGTTGATAAGGATACCGCGAGCGCAATCCACCAAGAGACTAAAGTGCTCCAGAAAGTCAATTCCCAATAACGGCGGAGTGGTATCTGCGACCACAAACGACCACCTGAATGATGGGCGAAGACTAGGGATAACTATATCCGTGTGTACCTCGCCGTTCACTTGTATTTTCCCGCCATTAGCCGTCATAATGTTCACACGGGATTCACTTATTCACCCAATTGCACCAATTTAGCCGGAATTATTGACACACTCGCCCCTGTATCAATTAGAAACTCGAACTTAAATTTATTCACTTTAACGGCAACGGTGAAGAAGGACGTCATACTAGCGGTCGCGTTACAATGGCATGCCTTTCTAGTTTTCGGACGGGGCTGGCGAAGATGGCCTGAAGGAAGGTTGCATTTGCACATGTTTCCCTCTCTTTGGCCATCTGCACTAGGGCTTGCAGAATTTGGCACTCTCACCAGAATACAAATGTGAACGGCATACAACATCTCTTTGGTTTCTGCGAAGGGGTCGCAAACCTATCAGTATATTATAGGCATCGTGATCAATTATTACTCAGTACAAAATTGGAACGGTTTCCATTTGGGATACGCACCTACGGGCTCTGATCGCCCACTTCCCGTAGAATTCACACTATTTATATAATTATCACTTCTATTATTAGGATTGGGAATACACACATCGGACGAAGAAGTGGTACTACTTTCTATGCATTAACTGCTATCATTAACATTAATTCACTGCGCTCTATAGAATGGCATTAGTTCATCCGCAAGCTTTCCTAACTGGGTCAGGGTAAGTTCCTTCTGAGTAGTATAGGGTTTAAGTAAATATTGCGTCAATATTGTAGATAGTTCAGGTCACAATAAACAACAAAACCTACATTACATTATTTAAGGGAATGAAGTTGAATGATAACGCAAAATCTAAATTTTTGCAGACGAACTTCGTTAGGCCTAAATCTGGGCGACGATAGGGGAATATATGAATAAAAAACAAAGAGTTAAGAAATATATATATTGTTGAATAAACAGTTAAATTATTTAAAGGTGAATTTATACAGTAGCAGTTTGACTGGATTGAATTTTACGCGTGTGAATTAAATTTGTATGAGTTAACAAGAATGGATAAATAGTAATTTGTAAATAGTTTGATAAATAGATTGATAATTTATAAATAGTAATTGGTAATATGTTAAATAGTTTGACAAATATTAATTAGTAAATTTGATTTGGTAAATATTTTGATAAATATTAAATAGATTATAAATTGGTAAATGGGTAATTAGTGGTAGATCGTTAAATGTGTAAATAGTTAAATTGAAGAAATAGTTAAATTGTATAAATAGTTAAATGGTATGTTAAATAGATTATAAATTGAGAAATTGATTGACAATTATTAATTGATTTAGTTGATAAATAGTAATTGGTTGATTTCAATTAAATTGGTAATTCGATTGGTAATTATTATTTGATAAATTGTTAAATAGATTATAGTTTAAATTGTTTTATGGGATGATAAATAGATTATAACGGAGTTGGAAGGGTCTGTAAAATGAGAAAAGAATCACGCATTAATTCGGGATTTGGGGGGACATATTTAGCTAAACAATTACAATTCAAATATTACAGACCTGATTCACCGATGCGAGGACAACGAATGAACCTAATGTTTAATTTTGAGGCGCTTGGGAGAGCGGGAGTAACAATCTCACGATTAATGTCAGGATTACCAAACCTTCTTGAAATTTATATATATATATATATATATATATATATATATATATATATATATATATATATATATATATATATGTTAGAAATAAATATTTACACTTGTAGGGGTATAGACCGCTACAATACTGCCCACCGAGGAAAACACTCATACAACACAAGGTATTTACATAAATTCTAGTCTATATAGCGGCCAGGCCTCATTACAACGTGTCCAGAAAAGGTTATGCTGCCAATTGGCTGACTCGGATTGTGGGTCAGGTGGCGATTAGTAGTGCTACTCGATTGAGGTGGGATATTGTCGTGAGCGAGGATCATAGCGTCCGGTGACGATTGTTCTGGACCTCTCAAAAAGGCGACTATTGGGAGTTGCGTGTTGGTTGCTTGGTGTTTTCCAGCTGCTGTCGAGTGGTCCTGCAACAAAAAAAGGAGGCGGCAGCAGTTGGGAAGACGAATTGGAGGGTGTAGAGATGGTTGGCAGAGGTTTTGCGAGTAAAGAGGTGGGAGGAAAAGTTGCAGTTTGATTTGAAAGAGCTGAAGAAAAGTTCGGAAGGTAGGCTGGGATGACCACTGGACCTATATTAGTGGAAAAGAAAGGTAGTAGCTGTTCCAGATGAACGGCCTCTATGAAAGCGGGTTTAAGCCGATCGATGGAAATCGTATCCTGCTTGGTGCCAAGCTGCAGTACAAAGAATTTCGGCTTCCTGGATACGACGAGAAAGGGCCCGTCATAGACAGGTTGAATGGATGTGCGAGTAGAATCGCGACGGATAAACACATGAGAGCAAGTTGCCATCTCCTTTGGCACGAAAGATTTCTGATTAGCAGGCGCTCTTGTGGCGGTCGGCTTTACCTCAGACATTGCCCGTACTAAATTGTGTACGTATGCAGCAGGATGTATGTCGGAAGGAAGAGGACAGTTAGCGGAAGAATAGAATTGGCCTGAAAGACGAAGTTGTGTACCATAAACGAGTTCCGCAGCAGAGCAATTCAAATCCTCTTTCAAGAAGGCACGAATTCCCAGAAGAATTAAGGGTAACTTGTCCACCCAAGTGATGTTGGGGTCAGTGGAGCGTAAGCTGCCCTTGAGAATCCTGTGCAAACGTTACACCTTAGAGTTACTCTGGGGATGGTAGCTAGTGGTACGGAGACGAAAGGAGCCAAGCACTGACATGAGTGCATCCCATTGGTGGGATTCAAATTGGCTACCTCGATCAGTCATGATCGTTGATGGGATACCAAAACGAGCAACCCATGCTGAGACGAAGGCTCGAGTTACAGTGCAAGTTCTGATGTCGGGGATAGGAACTACCTCTGGCCAAGAGGTAAAACGATCGATCATAGTGAGAAGGTAAGTGCAACCATGCGAAAAGAGCAGAGGACCAACCAGATCGATGTGAATGGCGTCAAAACGTGCCGATGGAAGTGGAAAAGCAGCCAGAGGGGACATTTTGTGGCGTTGAACCTTTGCACGTTGACAAGGTAGACATGCACAGGTCCATTTGGGCACGTCGGCGTTCATACCTGGCACACATAACGTTGTGTGATGAGCTTGAGGGTTGATCGAATGCCAGGATGAGCGAGACTGAGAGTCTGGTAAAAAAAAATGTGCCGACCTTCAGCAAGAGGAATGAGTGGAGGAGGACAGTCAGGCAATGAATAGGCAACCAGGATACGCCTAGAGGGACTCTCCGGCAAGTCGATTTCGCGAACGCAGAAGAGTGACGCAGTGTTTGCGTGTCTTCATCTTGTTCCTGGGCAAGCGCTATTGTCGCGTGATCGATGGGCGCAGCTTGGGAGAGTTGCGTGCCGGAAATCGATAAAATGCGAGAGAGCGCATCTGGTACGACGTTTGACGAACCAGGAACGTAGCGAATATCGTTTGTCGTCTACAGAATAAAGTTAAGGTGACGAGCATCAACTGAAGAGTGCACAGAGGAGGTGCCACTAGGGGCGAGCGCACCAACCAATGGCTTGTGGTCGGTAAAGACAGTGAATTCCCGCCCTTCATGGTATTGTTAGAAGTGATGGATGGTGGGGTATATGCTCATTAATTCGCGGGAAAACGTACTGTCCCTCTGTTGGGAAGGAAAGAGCCTTATAGAAGAAGGCGAGAGGTTGCCAAGAGTCACCAACCTTCTGCTGCAGCGTCGCACCGACATGAGTAGCGGACGCGTCCGAAGTAACGCTTATGGGAGTTCCTTGGCAAGGATGGGCCAAGGCGACAGCGGAAGCCCTAGCATCTTTGGTGCGAGAGAAAGCCTCGCAAGCTTCGTTGGACCAGGAAAGAAAAGGTTCCTTTTGGACTTGAAAAGTAATTCGTAGAGAGGTTGAATAATGTGGGAGATGTTGGAAATGAACCCGTGGTAAAAGTTTACCATCCCACAGAATCTACGAAGTTGCTTTAGCGAAAAAGGTCGGGAAAAAGCCCGGATAACTTCAACTTTGTCCTCGAGAGGACGAATTTCCTCAGAGAAATGTGGTGTCCCAAAAAGGAGATCTGTGTGAAACCAAAGATACACTTAGAAGTGTTGCGTACGATACCCTCCTCATCTAAACGTGCAAAAATCTGGCAAAGGTGAAAAATTCTCCTCGAAAGACGAAGATGCTATCAGGAGGTCGTCTATATAACAAAATACGAAGGGAAGACCTCTCAGAACCAGATCCACGCAGCGTTGGAAGGTCTAACCACTGTTACGAAGCCCGTAAGGCATCCGGTTCATGACGAAGGAACCGAATGGAGTGGTGATAGCCGTCTTAAGGATATCATCAGGGTGAATCGTGATTTGGTTGAAAGCGCGAACCAAATCGAGCAGAAAAAATGAAGCAACCGAAGAGAGTGGAGTTAAAATCTAATAAGAAAGGCATATGATACCTATCCGGAACTGTACAGATATTGAGTCGCCTGTAGTCACCTACAGCTCTGAATTCTCCCGGAGTAGACTTAGATAGTACATGAAGCGGTGAAGCCCATGGGGAGGTGGATGGTGAAGCGATCCCGGCCTCCATCATGAACTTAAATTCCTGCTTCATTAGGGCAAGAATATCCACAGCCAGTCGACGGGGATGTGAGAAAACTGGCCCTCCTGTCCGCTCTATTATGTGCACCACATTGTGCTTAATAGGTCTGTCCTTAGAAGGAGGAAGACAGAGTCTTGGGAACTCCCGCAAAAGTTGCTGGAAGTGTGGGGCAGTTGCAGGAAAACGAACAGAGAGGAGAGAGCTGGTGGAAGGAAAGAAGCAACCAGAAACTGTTAGTCTTGTGGTTCTGTCAATAAGCTTGCGGTGACGAGAATCGACGAGAGTGTCGTACGTGCAAAGGAAGTCGAGGCCAAAAATTGGAATGTCGACTTCGGCAATGATGAATGTCCATGGGAAAACATGACGTAACCCGAGAGAGAGAGAGCTCGAGGATACGCCTCCCATAAGTCGTTATGTCCAGTGAATTGGTAGCTTTAAGGACAAGATCAGAAGAAGTGCAAGCTTTCTCGACTTAAGAGGCTGGAATTATACTGCATTGAGCGCCAGTGTAAACCAGGAAAGAGAAACCGGAGAGTGGGTTATGAATACTAAATGGAGGATCGACCTGACGAAGGGATGAGGTTGCAGAGGTGACAGACCCACGTATCAATTGCGAATTCAGTTTAAAGTTCCCTGTGCTGAAAGTGAAAATCGAGTAAGAGAAACCGTAGAATTTCGTAGGTTTGAAGGTGGTGAAGTTAGTCTAGGCGCAGTTTGAGATGAAGATTGAGCATTTTGATGATACGAGCATGGGCTTGAGCATTTTTTTCTGCTCTTCCGCCAAATTTGAGGTGCTACTAGCAAAGCCTGAAAGGTGAAAAAAAGCAATATGAGCAGCACGACCAGAATGAGGGTTAAAGTTTTAGGTATGAGATGATGCCCAGTAAAAATTGCGAGGCTGAACACAGCGGACAGCGTTGCCCCCATAATTAGAGTGGTACTAGCAGCTACTCTGAGAGTTGTCAGCATAGGGGGAATTGTGCCTAGGTTTGAAATGAAACTGCTGTACCTCACCTCTTGTGCTGGAGTTCCCTCGTTGGTGTTTAACATTAGAGTTGTATGATGTGCTACGCCCTCTATTTACATCATTTCCCCAGCTGATGAATAGATTATTATACAGGGCGTCAGCCGCCTCTGTCATCTTCTCCACGTTCGATGGGGAGGACCTTAGTATGAGTGTCTTAATTTGATCCGGCATCCCACACATGAATATCTCAATTATGAGTAGCTCGAGTTGGTCGAGCTGTGCTCCCTTGGCATGTACCAGGGCCTCAAGATGGTTCAGATAATGCGTGGGGCGCCTGTCCCCCATTTCCTGCGTATCGAGAAGGATCCGCAGGTCCTCTATTTGAGATCTTCCAAATTCCTCCATGAACGCCCTGTTGAACCTTCCCCAAGAACCAGAAATTACCCCATCAAGCAGAATACTCTTAAGGGTGGAAAAAATACTTAGATGTAATTTCTGGGCTACGACGATTGTTCTATGGTCCTCGAAAATTGCCTGGTGCTTGAGGATGAGCTCCACCATTTCCCACCAGCCATTGAGATGTTGTTGGTCGAATGGCGGAAGCTGAACCGAAGATGGAGTGAGGAAAGGGCGTTGTTTACTGTGGGGAGGGGGATGAGGGAGAAGGCTTGCGTGGGGGGTGAAGGTGGATAAATACGTCGTTTTTGTTCCTTTTATAGAAAAATAAAAGTGTGTGTGTATGTATGTGTGTGTGTGCACAAATTCAATTCACGTGCTTGAACGTAAAAATTTTAGAAAAAATTATTGAAACCTGTTCACTCTTTGTATTTATTATTGTATATTATAATTAATTTTACGAAATTTCTAAGGATTAATTAAGGGTGTTAAGGTAAACTTAGGATTGAAAACGAGCACGTGTCGAAAAGTTACACGTGAAAAATATGAGTCCACGCGAGAAAAAAATGGGACTAAGTGAGGCGGACTCCGTCGTCCGAAAAAATGCAACACATGTGACGGTGAAAATTAATTTTACGAATGAATGAATGGATGGGAGATAATTAAACTATTCTGGGCACCATTTATAGGGTTTTAGTGAATATTGCGTCAATATTGTAGATAGTTTAGGTCATAATAAACAACAAAACCTACATTACGTTATTCAAGGGAATGAAGTTAAATGATAACGCGAAATCTAAATTTTTGCAGACGAACTTCGTTAAGCTTAAATCTGGGCGACGTTAGGGGAATCCATGAATCAAAAACAAAGAGTTAAGAAAAATATATATTATAGAATAAACAGTTAAATTATTTAAAGGTGAATTTATACAGTAGCAGTTTGACTGGATTGAATTTTACGCGTGTGAATTAAATTTGTATGAGTTAACAAGAATGGATAAATAGTAATTTGTAAATAGTTTGATAAATAGATTGATAATTTATAAATAGTAATTGGTAATATGTTAAATAGTTTGACAAATATTAATTAGTAAATTTGATTTGGTAAGTATTTTGATAAATATTAAATAGATTATAAATTGGTAAATGAGTAATTAGTGGTAGATCGTTAAATGTGTAAATAGTTAAATTGAAGAAATAGTTAAATTGTATAAATAGTTAAATGGTATGCTAAATAGATTATAAGTTGAGAAATTGATTGACAATTAGTAATTGATTTAGTTGATAAATAGTAATTGGTTAATTTCAATTAAATTGGTAATTATTATTTGGTAAATTGTTAAAAAGATTATAGTTTAAATTGTTTTATGGGATGATAAATAGATTAAAACGGAGTTGGGAGGGTCTGTACATAAGAAAAGAATAACGCATTAATTCGGGATTCTTTTGGGACATATTTAGCTAAACAATTACAATTCGAATATTACAGACCTGATTCACCGATGCGAGGACAACGAATGAACCTAATGTTTAATTTTAAGACGCTTGGAAGAGCAGGAGTAACAATCTCACAATTAATGTCAGGGTTACCAACCCTTCTTGAAATATATATATATATATATATATATATATATATATATATATATATATATATATATATATATATATATATATATATATATATATATATATATATATATATATATATATATATGAGGAATTAAACCACATTCTCCGAAGACATTCATTACGGGCTCTACTTGGGGGGCAACACCGGACCACTGGTATATCACCTCAGTTTTGTCAGAGTTGATGACGAGCCCAAGAGTGCTGTAGATGTCTATGATGGTGTCTAGTGCTCCTTGTAGGTTTTCAGGGCAGTGGGAGAGAAGTACGCAGTCATGCGCGTACTGGAGTTCAAACACTTCGTCATGCGATACCTTTGTTCGAGCTTGGAGTCGGCGTAGATTGAAGAGGCTCCCATCAAGCCGGTATTTAAGACCAATTCCCCGCCCCGGTGGGAATCTCTCACGAAACAGGATGGTTGCTGCAGCGAGGTTATTGTTAAACATGACGGGAGCAATCACGCAGCCCGGTTTGACACCAAGTTCCACGTTAAACACCTCTGATTCTTCATCTCCAATGACCACGCTCGCCCTCATTCCGTCGTGAAAAGCTCGAGCAACCACTGTGAACTTATCAGGGCATCCAAACTTCCGCATGACGCGGCACAACATCTCCTGGTTGACTGTGTCAAATGTCTCGGCCACATCAATGAAGGCCAGACACAAGTTCTGATGCTTTTCGCGGCACTTTTCTTTTATTTGTCTGGCCATAAAAATCATGTATATGGTTCCTTGTTCCCTACGGAAGCCACACTGAATTTACGGGGACATGTCATCAACGATACATTTGTTCAGCCACAGGAGTAACACCTTCGCTAGGACCTTCCCAGCGACAGCCAGGAGCGAGATTCCCTAGCTGTTCCCGCACACAGCTCGGTTGCCCTTCTTCTTGTAGATTGATATGATCCTGGCGTCTTTCCATTGCTGTGGTACACGTTCAGCCTGCCACATTGTAGAGATCATTTCGTAGAGACGAAAGTGCAGAGCATCGCCACCATGCTTGAGGACCTCACCGGGGAATCCATCAACGACGCGTGACTTGTTCTTCAAACTATGGATTGCATTCTTGACTTCCTCTAGTGATGGTAGGATATCTAACTCGTGAATAATTGGCCTGTCCGGGATGTCATCAAACTGAGCGGGGTCACAGGGATTGCGAGTCTTGAGAAGATCTCGGTAGTGTTCCCTCCAGCGTTCCGTGATTTGGATCCGTCTAGGGAGTAGGACTGTTCCATCCTGGGACCTGACTGGAGCAAGGGGGCGGTTAGCTGGTCCATACACCTGCTTAAGAGAGCTGTAGAAGTTCTGAAGGCCTCCAGAATCCGCAAAACCCTGCAGATCCGCAGGAATCCCAAGCCCCCCGTCATTTTCCATGCTTTGAAGTGTCCTCGGAGCTTCAGCTCGCTTGCTTGGCCACTGTTGCTTTAAGTAGTCCGAAGAAAGGGTGTTCATGAAAGCCTGATATGCCCTGTTCTTTGCTTCCAGAAGCTCCCGTATGCCAACTATACTGTCATCAAACCAATCTCTGTTCCTTCGCTCGGCGTAACCAAGGACCTCCTCCGCAGCAGCAGATACCGACTAGGCGAAGTGGCCCCAGCTACCCTCTACACGGTCATTGAGTTCTTCGAGGGAAAAAGCATCAGTTAAATGGTGTGAGATGACAATACCAAGATCAGTTTTCACAGTTTCATCCTTGAGCAGGGCGCAGTTAAGCTTCTGAATTTGCAAGTCGTTTCCTAGTAGCTGGTCGGATGCGAAGGGAGAGAGAGCTACGAACCAGCCGGTGATCTGTCCAGCACTCGGCACCTCGCATGGCACGGGTCAGCGGTATGTCCTGCTGATCATGCTGTCTGATGATCACGTAGTCCAGCATGTGCCATTGCTTAGACCGAGGGTGCTTCCATGTTCCCTTGTAAATCTTCTTCGTCTTGAAGATGGTGTTGGTGGTGACAAGCTGGTTCTGAGAGCAGAGAGAAAGTAGGCGGTGGCCATTGGCATTGACTTTACCAATACCGTGTCTGCCAACAACTCCGGCTCACACTTGGTGGGAGGAGCCCACTCGCGCGTTAAAGTTTCCCAGCACCATCAACTTGTCTGAAATCGGTGTACGCTGCATTTCCGGGTCCAGCTGTTCGTAGAAGGTAACCTTGATGTCCTCAGCTCTGTCGAGGGTAGGGGCATAGCAGCTAAAGATAGTTGCATGTCGATCCCTTGTGAGAGGAACTCGCATCTTCATGAGACGTGCTGAAACGCCAATGGGTGTGTCCTCAGTCAGTCGCACAAGGGAATTCTTGACTGCAAAACCGACGCCGTAGAGTCTGCGTTCCTGCATAGGGTATCCTTTCCAGTAGAAGGTGTAACCACCTTGGTCTTCAGTCAGGCTGCCCTCATCCAGAAGTCTGGTCTCTGACAGAGCAGCAACGTCAACGTTATATCGAGCCAGTTCCTGGGCGATGAGAGCAGTGCGTCTAGCCAGTCTGTCCGTATGAAGGTTAGAGTTTAGCATGGTACGGACGTTCCATGCTGCGACTTTTATATCATATTTATTATTTCAACCACAGAATGGAAATGGTCCGACGAGCGTGGTTACCCGCCTGGACTGACTTTGAGGCAGGCAATTTTTAGGCAACTTTTTCTACGCCTTTTCCCCATTCGGGGGTAAGCAGTGTGGTCCTGAAAAGGGCTGCTTAGTCACGGAGGTTGACGCCGGACTCTCCTGCCGTCTCATCTCAGAATAGAACAACCATATTTGCCTCCGCCGCCCAACGAGCAGAGGCCCAGCTGAGAGCCAGCCCTCATCCCGGCCCCCATGCCTATAGCGTGCAGAAGGGCTATATTTGGCCAATTGCACAATTTGTAACACCCTGGGCTCAAGGCATCTCTTCATCTAATTAAGTCTCGATAATTCTGTCCTAATATGGACAGGGACACTCGTTCCTGGGCAAGGGAGGGCCTCTCATGTCAGTCATCTAAGATTGATCGCCACACAAAGTCTCCAATCCTCCCCATTGATATTCCGTCTTCAAGATTCGAAACGGTACATATTGATATCGTTGGACTACTTTCATGATGTACACTTCCTGGACAATCCTATACATCGCACAATCGGTATCTACTATCGTGCATTGATCGGGCTACAAGACGTATCGAAGCGTTGCCGATTCCGGAAATAAGTGCTGCAACGGTCGCGTTGGCTTTCCTAGACGGATGGATTTCCAGATTCGGAGACTTGCTATACGTAGTAATCGACAGAGGAGCGCAATTCGAGTCCGAGCTATTTAAGGAATTATTGGCTCTCGTTGATTTTCGTCGTATCCGCACGATGGCCTACCCACTTTCCACGAACGAGATAGCGAAAGAGCACACAGGAATTTGAAGTGCTCCATAATGGCCCATTGGCAAGGCTTGCTGATGGCCCATCCGATTATCCTCTTCGGCATTCGTTCCTTGCCTAATGTCTCTGGATTTTCGGCTTTCCTAGTCGTCACAGGAAATGACTGTTGTGCCCGAAACCGTTGGTATCATCTTCGTCGTCTAAACCCAATTCGAAATTCATTGAAGAATTTGCCACAACCATGGCAAGTCGATTTCACACAGGCATTCATAGGACATCTGCACTCGGTACCCAAGTCTTTCGTACTCAAAGATCTTCGTGAGGCAATTCATATGTAGGTCTGAATAGACTGCGTTCGCAAGCTACTAGAAGCGCCATATGCTGGCCTTTTACCGGTGGTCGAGCGTGACAACAAGGTATACAAATTGGAATTCCCTAATGGCAAGAGGGACACTGTCTCTGTGGACAAGCTAAAGGCGACCAAGCTTCACCCCAGGTATAGTGATAATGTGCTGAGTAATGAGCGACGCCCCAGGACACAGGCAAGGGCCAGGTGGGTGATCTGTAACACATCACCTCATCGGGAGCAAGAAAAACACTGGACAACGACGTCAAAGGAAGTCGACAAGAAACACATACGGGCAGAGCCGTAGCAATGTCTAGTGCCCCCCCCCTCCCAATCAAGATTGTGGGGCCCCCATAACAATGTATCATACATTTACAAGTAGTGCCAGGCACGACCAATATTATTCTCAGCAGTCCCAATGCTGCGTAATACTTACAGAAAATGTGTATTCGAAAATTTTATATTTTAATTAATAAAATAAAAAATTTGGCCACAGTGGGGCCCCTTCAAGAGCCTCCTCCCCCCCGTCGTGGGGCGGGGGCCGTTGCTACGGCCACCAATGAGAGCAACGGCAATCCAGACGTCATAACGCGCTCTGCGAGACTAGTTTGCCAGAAACCAATCGTTCCTCTATTTTAAATCCGGTTAAGGTCATTGTATTGCCACGGTTTATTATAATAAAAGAGAAAGAGGCAAAAATGGCCGTATGCCTTGATATTTTGTTTCTTTCCTGCGTATAAAAGTGAATATATTTCATGAATTAATAATACATGAAATATATACCCTTTGATATGCAGTATTTTAATTGCAACTTGTGTAATTATAGGGGCTAGTTAAGTGACCCGATTGTTAGATAAATTTTATATATATATATATATATATATATATATATATATATATATATATATATATATATATATATATATATATATATATATATATATATATATATATATATATATATTCATGAATTTCCAAGCCCTGTAAGAATGTAGTATGTTAATACGAGAGAACGTGTACCTCCAAGTCATTAGTTAGTAAGTATTTATCTTACTTACTTCATAACTCGTAGGGGGGAGTCTTCTATGGCGGCCAAAGTTCAAGGAAAGTAGGTCTGTGGCACACAGATTGTAGGATAAATAGGCCCAGGAAGAAACCCCACAAAATGGATGCTAAATGGATCTATGAAACCCTAAGATTGAACAGACACATTAACTAATTAGGTAATAGGACATGTACTAAGTAATAAACCATTGTAAAAATAGCTAAATACTTATAACATAACTGTATATTTATTAGAAATGCATAAGAAAGTCAAGCAAATGACTAGTTCCCATGCGGCTCCACCACTCACACACACACTCATACCAACACACACACACATACAAAAAGCAGCAGCTGCGGGACGGAAAGATACCGATGCTTGATAATAATTAAGGAACCTGAGCAAATACAGAGTGAGATATGATTTGGCCGGTCAAGTTTTCGTGAAGGTTTCAAAGGAAAAATAAACATTCATCTCTTGATAGGATCTGCCAGCCCGGTGTAAGAATGTGCACAGATACTCGGGGAGGACACAGGCAGCACTATGAACTCCGCCCAACGGTGGGCGGAGAGGCTAACAAGTTAGTTTCTTATCGTTACCTCCGCCCCCGCGCTTTAAAAAGAGAAAGGATGTTACGCTCCCTTAATCATGGGAGTTATAGATAAACGAAGGAGGACATTATCGGCAGTGAAATGAAGATCAGTTAAATCATTCAGCCGGTTAGACTTAAGAAAAGGCACCTGCCTCGTCCGTTTAATATTACTGGCATCACGGGTTCGTCTCTCGCTGCTAAGTCCTGTCATCTTGCCTCAGCTATCTCAACATTAGTAAAACTTACATACTGCCACACAGAACTCGCTTTATTTCACTACGCCTAATGAGGTAGATGCTATTTCAAGAATAAAAACCTATTTATCGGCGCTTTCTCTTTGAGTACTTTCCTTTAATCCCGAAGTAAACAAGGCATCTTCTGGAACCCAGCCTAGAAGCAGAATCTACGTGAAATCTTTGGAGTCAGAGCAACCTCTCACCCATGGACCAGCAACCTCAAGACACGTAATAATACCGAGGATCTTTCCCCACGGCACTTGGGTAACCGATACCGACCGTCCGATCTACACGCCTCCCCCCCCATAAGGTATACTTTTTTTCTGCATACATTCCGCCGTCCGCTGAGTTTGACGCGGGGGCTTTCCACTGCAGCGTGGCACGGTTGCGAGGCCCTTTCTACTGATTGTGGATTTGGGCGGTAGTCAACTCCTCTGGGGAGACTACTAGATCAATCCCAATGGTCAGTTCCTTGCCAGCCTGATCGACGAGCTTGAGATAGGTGTCCTAAATGTAGATGAGTTTCCTCGTCAGTGCCCAAGAACCGCTTCATTTACCTGTCGATCAATACCTGTGCTCTCCGTATGCACGCACAGATTTGGGGTTTCTGGTAGTCGATGACCATGGCAGTGATGGCTTTCCCATTCAAAAGTCATTTTCTGGACCGCTACCACCTGAGAGATTACCCGGTGCTGCTTGGCGCAGATAGGGTGGCCCACATTTCGAGAAATGATTGATTTCACTGTCCCAGTCAAGAAGTTTAGGTTGGTGGATGAAGCCATTGAGTTTTTCTCCGGTAACCTCACCGCCGTGGCTCGTGAGCCTGGATACTATTTCTAGAACGTCTGGCCGCTTTGCACCCCGCCTCTTCCGTGGTGGTCACCCGAGTGTGTGACTGCCCTCAAACAGAAGCGTTGCAGAAAGTGGACTCAATCCACCACACGGGTATCCTGGTGGCGACCGGTGCATCCAGCATGCCCACCATTGAGAGCCTACTCATCGATGCTGGTGAGATGCAACTCGCTTGCGCCGTATACAGTGCATTATGCACCTACACGTGCGAGCCCGGCGTGCTGCTTAGTCGCCAACGGCTCTCGCTGCATCCGCACCGATCTCAACGGTGCCTATGGCGCCGAGAACGAGAAACACCAGTCATACCCTAAGCATTTCGGGTTTAGAGCGAGTAAACTCCTTCGAGAGCTCGGTAGTTGCAATACTCCACTCATTACTGGAGATAATGAGTCATGTCCAGTTCGAGACCGGATTGTGATCTATAGCGACTCACGAAGCACCTTTAGTTCTCTTGGGATATTGAAATCTCTTCACCCTTTCTAGCGAAAAACAAAAATTGTGCTTATCAATTTTGCTGGTTTATTCGATATCCTCTCTTGACTATGAGAAAAGCTTGGAAAGGCTTGATGAAGAGCTTAGTTAGCTACAACATTGCCATTTTAACCAGATAATTATAATTGTGCAACTATAAAATAATTCTCGAATGGATAAGGTAACTTTTCCATTCTCTTCGAAAGCAGGGATAACAATTAAAATAGCTGAATGATATGCAATTTTTTCTCTGTGCATTAGAAAGGCTGGCTTAATCGATATCATCTCATGACTGTGAGGAGAGCTCCTTCCGAGGAAAAAGATAAAGAGCTTAGTTAGCTGCAACGTTGCCATTTTAACCGGATAATTATAATTGCGCAACTGCAAATAATTTTCGATTTAGAAGGCCGAACTAGAATGGATAAAGTAAATTTTCCATTCTCTTCGAAAGCAGGGGTAGCAATTCAAATAGCTGATTGAGACGCTTTTTTTTTGCGTTAAAAGCCTGGCTTAATCAATATCATCATGATTGTGCGGAAGTGCTCCTTCCAAGGGCTTGATGAAGAGCTTAGTTAGCTACAACTTTGCCATTTTAATCGGATATATATATATATATATATATATATATATATATATATATATATATATATATATATATATATATATATATATATATATATATATATGCAAAAATGAAATGCGGATTCCAATTACAAAGGTGTTATATATATGAGAAACAACAGAGTGATATCCCGCCCATGTAAAACGAAAGGACACTGAATACAAAAATATATCAAAGACGGGTTTAGATACAGGATATGATGGTTAAAACCAAATAGATAAGGTACTTCCGGAAATTCCAACTGTGAGCAAAGGATGTAGACATTATTTAGGTAACAAAAATAAGTACATACACACGCAATTATGAAATCAAAAATAAACAAGAGAACCATAGGTAAATTAATAAATCAAAGGGCTAAGATTTAAAATGGACAATTTCGTTATAAATAAGCCTTTTGATTACAGTATCCAATTTAAAGAAACCTGGGTATATATTAAAATTAGGCGAGGAATTAATGAATGAGTATTCGACAATATTTCTTTGAACATAGTCATTGGGTTATCTTCATTTCTTAAAAATATGCTCCACTTCTAGAAGTGGGATTGTGTAGTATATAAGAAGTGCAGGCAGTAGCTTAAAAGTCTCGTTTGAATGAGTTTTTTTTCAGACTCAGGATGGTGCACCATTGTAGTTAGAGGGAACAGCAATTTAGTTTTTAGCCTTGTGTACGGAAATCAACTTGCAGAATAAAAAATTATGATAAAACTTCGGATCCTTAGCGATTTTAAAATACCCCCTAAAATGCCGTTTTTTCTTGTTTTTCACAATATTTCGGTTTCTGTGGGGAAATAGGAAAAATTAAAATGAATAAATTCGATTGGTATTTCAATTCTCTATTGGTTTGTGCAAATTCTATCACTCGAGCTATAATAATAACAAAGGTAGCATTTTTACTGAAACTATCCCTTTAAAAATTATCCACATTAAACACATTCAAGATATATAAAACGTACTTATGTACATTGCAATAGATTAAGCAGCCAGAGCTGAGTGTGCTATTGGAATAGTCATTAAGCAACTTAAAGCAAGGATGAGGTAATGAGTGCACCTGCAATTAACACCAGTGACAGTTGGCAACTAAACTAAGAATTTATGACCTACTCCCCGTCACTTGCGCTGTTTCAAACGCGTACTAGACTTTTTCAGAACTTGTATAACTTCCCATCTGCGAGCACAGTGTACTTTACTTTGCAGGATAAAAATGCTATGAATTTAATTAATTAAGTAATTTCAATGGTAAATTCGGCTATTAAAACTTTTTGAGGTGCCTCTCCTTTCCTTGATGCCCTAAGCACGTGCTTAGTTAACTTATAAGGTTAATCCACCACTTGCTGGGCATCTAAAAGACAGCGATATATCATGGCGCTCGACTCGATGAGACCAGTATGTTGGTGGGAAAGGTCCTCGGCGGTATTGCAATTCTTAAGGCTACCTGTATACGGCTGATAGGTTGCTCTGACTCCAAAGGTTTTTGTAGATTCTGCTTCTAGGCTGGGTTGCAGAAGGTGCTTTGGTTAACGCGGGGTAAAAGGAGAAGACTAAAAAGGAAAATGACGATAAGTAGGTTTTTATTCTTGAAATAGCGTTTACCTTATTAAGCGTAAGCAAAATAAGTCGAGTTCTATGCGGTGGTAAGTCTTACTAATATTGGGGTAGCTGAGGCAAATTGACAGGTCTTAGGAGCGAAGGACGGACCCGTGATGCCAGTAATACAAAGCGGACGAGGCTAGTGCCTTTGCTTGAGTCTAACCGGCCGAATGATTTAACTGATCTCCCCTTCACTGCCCATAATATCCTCCTTCGTTTATTTATAAGTCCACCGCTTAAGGGGGCGTGACCTCTTTTCTCTTCTCAAAGCGCGAGGGCGGAGCTAACGATAGAAAATCCGCCGACCGTTGGATGGAGTTCAACGGTGTGTGCTCCTCGAATCTCTGTGCGCATTCTTAGACTGGGCTGGCAGATCCTATCAAGAGATGACTGTTTATTTTTCCTTTGACACATTCCATAAACTCGACCGACCAAAGCATACTTCAAACTGCATTTGCTCGGTTTCCTTAAATATCAAGCATCGGCATCTTTCCGTCCCGCAACTGATCTTTTGTGTGTATGTATGTGTGTTTGCGTGTGTATCCGCGTGAGAGCTCGTTATTTGCTCGCCTTATGCTTTTCTAATAAATGTACAGTTATGATATAAGTGTTTCTCTATTTTTACAATGGTTTATTAATTATTACATGCCCTATTACCTAATTAATTAATGTGTGTGTTTAATCTTTGGATTTCATAGATCCATTGAGCACACATTTGTAGGGTTTCTTCACTGGGCCTATCTATCCTGCAAGATGGGTGCCACAGGCCTAGGAAGGGGGGGAAGCATTCCTTATTTTCAGTTTATGTATTTATCTAGAATTTGATCTTTATCGAATCTATTTACTTTCTGAATTTCCTTTTATCTTCAAGTTGGCACTTCAAACATTGTCTTCCATTTATCTTGACTTAGGTATTCTTGTTGGCTGGGTTGGTTCTTGATCTTCGTATCCTTCCTTTCTTGAAGTTTTTCTTCATTTTTCGTCCAATTAACTGGAGTTGACGATTTCTTCTTGATTCTTGATGAGTTGAGGATTTTCTTCTTGCTTCTTGATGAGTTAGTCCTTGAAGTCGTTTTCTTCCGTTTTTATTTCTTGAGGCGATCCATTTTATCTTGAGTCTTCTTGAGTTGGTCCTTCTTGCGTTTTCTTTAATTTCCGTTTTACTTCGTAAAAGGTTTTAGACTATTGAGTTTCGAACTCGGTACCGATAGATTTTAAACGCCGATGCCCTTAGCCATTACGCCACAGCTTAGCTCGTTGCGAGTTGGCAATTTAATGGGCTATTTATATTATCGATTTGGTAGGAATTTTTCTCTGATACATCTTCGCACCCCTACACAGGTCCCTTTCTAAACGCGGAGTGAATTTGAGGATTAGGGAGAGACTAGTCTTGGATTTCTTAATCGGGGAGTAATATATATATATATATATATATATATATATATATATATATATATATATATATATATATATATATATATATATATATATTGATTTAGTTAGAAGTAAATATTTATACTTGTAGGGGTGTAGAACGCTACAATACTGCCCCGCCGAGGGAAAGATCGCACAACACAAGGTATTTACATAAATTTTAGTCTATATAGCGGCGAGGCCTCCTTACAACGCGTCCAGAATGGGTTATGCTGCCAATTGGCTGACTCGGATTGCGGGTCAGGTGGCGATTAGTAGTTCCACTTGATCGAGGCAGGAGATTCTTGCGAGCGAGGACCGGAGCGTCGGGTGACGATTGTTCTGGGCCTCCCGAAAAAGGCGACTGTCGGGAATTGCGCGTTGGTCGCTTGGTGTTCTCCAGCTGCTGTCGAGTAGTCCTGCAACAACAAGGGAGGCGACAGCAGTTGGAAAAAAAGAACTGGGTGATGTAGCCATTACGCCACAGCTTAGCCCGTTGCGAGTTGGCAATTTAATGGCCTATTTATATTATCGATTTGGAAGGAATTTTTCTCCGATACATCTTCGCACCCCTACACAGGTCCCTTTCTAGCACGTGGAGTGAATTTGAGGATTGGGGAGAGACTAGTCTTGGATTTCCTAATCGAGGAGTAATAGCTCTCCCTCCCCAGCCTCCGAGCGGGATATATATATATATATATATATATATATATATATATATATATATATATATATATATATATATATATATATATATATATATGAAGGGTTAGTAACCCTGACTTAAATCGGAAGATTTAAGTCTTAAAATTAAGCCATGAGGTTCATTCGCTTGGCTGTCCCGCATCGCTGAAACAGGGCTGTAAATATTTGAATTGTAATTGTTTAGCTAAAAATTTCCCAAAAGAATCCCGAATTAATGCGTGATTCTTTTGTCTCATTTACAGACCCATTCAACTCCGTTATAATCCAATCTATAAATCAATTACTATTTGCCAATCAAATTACCATTCCCATTTAACACTTTACCCAATCATCATTTGTTATACTCAATTTACCAATTATCTCTATAATTCATCAATCTATTTACAAAACTATTTACAAATTACTATTTAACAATTATACAATCTATTTATCAATTACTATAATCCAAATTTACTTATAATACAATCTATTTACCCATTTAACAATTATCCAATTATCAATCATCATTAGTTATACTCTAATTACCAAACCAAATTTACCAATTGTAACTCCATTCACGTTAACTCATGCAAATTTAATTCACACGTAAAATTCAATCCAATCAAACTGTTACTGTATAAATTAACCTTCAAATAATGTAACTGTTTATTCAATAATATATATTTTTCTTAACTCTTTGTTTTTAATTCACATTTTCCCGACGTCCCCCAGATTATGCCTAAGGAATTCGTCTGCAAAATTTAGACGCGTGATCATTTAACAATTCATTCCCTTGAATGACGAAATATAGGCTTTTGTTTATTGTGATCTGAGAGCTATCTAGGATATTGCCGCAATATTCATTTAAAACATATACAAGTGAGCAAGGGTGTAGAAGCGAGAGTGAAATTGGGAAGTCGTCACCTTTCGAAATTCTCTTGAGATGCACCCTGAAGGAAATCTACAAGAGGTTTATTAGAGACGACGGAAAGATCAAAATAGGAGAGTTTCCCATGGAAGGATATAATAGTATGGCTAGCTGGAACCCAGACAAGTAAAAGAGAGCTCATGCATGAATTATAGAGAGTAAACACGAGGAAAAGCAAGCAAAGGTGCCACAGGCAAGCCCCCTACTGTGGAATTTCCTTAAAGTAGAACGGATTGGGGTAATTGGAGGATCGAGTTACCAGATAATAAGAAAAAGAACAGTCATGATAAGGAATGTATCTATGCCAAGCATACATTTTACTGTCGTTCCATGAACAGACTGAAATCACCACAATAAATGTCATTGCGAGAAGAAATGAAGTGACATGAGACTGATACCCGAACGAAGGAAGTTGTTCAGCCATGGTTAAATGTGCTCCGAGTTGAGAAGAAGAAAGGAAGGTAACCGAAAATTTAGAGATGAGAAGGCCATCAAGAATCAGTTCTTCGGGAACGAGACATCTTGGTTATCAAGATGTTATAAGAGGTGGAATGTCCTTCTAATTAGCCAGAAAATCACATCAACTCCAATAGATTGTTGCTAAAGTAACGGAGGAGAAAGAAGGAAAATTCAAATTAAGGTTACCGTGTTCGTCAGAAAAGCAGGTACAAGCTACACGTAACAAGGACTAAAGCATCTATAGGTGTTGGTATACGAGATGCATGGGCATTATATTGGGATGCCGGGGGAGAGAAAAACGCCAAGTTTGGAGTGAGGTTGAGTAAACGGATAGAGATAGATGGATTCGAAACTTAGGTCGAATTAAGAATGAAATGGACAGATGAAAAAGGTCAGTGTTGGTAGCTCCGCGTGAGCAGAATCTAGAGAAAAAAAAGGCAAGAAGGGATCGGAATAGCTAGGAGCTTGAGAGTGAGTTTAACACGGGGCCGGCGTGTTATAGGTATTTCTTCGAATTTAAAACCAGCCAAGACTGGGTCCTCTTAATTGTGCGGCATGGTGCACTGTCACAACTACAACCTTCTACCGATTACCTCATGGATTCAGGAGAAAACCAATTCATCCAGCTTCCTCGCATTTAGTCTGAGGCAATCGCTACCAACGATCACAAACACATTGGTGTGGACAGGGAACTTGCTATTGATAACCCTCAGTAAGTTGTTGGTAGACACAACAAGCTAGCGGTTGTTTTGCGAGTTCACCACCTGCTCTTGGCAGGTGGTGAACTCGCAAAACAACCCTTTATCATCTTTTATGAGTAGCACGGATGTCTCATGCACTAACTTCCTGATGAGAGATTGATACTCCCTTGTCCCTGGCTAGGGACTTCATTGAACTGCTGGGATCGCTGTCAATGATGACCTAGATATCCGCGACAAATTTGGTGGCATTTTCGTATCAGAGCGCTTAGAATGAGGTTTCTGAGATACCGTTCCCTCGTAATAACAGCCTCACCCATAAAACTTTTTTTTTATTCTCTGCATCGTCCTCATATTAACACCCAATCACTCGGAGATTTTCGCAAAGTTGCTCACGGCCTCAATCACAAGCAGCACCGCTTTTCGCTTTCATTATTTTTTTTTGTAGGATTGAATTCAGCCATGACAATCCTCCCTTCACAGGCGACGCACAACTAAGTCTATTATGATATGAAACAGAGATAACTGACGACAGACAACATGCATGCGCGGACTTCAAAGTTGTCAACTGGCAAAAATTACCGACAAGAAGAACTAAATCCGAGGGCGGGCAAGTTTGTCATGAAGAAAAATTGGGGAAGCGCTATTGGCAAGGAGAAAAACAACAACAAAACAATTAGTGGTTCGAATAGGTTTGTAACAAATAACTATGTTAATGACCGTTACTTTGTTTATATTCTTAGAATTAAAATTTCTGTTTCGAAATTATTAATTCTGTTGCAGATTCACATTTATATATTTTTAACCAATAATAGTTGTATATCAGCTGTAGACCATTGACTATTTGACTGATTTAGTAGAGAAAAAATAGCACAAATTAATTTTTTTAGAACGGAATTTTATGCCAATAAAATTACATTAATTTTACATGATAAATTATTGGTTTGCTTAAATAATTCTCGTGTTTATTTTCAATTGTAATTTTCATTACCATAATTTCATTCTGTCAAATCATTTTTACCTTATTTTTTATATCTGATTAATAATTCGTTTCCTGATTGATATATATATATATATATATATATATATATATATATATATATATATATATATATATATATATATATATATATATATATATATATATATATATATATATATATATATATATATATATATATATATATATATATATATATATATATATCTTCTCTGATGCTTTTTATTTGTCTAATGTTAATAATTAACTTTATTTGTTCTAATTTACTACTCCAACTCATCTATATAGATGATCCATCACCACATTCCTAAACCTGTTTCTTTGCGTGCCAGAATTTTGAACCATAGAGATAGGCTGGTTTTTAAATCATCTAACAGCCCCCATAATTAAAATTGTCGATAAATTTGCCTTTATTTCAATTTCCTAATAAATTTTAGTGTATTATTAAATTCGCCAACTCTTCACGTATGTATTTTTATGGATCGTCTTTCACCTCTTTTCTAGACGTGCTTCTCTTTCTAAAATTATTTAGAATTACATTAGTAGCCGGCTTTAAGTAAGTGAAAAGCTTAACAATACTACGCTTAAATAAATCAAAGAATTTGAAGATAAATTTATTATTAAATATTCTTCCTCTAAACTTAACTTATATATGGGAGAATCCGGAACAGCTGTGTTCAAAAGTGTTTCTTTGATATAAAATATCTACGTAGCTCTAGTTAAAACAACCAGCTTACTTATCATTGTCAAATCATCTTAGGTTGTTGTTACTTTATGATATGCAGATTTACTTATATCTATTATCGCTTGGTTATACCACGTAATTTTTTAATTTTAAAAATTCTGGGTTATCACAGCTATTTTTTATGACTGATTTTTTTAACACCCCATTAATGTCTTGGGTAAAAATTAAGGACTTCTTAGTCATCTAATTACTAATTAAAACCAATGAATTATAACATAACATAATTCACAGTCGAAACCCGGGTAGGAGGCTGTTCAGCCTTTGAGACCTGGCTCATCATTGGGTTTTGAAATCAGAGTTGCCACTCCTATGTCCTTATTTCCAGCAATCGCACAAGTTCTTTTTCATGTTTTATTCCATAGGAAGATACACTCAACCAGTCATTTTTTATAGTTACTCTTTTGTTTGACTGGAATATCTGTCTGAGACTGCAGGGCCTGCCCCCACCCCCCTCCCCTGCCCAGCTCCAGCTCTGACTAGACAATGGTGGTGAGGCCTTACCATGTCTACAAGCTCCACCTACCCATTCCTACCGTGATGCCAAGCTACAGAGGTAACCTCCCTAGTAAATAGTGTCAGTGTTTTATATTATGCAAATTATCTGAACACACTTTTATATAGAAGCCAGGCAATGACAAAAGCCACAAGGGCCTATCAAAGGTCATTTGTATCTGTTAAAACCCACCCACAAAATGCATCCATAGGAGGAATTAAAGGATATGTGGAGAAATTAAAGGATATCTTCAGAGAAATTAAAGGATATCTTGATCACAAAGGAGATAGTAACAAAGGAAATTGATAAAATCAAAAGTAGTAAAGCACCCGGTCCTGATGAGGTCTTTCCTAGAATTTTGAAAGAATGTAAGGATGTGTTAAGTGAGCCCCTAGCATGCATCTTTAGAAAATCATTGGAGAGTGGCATTGTGCCAGTGGCATGGAAGAAAGCCAATGTGATACCTATATTTAAGAAAGGGGATAAAACAAATATGTTTAATTACAGACCAGTAAGTTTGGCATCAGTGGTAGGGAAAATGATGGAATCTATTATAGCAAGGAATATTAGAGATCACTTGGATAAGCATAAGTTGATAAAAGAATCACAGCATGGCTTTAGTAAGGGTAAATCCTGTCTGACTAATTTGCTGTCTTTTTATAGTAAGGTGTATGAAGCAGCAGATAAGGATGAAAACTATGATATTTTATACTTGGACTTTAGTAAGGCTTTTGATCGAGTGCCACACTTACGGCTTCTGAGCAAAGTTAAAGCACACGGGATCGATGGCAGTATATTTAGGTGGATTCAGTCATGGCTTAGTGACAGACAGCAAAGAGTTAGTATAGATGGAGTTAAATCTGAGTGGGGGTGTGTTAGCAGGGGAGTTCCGCAAGGATCTGTTTTGGGTCCCTTGCTATTCTTAATTTATATTAATGATCTTGACATGGGTATAAGTAGTGACCTGAGTAAATTTGCTGATGATACTAAGCTAGGCTAGGTAGGGCCATTAGGGCTGATTCTGATGCTGTTGTAATGCAGGAGGAATTGACCATTCTGTCCAATTGGACCGAGAAATGGCAAATGAAGTTTAACATAGACAAATGTAGTGTACTTAGTATAGGTAGAAATAATCCAATGAATAGTTATAAATTAAATGGGAGAATTTTAGGGAGGACCGATTGTGAGAGGGACTTGGGTATTTTGGTAAGTTCAGACCTTCGTCCTAGAAAGCAATGCCTAAATGCTAAGAATAAAGCTAATAGGATATTGGGATTCATTAGGAGGAGTGTAAGCAATAAGAGTGCTGAAGTCATTCTAAAACTGTATCTGGCGCTAGTTAGGCCTCATCTAGACTATGCAGTACAATTTTGGGAGGCAGTTAATAATAAAGTGTCAATTTTTGCGGATGATGCCAAATTAGCAGCTGTAGTTAAAGATATTGATGATAATTTTAAAGTGCAGGGGGATTTAAATAAATTGTTATCCTGGGCACATAAGTGGCAAATGACTTTCAACCTTGATAAGTGCAAAGTTATTAACATGGAAAAGATAATAGAGAATTTAACTATGAAATGGATGGGCATTGGCTGAGCTCAGTAAAGGATGAGAAAGATCTAGGAGTAGTAATAGATTAGTCATTAAGGTTTTTAAGCAGTGTATTGAAGCAAGAAATAGGGCAAATAGAGTGCTGGGTTTTATTAAGAGAAATGTCAGTTATAAAAGTAAGGAGGTTATTCTTAAACTCTACACTGTATACAGGCATGGTCCCCACATTTTAGACACGATATTAACCTTCTCGAGTCAGTGCAACGGAGGGCAACAAAGATTATTCCTTCCCTGAGGCACCTTGAATATGTAGATAGACTGAGGGTATTAAATATGTTCTCGTTCGAAAGGAGGTGTGTGAGAGGGGATATGATTGAGCTCTTTAAAAAAATTTTCCGGGATAGATAAATTGGATGCTAGCAAGTTTTTTGAGTTAGATGATGGAAATCGGACTAGAGGTCACCACTTGAAAATTAAAAAGCAAGGGTGTAGGTTGGATTTAAGAAAATATTTTTTCACCAATAGAGTGGTAGACTTCTGGAACAAATTGCCGCAGAGGGTAGTAGGTAGTCCAAATCTAAATGTATTTAAGAGTAGGTTGGATGAGTTTATGGGAAGGGAAGGTTGTGATGGTTTCTAAGTTTTGTATATATTAATATTGTTTGTATATATCTATAGCTGCATGATTTAGTTCTTGACAAGCCTTGATTGGTGATACCCTTGTTTTTGGATGCAATCCTCTGGATGTATTTTTCCTGGGAGTTTGGGGCCTTAAAAAAAGAGTCCGTTTGACTCGGATGACCTATGATGAGCCCTTGTGGCTTTTGTCATCTGTTATATTATATTGTGGGGGACTTTGATTTTGTCTTCCCCTGGTGATGGTGCTTTTTGTGGGTGGGTTTGACGGAGGCGGATGACCTTTGATAGGCCCTTGTGGCTTTTGTCATCTGTGTAATTATGTTATGTTATGTTATTATAGGAAGGATATTGATTTGCTTGAGTCTGTGCAGAGAAGGATATTGATTTGCTTGAGTCTGTGCAGAGAAGGATGACAAAGATGATTGGTGGGCTAAGGAACTTACCTTATGGTGAAAGGCTCAGAAAACTAAATCTACATACATTGGAAAGGAGAAGAGTCAGAGGGGAATTGATTGAAGTCTTCAAATGGGTAAAAGGATATAATAAAGGGGATCTGGGTAAGGTTCTTATACTTAGTGAACATGACAGGACACGTAGCAATGGGTTTAAGCTTGATAAGTATAGGTTTAGGAAGGAGATTGGGAGGAATTGGTTTACATAAGAACATAAGAAAAGAAGGAGACTGCAAAAGACCATTCATGGCTTACACTTGGCAGCTCCTGTTCCAGTCAACACACAAAAGATTTCTTACCAGAGAAAAGTCGTCAACATTGTCACCCTTTACAGGAGTTTGTCAGATCTAATCTACAATATACATAAAATGCATCCAGAGGATTATGTCCATTCATGCAACCGCAAAATATAATCTCCCCACTCCTTAGAAAAATATATACATATGTACATAAAAAAAGTCAGTCCCATCTAGCAGCTTCATACATATATTTATCTAATCTATTCTTAAAACTACCCAGAGAGGAGGCTTCTATCAAGGTCCTTCCCCACAGTAGATTTCTCCAGTACTGTACTGTTCACTTTGTAGTTGCCCTATTGGTTATTCCTCCTGAAGTGTACTGTTTTGCACTTGGCCACATTGAACATGAGTAACCTTCTTCTACTCCACTCTCCCAGTCTGTCCATATCTCTCTGAAGTGCCTCCATATCCCTATAGGCCTGTATGGTTCAATGAATTTTTGCATCATCTGCAAAAAGGCCGTTTTTTTATTCCAGCCCTGAGACGAGGTCATTGATCTATATGATAAAGAGGATATGGCCTACTACAGATCTCTGGGGGACCCCACTCCACACAGGGAGCCACTCTGAGACAGTTGCTCTAATGGACACCCTGTGTGTTCTGTTGGATAGGAAGTTGGTCAACCACTTCAGTACCTTACCCCTATGCCATACGCTTCGTTTCTTGACCAGGTGTTAGTGTGGGAATCAGTTGAAAGCTTTCTCCCAGTGAAGATAGTTCACATCCACACATTCTCTGTTATGGGAAGCATTGGGAAATAGTGATCATCGGATAATTCATTTTAACTTTGGAATAAGGAAAAGTATAACTTCATTAAACACTACAAGAACTCCAAATTTTCATAGAGGCAATTTTCATAAACTACGTAACTTGCTAAATCAGGTCTAGTGGGATATAGAATTCAGTGGTAAGAATACTTGTGAGATGTGGGACACTTTTAAGACTATATTAAACATAATCCAGGAGCAATGTATCCCAATGAAAGCTATTAGGAAGAAATTGTGGTGGAATCAAGAGATAGGAAAATTTCTGAGAAGAAAAGAGCATACTAGAGATTAAACCCTCACCTAACTCATTCATTTGGTCATTCAAAACAAGCTGTCAATGACAGCTTGTTTCGTCATAATATCCTAATTACAAATTTGCATGCCTTAATTCCTGAAAGTGCTATATAGTGTACAGTATTGGTGGAATTATTATGGATTTTTCAATTAATTG
This sequence comes from Ceratothoa steindachneri, assembly GCA_963969495.1. Taxonomy (NCBI): domain Eukaryota; kingdom Metazoa; phylum Arthropoda; class Malacostraca; order Isopoda; family Cymothoidae; genus Ceratothoa; species Ceratothoa steindachneri. The sequence continues at coordinate 110,908,499 of OZ018331.1, read as the reverse complement.
CAATTTTTCTACAAAAATGCTAATAAAACTAATTTTATTGATTGCAAATAATTTATTTTGACACATTGGCACAGTGTTGAGTCTTTTACAATCATTAGTAAGCGGTTTGGCCATCCTTAGCATCCATGAGTGCTTTAACATGCCTGGGCATGGCATAGATCAATTTCTTGCACATTTCCTGGGTTCACTTAGATCTGAACCAAACTTCAATGAGACTGCATATGACTTATTGTTTGTTTTTAATGGGCTCTGTGTATTTCATCTTTCAACATACACCATAAAGTTAAAGTTAATAGGTATTAAGGCTTTTTTATGAATTACAGGTAACTGGTTATCTAGATGTGCCATTCTTACCTTTCCCCATTGTTCTGAAGTCCACTCAAGGTGATTCTTTGCCCAGGAATAGTGTGCCTTCATCATTGTTTCTGTGAGCTGAGGCTTCTTTCTCAGGTGATATAATTTTAATTCAGCTTCCAAAAGCCTGTCATTGACTGTTTTGGGGCAAAGCTAACACCCTCTTCTCCCAGCTTAATAGAACTTTTCCTGCAAGATGTTCTTCTGTTCTTAAGAACTTGTATTAATTTTTTATCTGTTCTTGGACTATTATCATTTTTCTTTTCTTAGTAACACTGACTGTTTGAGTTGAAACACCTAGTTTTATTGCTATTTCTTTCTGTTTTAATTTAGCTTCTTTCAGTAAAATGTTTATTTGTCCAATTTTTTGAGGACTCAAATCACTCTGTTTACCCATTTTAGTTTAATTCATTTATAGCTAAAAGACTACCTGAAACACACAAATCAAAATATCATAATAACTAAAACTATCTGAAACACATTAATGAAAAAATGACAGGCAATAAATAACAGAAAACATCCTATTTGCACTTTAAAGCCATGATTTAGCTACATGATTTAGTTCTTGACAAGCCTTGATTGGTGATACCCTTGTTTCTGGATGCAATCCTCTGGATGTAGTTTTCCTGGGAGTTTGGGTGCCTTGAAAAAGAGGCCGCTTGACTCGATGACCTATGATGAGCCCTTGTGGCTTTTGTCATCCGTTATATTATATTGTGGGGGACTTTGATTTTGTCTTCCCCTGGTGATGGTGCTTTTTGTGGGTGGGTTTTGATGGAGTCGGATGACCTTTGATAGGCCCTTGTGGCTTTTGTCATCCGTGTAATTATGTTATGTTATGTTATACCAACTGACTCACACAACTGCTTGTGACTTTATTGAAATGGTCCAATGAAGTGTTTTTCCTTCAGTGTTACCAATTATAATATAAAGTAACCTAAAGCTCTGAAAATAAAAGTTTAATAGTTACTCGATGTTGGTACATAAAATAAATCCATTTGCAATCAATAGAATTGGTTTCACTGGCTTTTTTGTAGAAAAAAGTCAAATTTTGGAAAAATCCATAATAATTCTGCCAGTACTGTATATCATTGGTATATACTATATAGATTTTTTTTAGAGATATTAATAACAAAGTGCCTTTGATTGCACTGGAGTTGTTTATCTATGGAATGACCTTTTCTTTAGTTAATTTGTATGATATACAAAAAATTGCTATAAAATTTGCCTTCAAATGTATAATTTTTTTATTTTGTATAATAATAAAACAACATTAGTTGAGCACGCTTCCTTCTTACCATTTTGCTTTATTTTTTATTTTATCTTTTTTAGCTTTTGTAATTTTTATTATTTGTTTTTAATATAGTCTAGTCATAGGCTGTAGTGAGTACCGCGACTTATTCTCAATTAGGTAGTTTCCAAATTGGCTCCTTAAAAAAAATGGATAGAGAACAAGCAGTTGATGTCATTTAGTGTGACTTCATGAAGGCTTTTCACAGAATACCTCACACAAGACTGATAGCAAAAATTGAGTTATGGTATTGAGGAACACATTGAGAACTTTCTAACAGAGAGGCATCAGAATGGAAGGGTGTTACAAGTGGAGTTTCATAAGACTCAGTTCTTGGCCCACTGCTGTTTGTGTTGTTCTTAAATTACCTCCCTGAGGTGGTCAATGAAGCAGTTAAGTATAACTGTATGTAGATGACAGTAAAAACTTCAGAAAAAATTGCTCATAATGAAGATTGCGACAGGTTGCAAGCAGACCTAGATAAACTGATTTTTTTTTTTGACAGATGGTTACTAGATTTCCAACCTGATAAGAGGATCCAGAGTTGAAAGAAAAGTGTACACCATATTAATGTAGAAAGGATATAGGTGGTGTAGTAAATGATGGTGTTTTTCTCATCATCAAGCTAAGAAGATAAACAAAGCCAACAGAATTGTTGGCTTAATCAGGAGAACTTTTGTAATTCTACAGATGAACAACAAAGTAATAGAAGGCACTTTGTTATAAATATCTTTATTTTACTTTACCATAATCACTTTTTTTGTATATTTTATTACTTCTTCCTGGTCAAAATCAGAATAAACTTTAATTTTGTCTCATTTTGCCTTACAAACACAAAAAATGAAGAACAAATTTGAACAAAGCACAACAAAAATTTAAAGAAAAAATAACTTGAGTGAACATAACCTAGCTGTTATAATTTATTAAGTTATAGTTGATTGAATTTATGACTGACCTGTTTCTTTCTGTAGGTTTGAATATTAAATAAAAGTAGAACAGATAGTGAATAAAAATGTACGATAGTGTACGAAGATGAAGATCTTGCCATTCCTCTACTAACTGCTTATATGAGAGTATTCATTATATGTATTATTTTCTTTGTATACTTATGTTCTGTTATTGTTTATTTCAGTGAAATAAAACCAAACTTTGGAACCTTCCTTAACCTTTGGTCTTCATCCCGATCGTTTGGATGTTCTTCCAACTGTACCAGAAGCTGCATATGTATTTAAACACTGGTTGTTTGTCTTCTTGAGGTACACAACATCAATTGAAGGTACAAACAATTCATATTTAGGCTCCTAGCCAATTTACTTTCTCCTGAAAATTTTGAGATAATTTCTGAATGTACTTACTACTTTCAACGATGCTCTTGCTACTCTCAAAAGAGCCTTCATTCAACGTGCAAATGAGATCGTGGCATGATACAAGCTTGCAACTCGTAAACAATCAGATGGTGAAATGATTCATAAATATGTACGTGCTCTTCAGACACTCAGTTTGGATTGCAATTTCAAGGCTGTGAATGCTAAACCTTATAGAAATGAGTATATTCAAGATCCTTTATTACTGGGCTTTCATCATCAAAAATCTGAATGAGACTTCTAAAAAACCAAACTCTTACATTATCTTCAGCTGTTGATCAAGTGACATTTACTTCTAGTCTTGTAACTTCAGTAGAATTGCATGAGCTGTACACTGAAGTTGACTATTCTAATCCTAATCCTGAGGGCTAGAATTGTGCTGCAGCTCCTTCGCTTCAAAAATCTTAAAAAATGTTATGGTTGCAGAAATTCCTCACGCCAGAACCGTGTTCGCTGTCTGGCAAGTGACATTACTTGTTTTAACCCTAGAACACAAACCCCAGGTGATTTCCACCTGATGCTATGTGCATCCATTTTGGCACAGCATGGGTAGTGAAGCGAGGGACGCATTACTGCATATAGCTTCAGCGCACGTTTGAAACCAAAAAAAAAAAATGGATGAATAATAATAAAAACAAGCATAAACACAAGTCTAATTTCAAAGGCACAAAAGTCCCTCCAGTGATTTTGCAGCACTGAGTCAATGGGCTTGAAAGGCCCTCTAGCGGCGAATGGGTTAACTACTATTTAGAAGGTTGGGGGTGGTTAGTTATTTAAACATGTTTAGTTTTAAGTGTTTTTAAAAATTGATTCTGACCAATTACATTTCTTTTTCTATTTTTTATCTTGAATCTTGAAATTTAACTGGAATCTCTATATCCTTTTCATTAAATTTGATCCAGCCTTACTCCTGCAGCATTCACAAATATGTTATTTCTGGATTAGGCTGCATATTTGACAAAAATTATTTAGAACTTTGAAATGACCATAATATTCATATGAGAATAGAATGCAAATGCAGGTATTTCACAACCATCACAAAGTGCAGTCATTTTGGACTAAAGGCTATACAACAGCATGTCACTGGAATAGGCTTCACTTACTTCTTTTTTTTGTGGTTTGTTTCCACAGGAAAAACAGCTCACATAACTAACAACTTGCTAAAAACAAAATTAAAACAAGAAATTAAACTAACCTAAAAACAAACTAAGAAGTGACCTACCTAAACCATCTCCTAACCCTATTCTTTTGGTGTTTCAAAACAAGCTATCAATGACAAGATGGCTACCATCCTATTTTGTATCATAATTAGAAATTTGTGTGCCTCAGTGAAAATGCTATATATGTATAGTAGTACCTCACATAACAAGCATAATCTGTTCCTGAGTCATTCATTATATAAACTAATTTTTCTCATGGGAATTAATGTAAAATGAATTAATCCATTACCAGCCGCAAATTTTGCCTATTTCTTTAAAAAAAAAAATTTCACTCAGAAATCATTGCAAATACATTTTAATTAAGTATTAAACACCTGGGAAAGAATAACGGGGGGAACCCATATTTATAACAATGTCTAAATTTGAAGATGGCGTCGGATCTTTGGTGATATTTGGAGACTTTTCCTATCTAATGAAGCTACCTAAAACTGCTGAGATGTATGCACTTAGACACAGCAAAATGGGCATCAGAAAATGCCTACATAAATGAACATACAATCTTCAGATTTCCAGAGCAGCCTTCAAGTGTTGCAGAAAATGACCAGCCTCAACCCATTCGTCCTGGAGATTAGAGAATTAGTCCTCAGAGAGGCCCACTGTGGATGGAGAATTTCCTTCTGCTGGGTACCCGCCCAGGTAGGCATCACTGGAAATGAAAAGGCTGATGCAGCTGCAAAGACCGCAGCTCTTCAACTGGCCCGACCTGGCCACATCCTGCTCCCTTGCGATGATTATATCATCCCAATTGGAGGGGGCTGTCCATGAAATCTGGGTGGCCAGATGGATGGACCCCCATGGCATGAACAAATAATGCAACCTCTTTCTGACCCTATCAAAATGATGGCTTCAGGGCCTTACACTCCAACAGGAAGTGTCAGTATGCCAACTCCATATTGGTCATTCAAGATTGACCCACAGCTTTATGATTGAAGGGGGCTACCCCCTTATTGTGAAGACTGTATCATCCCCATGATGATCAGCCACCTTATAGCTGAATGCCCAACATTCAGTGAATTAAGACGCCGGTACCTACCCATCAACAGTGGAGGGGCCCTCCCCATCCCCCAACTAGCATTCATACCCGAAAATATTCATCTGGGTGGTGGAATCATCCGCTACATAGAAAAAAAACTGGACTCTTAGATAAACTATGAATCTTTGACTCTTACAAATTTTAGAAATTTTTTTTTTACTAATCTGAGGCACCATTACGCTTCTATCTTTTAAATCTTTAAAATAAATAACTTGTTTATGGCACAATCACCGTGCAGTGTGCGCCAAGGCACTCCTTAACCAATCAATCAATTTCTGACGTGGGACATTGCATTGCCATTCAAAATGTTAATTGTCCTATTGGCCACAACTTTGTTAGTGATGCTTTTCAATAAATTTCTGCACTTCATTCCATTTACTACAAATGTCTTTTATCTGAGCTCTAGTAATTTTCTCCCTTTCCCCCTCTTCCTTCCTCTGATGAATGATCCTCCTCTAGGACCTTCACTTGCTCACTCTGCAGCTTAACAAGCTCTTCTGTGGTGAGTTGTTCTTGATGATCCTCCACCAGCTCTTCCATGTTAGCATTGTCGAATTCCAAGCCCATACTCTTGCCCATGCACACACTTTCATCCACCACTTTTACCACTGTCTGATCCTCAAACCCATCAAAGTCTCTCTCTGCAACACAGCTTGGCCAAAGTTTCCTCTAGGCTGATTCCAAGGTGTGGTAAGAAACCTCATTCCAGGCTTTATCAATGAGGTTTATGCAGTGGAGGATGTTAAAGTGCTCCCTCCAAAAATCTTGGAGGGTCAAATCCATGTCACTAGTGATCTGGTGTATAGCTTTTTGAACTTTGAAATGTTCTTCCTATATGGGATACAGTAGTGGTCATATTGGGTGGAAGAAATTTGGCCTTGATGAAATTGTACTCAATATCCAGGTGTTCCTCCAAACCTGGTGGATGTTCACGAGCATTATCCATTATGAGAAGACATTTTAGAGGCAGATTCTCATCCTGAAGATATTTCTTGACAGGGGAGCAAACCCTTCAGTTAGCCAATCTATAAATAAAATTTGCCATCCACATTACAGGCAGTTTACTCAATACATTATTGTGCTTAAAGATGAATGTATTTTCAGTGGTAAACAAAAAATGGCTTTATCTTAAGTAACCACTTGCATTAGTGCATAACCTTTGCAAATTTGTCCACAAATTCATTCGCAGCTTATTCATTTGAACTAGCTGCCTCTCCATGCCTTACAACACTATGAATTCCACTTCATCAGTGAAAGATTTTGAACCAATGCTTGGTGATGTTGGAAATACAAATGCCATTCTCATGTTTGGCAATAATTTCTTTTACTTAAATAGTAATATGCTTAGGCTTCTTACTACTGCTATCACTAACACTTTTCTTAGGTGGTATAATGCGAGCTAAATAAGACAAAGGGGGGGGTGGGAGGGAATGTTTTTTAATAGAGCACTCTCATGGACAATATTTATGTCAATGCACAACTAAGCATGAGGTTCCATGGAGTGTGGGTAATATGCATTTGTACCCCAAAGCATTGTTCTTGAAACAAGCTAAAATTGAGTCCCCAAACTAGTATGTGACCAATTTGTTTGTGATGTGGGGCATTCGTAGACCAAAGAACTGAGCCCTGGTGAGATTTTTCCTAAGTGTCAATTTGTTAAGAAGGGAAGTAAAGAGGACAAAAATAACTTTAGACGTGCAAGTTTAACATCTATAGTTTGTAAAATTCTTGAAGGTATTTAAGAAAACTATTTCTGAGCATCTAGAAAGAAGTAGTTTAATAAATGATGCTCAGCATGGAACCATGCTAGTGTATACAGATGGCTCCAAGTCCCAAGAGGAGGTCGGCTTCCACGGTGTATCCCCTCTGTTTGAAGTTATCGGGGCTCTGCCAGGTGCTGTGTCTGTCTTCACGGACAAGTTGGTGGCAATTCACCACTCAGGATGGGAGATTACACGATGTGCCCAGTTCACCCCGTAAGGGGCGCGGCGATTTGCCATCCAGATAGCCCGATTTCTTCCCTACCTCATCGCTTTTCAAACAACCTCTCCCACAACTTTCTCTGGTCAGCCTCTTATTTCACAGGGTAGATGCTGACCTTCTTCTCAAGCCAACCACCCCGGATCGGGGCTGAGGGGGGAGGGGTCATTGTTCCCTAACCCCTGAGCTCCGGTTCGGGATGGGTTTTTTTAACAACCTGGTTCATCCCCACCCATACCTTCCTCACATCCCTTTTTCTCTCCTCTTCACATTCTATCAATTTTACGCCATGTCCAAGGTGGAGCCGCCATGCCGATGGACTGCCAGGCCACCAGGCGGGAGGGGTGGTCCCGAATGGCGGTGCCTGGCTCTGCCGGGCTTGTAAGCACCTCTCGCAGTGCGGGCAACTGCGAGAGGTGATGAGCTATTGCGTCCTGTAGCACAAATAGGATCACCATGCCCAATGATGAGAAAATAAAAAATCTCCCCCTAATTCCCCCTTGCTCATTGACAGAGCCGCCCTAGTGCAGCTCCACCAAAAAAATGGAGGTCCCTCCCCCTGTGCTTGCGCAGGGAACCCTCCATATTTCTCTAACCGGAGAGGAGGCTTACTCCTCTCCTTCGCCTACGGGTGCAGGGGACTCCCCCTCACCCCCTTGTTTGGAGGTGCTTTCAGGCACCTCCCTTTTCCCAGCGGCAGTCCCCTCTTTTCTTTCTAAGGGGACTGCCAAGAAAGCCAGCAGGCAGCCCTTAGCCAGCCGCTCCCCATCGAAGTGGCTTGGTAGGGCAAACCCCCTTAGGGGGGAGAGGGAAGCCAGGCCCCTTCGGTCGCTTCCCTCAAAAGACCTGCTGGCAAGAATTTTAAACCTTGCCGGGGTCAAGGCCTGTGCCTCCCCACACAAGACTGGCGGTAGGGCTTTCCATGGGGGGGAATCCGGACTCGGCGCAAAGCACCAAACCTGAATCCCCCCCTATGCAAGGTCCCCCTCAAATGGCCGAGGGCTCTGAGGCAGTAAAAGGAGGGGAGGGATCTCCTCCGACAGGTGCCCCTACGACTACCAGGACCTTCTCCATTTCGGAAAGGGACCTGGCTGAGGCTGGTCCATCTGGCATGGGGGCTTCTGCCGGCGGAGGTGAGAAGCGGGTTCATTTCCCACCCTCCTCTCCAAGAAAGAAAAAGACGAAGAAGACTCGGGGCTCCTCTCCATCCATGAGGGTTGCGGGGGCGGATGGGTCTGCTACCACCTTGGTAGGCGACCAAGCCAAGATCAGCACATCCGGCCCCTCTACCCCCCCATGTGCGGAGCCCCTGACTAAGACTTTCCCCTAAGAGTGCACAGGGCGGAGCCTCAATGACATCGGGGCCTCTCATTCAGAGGTTACCTGGCGTTTTCGAGCCTGCTGGCTTCAAACGCTTCCTCGTTATTCGCTCCACTGATGGCACCATGTTGTCCAAGGGCAACATGATCCATCATAGGAGAGGATTAGCTAGTGCAATTGGTAGAGAGCCGAAGGTGACCCGTTTCTCGGACGGAAGCCTTCTGGTGAATGCGGCGAATTCCGCTGAGGCGGTCAAGATAAGTGCTCTTCGGACACTTCATGGCACCCCGGTGAGTGTGACGCCGCACTCTACCATGAACTTTGTGAAAGGAGTAGTTTATGCGAGGGAACTCATTGACTACTCCATTGAGGACATCACCCTAGAGCTGGCCGACCATGGGGCAGTCAAGGTCGAACGTGTGATGAGAAAACAGGGAGGGGCCTCGAGACCCACCCCTACACTCGTCGTCACGTTCGACTGTGACAAGCTCCCTGAGTCGGTGCATGCCGGTTGGTACCGCTACCGCGTGAAGGCATTGGTGCCACTGCCACGGCGGTGCTATTACTGTCACTGCTTCGGCCATACGAATCGCTCATGTAGACATGCAAAGTCAGGGTCACCCGAAGTATGTGTAAATTGCTCCAAGGTCGCACACGATAAGTCCAAATCGTGTGTGGCCAAGTGTGTCAATTGCGGAGAGCTGCACCCTGCTTCTTGGGAGCAATGTGGTGCATATCTCCTTGAGAAAGAAATCCTGGCCGTTCAGGCTCTGCCTGGGATGTCATGTGCCTTAATAGTTAGAAAGGCACCCTCTGCTCCTGGCCCATCCAGGCCAACGAGCACGGTTGTTTCGGCGCCCATTCGGAGCCCTTCTGCGGGCTCTACCCAACCCGGGCGCTCCCCTGGTAAAGCTGGCAGCAAAAAGGGTTCATACCCAGCCCCGGCTAAAACCAGGGGTCCCCCCCTTTTCCCACAGCGTGACCGTTTCCCATAAGGCGAAACGGCCACGCGCCTCCACCGAGTCGTTAGACTCACAGGAGGCAACACCCCTGAAGATGGTCGCTAGCCATCTTCCGGGGTTCCTAAAGCTGTCCCCCAAAAGGAGTCCAGCAACAAAGGAGCTTCGGCTCCTTCGCCCACGCCCCGAGGTGGAGCGAGCGGCTCGGAGACGGTCGTTCCTCGAAAAGAGGGCCCCCCCGCCTCCGAAACCGCAACGCCCGCCTAAGGTTTCGAGGCGGAGGGAGGAAAAGACTCGCATGGCAGGCCCAACCTCCCCCAATAAGTCCTCGAAGGCGACAGCGCCTTCAGCGCTTTGTCCGGCCAACAGCGCCCGGGGTTCTGCCCCCGGGAAGCGTACGGTCATTCCCGTGAGGGTCTTCAGTTCGAGGAGGGCCCCCGCGTCTCCTCCGAGCTAGGCCTGGAGGGCATATTCCTTCAATGGAATTGCCGTGGACTCCGGGCCAACTGGGAGGAGCTGCGGAGGCTCGTCTCGTCCCGTTCCCCGTTAGCTATCTTTTTGCAGGAGACCATGCTAGGCGCGTGCTCCCTGCCTGCCCTCCCGGGGTATAAGGGTCTTGCGACCCCACTACCGCAGGATGGCCGGGCTGGGGCATGCGCGGTTTACACCCGGCATGATGTCTCCGTTCTTCCTTTCTCT